>OX371193.1:9182500-10432500 GCA_947310845.1 Yponomeuta plumbellus
CTCAGGAGAAAGCACATAGCCATGCTTGAGGCAATGTTTTGTATCGAGAGATTCAAAGGCATCAAAGTGGTGTTAGCTAAGGCGCTGAACCACCGCAATATCTCGGAGTATTCATTTAATTTAAGTTTAGCGAACAGTTAAGCTGTGCTCAGCAGGCCCCCGCAAACTGCAGACTACAGATAAAAGTTTCCAGATAACGTAAGTCCATCCATGCCTCAAATTTAAAGGTCTACGTAGAACGTTATTATTACGGGACTTGCTTTTGTGATTGCTTTTTTATTTTAAGTTGAGAAGGATCATTGCCCTTGGTCGCAAAGTTTCTTGGCTGAAGAGAGCGAACCGGCAATCGCAGCGTTTACAAACAGGCTCTGAATGTGGATTTCCGCATGAGGACAGGAATAAGTAGTACGCTATTGGGGAGGTCTATTTTCAGCTGTGGACGGATACAGGCTGATTGCCTAAAGGCATGTTTTTAATAAAAAATAAAATACCGACTGCAAAACACCAGAGCATTAAAAAGCGGGAAATATTTTAAACGAATATGGCGTTTAAATTATAGAAATATAGAATTTGTAGAAACATACTTTAGAGCCAGTGCCAAGTTACAGAACTAGCACATACGCTTTGAGCACCCGACTCTGGTCGGCTGGCTGGCTGGCTGGCTGGCTGGCTGGCTGGCTGGCTGGCTGGCTGGCTGGCTGGCTGGCTGGCTGGCTGGCTGGCTGGCTGGCTGGCTGGCTGGCTGGCTGGCTGGCTGGCTGGCTGGCTGGCTGGCTGGCTGGCTGGCTGGCTGGCTGGCTGGCTGGCTGGCTGGCTGGCTGGCTGGCTGGCTGGCTGGCTGGCTGGCTGGCTGGCTGGCTGGCTGGCTGGCTGGCTGGCTGGCTGGCTGGCTGGCTGGCTGGCTGGCTGGCTGGCTGGCTGGCTGGCTGACTGACTGACTGACTGACTGACTGACTGACTGACTCGGTAAAATGGGGATTCAAAGTTAGTATGAAACTTTGCCGTTTTTGAAGTTATTCGAATGAAATTTGGTACGAAGGTTCTTCATTTAAAATTATGCAACTAGTATAAAATAGTTTTTTGAAAATCATCCCTTAAGGGGGTAAAAGGGGGGTGCAAAGTTAGTATGAAACTTAGCCATTTTGAAGTTATTCGAATGAAATTTAGCATGAAGGTCCTTCATTGAAAGTCATGAAAGACGTGTAAAGTAGTTTTTTGAAAATCATCCCTTAAGGGGGTAAGAGGGGGTTGCGAAGCTAGCATGAAAGCTCTTTCGCATGCGATAAAAGTATCCCTATCTTGTCAAAGTAGCCCACGTGGACGTAGTCGCGGGCAACAGCTAATCAAAATATAAAATTAATTAAATCTCTAAACTAAATAATCTGGTCTAATCTGAGATGACATTACATTAAAAATATGTCAACGAGAAATCCAATAAATAAAGAAGTCCATTAATTGTATATTATATAGATATAATATAATAATATACATAACATTTGTCTATTAATAGCTTCTTGAGCTTTTTCTTCAATATAGGTATGTAGTTCATTTTATATTTTTTGTTGACATTTATTACTTTATTAAAATATATATTTATTTTATCAAAATATTTCAGCGCAAAAAACTAATTCTGAAAGCAAATGCACAAGTCGATATAGAAAACAGGTAAATCGCTTTAAGTGTGCCTTTAAAATTTGAAGAGTTCCCTCGATTTCTCCAAGATCTCATGATCAGATCTTGACTTGGTGACTGTGAAGTCTTTCGAACAAAAAAACAGTTTTCCAAATAGATGATTTCCATGCGTCTATGAGGTGCGATCGGGGAACATGCATAAAAAATACCGACGAACTGGGATCCTCTTCATTTTTAGAATTCGGTTAAAAAGGCATAGAATAGATGCTTCTGTTTGTTTTCTAAATAAGGAAACCTTTTTTTATCCTAGAATAACACAAACTAATCTCACTTCCGACACAGCAAAAACATAAATAAATCTTCACACTAACTTCCGTAGGTTCCGTCTCTATTTTGCTACGTTGTTTGTTCTAACAGATGGTCAGAAAGGGAACTGAAAAACAAGTTCGATGAAAACATATCGTAGCAAGTAGGGCATGTATGCATTCCGGCATCCCGGAACTCACCGAAATCTCCGATAGTATTTTTCCGATATTACAACTCCGAAATAACATTAAAAAAAACATATGTTAATTTCAATCATAATCACTCTTACCCGTGACAGAGTCACCTCTTCCTGTTTTATAACCCAAACTTCGCCCATATTTTGGATTCTCATAATTATGTTTATTTATTTTTAGTGAAGAATTTTTCAAGAATATTATCAAACAGCGCGAAGGCAAACATGACATGATGTTAATAAATTTTATTAATGCCATGTTATTTTTGCCTAAATTAATTAAGATTATACTATTACTAAAGAGACGTTTCTATACACATGTTTCATAAATAAAAAAATAATAAATATCTTTATCAATGACCCACCTAAAAAGTTTATTGTGCTTCATCAGGTTCTAGAAATTTTATTGTATGATTTTTTAATGTTTAATTTGATTTAGAGAAGATGACTAAAAGATTGGTTCAACACAATCTATTTAGTTGATAGACAAAACTTCTTTCTACAAAACATAAAATAAAAATAAATTTAAATAAATGTAACTTCCAGAACCAGTTCCAATATTTTGTCTCGAGTCTTAGTTCCGAAATTGGAATGTTTCCGATATTGCATGCCCTAGTAGTAAGCTATTGGTCAGTATCCCAGGCTCGAGAACGCAAAATACCTGCGTAACGTTAACTGCCACCATAAATCTTCGGGACTTCCGAGAGATTTCTCCTCGGGCCGCCTTTTCCGACAAAGTTTCACTACTATAGAGGCTATAAGACAGTGAAGATACTGTGAGTCAACCCTCTTCTGTTTTGGAAACCTTAACTCAATTGTCTAGTACAAAGAATTATAAAGCACAGAATCTCAATCCGGCCTCCCAAAGTGGCGCTATAAAATGCTAGCTAGATTGCTGTTTTGGTGAAATGAGGGTGTCTGCGAAGATCACTAACAAGCCAGATACGATAGCACTCATTGATTGAATGTTTGCGTATCGCTTCTCTTTTTATGGCAATTTCGTTCCAATACTGTCTTTTTGTAATAATACGTCCATGGCCTACATAAAGCATGTGAGCAAGCAGTGTTGGTGGATTGTTTCTTTTGACTCTCATCTTTTGTTTGCGGACGTTACCTATGAATGGAGTGTGATTTTAATTCAAGGATCGGAGGTGTAAAACACGTAAGTCAAAAACACTAAAACAATTGAGCAATGAATAAACCTACTAAAAGTTTAGTCCATGACATTTTTATACCTTAGTTACATTAACAGAAAGCTGTCGTGAAACAATGAACCAATCATTCGCAGTAGTTCCATTGCCGAATTACATGATGGAACTACTGCGACATTCGCACTAGTTCCATTGAACTTTTTTTTGTAATTTAAGATACCTAATGCAAATTGGGGCTTAATATTCTATGAAGCAAACTGCTATTTTCATTATCTACTTATGTTGTACAGAACAATAATTTTATGACCATTTGTATTACGAGTATGTGCTTCAGTCCTCCTACTACAGAACTATTTGTTCAGGTTTGTGTGATTGTATCTTTACTCTACGTAGACACTTGACTGGCGTTCACGTCACACTTCGCCGGGGCAGTCGAGGTCTCGGCAAAATTTGTCTACGTTTCAATTTGTCCCACCCAGACTAAAAGCTTCGTTAATGTTTAACGAATTCTGTGAATTTTGAACAAGAGAATGCCGATTATGAATCCACTCACATTTTTGCTAAACTACACGTCTTTAGTAGTGGTAGCGCAGCGGTAGAATACCGGCCTGGGGCTTGTGATTTCTTGAATATTACTCGCTAATGGTGAATCGGGACGAAACCTGAGTGACTAAGGTATTGCCTTGCCTCATGCCTCAGAGCTTGAAAATCCAATATGCTATGAGCACGTGTGCACGGTGATACAGTCCATACTCTTTCTCTCTCTCACTTCTCTCTCTCTCTCTCTGTCTCTCTCTGAGAAGGCCAGAACCCTCGAGTGGGACGGACGTACCTATATAGGCTTCATTATTTACACGTTGAGTCTACATTATTCATCAGGGTGATTCTCAGAACTACATAATTTCTTTGGCGATTTTTTTTTCATATTAACTCAATAAAAAGTAACATATTATATAGTACCTAAGTAGATGCCACCAAAACCTACAAATATGTTACAATACAATCTTCAAGGCCAATAAACCTACTATAATGTCTTACTTTTTACTGAGTTAATATGAAAAAAATGCGCCAAAGAGATTATGCAATTTGGGCCATTTTCTGAGAATTACCCCAGATATCCGAGTAACCGGGCCGACAAAATGGTGCATATTGATACTGATATATTAATGTCAAAGTATCAATACAGAGTTCTTTCTATAATGTATTATTCTTGCAACACCCCAACTAAAGTTTGTGTTTGTACAATAGCTTTTAAGAGATTTTTTAGACTCGCGCTTTACTCTTCTCACCCAATTTACCTTCAGTAAATCATTTTCCTATACAAAGTAACATTTATTCTTATTAACACATGGCTTTGAGTATATCTATCAAACAGCCCCATTCCAAAGTAGAAAATCCAAAATATCATAAAAATATTTTATAGGGAAATGGAAAATTAATTAGTCATTGATTTTTTCGAAAGTGGGAATTTTCAGGAATTGCTCATTTTAGAAATAAACTTGCGTTATCCAATTATCCTGCTAAGCTGGTTAACGTTATGTTATTTTCATTGTCCAAAATATAAACATAAACATTTTTTATTATACGCCGAACAATAACGTGTTAAAATATATATTGCAGCCTGAATACTTTTCACTGTAGAGAATAGGTCTTCTCTCAGCGATCGAGTGTCTTGACCAACGAGGTTTGGCGATTTCAAGCGGTATGTGAATGCTTCAGGCAAGGCAGGTCTCCTTGCGATGTTTACTTTCGCAATACGGTATTTAACACTATCAACAATAAATTATTTGAGATGCTCGATTAAAACAAAAATTACAAAATGATTTGGTAAATGTATTTCTTTTAATCATTTAGTAGTTATTACAATTGTTAAATAGATGAAACATAAAAAGAGTGCTCTGAAATGTGACGTCACAAGCAAGTATTTTCATACAAAATTCCGTTTTAAAAGTAACTCATTTGACATCCTGTCAAATACCCAATTAGCGAGTGGCATTGCGTACCGAAACTTAGAAAACAAAATCATTGGTACATGCGCCGGGGTCCGAACCCACGATCTCCTGAATAGGAGGTAAGCTTTCTACCAACCGTGCTACCACCATTTCTGCAGAACACAGTAATATTTCTGCTAAGAGATGTTATTACATTAGATTTCGGTTTCCGAGTAACCTGGGCGACAAAATGGTACAAGCTACAAGAAGCCTTAACGTCGCAAGCCATTATATTATTATTTCCCACCTCCACTCTCTTTTCTTCGCCGGCGAAAGAAAGCAGTCTCCGAGCCATAACAATCTGGTAAAATTGTCCCGCTCGTTTTGTATTTTGCCGTTTTGCACGAATTTCTATTACACACTCCGATATTATGCAAATTCGACGCTGTAATATTTAATTGTTGAGCCCCGGAGTGCCTTGTGACCATTGTGGCGGAAAATACGTTCACAAATTTTTTGGCTCCCTAATTCTGTTTACGTTTGATGTTGAATTTTCCACAACTTAATGAAACTTAGTGTGCGTTGCAGAATATATTATTTTACCAAAGTTTAAGCAAAAAGGTTCTAACCCAAAACATGGTCATTTATAGTGTAAAATGAGAACTTAAAAACTGAAATATCTCAAAACTCAGTTTATGTGGGTTGGTACCTTTTTGCTAACTACGTCCAAATTGATAAACAATGCATTATGAAGTTAAGACGTGTATGCACACGTCTTAACTTCACAATGCATGCGTAACACATGCGTGTTATTAAAATAACGTGTAACGAGGTGCATTTGCCTCGTTGCCTTTTTATTATTTTCGGCCACCTACTATTCCAAATTTAATTAGTATTTGACTTTTGCTGCAGTGTTCGGACGTATCTGGCTCAGATTATCCTCAGATTCCATCTAAGCTGCACCTAAACGTCATTCTTTTTTCTGTTTTTTCACGACCCGGAGTATCTTATTTTCAATGTTATTATAAATCATCATTAAATATTTACAAAAGGCACATATTATGTAAGTGTTCTTTTTATATTCTTAGTGTATTTTTATATTTACTTTTTTAGACCTTATTTAAGACTTCCTTTTTGTATTGTTCTCAGGTGCCTTTATTTTACCATATTATAAATAAATCAAACTTCTATCGTGCCCCTGGATACCACTATTTTACTACGGATCGCACCCCTACTTAACCCTCGTGCGGCAAAAGTATATCGGAAAACCATTTCTTCAATATCGACAACCATTATTTTTATTTCTCTTTCTTGCAATGTCCAAATAATATTTATTAACATCATGAAATTCAAATTGTTTTATAAAAAAATATTCTATTTTCCCTCTCTTGTACTCGTATAGCTTGAACTTTCGTACAAACTCTTGTCAAGACCGAGTCTGGGTTTTATGTTTTCAGGTACCTATGTAGAGTTCCGACAGTATTTATATATTATACTTAAGTAATCGTTTAATGCATAATTAATTATTAGTGGGTACATGTACTACTTCTTTATATAGTAGAGTACACCTACTCACACGAAAATAAGAGTAGAGTTTTAACAAAGCATCCGGTATAGGAGAGGCCATTAAAAACAATACCGAGAGTAGCGAGCAATCAACAAAGTTTAATGAAAATCCACTCTAACTGCTTAAGGCGCTTGCACACCTGTCGAAGCGCAATAATGCATGCGAATAAAAATTTAAAAAATACTGCGAATTATATACACTGTAGCTCCGACAGTAGGAGGTGGTTTATTCATTTATCTGTGAACAAACATTGTACTCGTAATCTCAATAAACATTTGTAAAAAAAGTCTCGAATTTAGTATTTAGTATTAGCCCAATAGGCTATTTGACAGTGTGAAAAAAACAGTATTATTTATACGTATTCGCATAAATTATGTGTTTTAAAACCGCTTTAATTTGTAAAAAAAACACAAGCTAAAATTCTATTTTTTGTATCTGCGGCCATTGTATCGAAAACGGCCTGGATTGGCCGATTCTATAATGACGTCACATACCAGTAAAAATGGCGTCTGTCATTCATTCTTTCTTACGTTCATTGGTTGGTTTACCGGGAAGTGACGTCATAAATGTGTGTGACGCCATATAGGCCAAGATAGCGTTTTTGCGGTTTTTTAAAAGTAAATTTTCGTTTGCCTTTTTTAGAAGAAATACACGAAAGAATTTTAAATAACCACTTACTGGGGACTCCATGATCACCAACAAACAATATGAGATAGCTTTCAGAAATCGGTCAAATACACCCTGGTAACGTAAACCATCTACTTTTGCAGCTGGTTCGGATATTTTATAGTTTTTTCTCTTAATAAAGAGAATTTTTTAGTTGTCAGCAATTGTTTTGGAGCACTTTAGTGCCCTGGCCAAGCCAAGACGAGCCAAGCGAACCACAAGGGCACTACTACTTTTTCTTGAAGCGCTTTGTCCATTTTTTAAACCCTCACTAACCCTCACCACCATAACTTGGGTTTTGGTTGTACCAGACAAACAAAATGCTCTGGATATGATGCCTGTAGTAGACTTACTAAGCAGTAGCTTGAATTGCATAGCTGCAACCATATGGGCGTAAATTTATTTAGACTATTATGTGTATACATACATATATGTTGTACGGGCTAGCACCGTACATCTTTCTAGGTCGCCGTATTGCTGACTGTGCACCGCGCACAGCCGAGCTCACGGGCTTGTTGACCGCGCCAGACAGTTGGCTTTTGCCTCTCAGTAACATCTTACGTCTTCAACAATGTAATAGTTGGCTTTTGCCTCTCAGTAACATCTTACGTCTTCAACAATGTAAGAGTTGGCTTTTGACTCTCAGTAACATCTTACGTCTTCAACAATGTAATAGTTTGCTTTTGCCTCTCAATAACATCATACGTCAACAAACATGTAACTGTGCACAGTGAGAAATAAAACATGAAAACCTAAAATCCATATACTACTTTCTTCAACTACCACCGCTCTCCAACCTACAACATCTTCTGTGCGACAGAGTTGAGTTGCACACGCTCTCCTCTGCTCGTACATTTTGGTCCTTCAAGCCGGATGCTCGCGACCATCTTCGGGCATCCAAACAACCAGTGCCTGTGAATCTGCGGCGCCCTCAGCGTGAGACAGACGACATCATCGGCGGTGGTGGAAACCACAAACAACGTGTGCTAACATCGACGCCACGGAGCTGCAAGGCGTAATGAGGTCACGCATCAAGTTACAACATCGGAACATCATCGCGACAACGAGCGTAGAGTGAACTTTGAACGACGAAGGGAGCCTACGGGGACATCTGGCGAAAGACGTTTCGCCACCAACAACATCTACGGGCTACTCACTGCCTTACAACCAGGAGTGGACCTACACAACAACATAGGTAGGGGAGTCCTGCCGGCCGAGGTATTTTCGCTGCTAAAACGGAAAGAGGGTACCTCAGCAACTAACATTGGTGCAAACAGTGCACCACAACATTGCATCTCGGCTACCGGTCATGGGGTGAGGAGCAACATAACATAACAACACATAACATACGCCTCACTACCAGATACGGAGTGGAGATCAACATTGGTGTACACTGCACCCCAACAAACAAACAATCTTCGCTGCCAAACATGGAGTGGAGACCAACATTGGTGTAAATAGCACCCTAACAAACAAACATTCTTCGCTGCCGAACATGGAGTGGAGAACAACATTGGTGCATACAGCACCGCAACACAGAAACAATCTTCGCTGCCGAACATGGAGTGGAGACAAACATTGGTGTACACAGCACCCTAACAAACAAACATTCTTCGCTGCCAAACATGGAGTGGAGACCAACATTGGTGTACACAGCACCCCAACAAACAAACAATTTTCGCTGCGGAACATGGAGTGGAAAACAACATAGCGCACATACAGCGCAAACAACCAACATCGTGGAGTCTGTTCGCTGCCTTACAACCAGGGAATAGAACTCAACAGTCGACGGAAGACGTTTCGCCGACCGAGTGCAAGGCTCAAACATCAGGATCGTGGTGGTCACGTCAAAAAACTTCGTCATGCACATACCCAAAGATGGTATACTGCTGTGCATTCAAGAAACATAATCAGGCGGTGATGAGAACATCGGATAGTCCTCAAACAACAAGCATGCAGCACCAAACGTGGATCAGCAGTGAAAGAAACCTAATATTTTTTTTTACAATTTACACAAGACTATATTTTTTTACATTTTATTTTTTTACATTTCTTTTACAACATTTGCTGCTGTTAAAGTCGTATATTTTTCATAACATTTAGTCTGTTTCACCTTAAGTATTTTTGTTTTGATAGGCAGGATGCACTGTACATGTACATTCTTTTTGGTCTATCAATCTGCGCGATAACATTCATATACCTAGTGATTTACAACTCAGCGCAAACAAGTAGGTACGCCCTGGGGACTAACTCAGATTTCATTTAATGAAAACAATGTAACAATAATTGCAATCAAGTGTCAAGTAACCAACAACTACCTAGTAAGCATTACGCAATACTCTTAACATTTTAAGTTTCAACATAACACAACATTGTGAAGTATTTTAAGTTAATTAGATCTTCAATGTAATCTTAAATTCTTCTCTTCTTCTTATGTATTCGGCAGTATGTACGGGCTAGCACCGTACATCTTTCTAGGTCGCCGTATTGCTGACTGTGCACCGCGCACAGCCGAGCTCACGGGCTTGTTGACCGCGCCAGACAGTTGGCTTTTGCCTCTCAGTAACATCTTACGTCTTCAACAATGTAATAGTTGGCTTTTGCCTCTCAGTAACATCTTACGTCTTCAACAATGTAAGAGTTGGCTTTTGACTCTCAGTAACATCTTACGTCTTCAACAATGTAATAGTTTGCTTTTGCCTCTCAATAACATCATCATACGTCAACAAACATGTAACTGTGCACAGTGAGAAATAAAACATGAAAACCTAAAATCCATATACTACTTTCTTCAACTACCACCGCTCTCCAACCTACAACATCTTCTGTGCGACAGAGTTGAGTTGCACACGCTCTCCTCTGCTCGTACATATGTAGTTACTGTTCATTACTTTTCTGTTATACAATAGTTCTTGTAGTAACGAAACGGCCAAGCCACTTATTTTGACTAAGGTGTAGAGTTTGTGAAATTAGGACTTATAAAGTTGGGGCGTGTAGAGTTTGAAACTTATATCAACATGAGATCTGGTAGCTTTTTGACAATAGTCTCTTCTTGACAACATTTCAAATTTTCTTAGCAGTGTTTTTTTCTAGTCTTAACATTATTAATCATCATCATCATTCAGCCACAAGAAGTCCACTGCTGGACATAGGCCTCCTTCATGGATTTCCAAAAAGACCGGTTGGAAGCGGCTTGCATCCAGCGTCTTCCCGCCACTTGGATGAGATCGTAACGATATGTCCATCTTGTGGCTGGTCGTCCTAAGCTGCGCTTGCCAATATGTGGCCTCCATTCGAGAACTTTTCGGCCAATCGGCCCCAACATTATTAATGCACGTTCCATTTTTATAGTGCTAATAGTAGATTAGTAGCCAAGGGCTGTAAGGCATCAATTGCAGCCCGAGATATTTAGGCGCACGAGCGCAGCGAGGGCGCCTATAGTTCGAGGTTGCAATTGATGCTTACACCCGAGCTAACTACTCTGCTTTACATCTCGATTGTGAGGTAAGTAGAAGAAAACCGGCATTACAAGAATAAAAAATTTACCTACTCGTTTTTCTTTTCGCCACTTCATGAACTCGTCGTAAGTTTTCAAATATCTCTATTTAGAACTTTCAGGCAAAATATTGTTAATTGCTGCTTCAGCTTCCATTTTCATTGAATCGGGAGTGCAGCTTATATCTTCATCACTTGCAGAACTCATGTTTTTTTCCAAATTAGCACGTAATTATAAAAAATATCCCAAAAACAAACAATATTTAAAGTAAAAGTTTTCTATTCCCGCCTTTTTTCATCTTTTTTTTTTAATTTTTCTTTTCAAGAACGTAATTGAGCTTCGCCGTTCGATATTTAAAATTGATGACTAATACTCATACGAAGACAAGGCTGAATAGCGAAGCGACCTCTTTTGTCATTGGGCTGAATGCATGATAATCTATTGCCAGTATGATGGTTAGATGTACGCGAACTTTTTGAAAGAGTGAAGAGTTTTTTTTTTAAATTACTTACCGCCCTAGGGCTTTTCTAGCTACATTATTACCCTAGAGTGCTAATTGGTCACCTACAAGCCCCATTTGGGGGTAATAAGGACCTACTTACCGAATATGAGAGATGTAAAAATTTTTTTTTTTTTTGCCAAGTTAACCTCTTCAGTCCTGACCTTGAAAGTAACAATAGAAAACCATTGTTATATTCAAGGTCAGGACTGAGGTGGTTAATAGTTATTTAACAGACTGTTAACGTATTGTAATAAGTGGACTAGGTAAACTTTTTTTTCAAAAAGAGGTTACATGTAAAAAAATCCACAATACATCACAGTCGGCGTTTGCCGAATTGCTCTCCAAGGAACATTGTTGTTCCATGAATTGCTTCCGCCTAACAAACGTAGCGATTTCCATCGGTAAGTAGCTCTTATTGCACTCAGAATATGGACGAAATACCAACAAAACAAAATACATACATACAGGTGTGATGATATGTTGGTGAAATTCTTTGTATAGGTGTTTTGTTTAACAAGCGTTTTATCAACACAGAAAGATTTTAAATATTATTGTCTCTTGACCTAGATCGTATTCATATTAGATAACCATTAAAATCTACGTTAATATTAATAATAATAACTTCCATACAACTTCTTGTCCTGGTTCCCAACTGGTATATCCGTTGATATGGTAACCAGGCAATTACATCACAAACATGGAAATACAACCAGACTGAGTCCATTTGCACAAATGTACGGCAGCCCCAGGTAATGGAACCCTGGCCTCCGGCTTGGTAATCAAACGAGTTACTGCTAGGCCAACGAAGCAGTATTTGGATGTGCGTACTAAAATATAAACGCTAATTATGTAACCCACAGCCAAAGAATACATACTCGTAATAGTACAGGTACAGAAGATTAAAATCAATTAAAGAAAAAGGGACTCTAGCAGCGACAGAATTAGGTGGAATTCAGATCGCACGGCACCAAAAAAGCTACGTTATATTCACCTACATGTTGCCTCTCTTTCTGCCGGGTAACTCTTACCTTCTGGCGCCTGAATTTCTACCTATTTGCCACTCTGGAGTGGTCGCCGCATGTACTTACGCGTTCGATACCAACACGCGTAGTGAAACAGGCCTGCTACAGCCTATGAAATACGCTCACTGTTGGGCAGAGGCCTCTTCACTGTCAGGCCAACATCGTCGGTTGTCCGCTAATCTTATCCGTTATCCTTATGCTAAATTCTCAATGTTATCAACTCGGGGGAAAGGTGGCCAACCCACAAAATAAAGGGTACGGCTAGTTCTCAGCCACCACTCTGTGACTGCCTCCGTCCACCGTCCGTCTTCCCGTTTAGCGATATGTCCTGCCCATCTCCACTTAAATTTTTGCATTCGTGTGCCCACATCTTTCACTGTAATAAGCTGGATTAAACACATATACTCGTACTAAACAATATCTACCTACATAGTTCAGCATAGTTCACTTCTATCATACAGGTGGGGCCGAAAAATTCTCGAATGGACAACACATATCGGCAAGCACATAAACAAATCAATTTTATATCAATACACACCGTATTGATATAAAATTGATTTGTTTCTATTTTACTTTCTAATAATAACAAGATCGTAACCTGCTTATGAAACATACGCATTACTCTTTTATTCGTTCGTATATTCTTAACGGGACATTTGCAGCTTTAACTCGAGAAAAGCTCGGAGTTTTCTGTGAGGAATTATTTCAGCGCCATTACCGTTCGCAGCTGGCAACACGACTCCTTATACTTAACATAAAGCGGACACAAAATATGATCGGCAAAAGGAGTACAAAAGGTTAATCCGTCGATCTTATACCCGCCCCAAATTGTAAGGACTATATATTTGCAGTATCTCAGACTGTGAATCACGAATGTAAACCACGAAATTATTTTAGAATCAAAATCAGGCTTTTTTTGGTTCATTGGCCAACTTGTTATTTAATAAGAAAAACGTAAAGATTGCAAAAGTTTTAAACGACTATTGCTTCACCTACTTAACGTCGAGTAGTCAAGTTAAATCATTTTACAAGCAAGAAAATCAAAAAGACTTCCTCTAGTCTTTCCTCTAGTTGATTCAAATGAACTGTTGAAGTATCGATCCGCTTGAAATGCCGGGTTACCAAAATGGATAGTATTCCGGAAATACCTGAAAGCGATAGAGGTTCTTTGCAAAGTTGTAGACTTTGCTTTTGTAGAACGTAGGCTTGACGCAAGATTTTTTTACGTCTGAATTATTATAAGGTATTATAAGAATCGCTCGTAGCCTTGGCCACCTGAGTGAGCTCAAACGAAGATCACGAAGGTTAAGCAACATAAGGCGCGTTCAGTGCATGGATGGCTGACCATTTATGACAAACGCTAGTGGCATTTTTCCTAGCGCTGCGGTTCCGTGCTTCGCAAGGTGCGTTAAGCAGTTGGCCAAGTCAGAGGCCTTAGGGCGGCTTGAAAACTTCTGACAGTAAGACCAGCCACTAGTCTTACAAGCGTCCACCAATCCGGACTTGGCTCCCGTGGTGGAGTATGGCATATACCTTCTTCAGGGAAGAGACCTGTGCCCCTTGTTGGGGGCATAATGGGTTGATGATGATAGAAATACGGTCAGAGCTTCCAAAGTGAGGCAACAAATTTTTAGGTAACCAGATTGGCATGCTTAGCGTAGCCGCGGTTGTTGTCAGTATTGCACCATAGACTTAATTGTGTGTGTTTCTGTGAACTTCCCTTAGTACAATCCGCTTAGGCACTCTCATATTACGTCGAAGTGTGGGTATCGCATCCCTTTGAGCGGAATTTTGTCCTACAATATGTCTGTGTGATATGTATATAACACAGACATCATTCATATATCTATGGTATATAATATTATAGCCTTATGCTTCTTGCCACCACAGCAAAGACGATAGTTGATAAACCTTTAAATTGTTGCAAAATCTTCGTTAGTACATACCTCACACACTGGAAGTCAACATGATCGAATGTATGCATCCTATGCAAGTAGTGTATGAAATGTACGTATGTACTGTGCATGCTAAACTAATAATTAATGAAATATCTATATAAATAAAATTCAAAGTCCTGACTGACTCACTCATCAACGCCCAGCCCAAGCCGTTGGACCTAGGAAGCTGGAATTTTGCACAGAGGGGCTATACATATGATGTAGGCAAGGAATAAGACCGGATTTTATTAAATTGCACCCCTAAGGAGGCGAAAAGGGTTGCCAAAATTTGTATGGGAGGTATATACTCGTAGAATGTGGTCTAATTTTCTTGAAACTTAAAATAAATACTCTTCAATACAATTGATTGAAAACGTCTTTCGCCGTTTTTATAAATTTAACCCTTAAGGGAGTGAAGGGGTTGCAAAATTTTGAACTAAAGTCCACGCGGACGGAGTCGCGGGTGAAAGCTAGTTATACTATAAGTGGCTTGTATATCTACATAAGACATAATATTCCAAACAACTCTTTTTATTTATTTACTTATTAAATATTTCGGAAAACTATTAACTATGCCAATATAATATTACAAAACCGAAATAAAAATAGAATTGTGTTGCTATACAAACATTTTGTGGAACTGAATGAAGAAAACCGACTCTTAACGTTTATTGCTTAGGCTACGGCTACGTATATAGTTCGTATAATAATTGATTATAACACAGACATGTCACTTAGATTTAGAAAAAAAATACAGCCGAATTGAGAACATCATAGGAGGTTGAGGAGTTAATGTAATTATTTTTTTCTGGTTGTGCAATGCATCAGTGACGTACCAACTGTATGTGGTAATATAAACTCTATTTTATGATCGACTTAAAAAAATTCTACCGCATATTCTGCTAATCCTACTGAAGTCCCACACTGCTCAATCAAAGGCTGCTTTTCTGCAAAAGAACTTTAGCTTTTCACAGATTTAAAACCTTCCAGTGTTGGCGATGAAAAATACATTGGATTGAAATACATTACGTTGAAAGCTAACGGTGGCGCGGGCAGGCCTCACTGCGGGGTCTGCGTGAACCGTGACTTGCTACTTTCAATACCATACTTACATTATAAAACGCGAAAGTTTTGATATTTAATTAATTACATTGATAAAAAAATCTAATTTGGATGGAAAAAACAGTGCTTAAAACTTACATTATTACGTAAAACAATAATATTTTAGAGAAACCTACGCATAAAAGAATCATCATCATCAACCATTATGTCCCCACCGAGGGGCACGGGTCTCTTCCCTGATGAAACTCCACCACGGGGGCCAAGTCCGGATTGGTGGAAGCGTAATACTAGTGGCCGGTTTTACTGTCAGAAGTTTGCAAGCCGCCTTAAGGCCTCTGACTTGGCTTAACGACTGCTATCTATCGACGGCAGCCGGCACCAACTGGCCTTGCGAAGCACGGAACCGCTCGGAAAAATGCCCCTAGCGTTAGTCAAGTCATAGACCGTCACCCATCTATGCACGGAACGCGCCCTATGTTGTTTAAACTTCGTGATCGATTAAGATCACTCAGGCAGCCGGGGCTACGAGCGCGTATAAAAGATAACATAAATAGATTCAAAATGTTCTGGAAATTTTTTGAATATCTTTAACTGTTACTCTTTACTTAAATCGAAACAAATGAAGATAGGTAGCTCAAAAGATGATTGATGCTCGGATAGGTTTCCATTAATCACTGAACTGCATAAATAACTGTCGTTTGTCCGACTGACTGTTTAGACAGTTTGAAGTGTACATAGAAGACAAGGTTATTGTCTACAAATATTTCATAACGTCGTTTCTACCAACCTGCCGCTCTAAAACGTATCTTGCCCCGTCTGCATAGAGCTTAAAATTTATTTGAAATACCTGACCCAGATTTCCAGGGCAAAATAATAAAATATTCTCTGCTCTAGCAAATGTAGATTGCAATCATTCTATATCTGATAATAAACTCGATTACTTTGAAGATATTCAATTAGTTAGAATACGTCACACATATTCATTAATTCATGTTAACTAGATTCTAAGGCTCGCATTGCATATACCATATGATGTGCAAAATACAGGTATATGGGAGGCCAGCGGATGGTTTTAAGCCACTGCTACACGGGTACCACAGATTGATTGGTATTATTGCTAAAGCCTCATACATCATGATTATTTCAGAATGGCACAATTAGTGCCTAAATAAGTTTGTGTTTGGGAAGAACTTCTGTTCTTCTAGTTTTTTTCTCAGATTTTTAATTTTCGAAATGCGAATCAACGATTACATAGTCTTCCTTGGACGTGGGATTTTCCCTCTATTTACTATATCCCATAACTGACACGGATGGGTCCTTTCAGATCCAGAAAATACGTTTAATATGACACTCATCTCATGTTACCAAGGTTTTGTATCTAAATGTCTATTGCAGGTACTTGATTATGAAGTTTACGAAGTTATGAAGTTTACCCTACCTAACGTAAAATTTGTTGAAAATAACATTGTGATTGGAAATGAAAAACTAGAATTTGTTGAAGATACTGTATTTTTGGGCATCACAATCGATGCCAAACTACAATGGGGTCCACATATTGTAAAATTAGCACATAGACTTAGCTCCGCAACATATGCTGTAAAAAGAATCCGAGAACTTACTGACGTTGCAACTGCTAGGCTTGTTTATTTTAGTTACTTCCATAGTATTATGTCCTATGGTATACTACTGTGGGGCTGGGCAGCAGACATTGAGACTATCTTCATCTTGCAGAAGAGAGCGATCCGATTTATTTACAAGCTAGGTAGTAGGGACTCGCTAAGAGACTTTTTCAAAGAAACTAACATCCTAACAGTTGCAAGCCAATATAAAATATTATGTACGTTAGGAAAAATATTACAGACTTCGAAACACTTGGTAGCCATCATAACGTTAATACTAGGAATACTAGGAATAAACATAAATTGTCATTTCCACGATTTAGACTTGCAAAAGTTAATACTTCCTTTATGGGGCACTGCATAAGGTTCTACAACAATGATACCCCAAGATATATTAGAGTTACCTCCAACGCGATTTAAGAATTGTGTTAAGCACACTCTTTGCAAAAAAGCTTATTATAAAATCAACGATTATTTAGAAGACAAGGACGTATGGCATTAAATAGTATTTTAATATTAAATTTAATCAGAGGATAAATGTGTCTAGTGTTCAACACATCCAAGATATTATTTTGTAGGTTTGATTTGTATTAGCTTTAAGGTGATTTGAGAAAAGATGGTCAGAGTGGAGTTTTTTTTCGCTGCCTTTTTCTCCACTACAGACGGCCCCAAGGCAGCGGCTAACATTATACATAACTGTATGTACATTGACATTCAACAAGCAGAATTTAAATTCTTTACGTTGAAATAAATTTTTGAATTTTGAATTTTTGTTGTGTGCTACAGAAAGGGCTCGCATCGCCATAACAATGTATAAAATACATAACCGTTACAGACGGAAGCTGTCTTGTAGCTTCATCCCGTCCCGACCGCCCGTCTTGATCAGTGTGTCATTTCATTACACTGGATTTCAAAATAAATTGCGTATTTTGGCGGAACGAAAAACTGAATGGAGAAGCTATTTTAATCACATAAAGAAATACTAATACACGTATTTGTTAAGTAAGACGAATATAATATTATGTATGTTGGCGAGTTTGTTTCGAACTTACCGTTGTTTTTCAATTGAACATTGATCACAACGAAAACTAGAGAAAACAACCTTTCCATGTACATTCGACAGCATACTAACCATAATTTCTGGCCGTGTTTTTCGCAAAGTACTTAGCTATTCCAGTCCGCAAATATTTTAAGCCCGCACAAGACCAAATCTCGCCTTACCTCTCGCTAGCCACTTCCCTACCTACATCATAAATTCACCTAAAATAGAGAGCGAACAATTCTGCCCATCAAACAGAGCTACGCTGTCGAGAGCAGAACTGAGACGTACAGCGTACCTAAGTAATTAAAACGCGACTCGTTAGTCCGGCCAGAGTCCATATCGCACGATCGTATATTATTCAGTTACGTGAATTCCCGTTCTTCGACTGGGTGCACTCGCAGTGTTCTCCTAACCGAACTAGATGAATTGGTTCCCTCTAAATAGATATTGCCTATAGTTTTTGATCGTTATTCAAAGCGTATTATCTCCCTATCTCGGTAATTGTTATCGCAGTTCCACTCCCACTTGAATAGCTGCCCTAGTCAAATCAACTCTACTTCAGGAATGATTTCATTCCTATTAGTAAGTCGACCTTTTCCCAACTTCGTTTTCCTCCTTTCAAAGCGGCAAGTTAATTTGTAGGAAAACCATAATAACAATCTCTTTATCGTTATCATTCATTGGACGTGATCATGTCGGAGCGTAATCCTCAGCGCCGCGTCAGGTAGATGAAACTCAATTAGCAGCAATTATTCTAAGGGCGATGCGACACCAGCCCGAAAGTTTCCTCGACTATTTCGTAATTAATTTTGTTTTGTGCTCGGGACAAGTCACGGTCTATAAACTTCGCAACTCCCGTTTTGACCCCCATCCCCATTAATATTTATGTTTCGGCCGTTTAACTTATCGTGACCATCAAAATTACATTTAAAAGGGGGTAGTTGCGCCCGCGGGAATCCCCAGGCTGTGGTTGGACTAGATTCGTGTTACCAAAGTTGTGTGTAAACCTGTGGCTTGCTTCTCCCGTTAGATGCTAACCAGATATGATTCAATCTAGCTTGCGGCGGTCTGGTGGAAAAGTCACCGACAACGTTTAATAAGAGCATCCTTGTAATCAACTCGTAAACCAAGGTTTACGTTCATCGCCATCTTTCCTCGTAAATTGTAGCGGACGGATCGTGAGCTTCTATTCATAGGGTGTCTGCAAAGCTGGGGTTAAATAATTGCAAATCATTACTAGTTAATAACACCACCGCCCCGTGGTGTTAAGATTTACGGTTTTATTCAATCCAACATCCCGGTAAATTACGGCGAGCCCAGATCCATTAAGTGCTTAAGTGCCTCTGGAGCACGAAATTGGGGATGATAATGGAAATGGGTTCCTTACGATGTTAATATGGGGCTTTTCACTGAGCAGACCAATTTACGTGGTGTTAGAAGCAATAATAACCGCGGCTGGAAATGTGCTGTTATAATGTGCATTGTTCGAAGGATTCCCCACAGCGGTTTAATAAAATTAAATCTACTTGAAGAAGGATAGTTAGACAGAGATAACTTTGAGTTAATTTATTGGTTTCATTTCACCGATTCGATAGAAATGATAATCGGTATTCGCTTCGTTCGGGCGCGATAGCCGGAGTTCCGAACCCCGCAGTGGCTCAACAAATGGGATAAGTTTAAGAAAGCAATCGGCCTTATATGGTCGTTATGGACCACTATCTAGTAACGGGCGAGAAAACCATTCAAAACTTTCCTTTTATTGCTTCATTTTATTTAATTCCGCACGCTCTCTATTTCACACCTAACATCTATTTTATGTCGTTTTTTTCTAATGCAATGTATGTAATTTGTAATACCTCAGTTCTTAATTTTTATCACCGAGAGCTATCACGTAAATTTTATTCGTTTTCTTTTCGCTCGTAAGCCTTATTCAAGCTGGCTTGTAAATTAATAAAGGACTAGTTTCCTCTATTCTGTTTACTTATTTACTTGTAGACTTTTCCAAGACTTCCCCTCTCGGGGATAACGGGCGTGAGTTTTTTTTTTGTATATTTTAGCAATGGCGCACTTGCTGGGCGAAGGCCGCCCGATGCTTATTTTTGAAGTACAATAAGCGAAAGTTAGATTAACAACATTATTTTTAAACTGTTCTTGCAATCATGAACCTTGACGCGGTCAATTTGTATGAAAAATACGTCATATAACATAACATAACACAATACAACATAACATAACATTTACATACAGGCACATACATGGCTTCTGGCCCCACACTAGGATAGCCTGTGTTGTGGGAACCAGAAACAGCGACATCACAAACATGTAAGCATCAAGGATCTGGGGTTTTTTTTGGTCCGCAGCCGGGTTTCAAACCCGGGACCTCAAGAGCACGTTGTCTATTAATTCGCCATTGCTTAACTTATGTAGCTATGACATCAACACAGACTCATAACCTCACGTCCAATAATTTTCTTGGGCACAGCTTTAGCCCCGAAAGACAAAGGAAGTGTTATCAAAACTATTTAGTCGGATATTTAGAACTTAGTATGCAACAGACAATAACTATTTGCACGTACACTACTTGCTCAGTTTTTTCGTACCACACATCACACGTTCAAAATACAAGCATTCATGATTAATTAATAAATCAGTTTTAATTTTATGCGTCAGCAAGTAGGATAAGTCCACCGTAGCAAGTGCGTAACTTAAATGACCTAACTACTAATGGGTCAATGTTTCACTAAACATGCGAGGGTTATACAAGCAGATTTCCTGTTTCGGGAGTAAACAATAAGGTAGCACTCAAAAGATGTTACAGACCTACGAGACTGGTTGTACCCACTCTATTCTGAACCAGCCATCTAGACGTAAACTTCAGCTAAAACATTAATAATCAACGTTGATCACGTCTTCTGTGACTTTATGACGGTCATAAACCGGTCTGGCTCACAACACTGGACAGTCTGATAAGATTTGAATTTGTAAATAGGTGCATGGAAATGTTAGCATTAACTCAGCCGCAATCAAGTAGACAAAACCATCCAAAACTAAAAGTAAGTAAGAAAAATATATTTATTGCCACCAACATCAAAGCGGTTAGAAGAAAAAAATAAAAATAAATTAATATACAACACCACACATGTACACATTTTATCTTAGCGAGGTAAAAAATTGAGTCGGCACTTTCTATAAGGTAAACATTTACATTTACATACAGGCACATACATTGCTTCTGGCCCCACACTAGGATACCCTGTGTCGTGGGAACCAGAAAAAGCGAAGTCACAAACATCCAAGACCTGGAGTTTTTTTTTTCTCCCCAGCCGGGGTTCGAACCCAGGACCTCTCGCATGGTAAGCAGATGCGCTAACCACTACGCCACAGCGGTATATAAAAACAGTAACCAATGAGATCAGCCTGCTATTAACATAGTTGGTAGCAAGGTATAGTGCTCAGCGCATGCCGTCAGGGCGGCGGCGTGACTTTCACGCCCTCTATCGGCGCTGATTTTCTGCACTCACTCACCTAAATTACAGCAAATTGCTAAAAACCAAACTTAAATAAAATAGGGAAAGATGGTAAAAAACATCGTGACAATAAAATAGGTTATAATTTTTTTTTCTATTTATTACTTATTTTCAATAAGAAAAATAAGACGGTTCAGAAGGATCACTGATGTTTAGATTGTAATAAATAAAAAATAAATTAAATTCATAGGGCCGATTTCTGAATGGAAAATTTCGCTAAGCAATTACTTTACTTAACTGTAGTGCTGTCTCGTCAAATTTCTTTAGAAAAGAGCGTGAAAGAACGTTACTTAAGTATTTACCTAGTGTAAACTCTCAATTCAGAAATCGGCCCATACTGTACACACAGTTGGGTGCTTAGTGTGTGTGCGTGTGCGGTATATACATATGGTGGGTCCTACATAGTGCATGCAAGTCAAACTTGCACAACGAGGGTTCTTTAATATATATATTTTTTTATATTAGTAATATATTTTATTTTTTCTTTATTAATTTAAATCGCGGTCTTGTCGTTTTATTTCGCAGCCTTCAGTTATGTAATCATTGTGTTACATAGGTTATGGGCTTACTAAGGTAAATAGGTTTTCAGTTGAATAGGCTTCACAAGCTAACGATTAATACGCAACGAATTTATAAAATGTACGTACGTACGTACCAACGTACAAACTACAATTGAAATTAATGATGATGTTACGTTACGATGATGTTGATGATATGTTATGTTACAGGTCAGTTAAGTAAAGCTGGCACGTTCAACACATTTACACGTTGCGCTTGTGTAGTGTCTGTGAATAAGCGCGCGGCGTGAAGTGTACTGCATGCGCATCATGAAAAGTCTGCCCGTCTCTCTTGCGCGCGGTCTAGCTTATGAGTGTGAAGGGGACAGTTATAGTTTTACTTTTGCTACTGTTTATAAATACAGCGTGATCTTTTTGGTATTCAACCGTATGTGCGTTTCAATGAGGGATTTTTCTGACAGCTAGGAAAAGTAGTTCCAAATGAGCCGTTTTCAGAAGAACTAAAAAAAACGAATGGGTGTCAAAGGAATGCAATTTTTGACCTCAGTCCAATAGCCATGTGTGATACATCATCGAATAGGTCTCAGCGAGCTGAATAAAAGTTACTATGACGCCAACAGCCAAATGTTTGTCATTTCGGAGTTATATTGTATTGAAAATGTTAGTTTTTTTTTGCATTTCTTTGACAGCCATTAGATTATTATTTTTAGTTCATCTGAAAACGGCTCATTCATCCAGTAACTGACCACTGAGCGTCCGTGACCCTTTCTTACATAATTAAATTGTTGAGGATTTCTGAGATAATTATTTTCTGTTTTGGTAAAGATTTTCTTAGGTGAAATTATTTTTGTTCATGTGAAAATTTATTGAAAATTAAAACTATTTTGTGACCATTGATTCCACCTTATTTTTAATACTTTTCGCTCGAATTTGCTAAAAATATATTAAAACAAGTAACACAAATATTTGTATTTATTTATCTACAACGCACCCATCTTAATAAAACCTAACTACACTTAGGTTTACACTTAAACTAGAGTCGCATTTTGAATCAAAATCATTTATTTTTAAACATACTGTATAGTGAAATTGCATAAGTGTGAGTACTGTGAACGTGCCAGCTTTAGATAACTGACCTGTACTTGTCTGTTTATTTTGGTTCTGTGATGTGTCTTGTTGGTATAATAAACGTTTTTTATTTCTTTATTTTGTTGTTAGTTCTGTAAAGCGGATGAAAAACCTCATTCTACGGAACCCTACACTGCGCATGGCCCGACACGCACTTGGCCAGTTATTTGCTTATATTTTTCCTACACAAATATTCTGTGAAAATTTCAACTGACTACCTATTACGGTTCAAGAGATAAAGTTCTTTATAGGTCAGATGGACAGACAGACTGACGTTAAGAAAATCGAACGGACATCATCTAAAAAAAAACTTAAGTCTTATTTAGTGTTGTCTAAAAAAAACTCCACAGGCAGCGCTGCTTCTATTAGGCGCGGCGGCGATGGTGTTACGATTTCCACAAATAAACCGGATCAATACGAGGCGACCGGCTTGATGATTCATTTGACCATTGTTGTGTTGAAAAACAAAGCCCTGTGGTTGTTGTTTGTAGTATTTCGCCCGATATGGGATTGTTTTCATCACGATCTCGCCCAGCTAGCGGCTCCGCTCGCATTTGTATTCAAGGCCTACGTATTTCAATTAAAGCAAAGCCGAGTAAAAAACAGCCTTTTTACATTTCTAAATAGCTATTAAGTTATGCATATTCGGCTTAATTCGCTTTTATTTGCTTCTCTATATGTACCTGGCAAGGTAGGTAAGTTCGACATCGACATGTACGATACGAAATATATAAGTCAGTTTCAACATATTTATTACAATATCGTGTCGGTATTGGTATTTCGGATAACTATAAAATAATTATTAACTTTATTCCGATAAAATAATAAAGGATCAGTTACTTGATTTTTTGTCGGAAGAGTCCGACCAGAAAATAAAAAAGAAAAAAAATCATGCCCGCTAGAGTGCGACAAGTGAGTCGTGGCTCAAGCCTTTGGCGGGAAATTTAAAAATCTTCTGAATAAACCATCTTGATACTTTTGCTTAACTTGATTATTTGTTTAATTAGTTTGGAGTCTCCAATGAATTTTGTCCAAATATAACTAAATATAAGCAAAACGAAAATATTAACTACATCAAAACCAACATTTCCACTCCACCAAAAACAGGGATAATAAAGATGCACCACATAAATTTATAAACATTTATTATTGCTGAACCATAATCAAAATCTGATACATATCTTTTTTTCTCAACATCTTTGAGTTCTTTGACTAAGTCTTCGATCTGACGTTTAATATTTTCGTCATCCGACAGACCTTACAACAAGAATAATTCATGTTTGCTTTAAAACATTATTACTCGTATGTACATACAAATGTTATTTATGAGTACAATAAAGAATATTCTATCTATCTATCTATCTATCTACTAAAACATAGGTAAAATTATGTTGAATAGAAACAAAAGTTCTTTTCTTGTTTTAATCTAGGACGAGTACCAAACTGTTTGGGCTGTACTACTTGCAGCAAGTTTGACAGTCAGAGTGTGGCCATATGAAGAATTCGAAATAAATCGCGTCCCACGACTCGCTTGTCAGACTGTACCCCCGAGGCGATAGGCAGAGGCACCAATCACTAGAACTGAGCCCATGTTGAAAAAAAAAAAGAAGGCTAAAGCAAAAACTTTCCAATTTGCTAACTCCGTAAGCTTTAAAATTTTCCCGAATAATATTCATATATGAAGTACTTACGAAGGATTTAGTTTGAAATAAAATAATTCGGTATTATCAAACGTATCTGCTTAGGCCATCTATTCCTAGTCTGTAATATTTTTATTTTGAAAGTTCAATTTCAGCACCAACATCATATTATTATGTTTGGTGGTTGTTGGGTGAGGTGGAAAATTATTAACTTAATTGAAATTGATTTATTAACTTGTGACCCAAAACGTGACTAGATCAAATAATTTTCCACACAACACAATCACTTATCCTAATCCTAAACGGAGATTCCCTGTGCTACTTGAACGAGACAAGAAAATCACTAACGTGGAAATACACCTAGACTGAGACCATTTGTAGAAATGGTATGCCGGCCGGCATGGTAGTCAGACGTGATACCACTAGCCAACGAGGCAAACAGTTTAGTTTATAAAATTGAAGATATTCGAAATCCTTTCCGGTGCTCAGTTGTCAACTGTAGATAGCTAGATAGATAGATAGAGAACACTTTAATGTACATAAAAAAGGAGATTACACAGGTATTTCTTAATCTAAGAGTACAGACGGCGGCCTGTGGCTGTACTGTAACTGTACCTGCTATCAGAAAGGAGTCATAGCTTAAAACAGGCATACATACTTTTTATTCATTACTATTTTCTATTGCCAAAGATTAGATCCAGTTAGTATCTCGAATACGTTAGTATAATAAGTAGAATTTTAATTTGAGTATAATAGTTAAGAATCTGACAGCTATAGCCCAAATCCTTATTCCTAATATGACTGGAATCCATACTATGAAGGTCCCGCTTGACAAATCTCCAGGCCCTCACCAAACTTATGATACATTGTTTCTCAAATGTAAATTATAGTGGAGTAGAGAAGACTTTATTGTACATAATAAAGGAAATCACACATTTATCTACGTTTCGAAAAAAATATATCGTTATTTAGATAATTGGGAATGGATGAAAATATCAGAAGTGCTTGATATTTTTTTTTTGGTGATAGGAATAACCTTCCTTAACGCGAGAAAAAGTTTCAATTTTTTTGGCTTCGTAGTTAATTTTTAAATAATCTTAATATTTTTCCTTTCGTCGTTCTGGGCTCAGTACGGCATAGCAGACATATTCCTTGGTCCGCTACGATGAAAAAAAATCTGTGGTGACAATGACACAGACATCTTTTCAAGGTGGATTTTTTTTTATACATAGCTGACCAAGGAATATGTCTGTTAAGCCATACTGAGCCCAGAATGACGAATGGAAAAATATTAAGTATATTTAAAAATTAACTACGAGGCCAAAAAAATTTAAACATTTTTCTCGCGTTAAGGAAGGTTATTCCTATCACCAAAAAAAAATATCAAGCACTTCTGATATTTTTATCCATTCCATATTGTTCACGCAAATACAACATTACAGCTTATAAAATTTATTGCAGTTTACATTTCCATTGCTTGTCAAGCTACATTTGACAGCTTTCTTATTGTTTAAGATTTGGACCATTCTTAGGGCTGGGTTTGAGCGCACGGATTTTTATGGAACCTATTAACAAAAAGTTGGTTTTTTTTTCATCATCAACCCATTATGTCCCCACCGGGGCACGGGTCTCTTCCCTGAGCCCTTACTCAAATAACCAAATCAACTCAAATACCTTTATTTGCAAGGTATTGGCGGATGCTTGTAAGGCTGGTCTTACTGTCAGAAGTTTTGAAGCCGCCCTAAGGCCTCTCACTTGGCCTTACGACTGCCATCTATCGACGGCAGCCGGCACCAACTGCTTAACGTGCCTTGCGAAGCACGGAAACGCTCGGAAAAATGCCATTAGCGTTAGTCATAGAACGGCCACCCATCTATGCACTGAACGCGCCTGATTTAAGTGGTTATTGAAACACATGTTTGAAAAATCATAAATACAATGACCGACGGCCCTGGATAGAATATTAAAAAGTTTTTTTTTCTATTTAAATAGCCTTACAGTAGTCTCTCTGTACTCTGTGGTCTCTTTCTTACAGAGATAAGCTCGTCTTTGTACACTCCATTTATCTATACTTGACTTTTTTTCCAAACTTTAAACGACACTAAATCAAAACTAAATAGCTAGTACTAAATTTGCAAACTGTTTCGAGTTTTCTACCGGTAAAGGTTTTTGATTTAGTGTCGTTTAAAGTTTGGAAAAAAGTCAAGTATAGATAAATGGATCATGCTGTTTCTTATCTAATGTTCTGTTCAATGTTTCGCGTGCAATAAAGTATTATTACTACTTTCTAATTGTTAGTACCATTAGAAACTAAAATTTATTTTAAAACACCTATTAAAAGGTAACATCGAAGAACCCACTCTTAAGCACTTGTTACTATAATGTTGTTACATAATAACATAATTCACGAATTTTCTAACGATTTTATATTATAAATTGGTAATGTATACTCTGATTTTTAATTAGGTGGACTAAACTGACAGTTGGTGTGTTGCCACTTAAGGGAAAATAAAAAATAGTGTTGTGCTCAGAGTGATCGAATAATAAATATTTTCATTCAATCATTCGTTCATTCATTTGCAGACTGGTGTATGTAATGTAACTCGCTCGCCCGGCCCTGAGTGATTTAAGATTTAGTTTTGGTAATTCTTTAACCATATTCCTAAACCTTTAAACTTGTTCAAATTTGTTAAAAATGTTTAAAAATTTTTGTTAAATCTGAGGCTAGATAAGTTTAAGACGTCGTCTGGTTATGTAAGCCTGTTTACATTTTCCTGCACTCACGTGTGTGTGTGCTTTGGGTGACATTCTAGATCTACTCTATTAAGCTCTCTTAATATTCTTATATCTTATCTTATCTCTCTCTGTATGTCATATTGATTGTTTGTTACCTGTTTTACACTCCAATAAACAAATTAAATTATATTATAATCTCTACGTACGCACACGAATTACTAAGCGGAAATGGAGACGGGCGGGACATTTGGTTAGGCGGGAAGACGGCCGTGGTGGCCAAGAACGGGTCGACGGTCGGTGGGCAGACCACCAGCCCGATGGGCCGACGACATTGTGAAAGCGGCTGGGAGACACTGGACCGGATGGGTTGGCGTGAAAGAGAAGAGTCCTATGCCCAACAGTGGGCTCTATTTACGGGCTGATTAGATAGAATAAACTGTAAAATTAAATGATACTTAAGTTAGAGGATTTCGTGATAAAATTATACATTTATAACTTAACAACATGACAGACATACCATATTCATTCCTTTCTGTTTTGGAATAGGAAAAAATAAAATAAAAACTAGATTTAAAATTGGGGCCGCCCGTAGCGGAGAAAAAGGCAGCGAAAAAAAACTCCACTCTGACCATCTTTTCTCAAATCACCTTAAAGCTAATACAAATCAAACTTACAAAATAATATCTTGGATGTGTTGAACACTAGACACATTTATCCTCTGATTAAATTTAATATCAAACTACTATTTAATGCAATACGTCCTTGTCTTCTAAATAATCTTTGATTCTATTGAAATCGAAAATCAAATAGATGCTATGAAAAAAAAAAAAATTAAATACTGAACAAAAACATGTGGTCGATACAATAATGAAAGCTGTAATTCTACATTGAGAAAACAGCTTTCTCCTTTTTCCTAGATGGCACATGTGGATTATTGTCTAAGTCGCATATTATGTCGTTAGATTCACTGGCTATTAGATTTATAAATTTATTTATTGTTTTTAATTTCTGATGAAGAACCCAGCCATGATACTATTGTATTGATCCTTCAAGATATAATGAAAAATAAAGTACGTTTTGAAGGCAAAACTTTATTATTCAAGCGTTAAAGGCTAAGGTGTTACAATGTGCAATAAATACCTACTAATAAATACCTAAGAAGATACTGTACACAGTAGACAGGACACAATATGGTATACGAATCTATCACTAGCCAAAATATTATTTGTTGAAAACGGTTAACTACAGAGTTATCATCTTATGAAACCTTATGAAAAAAAAGTGGATATTATATGTCTAGTCGGTTTGTCATCTCGTTACTTAAACGAAATATTTCCTAAAGTTTGTGGGTTTTTCAGATGTAGGTATGTTTGTTTAATTGGTAGGTATTTAATGATTAGGATTAACTTAAATGATTTTCCCCAAATAAAGGAAATAAAATTTAAGAGTGAATGATTGAATGAAATCGAGCATTCAATGAACACATCAAGTCACATCATTACGATCTTGCTCTGGTAACATTAAAAAAAAATAAGAGCTTTTTGAACTGTCAGTTTAGTCCACCTAATTAAAAATCAAGGTATAGTAGTGAAACTAGACCGCGAACAAGAATATGTCATGTCACAAGTTGCAAATCCGAATACGTTTCATATGCCTCTTGGGAACAAACCAATTCCTCTATAACCAGAGGTATGTTAGGGTATTAGGTACTTATAGTCCTCAAGCACAGCAGGTGCTGGTATTGGGGTAAGATTATATTTGGAACTAGTAACTTTCAAATATTCGCAATGCTCACAATAAGCAATTTGATCAGTCATGGATCAGTCACATATACTAATAAGGGGATTCCCATTGAGTTTCAGACAGTTTTTAAATAACTAATTTTTTTACCATTGTTTTACTTGACTATTAGATAATAACACGATGTAGTGGCGATATCGCGCCGGACGCGAATTGAACCAACCCATATTATAGGGCCGATTACTGAATTGAGAATTTCACTAAGGGACTCCACACACGACGGCTATAAGGTAAGGATGTATATTATAGCACGATATATCTCATTACATCTTTCCATAGAAATCGTCAGGAGACCACACACGACAGCTATAATATACATCCTTACATCTTCGTACCTTAAAGGTACTGAGCGATACGAAGATGTATATTTACCTTTCGATACCTTTCAATACCTCCCAATACCTTTCCGTATATTACGATATATCTTCCTTCGTAAAGGGTGTTCAAAAAGTTTCTTGGCGATTCAAAAAACTCCACTAGGAGTCTTATGTCGCTAAACGACATAGGTTAGGTATTCAGAGTCCTATCTCAAAAAAATCATTTGCTCCACATAAATTTGCTCCATATAAATAGTCTCGCTAAAGGCCGGTTTCCGAATTGAGAATTTCACTTAAATATTTAAATAACGTTCTGTCACGCTCTTTTCTGAGAAACTTGACGAGACAACACTAGAGTTAAGTAGTTACGTAAGCCTGAGGAAGGTATAGGCCATACTCCGCCACGGGGGGCCAAGTCCGGATTGATGGAGACTTGTAAGACTAGTGGCTGGTCTTGCTCTATGGCCTCTGACTTGGCTTAACGACTGCCATCTATCGACGGCAGCCAGCACCAACTGCTTAACATGCCTTGCGAAGCATGGAACCGCTCGGAAAAATGCCACTAGCGTTAATCATAAACGGTCACCCATCCGCGCACTGAACGCGCCCTATGTTGCTTAACGTTCGTGATCGTTTAAGATCACTCAGGCGGCCAGGGCTGCGAGCAATTCTTCGATTCAGTCGATCGATACACCTCCTGCGGTTGACTGGTAGAAAATGCTTGTAGCATTAAGTCCGCCGCGTTGCCATTGTAATTTTTACTTATGTGCAATAAACGTATTAATAATAATAATCATAATAATTGATGACCTATGATTTTATAGATATAACTTAGGAAGTTACAACTTGTATAGGTATAGTGATGGAATATAACATTAAAGTTGCCTTTAACATGAAGGATAGTAACAAAAATCAATCTACCTCAAGAAAAGAAAAAAAAGTGTAGCAACACAGTGGTCATCAATTTTGTAATAATATCATGCCTGTCCACTTCCTGGCGATGTCTGATAATTCCGCATATAATTTAAACTCTTCGGAATTTTCCTTACTTTATATGATGTTCAATGCACATCGTTCTATTTTTGGCACATGTGCCAACGCATACGCGCATCAAAATCTCAATCATCTTCTGATGAACTACCTATCTATTAAATCTAGTAGTAAGTCGACAGATCCATAACACCCTGTATAACGCCTTAGCAGCCGGAACGTGTGTCGGTCGAGACGTATGTCAACGAAATGAAGCGAAATATACATTACGTTACCTGTTCCGTGTGTGATACTTTAATATAATGTAAAGCTATACCTCCCGGGATGTAATGTATATTATAGCAGTCGTGTGTGAAGTCCCTAAGTAAATACTAGTAAATACTGTAGTGCTGTCTCCTCAAACTTCTCAGAAAAGAGCGTGACAGAACGTTACGTTTACTTATTATAGTGTAAATTTTCAATTCAAAAATAGGCCCTAAGGGCGTAAGTTTTTCTCGCACTCGTCCCGTTCCGGTTTTTTAAGGTAAGTTCTGTCCTTGAGCTGAGCGCCATATAAAAAATATTGCCAGCTAGTTTCAGTTATATTACATCTGGAATAAATTACTCCGTATAAGTTTCAATGAAAAATTACGGAGCCTTCAATGGTTTTAGATGCAATAACGGCAACAGACTTCAACAGAAAGGCTTTGCCATCCCTTGCAATACGATTCGTTTTAAAGAATTCCTGTACATATCGCATCATTCCTAATCCTCCAGTTGAAATCCTAACCTGCAAGCTATACAGATTGCTTCCACGAATACGTAGGTATCTAGTATTCCAAATGGATGCCTTCGTAAGGCGTTGTAACGAGGTAATCGCCTCGTTGCTTTTTTATCATTTTCGGCCATCTACTATTCCAAATTTAATTAGTTTTTGGCATTCGCCACACTGTTCGGACGTCTCTGATCCATTCAATCATCAGCTTTCATACAAGGTGGACTGTTTTGTCATTCTTGCTGTTTTTTTCTTACGACCCGGATTGCTATACTCTGCACCTATTATGTTAATCTATATACTAAAGGCACATAATTGTAAGTGTTCCTGCTTTCTTTTCTACTCATATTCTATTTTTATATTTATTTTTAGACCTTAGTTAACATTTTCTATTTCCATTGTTCTCAGGTGCCTTTATTTTACCATATAAATAAATACTTGAATCTTGTGTGCCCCTGGATACCCTCTTTTACTTACGGATCGCACCCTACAAATTACTAACTGCGACAGCGTAATATAGCAAGATTGCACGCTTTCGATTCTTTGTGCTCTGTCTCCCGTAAACGAACATTGTGTCATTTTAATGTTAAAAGCTGTCAATAGCCCTAAAAACTATTTCTAGCTCACTTCAAATGACGCCACTGTACAATGCCCCACAATATCTGTCAAACTCCATGGTTTTTCTTAAACAAACAATAAATTTTGAGATTTTAATACACAATGACGCTATGTTCAGAAAAAATGGCAGTAGCTCTGCTAGGTTTTCTATAACATTTTAAACCTGAAGATTTTCGTGATAGAAATTCCTATACAGGTAAGAAGATTCCTTTCTTTTAACACTAATTAGTATAGGTACCCGTTGGACCTAATAAATTCGGCAAAACGTGGGCCCAGTTCTAGTGAGTGGTGCCTCTGCCTACCCCCTATGGGATAACGGTGGTGAGTATTATTATTTTTTATTTACTAATTAGCGCCACCAATCACAACCTTTTTTTTTAACCCCATTGCTTTTTTTATTGTTATTGTTGTCTTTATATTATTCACATTCTAAAAAGGAATTTTGTTTTTATCGAGTAGTCTGCATTAGCTGACTTAGAATATGGCGTGCATACAGATTTGCTCGCTGTAGGTACATACAGCTGCAGTTGAATTTCCACTTATGTCTCTATACTAAATTATATGTAACGACCAGGTAACACTGATGTGTTTATGGAAGTATGAAACTTAAGACGGTTCCATTCCTGTTTGTATGGGAATTGGCTATGCTACATTTTTGAACTTGAACAGAAATCTCAAGACCTGAGCTGCTTATACATTCAGTACTATTTCTATTTATTAGATCTTTCTTGTTTAAGATATTCAATAAAAATCCTTGACCTTAAATGACTTTTATATGACGTCAGCATCTTTGCTGAGTATGAGTATTAATCCTTTACTTACAAAAAAAAAAAAACCAAATCAAATCAACTGACGTTATGACATTTGTTTTTTTTATATAGGCAAAGACTGTCTCTTTATTTTAATCTTCCTCTGATGACGAAGCTGACTGACTGACTGACATATCAGCGCAGGGCCCAAACTATAAGAGTTAGAAACTTGAAATTTTGCACAGGGGTTCTTTTTGTAACGCAGGGGAGCACTAAGAAAGGATTTTTGAAAATTCATCCCCTAAGGGGGTTCAAAGTTAGTATGAAACTTTGCCGTTTTTGAAGTTATTCAAATGAAATTTGGTACGTGGGTTTTTCATTTAAAATTATGAAACACGTGTAAAATAGTTTTATAAAAATTATCCCTTAAGGGGGAAAAAGGGGGGTGCAAAGTTAGTATGAAAGTTCTCTGATTTTCAAAGTTATTTCAATAAAAAGTGGTATTTGGGTTATAAGTTTTTAATAATGATTATTTCCGATATCCCTTTTTGTGAATTCACCCCCTAAGGGGGTAAAAAGGGGGTGCAAAGTTAGTATGAAACTTTGCCGTTTATGGAGTTATTCGAATGAAATTCAGAATGGACTCAATGAATATCTTGAAACACATATAAAATAGTTTTTCGAAAATCATTTCTTAAGGGGATAAAAGGGGGCCGCAATGTTAGTATGAAACTTAGCCATTTTTGAAGTTATTCGAATGAAATTCAGCTTGAAAGTCATGAAAGTCAGTAAAGTAGTTTTTCGAAAATCATCCCTTAAGGGGGTAAGAGGGGGTTGCGAAGTTAGTATGAAAGCTCTTTCGCATACGCTAAAAGTATCTTTATCTTATTTGCAAACACTTTACTCAACTAAAGCCCACGCGGACGTAGTCGCGGGCAACAGCTAGTAATGAATAAATTGCTGTTTGTGACGTTTGTTAATTGAAACCGAACTACTTACATACCTTTGTTTCGCTGTTTTTCAACGTTGTTTGTTTTTAATTTACAAACGAAATGCCGGTTCGCAATGAAACTTTACCAATATTTTAAGAGGACACAATCGATTGTGCTTATAATTACCAAACATATTGATAAAATAATTGTTCACAAAAGTTACAAAGATATTCCTTAAGAGCGAGGCGGTCTTATTCGTTCAAGTGATGATTCCCACAACCGGCACTACAGGATCGTGGTCAATGGCAGACCTTATCCAACCCTATTCGATGATGATCTGATGAATCAGACGATGTTATGCTATCATCATCATCATCAGCCCAGCGCTGCCCACTGCTGGGTATAGACCTTTTCTCCCATCCACAAGCCTATGTTGGATGTTATGATGACGTTGAAATTTAATAATAGAGACTGTATTCAATGTAATAATTTGTTTGATACACTTTATTAGACAAAATATATAAATAAAAATAGGAATTAGTTTAAAACATTTATTTTCTTACCTCATTATGTTTAACTTTAGATTTAATAATATTTGTCATAGTAGTAAGTTTAATATCAGCAATAAAGGCTTATTATATTTTTTTTTATTTTGTTAGACAAAATAACTATCCGTGCTACGGTAACCTCACAAGGACATCGCCAACATGGAAAAACTTCCAGACAGTCTATTCGTAAATCGAGTCAATTACGCAGGCCTCCAGTGGGTATCGAGCCTATTTTAGTAGACAATCTTGCTAGCCGCTAGACCAACTAGGCAGTCGTTTAATTATTCGAGGCGCCCCGAGTGATATGCATACTGAACTACACACAGACGGACCGCACATAATCCGATTTGCAGGCGTATGTGACGTCATATAGATCCCTGCACCACTCCAAATAATAGCTGCGGAGTGAAATGGTTGGCGATATTGTGAGGGAAACCCACTTTTAAATTCTTTCCTAAGACTTTCTAAGTCGTAAAGGCCTCTTAGTGAAACATTTAAAAGTAGTGTTTTTTTTTTGTGGTTTATAATACATCATCACCAACCCATTATATCCCCACCGAGGGGCACGGGTCTCTTCCCTGAGGAAGGTATAGGCCATACTCCACCACGAGGGCCAAGTCCGGATTGGTGGAGGCTTGTAAGACTAGTGGCTGGTCTTACTGTCAGAAGTTTTCAAGCCGCTCCTAAAGGCCTCTGACTTGGCTTAACGACTGCCATCTATCGACGGCAGCCGGCACCAACTGCTTAACGTACCTTGCGAAGCACGGAATCGCTCGGAAAAAATGCCACTAGCGTTAGTCATAGACGGTGACCCATCCATGGACTGAACGCGCCGTATGTTGCTTAACCTTAGTGATCGTTCAAGATCACTCAGGCAGCCCCGGCTACGAGCGATTCTAATACATGTTTTCAGCTAATTTCAGGGAATCATACGTTGGTTCAAAGGTAAAACTCACTAAGTGACATTTTTTCTCAAAATGAGATTTTGCTGCCATTTCTTTTGTTTTGAAAAAAAAAACGACACTTAGTAAGTTTTACCTTTGGACCGACGCATAATTCATAGGATACTTCCGCTTGGACTAGAACTATGAAATTTGGCAAGCAATATCATCTAATACTACAAATACAGAGAAAAATCTGAAAACCATACATTCACCGGCAGAATAATACAAGGATTGTTCTTAAAGTTTGTGAAAAGTTAAGTTAAGTTAGGTTAAGAATTTTCTCTATTGCTTATTTATTTCAAAGTTCGGAAAAAACTGTGAGTATGGTTTTCTCAGTGGGCCAGCCCGGGTGCTCTTGTCCGGACAGCAAATTAAATAAAAAATATTCCGATATGTAATTTTCGTTTATACAACGTTGTTATGCTGACTCATTCAAAGTAAGCATGGTATTACGATCCCTACTCCTATTGGAACGATTAGACTCTCTCTATCTTCTTGTTTTGTTTATTTCACAACCAAAATCTTTTTATAAAGTAAAGTACGAGTATGTACCTAGCTCATTTGTTTGTTTTTCTGGCGTACAATGGAGAGTTCTAATCTAATCTAATCTAATCTAGCTGAGCCATGGACGTAATATTGAGCTGACCCGGTGAACTTTTTTTTTATCCTAAAAACAGGGGCAAAGCCGTGGAGGGAGTAAAGCCCATTACACAATGAAAAAAAATAAGGTATAAGAATAAGAAATAAGGAACAAGAAATAAGGAATAGCGGAATCCAGCAATGGCAGGAATCGCTCGTAGCCTGGGCTGCCTGAGTGATCTTGAACGATCACTAAGGTTAAGCAACATTCGGCGCGTTCAGTCCATGGATGGGTCACCGTCTATGACTAACGCTAGTGGCATTTTTTCCGAGCGATTCCGTGCTTCGCAAGGTACGTTAAGCAGTTGGTGCCGGCTGCCGTCGATAGATGGCAGTCGTTAAGCCAAGTCAGAGGCCTTTAGGGGCGGCTTGAAAACTTCTGACAGTAAGACCAGCCACTAGTCTTACAAGCCTCCACCAATCCGGACTTGGCCCCCGTGGTGGAGTATGGCCTATACATTCCTCAGGGAAGAGACCCGTGCCCCTCGGTGGGGACATAATGGGTTGTTGATGAGCAATGGCAGGACCGTTGAGCAAGACACAATCAAGAATAAGGAAGACAATTGATTTCTGTGCTAGTTCTTATTCCTTATTCTTATACCTTACTAGCTTTCGCCCGCGACTCCGTCCGCGTGAACTTTAGTTCAAAATTTTACAACCCCGTTCGAGTGAACGGAGGGAACCCTTAAGGGAGTCCTTAAGGGTTAAATTTAGAAAAAACGGCGAAACACGTGTTCAATCAATTGTGTTGAAGAGTATTTATTTTAAGTTTCAAGAAAATCAGACAACATTTTTTATACCTCCCATACAAATTTTGGCAACCCTTTTCGCCCCCTTAGGGGTTGAATTTCAAAAAATCCGTTCTTATTCCTTGCCTACATTATATATAGATGCTCTGTGCAAAATTTCAGCTTCCTAGGTCAAACGGCTTGGGCTGGGCGTTGATGAGTGAGTCAGACAGTCAGGACTCTGAATTTTATATATATAATATATAAATATAGATAGATAGAAGATAGAAAGATTTTTTTCATTGTTTAATGGGCTTAAAACCAATCAACGGGCAAAGCACTATTGTTTCATTCGAAACCATTCTATGTCTACACCTCCATGGTGCTAAAAAGTCCTTGATTGCCTAAACCTCCATGGGGCTCAAACCTCGTTGGTGCTCACACCTCCATGGTGCTGATACCTCCATGGTGCCGTTACCTCCATGGTGCTGATACCTGCATGGTGCCGTTACCTACATGGTGCTAATACCTGCATGGTGCCGTTACCTCCATGGTGCTGATACCTGCATGGTGCCGTTACCTCCATGGTGCTCACACCTCCATGGTGCTCACACCTCCATGGTGCTGATACTTCAATCGTCCTCACACCTCTATGGTGCTCAAACCTCCATGGTGCTAATACCTCCATGGTGCCAATACCTCCATGGTGCTAATACCTCCATGGTGCTTACACCTCCATGGTGCCTACACTTCCATGATGCCTACACCTCCGCGGTTCTTACTAGACCGGGAGATAGTGACACAAATTACTTGGTCATTTGTAACAGTATGGCGGTTCTTCAGGGGTCTTAGTACGCAATGACAAAAAGAAAAATGATGGTCTTAGCGCTGGTACCGGCGGCCCAATCTCGTGGGCGTTAGTCGAATTCGTCGGATAAATTACGAGCGTCAAACGATTTGTACCACAAATATTTTAGTATTTTCCGATAGTCCATAAAAAACAAGTAGGCGGTAATGTCATGCCATACTTCTCCGGTGTGACTTACAGCCCGCCATACCGACGCGAATGCGTTAATTAAAAAAATAAAAATTTAACCATTTGTACCAGGCTAATTTTTGCAAAGTTAATTATCGTCGTGCAGCCATTTACGAAAATCACCATGCCATACTTTTCGGACGGTTCCAAATGGTCGCCATACCGCCGAAAATCAGCAAATTTTTTTTTTCGCCAAACGATTTGTATCAGTATTGCATTTGGATTTTTGGAAAGTATTTGATAAAATGTGACCGTTATTATTTGCCATACTTCTAGTAGGGGGAAAAAGTGCTGCCATACTTGCTGCTGCAAAACTTATTAATTCGACACGTTTCAAAAATACGACTGTACAAGACGTAAAATATTTTTTTACAGCATGGGATCATTATATTCTGATTGTTTGGATACAATTCTACCTACAAAAAAATATCCCGGATTGTAACCATGGCGACTGTGAGACTTAAGCCAAGACGTAAAAAAAAAATAAAAAAAATTGACGATTTGTACCAGTATGGTATTTGGATTTTTGGAAATTATATGATGCAATTTGACCATCATTATATTTGCCATACTTCTAATAGAGGGAAAAAGGGGCAACATACTTAAAAAACTTGATTTTTCTACAGGTTTTCAAGGTGCAAGACATAAAATAATTTGTTACACTATGGCAGCATTGTATTTGGTTCGTTTGGATGAAATTCTACCTAAAAATAATTATCTATATTGTACAATATAAACATCTGGTTATAAGTCAAGATTGCCGCCACCTAGATCTTTAAAATTTTGTATTTATATTCGTTGAACCTCAAACTTACAGGAAAAATTAGTGCCATACTGTTACAAATCGTGCAAAATACGAATAAAATCTTACAATTAAAAATAAATATTATACACATTCGCCACCTCCCACAGGTATGGCATTATCACACTTCTATTTATAATCATTCAGGAACTGTTGAAAAAAAAATTTTATGGTGATACAAATCGTTTGGCGAAAAAAAAATTGCTGATTTTTGGCGGTATGGCGACCATTTGGAACTTCCGAAAAGTATGGCATGGTGATTTTCGTAAATGGCTGCACGACGATAATCAACAGTGCAAAAATTAGCCTGGTACAAATGGTTGAATTTTTATTTTTTTAATTAACGCATTCGCGTCGGTATGGCGGGCTGTAAGTCACACCGGAGAAGTATGGCATGACACTACCGCCTACTTGTTTTTTATGGACTATCGGAAAATAATAAAATGTTTGTGGTGCAAATCGTTTGACACTCGTAATTTATCCGAAGAGTTCGACTAACGACCACGCGATTGGGCCGCCGGTACCAGCGCTATGGCCATCATTTTTCTTTTTGTCATTCCGTACTAAGACCCCTGAAGAACCGCCATACTGTTACAAATGACCAAGTAATTTGTGTCACTATCTCCCGGTCTATAGGTACATCTTCACTCCATATACTGCCCGAAAGAACGGCATTATTAGGGATTTCTAAAGATCACTTTTTGGCACAAAATATAGATAAATTGACTCAAAATCAAACCTACGGCGATGTTGCCACATACATTATTTAATTATAACCATAATTTAAAAAAATTGGGGTGGAGCGCCCTTACCACTTAGGGCTATGAAAAATAGATAAGAACCTATTATCAAACCTACCGAATATACATATAATGTTCCATCAAAATCGGTCAAGCCGTTTTGGAGGAGTATGCGCACTAAAACTGTGAGACGAGAATACATTTTTAATTTGAACTAAAATATAAAAGAGTAAAGCAAAAATTGTTCCAGCAGTGTTAATTGCTATTAGGCATTAAGGTTTCAGTGAGTTTTTAATAGGAAAATAATGTAGCCGGTACTTAAGGAATGAAAGGAGTTCGTGAAACGTTTTCATTTCCATTCTCCTTTTATAATTACAGTTTTTGCGTCTCGGCGAGCGCCTGGCGCGGTTTCCGCTCCTGTAACAGTTTATGAAAAACTTCACTTGCATACCAACTAGCTCAGTTTTCGTGCACTACGTTTTCAAACACTGCCCAGCTCAGTGGCAGGGCTGCCACCTTTCCGGGTTTGACAAGGAGTCTCTCGGTTTAAATGGGTTTGTGTACAGCGCCACCAAGTTATCTGTTCAGGTAGGCAAAATTGTAACTAACTAATTCATTGTAAATCCTGTTCCCCATTTCTTGTTTTATTTATTCACTTACTAAGATTTATAGATATATTTTCATTAAAATTGAAAGACGGGTTAAAATATTCTCATTTTTCTAGGTAAACATAATAAAATGATTACTACTAAATTCTCCACTAGCGCCGCTATCAACTGAACAGATAAGATGGTGGCACTGTACATTCGTCACAAAATGGTGCATGTCAATCTAACGCCCGGTTTCTCGAACGCTAACAGTCTGTTAATCTACTGTTAACAGCTGTCAGTTGTTATTTTTTGTATGTACTTTTGACAGACTGTTAGTGTTCGAGTAATCGGCGGTAATATAGATACATAGAATATTCTTTATTGTAAACATAAATTACATGTTTGTACAGCAACACCATTCGCTTATAAATTGTGGCCGGATAAGGCGACAGGCTTGCCACTTGTCACATTTGGGACCTAATAAACTCAGCAAAACGTGGGCCCAGTTCTAGTGATTGGTGCCTCTTCCTACCCCCTCGGGGATAACGGGCGTGAGTTTATTTATTTATTTTTATAAATTACATTTACAGATTTTTTTATAAAGAGAAGTACAATAATTGGTGGCCTGATTACTGTAAGCAATTTCTTCCAGGCAACCATGATAGACGGAGACAAAAAATAAATTTGAGACGGGTAGTCGTGCAATCAAGAAATATTGTCATAATTATATAAATTTACTTAAACCATACATAAATATTTCAATAAACGAATACTTATTACACAGTAATAAGAAAATTATATGTAGGAAGAGGAAATAAAGTAATACCTAGTACCATTGGATTTAGATTCAATGCTAGTACATAATATTGGATAGATCAATACCTGCATTATCTATTGAATGGACAGGTATTATTCTAAAGTCCAGGTTAATTCTCCGGGTTTGGAGAATACTTTTATCTACACAATGGTTACGATGAGCAAATAAAAATGAGTAACTTATACTAAAATTCATTTATGTAAGGTGTTGATTTGTAAAGGAAAGCCCGACTCAGGGTACCAATACTCATCAATACAAACAACTTTTACTATTGGCTCCAACTCTAAAATCATTATTAACTTGATTGCGGATACATTGAAGACGTGAGTGGATAAAGGTGATATGTCGTATTTTTTGTTTTCGGTATTTTTTGTGTGGAAAAAAATTGTAGAAAATTGTTGCAAAACTTTAACTTCATTTTACTCAAAATCTAAAAAATTGGACTTATCACCTTCATCCACTCACGCCTTCATTTATATGTGACTTTTTTCGGAAGAGTCCGGTCAGTCAAGTAAGGGTATCTGGAATAAAGTTAATAATGTGTAGTACTGACGAAAACTTTTAGTTGAAAAATACTCTAAAATCTTAAAAAAACACATTCTATACATTTTTTGCAGAAAGTAGGTATCGCATTTTAGTATGAAACACTTGTTTATTGCGATTTCGATGTCGACCCTGTAGTAAAAGTTGTTTGTGTTGATGAGTAAGTATCCTGAATCACTGAACACGTTGAGTATTTAAAAATTTCATCAGTATTTTTTTTAAAGATGTAATTAAAACGAACTATCTAAAATTAATTAGTGCTCAGATAACGGCGACAGGCTTGCCACTTGTCACGTTGGGACCTAATATGTATTTATTTATTTATTTCGCCTCTGCCTACCCCCTCGGGGATAAAGGGCGTGAGTTTATTATTTATTATTATTTATAACTATAGTTAAAAGGGACTATTACAAAAACCACTCGTCCGAAATCAGGGTGACAGCCCTACTGAGCGGCCGTCCGTGTGTCTCGATTAAATTTTAGTGTAAACTGGAAACGAAACTCATAGTATTTTCTAACTTTATTTAGCACCATCTTACCTCTGTTGTTCTCGAAATATATTTTATATTTTTTTCATATTAGAGAGGCGTTTATGGGTTTTCCACCTATTACAGCGAGTTGAATCAGAAATCAGAAATTTATTTCAATGTAAAGAATTTACATTCTGTTTGTTGAATGTCAATGTACATACACTCATGTATAATGTTAGCCGCTGCCTTGAGGCCATGTCTAGTGGAGAAAAAGGCAGCGAAAAAAAACTCCCATCACAAAAAAGAGGAAAATCGAAGTAATTATGTTAATTAAATACCTTATATATTTCATTACTACAATAAAAACTAATATTACATTAAAACACATTTCAACACATTTAATTATTTTTTTTCAGTTTCTACTCAAAACAAAATAGGGGGCACGAAGTATTTCTAATATGCAATTAAAATAATACAATTAATAACTACTTCAAACTTTTCTTTCTAAAGTACCCGAAACCGACGTGCGTGCATGCAACGTCTAATGAATGTCGATGAAGTGAAAGTGATTTGTCAAGATCGTGGCAGGTGGCTGTCCCTGGTCTCTGCCTACCCCTCTGGGATATATGTATGTACATATGTAACTATTTTTATGTGTAACATTAAAACAATGACCGTGCCTGCAATTAAGATGCCCGAAAATAACATAGGTACCTAAAATCACATCACACTAATATTATAAACGTGAAAGTTTGTGTGTGTGTTTATATGTTTGTCAGTCTTTAGCGCTGAAACGGCTGGACGGATTTTAATAAAATTTGGTATGGAGTTAGCCGATACCCTGGATTAAAACATAGGCTACGTTTTACCGCGGGGAAATATCTTATTCCTACGGGAAAATCGATGAACCGCGGGTAACACCGCGGGGCACAGCTAGTAATGTCTATTTGACAAGAATATCGAACTTAGGGTAAAAAGAAAACAGAAACATACTGCGCATACTGTAACCTTTTTCTTGTTAGTAATGGTTATGTCCACCTCTCTTAGTTACGCACTCCCGAATCCTGTATTGCATCATCATCAACCCATTATGTCCCCACAGAGGGGCACGGGTCTCTTCCATGAGGAAGATATAGGCCATACCTACTCCACCACGGGGACCTAGTCCGGATTGGTGGAGGCTTGTAAAACTAGTGGCTGGTCTTACTGTCAGAAGTTTTCAAGCCACCCTAAGGCCTCTGACTTGGCTTAACGACTGCCATCTATCGACGGCAGCCGGCACCAACTGCTTAACGTGCCTTGCGAAGCACGGAATCGCTCGGAAAAATGCCACTAGCGTTTGTCATAGACGGTGACCCATCCATAGACTGAACGCGCCGTATGTTGCTTAACCTTAGTGATCGTTTAAGATCACTCAGGCAGCCCAGGCTACCAGCGATTCGTATTGCATGGTCTCTAGTAAATGTCTCATGTCTTCAGCTGGAATCTTTTCTCAGGCAGTTTTTAAGGCGACAATCAGCTGCCGCTAGCTGTGAATCTCTTGTTCACTCTCTCTATTTGTTGGGTTACTCGAGCCGTACGTTGACGGGCATTGTCTTGCATTAGGTTGAGCCCATGCAGGACCCACTCGCCATGTAAATGGGATCATCACCCCAACTCAGTGATCATTCAGAAATCGCTCGCCGGTGCTCCTCAACACCCTAATAGCTAGTTGACCCAATGCGAGTTGACGCACGAGAAATGCTTTTCAAATGCATTCATGCGTATCGTGTAGACGGTTCTAGAAAGCTCGCATGCGAGCACGAACACTGCGTCATTCGCGCGCGAAAGAGTTCATACATGTTTATTAGTTGACATTCGAAAGGCGTCTCACACAGGTACGAAAAAGTTTTCTTTTAGTATTTTTTGTGGTTTTTGGTTGTTAACGGCTAAGTGGACTAATTTACAAATGATAAGTTTGTCGAACTATTATAAAACCCATGCTTGTGGAAATCATTTATGTTTTTTCTTCTTTATTTTGTTTTTATCAAACGTCGCGCTATAATAAACGCTAAAATTGCACCAACACACGAGACACCTTCATCAGACTCCATTTTTGCAACTAACGAGTCAGAGAAACACAAACGAGCTCGATCGAGATGTGGAATAGTGTAAACTCTTTCACGAAAGCGAGTTTTCTTGCTCAAGAAGGCGGCATGCTTGTAGTGCGAGAAACCTTCGCATCGTGTCAACCATACTACGGTGTTCGGTGATCGTTGTTAATACGGTACAATAATACGGTGATCGTCGCTAAGCAATTTCACTTTGCACTCGTCCCTAAAACAGGCCATGTATGGCCGTGTATACACGCTAGGGTATGCCTGGCAGGTATGCCTGTACAGTTACGCCTGTCAGGTAAAACTAAGCTTCATAGAGGCCATACACGTAGCGGAAACCTGTAGAAACTCTCAGTTGAAACCAGGGCTCCGGCCGCGACACTCGATCTCGATGCCGTGGCTTTAATTGCTTTATTGTTTGTTTTATTGAGACAGAGGAAATTGAAACAAAAATCTCGTCTACAATGGTGCAAACCATGGTTACTGCGACGAAAACAGCATTCGGACGACTGACGCCTGCGCAGGCAACCGCCACACACGGTCCGGTTTACCTGTACAGGGTTACTGCGCAGGTAAAAAATACTAGATTTTGTATTTTCTGGTTTGCCTGGACAGGCGTGGAAACCTGCACAGTTGTTTCACAGCGCATAGGTTTAACTGTACAGTTTAACTGTACAGGCATACCTGTCAGGCATACCCTAGCGTGTATAGCCTGCTTAAGCAGTACCATGCCCCATCGGTTGATTCCCCAGTACAAATGGTGCAGAGAGAACCATAAACGGTTTGCACGTTGAGCTCGAGTCAAAGGGATTCGAATTACTTGTCGTCTTGATCTTTGCTGGTCTTCGTGCAACTGATTTCGAATCGTTTGATCACAGACACAAGTAACTGTTGTTAGCTGAAGACGAGTTTGTAATTTCCGAGCTGTCATTTTCCGGTTTCGACGAGCATTCATACGTATGTATCGGTCCTCGGAAGTCTTACCCCAAACCGAAGTCTAGCCTAACCTAACCAAGTCCTCTGGCAAAAGTGCCCGTCTCTCGGAAATGCTTTCCAACGTTTTGGATAGCTCTGCGAGAAAATCAAAATTGTAAAACCACAGAACGCTGCGAATATCCTTCTTCAATGAATGCCGTTACATTCTCTGCTCTGGTTGCAGTTATTGTGTCCAAATGCTTTCGTACTTTTAGTATTGTTAACTTGAAACAATAGTTACACAAAAAAATAAACGATTCCTTACTGAAAATGCTGAAACTTAAATTCGAACAAAACGCCATAAACAAGTCAAATGCATAGCATAAACTAGATGACCCGGCAAACGTTGTTCCGCCAAATTTTTTTTCACTTAGGGCTATGAAAAATAGACAACCTAGTATTACGTAAGCATTATAGGGGGGCGGGGGGTCTTTGCTTTGCTTATTTTTGATGACAAGGGGGGCGGGGGGGTTCCAACCGAATGCCCAGTGTATCGATACCTTACCCTCTTTCCCACTCTATACAAAACTAAAACGTCAAACATGCAACCGAAATAAACCAAACGGATATACGTTCTAATAGTTACGCTAAAATGAAATAATTCAGCAATAAACTTCAGGATAAAATGACATTTCCAACTAAGGCTTACATCGATTGATCCTCAAAATAATTGATTATAAAATTAAATTCAAAAATTAAATTGACTTCTGGTCTAATCAAAACATTGAGAAACAATACTAAATAATAATATACGTGTCCATCCAAAAAGCTTTAAAATACATTTATCACATTTTTAATATTATAAGTAGGTATGTAGATTAATAACTAACCTAAGATTAATAACTAAGGCAGTTCATGTAATTAACCTAACACTAACAGGGTATAGGATAGTGCTATATCGATAGTTCTGTACTTGGTAGGGCTCCGCGCCGCGCAGTGGAATTGATTTTTGTTGGAATGGAATTGAGTTGTAAACACTAACAGAGTACCTATATATTTCTACAATTTGGATATGTGTTGCTGTTCAAATATATATTTTTTATTTCGATATACCTGATAGTAAAATAATAAACGAAGTTTATTTGCAAAAATGTTGCTCATTTAAGATATAAATGATCAGATTCTAAGGTGGTGCTTTTGCGGCAGAGCACCACACCAAGATTTTGGGTTTTCATTAAATATTTTATTTATTTATTTATTGATACTTTTATTGCACTTACATTTAAGTTAAAAATATAATCGTTTTTTATTATGAAATTGGTATTTTTTTGTTTTAGAAATTAATTCCTTGTTCTTTACCTCCCCGCTCCCTCCACCTACCCACAAGGTGGTTCCGAATGGCTAACGGCTCATACTCACCCAAGGAACAACTGTGCCAAGCAACACTCTTTAAATAAAACAATGCAGGGATCCCATACAAGAGGTGCCACTATTTCCCCATGATATGAATAGTGTGGTGCTGAAATTGAGTGAAAATCTGAAATATAACTAGGAAGTCACGTCACTGCGTGGTGGTGGGATCTATTAAACTTATCATAAGTTTTGTATCACGGACACATAACAGGCAACCTGAAGCGGCCAAAATATTCAATTGGCGTATCCTCTGCTGGCCAAGCGCCAACCGACTGCATATTGATGTGCCAACTTTTATCGTCGGTTCAGCCGTCTAACTTCAGCCCAGGTCTGCCAAGCTGCCCTGCGCTGATTGTGTGGGCTTAATGAGGTGGCTTTCCACTGTTTTCCTTGAAGATTTCTCGTTGCGCAGCTCTATTGCCTGTTGTAAATGACATAATTTCTGTTTGCCACCTTTTTTGAGACGGGCTTCCCGCGTTGAGTGTTAATACAGCTTGTACAATTGAAGTTTGGCGATGAATTTAATAACGAGTTAAATTCATTTGATTGCATTTTCTAAAGTATAAATTGTATTTTTATTTTTATGGAACTTAAGGCAGTGCAAATAGTGCAAACTATTGCTTTCTTATTTGTGAAGAAAACAGTGTCTGCGGTGCTCACATACCTCAGCGCTTGAAATTGCCAAACCGCGGTGGGCCGAGTGATGATGATTAATCACGTCCTCTCTCTCTCTCTCTCTCTGAGAGAAGACCTATGCCCTACCTTTGGCCACTGTTCTTAGACACTGGGCCACATTATTATTTTTTAAATGGCTCAGGTAAACATTCTAATTTTTGGTTCGATTTTGCAGACCATAATGCGCCTTGGTTTTGCTAAGATTTTTGGAAAGGGCGGATAGTGACGGCTATAGGAACATCGTAAAATAAAATACGAGGCTTTACATCATTTCGGGAGTAAACAACAGATAAATGTCTTTATTGGCGTATCTGAGGGCGGGCGGTGGCGCGGGAAGTTTTTCAATATGACAAAGATTATTACGGCGGCGGCAGCGCGCTTGGCAAACTATCCGCTTTCACAAATTGAACGAGGATCAACTTCGAATTTGATGGATGGCGCGTTACGGCCGCCTTCCTATTATTGCCTCTTTATTATAAAAGACAAATCGCTATAAATATAAACACATCAATATCGCCCCTTGTTATTTCACCGTATCTAGAGAATATTCTCAACTCACTCACTTTAACCCTTTCCATCCTTGGCAATTACTTAGAGGACGTTTTCCTTATTTTGAAAATGGCAAAATAATACATCGTAAATAAATAAACGGCGGAAGAGCCTCGTCATTTTGCCGACCTCATCAAGGGGATAGGAATTCTCTTAAGAACAAAGAAACACTTTAAATTTTATGAAGGCTCTTCGATGCGTGCCTGTGATTATAATATCAAAAGAAATCGAGTTTCCAGCTTTTTATGTTGCCTCAAGGAGATACGTAATAACATGCTTTTTTCCTGGGATATAATATTATTTTTTGGAAGACAAACTAAGTCTATAAATGCTGTTTCACTCGTCGGGTATATTGTTCGAGGTGTATCACGTATTCGATCACTTGTGAATAATTTCATGGCTTATTATATCGTTTTACATATATTTTGATATAAAAAACTAACTATCTATCTGTAGCCCATAAGTACAGCTCACTGTTGGGCATAGGCCACTTCTCTTTCACGCCAACCCACCCGGTCCAGTGCTAGTCTCGTCCAATGTTTCCCAGCCGCTTTCACAATGTCGTCGGCCCATCTGGCTGTTGGTCTGCCCACCGATCATCGACCCACTAAAAAAAGGTATAAAAACTATTACTATACAATGAGTTGGTAAGCAAACCTCCACCGCAGTGCTCCTAAGGTCGGTACGAGGGCCATTGTATATTGTTACTTTCGAACTCTCGTAACACCTAAATAATAATTCGATTGATTAAATATAATATCCCATCAAAAACATAAATGTGAATGATATGAGAGCCAAGTTCAATATCAAGAACAGACGTCGTTATCGACTTCGCCGACAAAAGAATTGAGATCTATATGGGTGCTGCCAAGTTCTCTGAAGAAAATCATGAAATTTTAGTTACAAGATCACTAGAGATCTGAATTGTAATTCAAGCTCAAGATTTGACTGCTAGTTTTTACCAACAAACCAAATTTCTGAAAAGTCACATAGGTATGATATCAACCTAACAGCATAAGTACAATACAAACAGAAAGTACACTAACCTCCGTATGACTAAATGAAGTAGAGTTCATTAAATATATTATTTAGCCTGTACGTGAAAACTAGCCAAGTCAAATCTTAAGCTTGAATAACAATTTACATCTCTAGTGATCTTGTAACTAAAATTTCATGATTTTCTTCAGAGAACTTGGCAGCACCCATATAGATCACAATTCTTTTGTCGGCGAAGTCGATAACGACGTCTGTTCAATATTTAATATTGAACTTGGCTCTCATATCATTCACATTTATGTTTTTGATGGGATATCACTGCTTTTTTTACAGAGATTATTGGTTGGTTGGTCACTAATAAACACATCGTTATTTATTTATTGCCAAGGAACCGATAAGTTATCGATTCCCTTCCATCGTTAATAGTTATCGGCTACGAACATACGACTATTCAGAAACTCATTTACAATGCAGAGAAACGTGTATAGGAAGTCGTTTACAGATATTATATAAAATCGGTTGAGACAAAACCATACCGCGATATAGAATTAAAAAGTGCCATCTATTGGCAGAATTTGGAACTAAATACTATGAGGATATTAATATCAATAATTTTCAGTTTTTTGATTTCATTCCTTTGTATATACAAAGGAATGAAATCAAAAAACTGAAAATTATTGAAACTATTATTTATTATTTATTGAAATTATTAAAACGATTAACTGTAATTTCATTCCTTTGTATATACAAAGGAATGAAATCAAAAAACTGAAAATTATTGATATTAATATCCTCATAGTATTTAGTTCCAAATTCTGCCAATAGATGGCACTTTTTACAAGGTATACTATTAGGCATATGCCTAATAGTATACCTTGATGCCAAATATCAAGTTTCTAGGTCATCTAGAAGTGGGTTAGGTTTTTGATCTATAAGTGAGTCAGTCAGTCATAAAAATGCTGTTTTTTAAACGTTAATATATCTATATCTGTTAGAGCAACATTGATGAAACTTTGGATTCTAGGCAAGCTTATGGACTTTAAGAAATGTGCCAAATTTCATATACGTAGGTTAAATAGTTGTAGAGTTGTGAAGGGGTCAAAAGTAGCTCGAAGTGATTCCTGTAATATTACACACGGCTGCTGCGTCGCCAGTTCCTTTTTTCTCGAACTTGGCTGGACTCGCTGTCGCGAGTCTAGATCCTCGATCGGTATCGAGACCATTCGATAGAATAAAATATTAAGCTCAAATCAAACTTTTGAACTGTGATCCACTGTTATCTATTTAACACTTTTATGACATTAGTATATAGACACAAAAAAAAATTCAAAAAGACAATATTAAAAAAAAAGTGTTTTTTACTATCTGTTGTTATAGCGACAACAGAAATACATCATCTTTGAAAATTTCAACTGCCTCACTATCACGGTTCTTAATTCGACTGCAGGTTTTTTTTTATGTTTGTTACCTCAGAACTTTTGACCGGGTGGACCGATTTTGATGATTGTTTTTTTTTATTTCAAAGCTTGTGCTTTCAGTGTAGTCCCAATGCGATTTGGGCTGGCTCTGACATGGCATCCATGAGAAAACCATACAAGTCTTAAATTTGCCTGATCGGCGCCTGCCTTTTTCTTCATATCTATAAATCACGCATGTGCGCTAATCGTCGTGTAGTCAATTGAATAATTTGATAGCGTCCAATTAGTTGGTGTACTTCAGATTTAGTCCAAAACTAGCAATAATTGTAACGCAAGTAAGTAGGCATACGCAATTATTCTTAACTTTTTTGTTTCAAGTCGGTTTTTTTGTTAAAATTTTTATTTTTCCTTCTATTGACATTTCTATCTCATACCAGTATCACACATCTCGTTTTATTTTTTCTGTCATCACCTCATTACCCATTTTTTGCTCTTCTATTTTACTATTACTGTATCATAATTTAACCAGTTTAAAAACAAATACCGGATACCCACAACACTTCAAGAGATAAAAGCTCTCTAAAAACATAACAGACAGACAGTGGACGACATATGAATACGGTCCCGTTATCACGCTAAAAGGGAATATAGTATATTAATATTTACAATTCAAACGATCATAAATGTATGTCAGTATAATATAAACCTTACAATTGGGCTACTACGCGGAGGACAGTGTTCAAGCCGGAATGATGGCTTCTGAATGGATGGCAGCGTAAAGCGGTTCAGTTCCTCAGAAAATGTGAAAGTTACTCGTCGGCCGAGTCCTTAACGGGGGCCGCGTTATTGCACCCGAGAGGCCTCGCCATTTCCCGCCTCAGCCGCCGCTGCTACTTAATATTCACTATACTAGAAGGTTGACTAAACGTTAAGTCCAAACACACTTACACAGACACGGACGGTGAGCCAAGGCGGCCACAGAGTAGCGTAGGGTTGCTAGATGACCGGGACCTACCAGCAATTTCCATTTTTGTGAATTTCGTGAATCGCCTTTTAACGGTTTTGCACTTATTACTAGATCCGTAAATCCATATCTTTACCTAAAAATTAATTAAATCCACCAAAACAAAATTATTAACATAAATAAAGATTTAATTGAACAAAGATTTTTTTTCTATTGTTATTTTTTGTCACGGAAGTGGGCTGGTAAATCTGGCAACCAGCATATCTGAAGTTGACTAATCGATTAGTTAGCAGATGAAACCCTACCGGCTGTGGACGAGATTGGTTGGGGACTGAGGGGGATGACATTTCAGGGAAAATGCCTAAGCATATATTCTATAGACTCTATTCGAGATCTGAATAAACAGACGTATTTTAAATGGCAAGCCACGCGCCAGCTCCTTTGCAAAGTGATTTATATGCCACGTAGTCATGTTGCGCTTTCTCCAATCTTTAAAAGGGTAAGGACAACACGTCCTTCTCGCACACGGGGAAATGACGTACGGTATGTAATCATCAAACGAATCGCCGTAACCAACATGTCTTTACATTTCAACTACCTCTCCATAAATTATTTTCAACAAAAGTAAGTACTTCTATATGCACTGCGGTAGCTCTAAGCTTCCGAGCATCACTGAAACTTAAATTCGTGGAATTGAGTGGATTGTGTGGAAGTTATTAGGATTATTGTTATTTTGTTAGTATTGTCGTTGTTGTTGTTGTTATCTATACAATGCATGATAATAAACTGAAGCTCATCCACTTCTGTTTTTTCGCCTCAATCACCGCATCCGCATGGTATTGCGGTCAAGTATTTGTTCAATCATTGAATAGTCTCCGCTACAAGTAACTTTGTACTTAGTTAAGCTTCTGTAGGGATACTTTGTGCCGCTCTATAAGTTCTAGTGCATTCGATTACGGCGCGCCGGCTGAAGGGAAAACGTTTCTTATTTATTTCATACGAGAAAGGGACGACGCTGTGTTTACATGTTATTTCTGCTAAACAGATATATAAAATCCGCTTTCAGATTTCAGGTTTATAAATGAGAGAATATAATGTAATATCACATAATAACTTAAGTAGCATCAATTATATTCTCGAGGGTGTAATTGGAGCCAAGAACACAGTGAATAAGTACAGTTGACGCCAGGTCATTTTGGTTGCTAAATTGTCCTTAAGGGTTGATGTGCTGTCTACTGTAAGTATACTAAGTAGGTATACTTATGCTTTGTAGATATTCTGTCACAGAAACATAACAAATATTTTTTAATTGAGAACAACCCGTGTTTCAGAAGAAATACGAGCATACGGAAACTTGACTTTAGGAACTAGGCAAATATTTATACACTCAGAGGCACAATTAACCGCCCACTTTAATTTTCCAACGTAACTTGAAATATTCATCAAATATTGATTCGCACTCGCCATGACCTCTCACGTAGTACCTTGATGCCGGGGGTATACCCTATCAAACACGTTTGGGACAATCTTAAAATGCGGGTGGAAATCATTCCCTAATTAATATTTCAAGTTACGTCGGAAAATTAAAGTGGGCGGTTAATTGTGCCCCTGAGTATATTTAATATTTTATTATATTTAAAGTATTTTAGTTTGACTTGTATAAATTACTAGCAGTGCTCGCCATAGAGCACCGCAATGAATAAAGAATATGGGTCTTTTTTTCATCAACCTGCAGAATTTTGTTGAGAAGGTTTTCTTTTAGCTTCTCCATCACAGACCATACGCAGACTTTCAACCACGTTATCGAGAAATTCAAGTAGCATAAAAAGCCTCTCTCCGTGGCTTTCGTTGATTATTCAAAAGCTTTTTATAATTTTAAGCACGATGAGATCTCTTTTCTCTTGGCAGTAACCAATGTTTGTGACAATTAATATAATAAGTACATTGATAGAAAGAAAACATTTCACAGTTTTTCTTCAATTTAAAATTTATTTATAACTAGCTAGTGCACGCGACTTCGTCTGCGCAGGATTAGTGTTTCGAGTAGCTTATATTAGCGTGGCGTAGAAAAGAACTAACTCTTTCCGAACTAATGCTTAACGCTCGCTTTGGCGGCGCCCCGTGCCGCTGGACCGCACCTTAGTATCGCGCACTCGATTTGTCATCGTTGTAACTATTAAAATATTTGTCCAAATGATGTAGCGTGAAATACATATTTTATCTACTTTAAATACCAAAAGCGATAAAAGTATCTATTTCGATTTAGGAATCAATTTATTACTACCAAATGTGCATTTGAAATCAATTGTCAATTTTTATTGTAGTTACGGTTCACTATTTTGGCTTACACATAAGATAAAGATATATTCTGTGCCGGGCTTTTTTTTGTAGGACTATTTAAGTTAAAAATTTCCATCATACGTTACTTTGGCGGGAAATTTAAAAATCTTTTAGTTTATAACCCTGCATATCGTCTGAATAAACCATCTTGATACTTTTGTTTAACTTGATTATTTGTTTAATTAGTTTGGAGTCTCCAATGAATTTTGTCCAAACATAAATAAATATAAACAAAAAGAAAACATTAACTACATCAAAACCAACATTTCCACTCCACCAAAAGCAGGGATAATAAAGATGCACCACATAAACTTATAAACATTTATTAATGCTGAACCATAATCAAAATGATTCATATCTTTTTTCTCAACATCTTTGAGTTCTTTGACTAAGTCTTCGATCTGACATTTAACATTGTCATCATCCGACAGACCTTACAACAAGAAATAATTCATGTTTGCTTTAAAACATTATTACTCGTATGTACATACTAAAACATAGGTAAAATTATGTTGAATAGAAACAAAAGTTTTTTTCTTGTTTAAATCTAGGACGAGTATCAAACTGTTTGGGCTGTACTACTTGCACCTAAAATACCTAAGTTTGACAGTCAGAGTGTGGCCATATGAAGAATTCGAAATAAATCGCGTCCCAGGACTCGCTTGTCAGACTCTAGCGGTTTTGGCAGCGCACGCCAGAATCGCTCCCAGGTGGTAGATTTTTTCCTACTTACGACACTTATTCGTCATATTTTGGACAATTCACACTATATCTTTATAAATTGTAGCTAGTGTGTTATTCTGATGTATAAGCTATATTATTGTAAGCTTTCATTAAAATCTATTCAGTAGTTTTTACGTGAAAGAGTAACAAACATCCATCCATCCATACTTACCTACAGACTTTCGCGTTTATAATATTAGTAGGATATATTTTATACAGTATTATCTTTTTAGAAGTAAATAATTCACTATCTGTTCTACTACCTACATAAGAACAAAAAAATTGAAAATGTTCATTAGAATAAAACCGATTATGAAAAAAGCGCACACTACAGTCTTCTTCTCTAATTACATTTCACATCTACACAATCAATCTAGTAGCCATCACGAACATCCTTATCCCGAAATAACAAAATTCTCCTGGCCGTAGAGTCAGTGCTTATACATAATTGTTATTTTGCTTCAGCTAATCCTAGATCGTATGTACTGAGATGGCAAATTGCCGTTAGTATTTCCTGCCGTGTGTACAGTCGTGGAGTAATTTCTGTTCGAAATAATCATACCTTGGCTCACTGTGTAGACAGGATTTTTAAGAGTCCTGCACGCAAAGGTGCCAATTAGACCATTTAAATACTCTGTCTGTCCGACCTATAAGGAGTGTTTCTTTTGAAACTTAAGATAGTAAGTTGAAATTTTTACGGAATCGTTTAGGAGATGGAGTAGCATTTTTTGTATTATCTTACAACTATCATTGAAGTTGTAAAATCTGTATTTATATATTTTTTCGTCTCGCTCCGTTCCTCCACCAATCCGGAATTGGCCTCCATGGTTGAGTATGGCCTATACCTTCCTCAGGGAAGAGACCCGGTGCCCCTAGGTCTGGACATAATGGGTTATATTTTTTCGTATTACAAACGAATCCTCTAACTTTGACGTGGTCAGTGAATAAATATTCAATTTCAATGTGTCATTACAGCGCAAAAATAAAAAATAAATAGGGTTGTTCACCAGTTGTGGCTTACCATGGATTAAAAAATAAATTATCACTCTCTGCCTCAATTACCACAACTTTTTGTATTTTACGGAATTATTTTAAAAGTGTCTGTGAAGTATTTTTCCTTTCGACTATACGTGAGTGTCGTAATGAGTCGCACGCAGTATGAATATTCATGTTAACTCATATTGCTAGATGAAGCTCGATGGGGCTTATCCATGCGGCAAATATTAATACCTACAGCTTATTAAAGCCGTGTTGTCGACGCCAAGCTGAAAAACTATGTGGCAAGAGGTTTATTAAATATTAGATTCGTATAGATTGAAATGTAATCTAGATGTGACTAGAGAGTGAAGATAGTTAAAGAAAAAAATTGTAGTCAATGGGGAAATTGCATAAAACTTAAATTGAAGTGACGTTGTTTTTATAGCATAGAAAACAATGAAAAACTAACAAAAAATATAGGGTTTTTACGAAAATACCCTGCAAATGTATGAAGGTAAAGATAAATAAACCACACGACCGTTTTTGGCAACAATACTATTGATGCAGTATAGCTTTATGGCCCAGGGATTCAGAATGTAGGTTCTAAGGAAAACTATTTAGAAATCGCGATATCATGATAACATCATTATTAGCCTTAAATATCTTTTGGTTTGGGTATACTTACTTTGAGCTCCACATCTAAAAAGTGGAAGCATCCCTGTACTAGACGAAAATCTCAGCACAATGGGACCATTCACACAAGAAATCCAATCTAACGCGGAGCAATAGCCCTCCCAAATCACCGCAAATTACCAGAAAAAAAACTGTACCCACCTAGAAACTTTCGCTTTGCTGAAACGGACCGAAGAAAACATCGGATGGAGTAAGGAAGTACGTAAACAAAGGGGCCTCATTGGTTTTATTTGAAAACTTTGACCATCGTGGTTTAGTGTCCTCGGCTTCCAGAGTCACGGTAAGAAATTGATACTTTTAACCCTCAGAGTATTAAATACTAGAGAGAGGCCACCGCGTAGCGATCATCCGCTGAGGACTACTGCAGTTGTGTGCGTGCTTCCTACATAAAGTGCGCCTCGTCACAATAAAAAACGGGACAAAAAAAAAGAAGCCCAGGTCTTGGATGTTTACATGTTCGTGACGTCGCTGTTTCTGGTTCCCACGACACAGGGTATATAGCCTAGTGTGGGGCCAGAAGCAATGCATAAGCCTGTATATAAATGTTTATGTTTATGTTATATACACACACATGTGTATATAAAACCGGGTGGTCCGGTCCCTGTTTCCAAACAGGGCCAACTTCACCCCACCAGCGATGGATCCTCCCCGGGCCACCGCTCAGGAGGAGGAGGAGGAGGAGGAGGAGGAGGAGGTGGTGCCTCATCTCACGGAGGCCGAGTTTCGCGCGGTGGCGCTTCGCCTCCGCGCAAAGAAGACGGCCCCCGGGCCAGATGGCGTCCCCGCGAGGGTGGTGGCAATAGCCGCCACCCGGATGGTGGGCAGATTTCGGGATCTCTTCGACGCGTGTCTTGCGTCGGGGAGATTCCCGAAACCATGGAAGGAGGGGCAGTTGTGCCTCCTCCGTAAGAAAGGGCGCCCGGCCGATTCCCCCTCGGCATACCGGCCCATCGTTCTGCTCGATGAGGTCGGTAAGACGTTCGGTAAGACACACGCTTTGCATGTGTAACCACATAGAGCGAATGGACAAATGTGTGCTTATTTTGGTATTATTAGGTATTATTTTTATTGAATGGTGCTTGTGCGCATGAATTAACCTTGTGACAGTCGAACTCCATATAGATTAGACATTTTGTCACATCTTCTTATTTTGACATATCTGTGTTTTAACCTGTAGAATTTTTGGTGGGCCGATCAACTCACATAACAATGATTTTTAAATTGTTCTTTTTAAGTTCATAACGCAACTGTTTAAAGCTGAGCGAGCTTTGAAACACACTAATATTATTTATAAAGGCGAAAGTTTGTGAGTGTGTATGTTTGTTACTTCTTCATGACTAAACGGCTGGTGGGATTTTAATAAAATTTGGTATGGATTTAGCTGACACCCTGGATTAACACATAGGCTACGTTTTTCCGGGAAAATATCTTATTCCCGTGGGAAAATCCCTAAAAATGTGAATAGTTATTATTTTTACTGTTAATACACAATTTATTATCCCTAATAAACCGCGGGTAGCACCGTGGGGCACAGCTAGTATTGCATAAGTGCCACTGGAGTGGAGAAAACACTGAAAACTCCTAAGGCATATACATAATGTCCGTAACGTAACTTGAACTTATAATGGAAGTAACTTGAACAAATGACTTCGCATGGACGTATTTCGGACGCTAAGGACGCGGGATGTGAATGTGACTTATCAGACCTCCTCCAGACTACTCGCGAAGTTCCTCGACAATGTACTCGGGAAAGTTGACCGAAGTACGTAGCTACACACTCGAGGTTGGACGAAGTAAAACGAAGTGCCTCTCCACACCTACTCCGCGTGCAGTATGGAGGCCACATTAGAATTCTTCGAACTTTGACCTTTTTAGTGAAGTAAAATTAAAAATATGCTTGTATCGGCTCTCTACAGAGGATATTATTTCTTTTTATTTTTAATATTTTGAATTTGAAACAAAGAATAATGTGCAACTTGGGCCCACACTTGTAGCATTTTTATACCAACTGTAACGTTATCAACTAGTCAATAGCAACATTTTTTTATATGGCGACATTGCTGTATGTATTCACAGAAAAGCAATATATCAGCATTTATATCAACATTAAAGAGGTTATAATGAAGACACTATGGTGTCTTCTCGAGATTTCGAGTGATTTAGATTTAGAATCGGTTATAGCCTGGGCTGCCTGAGTGATCTTAAACGATCACTAAGGTTAAGCAACATACGGCGCGTTCAGTCCATGGATGGGTCACCGTCTATGACTAACGCTAGTGGCTTTTTCCAAGCGGTTCCCTGCTTCGCAAACCATGTTAAGCAGTTGGTGCCGGCTGCCGTCGATAGATGGCAGTCGTTAAGCCAAGTTAGAGGCCTTAGGGCGGCGCAGCTAGAAAACTTCTGCAGTAAGACCAGCCACTAGTCTTACAAGCCTCCACCAATCTGGACTTCGCCCTCGTGGTGGAGTATGGTCTATACCTTCCTCAGTGAAAAGACCCGTGCCCCTCGGTGGGGACATAATGGGTTGATGATGATGATTGTGTGTTTTTTGTCGCGTTCAGTGGCTCTGTGATAAAACATGGAACCGGTAGAACGACTAAGATGTGTAATGTGTTCTCGTTCTATAGTTCGAGACCGAAACAGACATGTTTTAACTAGCGTGTCCTACCTGTCATGACCTACGGAGCTGAGACATGGACACTCACAAAAGGGTTGGTCCACCAGTTCAAAGTCGCTCTATGAGCTATGGAAAGAGCTATGCTTGGAGTTTCACTCAGCGAGCTATGCTCGGAGTTTTGCTCAGCGAGCTATGGCAAGAGTTATCCTTGGAGTTTCGCTCAGCGAGCTATGGAAGGAGCTGTGCTCGGCGTTTCTCTGAAGGACAGGATTCGTAACGAATACATTCGACAGAGAACCAAAGTTATCGATACAGCTCAGAGAATTAGCAAGCTGAAGTGGCAGTGGGCTGGTCTTTTTTCGCGAAAAACCGACAACCGCTGGGGTAAACGTGTTCTTGAGTGGAGACCGCGACTCGGCAAACGTAGTGTAGGACGCCCTCCGACCAGGTGGGATGACGATCTGCGAAAAACTGCAGGCAGATGCTGGATGCGGCAAGCTGAAGATAGGGCGCTATGGCGCTCATTAGGGGAGGGCTATGTCCAGTAGTGGACTAGTATGACCTGATGGTGATGATGAAATGGAGGCATTAAGTACGTATAATATGTTCTTTGCAATTCATTCAACACATTTTCTTATGTTATGTATATGTTATGTTGTCTATAATAATAATAACACAGATATTTTATTTACAATATGAAGAGAGTAAACAGTGGAAGAAGCGAGAGATGTGTGTTTATACAGTAGCAAGTTAACACCCAACTTCCATATTAACGTACGTACATACCGTATCCGTGGTTATTTGCGATAAAAAAAAAGGATCGTGGAGCACCTAGCTATAGTTCCAGAGGTCGTGAGTTCGATCTCCGGAGGGGGTGAGGGAGGGGCGGGGTATGTATGTGGGTTGTAGTGTCTTGACAGTATTTTTCATATCGTAACAGACCACTTTCTGTTTAAAAATCGCTCATCTATGCCTGTGACTTGCTCTAAAATAAAATGTTTTTTTTTTTGCCCTCATACATCGATTTGATCTTTCCTTTAAAAATTTTTCGATAGCTCATGACTCATCGATTCACATACCTGCTATAATGCTACACCGGTGGACCCAAGGTTCATACAATTTTGCACATTGTTCTTTGAAATTGGTTTTTCTATTTTTAGTTTTTCCATGTTATCTGTCAATAGTTCTCAAAACAGTCTTCCAGTGAGTGTAAGTATAGTTGGCTTTCACGTGGTCGAGTTCAGTAATTTCAAGTATGCCACCGAACTGTGTATTAATAGTGCCTAATAGTGCTACAAGGCACAATTAGCTAGGACAAGTATTTCCGGAGATATTCAGGCGACTCACTGGGGCACCCAACTAGACGTCTACTTAGCAGACACATCACAAACGGCTGTATATAGAGTTATGATTTGTATGCCAGATAATTGTGCGCTAATAGTGCTCCCTACATGCCAAGTTTCCAGAATAGTGCTTCAATACAAGCTGAGAAAACATGCCCTATTGTTGAGGCAGCCAACTAGACGCTTTTTCTTACTATGATTTCTTCGTAACGGCGTAGAGTTTTAAAACAAAACCATACCTAAAAACTGTGCGTTAATAGTGCCTCTTAATGAAACACAAATGCCCCCGAATCAAACGATAAATGCGTTTAGCTAAGAAATGTATGCAAACTGCTACGTACTAAACAATAATTTTGCAATAAATTTAAATGAACTCTTATGAAAACGCAATTAGGGTGAAAATTGTTTGCAACAATTATTTGATATCGACAAGCAGAGAAGTGATTATAACACTCGGTGAGTGTCACTCACGGCCATCTAATGGCTAGTTGGTTTAGTACACTGTGCGTCTTGGGCATTGTTGGTCAATAGTGGGCTGGTGATGTTGAGTAATAATGCGGCGGCGAAGTCCAAAAAGAGGATTAATTTTCAAATGTTGTAAGTACCGTATGTCCAGATGCCCCGCTTTAGTGGGATGTTCCTGTTTTAAGGTGTCGCCCAGGGTGCCAAACGAGACTCTTTTACCTACTTTGCGTTCACTATCTGTCCTTCCCTGTTCAACCTTCTAAGGGCTGTGTCTTAGCAGTAACCAGTCGAAATTTTCACAGAATATGTTATGCTAAGGCAGATTACCTAAAAAAATTAAAACAGAGATTTTTGATTTGAAGATGAAGATTTTTTTTATATCGTATAGTTTCGGAGATATAATTTTTTTTTTTAATATTGTTTGGAAAGAGAATTTTGATGTATATTACTGCACACAGTACATACTTACTCATAATAAATCGACGCAGGACGAAAACCCTTGCCGATGTGTTGCGCTGGAAGAGTCAAATCAGTTAGCCATGTTGTCACATGACCGAAAAAAAACTGATCCCTGGTTAGCGCTAACTAAATTCATGTTCATGGAAAAAAAATTGTACTAGTTAATGTCGAAGGCTTCGTTCGTCATTTCTCTAATTATATCACCGCTTTCTGAGAGAAGAGTCTACCCACAGCGTCTTATTATCTCAAATTATAAAAATTGAACATTATTAATTTCACCAATAGATTAATAATAGTGATTAATTCCATATTTTTGGAAGTGGGAAAGATAAAAAAAAGAAATAGTACAAAGTATTCATAGTGATTCGGTAACTAGTATTTGGAAAGGTTTAATAGTAGTTTACTTTAGTAGTTAAATTAATATACCGACTCCGGATACTTTAGTCCGTGCCATATTTGCTGATTCATATTATTTTTTCACTTTTGTTCTTACATGTACCAAAACCTCAATGTATGTAAAAGTTCACATTAATTTCTTGGCTAAGCGCATAGGTGATTCGGGGGCATTTGTGTTTCATTAAGAGGCACTATTGACGCACAGTTTTTTGGTATAGGTTTTGTTTTAAAACTCTACACCGTTACGAAGAAATCATGGTAAGAAAAAGCGTCTAGTTGGCTGCCTCAACAATAGGGTATGTTTTCTCAGCTTGTATTGAAGCACTATTCTTGAAACTTGGCATGTAGGGAGCACTATTAGCGCACAATTATCTGGCATACAAATCATAACTCTATATACAGCCGTTCGTGATGTGTCTGCTAAGTAGACGTCTAGTTGGGTGCCTCAGTGACTCGCCTTAATATCTCCTGAAATATTTTTCCTAGCTAATTGTGCCTTGTAGCACTATTAGGCACTATTGATACACAGTTCTGTGGTATTCGAAATTACTGAAATCGACCGTGTGAAAGCCAACTATACGGACACTCCAGTGAATGCCTAATTTTGTGTCGATTTTATTTATATTTTTATTTCCCCGTCCTTTCACGTCACAAACCCAACTGCGGGCGCAGCGGCCCGCATATCTGGTGACCCCGTGATAACGTGATCACTTTATCATAGTAACCTCACACCGAGTGCCTGGATTTTTTTTCAAGTTATCTGCTGGGCATTGTGACTTACATCTTCATTTCCAAGACATATTTACACAATCTATTCAAGCTGACTACGCACAAAAGCACAATGAAGCGATACAATGGGAGGAGATCAATTAGCGAAAGGGTATGCAGCAGCCGAAAATAGCTCCATTATTAATCTCGCCGATCAATAGCCGGAGATAAGATTGCGCAATCATTATTGAGCACTGAGTAATTAATCTTTGTCATTGTTACCTTCATTTACAGAAGAGATCTGGAGCGCTGAAGATATCTGAGAGTGAACCGGTGAGAGCGCGCCCCACTCATTCCCGGAGAATCTTTAATAAAGGTGAAATGCTCGAATTGGGCTCATGAAAAATTTACTCGGCCCGTCAAAAATGACGATCTTCCTTTGTTTAATTTTTGATTGCTCAAATCTTTACGCGTGGGCGCGTAAGACTGCGTAAAACGCTTACACTGTGCTGCGTCGTTAGCTCTCGGAGATATTGCGCAGCATCTTACACTCACACCCCCTCCTAGCGGCAATAAATCGCGTACACATTTTAGTACACGCCTTATTACATTATCTCCTGATGTACCCGTGCTGAGGAGCTCGGGGCCTTTGCCGTAATGCACGTCAATTAAGTTAATATGGCACTCTCTACATTAAACTTATGCTAAGCGTAACGCTGGCGTCTAATTTCTTCTTACACGTATCATACACAAGCTCATTAAGCCAAATTTGTCGCTTAATAATCCACTCAAAGTCTCGGTAAATCCACTTGGTAAATGCTAAGGCTAGGCAAGGAGTTATCGACTTTAAATATCGAGTTCGCATATACCTTTTGTCGACGAGATTAAATAGGCGATGGCGTGGGCCAACACCATCCATCTCCGTTAATGCCGTTTGGACGCGCCAGTGCTCCACGCTCTATCCACGGCACACGCCCGACCAATTCCCGCCATGATACATAGCCGGATCGCCTGCGCCCGAAATATCACCTCCGACGTTCAACAAAAGTTTTCCAAACGGAAAATTGCAAAAGCGAACTCTTCACTCGAACCTATTAACTAATTACTTTCCCATTCGACTTGCGAAAACCTATTAACACAGCTCCGAAACACGAGAGCTACTCAATTATAAAATCTCTTCGAACGACCCTTACGAATTTCTCCGAAGTTACAAAAAACAATTCCGCGCTACTTATGAAATTTCTCTTGAGTTTTTATTCACCCTCGTACAAAATTTTCTCTTCCATAGTCTATCTGTGATGTAAATTAAAAAGTTCTTCATGAAGCTTCACGAAACGTTTAAGCTTATGATGTCGTAAATATCTATTTTCTTTGGTTTATTTGTATCGTAGTATCTAATACAATAAACCCAAATATTTGAAGCATGTATTTTTTTTATTTAAGTGCGGAATCACTTGCTTTTAATTTTTTTGGAAGAGTCTGACCAATTTTCGCTCTGATCCGTCTGCTAGATCGTCATGCTCATCTAGCCTGCCTAATCATATTTCTGATCCCGATTCGCAAAGCTTATTCATATTAAGTAGAGCTAGATCTCGCGTCGGCAACTCATCTTTGCAAATAGGTATCAGACTCACCCGACAAAATGTAAACCCAGACTCGACTAAAGGCAGGAAGCACATACAGGAAAAGAGTTGCGCCCGTCACTGTTTGAAAAATGTCTAATTATCTTTTTTAGGGTTATGTATCAAAAGGGTAAAAACGGGACCCCATCACTAAGACTCCACAGTCCGGTTGCCTGTCTACCACCAAGCTGTATCTCATGAACCGTGATAGGTAGACAGTAAAAAATTCCGCAGATGATTTATACTAAAACAAATACTAAAAATAGAATAAAATAAATTTTTAAGTGGGGCAATACAACAAATGAGATTTTTTGGCCGTTTTTTGCTCGATATTAATAAAGGCAACAGGAAGACTCTAGAAATAAAAAAGGTTATATATGTTGTATAGATAATTGTGCGGAATCCTTCGTGCTCAATTCCGACTTGCACTTGGCCGGTTTTCTTTCCATTATAAAGCTAGCACAAACTTTCTAATATAAATTTGAATATTATGATTTTAGAGTCGAGGTTTATATAAAGTGTCGCGACACACTTCTGCATGTAGGTCGTTTCGAGTAAGCAGGTTGTAGGGCAAATCGTTGAAATTTTAAAGGCCATAGCCAACCCCTTCGAATAACCTTTCCGTGTTCTCTCAATTGGTTTTTCCTAATGCATGAACGACCCATCGGGTGGCAACTGCATGATTCCGTCTCGTAGCGTTCTGCTTTCTACTTACGTTAGGAAATACTTACGAGCGTAAAATCTTAACCGTCTGGTTGCTAACTTACGATTTGGCTCAATAGTTCAACTTTGAACAACCCGATCATCTGTGTCAAAATATAGCCACTTTTCGAATTGCTCGTTGGTTTAAACGTGATGTGTTGCTTACACGTAAAAGTCCTTCAGAACTTTGACTAAATCAATATGAGCAACTTTTAATATGATACCAAATTTGTAATTTGGACAAAACCAACCTGAGACATAAAAAATTGTTGATATTATCTCTAAAGAATGTATGAAACAGCTGATATTTTTACGAGACTTTGGCGTTTGGTCTCATAAAGGTCACAAAGTTTTTTGTATCTATCTATCCTAACACTCATAAATTCTAAGGTACTTTTCTGCGACTCTTTGTATTTCGTGGATTGCTTGTCTAAAAATGTCATATAGGTACGCAACTTTCCCCAATTTCTCATGCATAGACGATAATAATATGTTATAAGGCAGCAGTAAATTTTTTTTGTTGATCAACATCAACAACAGAATGCAGTTTAGCCAACTGACACCTAATAACAGCAACATTTAACAGTAGTACACGAAAAACAGAGGACTTTCAATACTATCCATAGATGCCATAAACAGAAATAAATAGAATGCGTATCAATCTAAGCGCGCACCAGTTGGAACTCTGAAACAGAGGGGCGTGTCTTTTTCTAGTTTCACTCCGGAATTTAGAATAGAATTTTAGGACTATACGCAGTGATTTTTGTGCCCGCTATTAGGTACCCACATTCAGTACCGGCCGAGGTCGGGCAACATTTCTGGTGATATTTACGAGCTGCCTGTAGCACACACGCCCGACGCGCGTGCCAGCGCTGAAATACGAATTTCATTCAAAGGAAACTAATTGAACCACGCAGTTATTGAGGTGAAATCGTTCATTTTTATTTTCCAGCAATCTTTCCCGAAGGTAAAATAAAATATCCGAAGCTCGTTATTCTTTATTTATTTTCTCACCTACAGACCGTCTTCATCTTAAATACAATAATACTCGCCTATTGTGTCAGTTTTCACTTCACAAAATTCTATACCTACATAGTAATGTCCAATAAATCAACTATACCAAATCAACTAATGTCATTTGAATTCGTTCTCAGATCTCCTCAGTTGACTTTGTTCACCACCTGAAATCAGAGCCATGTGTTATATTCCAGTGTGGGTACACCATACAAAGAGACTCAATAAAGTCACTAAAATGTTTTGTAGCCAACATCAGTTTCAAGAAAAGGTAAAAATCCTATTACCCTTCTTGGACGATGTATGTTTGCGGCGCATAATAATATGATCTGTAACAAAAATACAGTGCTTGAACATCACACGAGTCTTGCTCAGAACGTTTACTGCCAAATAAACAGGAATACTCACTGTCTGCCATAGCCATAGCCACCACCGTAGCCACCGCCGTAGCCACCGCCGTAGCCACCGCCGTAGCCACCGCCGTAGCCGCCGCCGTAGCCACCGCCGTAGCCACCGCCGTACCCGCCGCCGTAGCCGCCGCCGTATCCGCCGTAGCTTTTAGCCGCAATGTACTTGGAGGCGAGGGCCCCACCAACTAAGCCTGCGCCTACGGCTTTGGCTCCAAGGACTCCCACTCCAAGTGCTCCCGCTCCTAGAACTCCAGCGCCGAGGAGGGCTTTAGCGCCTAGGAGACCTGGGAAAGAAAATATATTGTTAGTTTTGTTACGTATAGCTTATGAAATTATAGTAGCAATACCACTCGCTAACCATGAAGAGAAACGCGTGAGAGCTTCCGTTCTAAGAAGAAATGGCGTAACTACCATTTTTACCTAAACTTAGTTAGATACAGATTCGCAATGAGCAAAAAAATATCCATATTTTTTTCTTTACCACAGATCGCTTTATTGTTTTTAATCGAAGATACGTTAGCTTTCACAATTTTATAATTAAGAGCCCTAATTTCCGTTTGAGGGCTTTTCACATAAGTAATAGATATCCTTTTACTAGAAAGATTATTACGTAAGCTCAGCGCATAACTTTTTTTTTCAAATCCTAGATTGAAAAGGCGTAATTTCTATGTTACGGCTTCTCATTTTAATATTTTCAAGAGGGCACCAGATATTATTTAAATAACGTCTTATTTAAATATCTTATATTTAAATAAGTTAAGAAGATATTTAATGCAAGTCTATCTTGCATTATTTGTTTACCCATTCAATAACGCAGCACTTTGATTATTATTTACTATCTTTTACGTAAATATCAGTTACTGTTGGAATAATTATATTTAAGTTTACTTTGTATCTTTATAATATTTTGATTCTATGTTTTTTTCAGAATACCATGAAGTTAATCAGTTAACTTTGAATTTTTAAGTCTGAAATTGTTACTTTTGCGTGTCATAAGCTTTGTCGTAAGCGGCAGACCAAGGCGAAGATATTAAAGAAATTTATAACGCTTTCAATCTAGGATAATTGCCAAAGAACCAAAAATTACAACACAATAAATTGTGTGATTTTTTCTCATTAATTCTAAAATAAATCTGTGACAAATTATCAGAACAATTCAGAAGTGCTTCATCGTCACATACATACATAACATAAGCTCACGCCTGTATTGCAGAGAGGTAGGCAGAGACCCGGGACTGCTACTTGTCACGATCCTGACAAATCACTTTCGCTCACAATCCGCTCGATTCGAGTAAATTGAGTTTTAGTGAAATTCGATTCGACTAGATTCGAGGCAGTTGTGGCCTTTCAAACCTCAGCGCTTGAAATCGCTAATGCCATTGAGCACGCGTGATAATTCAGCCCATATTCTGATTCAGAAAGAAAGCCAATATGCAGTGCAGTGCCGTCCTACAGTGAGACGTATACAGCTGTATAATTTTTTAACTAAAACTTTCGTAAGCACTACACATCGTAAATTAAAAAGCCAAGTAAATTGATCCGGACCAACAAGGCTGTATTATTATTACAACCCATAATGACGACTTCTGTGGCGCAGCGGTTAGCGCATCTGACTATACCATGGGAGAGAGCTCCCGGGTTCGTATCCTGGCTGGGGACAAAAAAAGGACCCAGATTTTGGATGTTTACATGTTTGTGACGTCGCTGTTTCTGGTTCCCACGACACAGGGTACACTAGTGTGGGGCCAGAAGCAATGTATGTGCCTGTATGTAAATGTGTAAATGTAAAAATGTGTACTATTATGTAGTTTTAGTGGTGACTATAAGGCCGTTAAAGAATTGTAAGATTATGTGTACACACTAGAACGGAGACTTTCTGAGGCAAATATAGAATTGGCTTTATTAAACCCACTAAAAGCGGTGGTGCTGTTTATAGACGTAAAATGAATAATAAATAATTTTAGGCTAATGGTTAACGGTAGGTAATGTATAGTACCTTTTCGTCGTATTACAAAAAAATAGGTCTGTGGCGAGCACATGTCAACTCTGCGCGCGCACTATAAACTCCAATATTTCTGCATCGCGCAAGCAAGTATTAACATGATGATAAATACAACGTCCAACAAATAACAGTTGGACCGACCGTTTCGAGGCATACGATCTGCCTGGCGGGAAATTTCCATTTATAGTGGACGAACAGAATCACCCGCTCTTCCCTATAGGTCTATATACGTCCCCTACAGAGGGAGCACAGCACAGGGCACAGGGCACAAGCCCTCTCAGAGAGAGATTATAAGCCTTATCACCTAGCGTGCTGTACAAAACTATAAGCACGTACAAAACACGATAGTTTCCATCTTGGTTAGGTAGTAGTATTGCTATTTCAAGCAAATTGCGAAACGAGTTACCGTTAGTATGAATAAATTATTAACATCTCAAAAAACTTGAATAAACCTTCAAATTGTTACCTAGGTACATAAATATAATAAGTTATCTCTATCCTTTAAGACGCAAAAGAGTATTTTATTTATTTTCACCGGCCAGCACTATTAAATAGATTTTAATCCGTTTACGTAGCCCCACTTAAATTGTTCGTAGGAAAATATAAAACCGAAGAAGATCGTCAAGAACATGATGGGCTTGGCTACTATAGGTACATTAAAGAGGAAGATTATTAAACAAAATCTTTTTGATGTCTGAACAAAGCAAGTCAATGCTAACTAGACAAAGCCTTGTCGTCTTAATTTGGATACTCGTATTCCGCGATCGGCTCGCAAAGGAGCACTCTATCTAAAAACAGACTTAAGCTATTAAAGTTCAAGGTCAGCCTACGTGTTATATTCTAATATTTGCTCTTTAAGAACACACTGGGCTATGTAATGGGCTCGTTTCCGTCTCGGTATTTGCTGTGGCAATATTTGTATTATAAGCAATCCATCATCAACCTCTGGGGTGTGAAAGTGAGACTACGTGCGCGGCGTCCCTCGAGCCTCCTGCAAAGTTATTATGTAAAGTTGGGAATGACTCTACGCGACAAATTACTCGCTACAGACGATTAACTTAGTACTATACCTGCTATAGCGATGGATATACTTTCAATAGCGCAACCTTGATAATAGTGCTCTCAATTAAATTACCTGGTAACTTTGAAACTAAAATATAACAGTAGATGTAGGTCTAACTTGATAATGACTACATTTTGTATTATTAGCTCAGTATGGTAACATAATTATTCACTTTACATCGAAAAATTTTACATTTACTGAAAGCAAAGCGATTTTTTTATTCAATCCTCCAACTGGAGCGAGCCTTTTAGTGATTATTGCGATATATTCGGTCTTTACCTATGAAATTGCCGTTTCGTATGAAAAAATTTATACGATTTTTTTTCATGTATTTTTTATTGTATTAATCGAAGTAATTACCCATGCAATCAATGCATCTTTGCCAACGCAGTGGCAGTTTATTGATGCCCTTCTTAAAGAAATCAGCTGGACGGGAGGCAACAAATTCTTCAAAGGCATTTTGTAGTGCTTCTCGGGTATTGAATTTATTTCCCGCCAAGAAGATGTCCAAATTCTGAAAAAAGTAGTAGTCTGTAGGCGCAAGGTCTGGTGAGTAGGGCGGATGACGGAGAGATTCCAACCCCAGTTCTTGCAACTTGGAGACCGTCTGCTGTGCAGTGTGAGGTCGCGCGTTGTCGTGCAGGAGCAGCGGAGACGAGCGATTGACCAATGCTGGTTGGAGATGTGCCAGCTTCTCCATCATTGTGTTCAGTTTTTCACAGTACACATCTGCAGTAATGCTCACCCCGTTTGGTAAGAAGCTGTGATGAATCACACCGGCGCTAGACCACCAAACAATGACCATCAATTTTCTAGGGGTAAGTTTTCGTTTAGGGCATTGTTTAGGTGTTGAACCAGGATTAAACCAACTTGCTGAGCACTTGCGGTTGTCAAACAGAATCAATTTTTTATCGCAGGTAACAATGCGGTTCAAAATTCCTTCATTTGTGTATCTGTTGAGCAGTGCAACACGACGACGAGTACTTCGCGCTGGCGATCATTGATTTGTGGGGCACCCATTTGTCAAGCATTTTTTACCTTGCCAATTTGACACAAATGGACCAATATTGTTTTGTAGCTAACGTCGAAAGCTGCTGCTAATTCAGCCGTAGATTGTGTATCATCAGCTTCCACAAGCGCCTTTAATTCGTCATTGTCGACCAAAGTCTTCGGACGACGTCGAGGTTCATTTTTCAGGTCGAAATTTCCAGAACGGAAGCGAGCAAACCAATTACAGGTGGTGTGTTGGCTTGTAGTGTTAGCTCCGTAAATGTCGTTGATGTTGCGTGCCGCTTGTGCCGCGTTGCTGCTACAACGGTACTCATATTCCATAATTAGTCGAATTTTTTACGTATCCATGATGACGAAAAAGATTGAAATGCGATGAAAATGTAACACTAATCAATAAACAAATGATTACTTTTGGAAAAAGAATTCCATGTTCTTAAAATAAAATTAATTTGAAATTAGAATTCTTAGCCAAACAAAAATTATTTTGATTTGAAATGGCCAGTACTGCAGAACGGCAATTTCATAGGTAAAGACCTATTATTATTATTATTGTAATTTTTTATCCCTACTCTTAGCTCAATACCTCTCAATACCTCTGGGTTGAGAAAAAGAGGGCATCCAAAAACCACCTGGCGCCGATCAGTTACTTCGAAGTCGCCGCTCTTCATCTTTTATAAAGGTGTCAATCAACAACAGGATATAAGTAAGTACCGGCCACCGCCTGCCAACCTTTTTATCAGTTGATAACAACGGTATAACAAGTCCACACATAAGTTGTAATCACTGAGAGGAATTTCTGTAGTGCACATATGTTTATGTTGTATGAGCGTGCAGAGATACCAGAGACTCGCGAACTTTTCCTTCGAATCGCGGAGGGAGATTCGAGGATACAGCTAACATTCGCGTAATTGTTATTGAAGAGGCTCTTTCTTAGCCGACTGACAGCCATCCGCGACAAGTGCTATGCTTCAATTGTGTCTCTTGTGTTATGAGGACTTTCTGTTTATTGGGAGTTCGTCGTAATTTATTGAACGAGAAATTTAGGGTAGGAGTCTTTCACAGCTTTCGTAGTATTTATCGTGAAAGCTACGCTATGCCTACAAGCATTGTTTCCGTTGAGTCTTCAAGCCCGGAAATGTATGCTTGGTTATTGGCAGAAAGAAGACTCCGAGATTTATAGTCAAACAAACTTGTTTAATCGTTTGGCAAAAAGAGAAAGAAAAGGAACTAAATTGCATCTTGAAACCCTTTTTAAATTTTGATAATACTTTACTTAGTATAGGCAAAGGTACATTTTCTTCAACAGCCGTTACTACACTTTTCAAGCTTTAACACCCTGTTGTAATTTCCGGAACCTCAGTTCAAAAAAGTGACTTCACTTCGAGTGTCTGAAAGTATCGCCACTGAGACATTACATTAATCCAAAATAATAATTGTTTTTGCCTCATAAAATATTTATTAACAGTCAAAACACACCAACGATTTAGGGACAAACATGCTTCGCAGAACCCGAGTGACATTCCAGAAACCTACTTAGGAACCGCTGCTCTACACTTACCTAGCAGTAGTCCTCGCTTTTGCCTTACGTTCGTGGACTGTGTTTGGTCTACGTCAGTGCTGAGCTGTTCGGTCTGGGTTGGCAGACCGGATTTGACTAGAGGTCCATTGTCCTGCTCTAATGCGAGGGAAGCGACGCAGGCCATCAACACTCCGAAAACTAATGGGGCCACTTTCATTTTGGCAACTGAAACATAAAGAATAGCATTTAACTTATCACATCACACTAATATTATAAAGGAGAAAGTTTTTTAGTGTGAGAGTGTGTGTTTGTTACTTCTTCACGTCTGAACGGCTGGAGCGATTTTAATAAAATTTGGTATAGAGTTAGCTGACACCCTGGATTAACACATAGGCTACGTTTTATTGCGGGAAAGTATCTTATTACCATGGGAAAATCGATGAAAATAAATTTGCGCATAATGTATAGGGAACTTTGTACATAACTTTAAAAAAATGGTTTACTGTTCATAGGTACACAATTGGGTTTCCATAATAAACCGCGGCTAACACCGCGGGGCACAGCTAGTGTTATAAATGTGTAGAGTGCGACAAGTGAGTGGTGGCACAAGCCTTTGGCGGGAAATTTAAAAATCTTTTAGTTGATAACCCTGCATATAGTCTGAATAAATCATCTTGATACTTTTGCTTAACTTGATTATTTGTTTAATTACTTTGGAGTCTCCAATGAATTTTGTCCAAACATAAATAAATATAAGCAAAACGAAAACATTCACTACATCAAAACCAACATTTCCACTCCACCAAAAATAGGGATAATAAAGATGCACCACATAAACTTATAAACATTTATTAATGCTGAACCGTAATCAAAATCTGATTCATATATTTTCAACTTTGAGTTCTTTGACTAAGTCTTCGATCTGACGTTTAACATTTTCGTCATCTGACAGACCTCACAACAAGAAATAATTCATGTTTGCTTTAAAACATTATTACTCGTATGTACATACATGTACAACATAGGTAAAATTATGTTGAATAGAAACAAAAGTTTTTTTCTTGTTTAAATCTAGGACGAGTATCAAACTGTTTGGGCTGTACTACTGGCAGCTGAAATACCTAAGTTTGATGGTCAGAGTGTGGCCATATGAAGAATTCGAAATAAATCGCGTCCCAGGACTCGCTTGTCAGACTCTACTTCTTCATACAATTGATAAAATAGCAAATCTAAATTTATTAGACGTGCTTTTAAGAGCGATCACAACACTGTTGCATTTAAACGTTTCAAAATATGTTTCAATACAAAAAAGACTCCTGACAAAAATATGGTGACTATACGTTGTAACAGTTCAATGCACGACATGAATATTCACTTCACGGAAATAAAAAAAAAATTACATACATTTTAAAACTTTAACCCTCGGAGTAAGTATGAAACGACACTGTCACAATCCGGCCCCCGGTCCGCAATAATGTCCGTTCGAATCGCCCCCGACTTTTATAGGTCGACCTGACGCTTTTTAATATGACAAAAGTCGTCGTCCCTCCGAAAGATCCACATCCATGCCGACTGGTGGTTTCAAGCGGCAGGAAGTCGAAACTATACTCGAGCCTATGCGGAAAACTGGCTTGTAGACGTTGTCTCACGTAGACACTAGCGCTCCTTGGGTTTCTCCGTGAGTCGATCGTAGCATACTCACGCCGATCTTCCGATGTGCCCCACCTTGCGAATTGTCGGTATAGTGGATGGTACACTACCGTGACAGGTGTTCAATATTAATTAGCTGTCTCTAGTTAATTACGTTTGTTTGATATTGTTATCAGATTACCTGTGTATTAATTGAAAGTGATTTAACCACGTCTAAAGTGTGTAGGAATGTACATCAGGGATTTAGGAACTTGCAAATAGGTAATATATTTTCGTTCAGCTTTTGTCTGGTTTTTAAGAAAGGTTTGCAATGTTTTTGAGAGTATTCTGTTGTCATAAGGTAAAAAGACACATCTTCTGACATCAGGTCGAAGCGAGAAATTAAATATTAAAGTTTTTGGAAGCAATTGTGAATTGCGTTTTATGCGTCTTTTTACTTTAGTAACTTCATTCATTTTTCTATCGTATTATTGCAGAAGTAATTGACCAAATACGTTTTTTTATCTTGTTTCAAGTCTAAAACGCCTTTTTAACTTAAAAAACCACCAATATACGTTGTCAAATGCGTATTTTTATTAACTTTTAACTTTGCTCCTATCAAAGTAAAAAAAAATAGCATAACATAACATTTACATACAGATTTTATTAAAATACAAAAAGATGCGTAGTTTTTCCTCGTTCAGAATATTTATATAACTAAATTTTGGCAAAAATGATAGTTGCGTCTTTTACTCTTCTGACGGCAGTATTGGTCACACAGATTAATTTTACTTATTAAAAAATTTGAAAGACTATTATAATAACGAGCAAATAACTTGGTAAATAATTACAATTCCGTTTAGTCGATTTTAGTATCCTGTAGTCCTGGTAGTCCTGGTTCTGGCGACGAAAAATGAAGTAAGTGTATCCGAACAACAATTTACGATTTTTGTACATATAATTAGCAAGTATTTGGCAAGTAGTCATCTATGAATTATGCCTATTACCTATCTAATACTTTGATCAATACTATGTGACCACCTCTTCAGACACAATTTTATATAGAGTTTATAGCTTATAGCTATATTGTAGCTTCCATACTTTACATAGAAAATTGTCCAGTTCATTCCCGCCGCGGGAAGACTGCTCGTGTAGCGAGGCCAAAAAAATTTACTCGGATACTAAGACAGGAATACTATAATAATCATTGCAACATCATTCTTTTAAGTGCTACAAAAAAATCATAGAAATAATGAAAAAATTTCGATTTTTTATCCATTTAAAAAGTATAAGATGAAGAAACGTTCTCTGCCAGTATTTTCATACAAAATTTGGTATTCAAATACCCACATTGGGTATTTGACAAAATGTCAAATGAGTTACTTTTAAAACGGAATTTTGTATGAAAATACTTGCTTGTGACGTCACATTTCAGAGCACTCTTTTTATGTGTCATCTATTTAAAAATTGTAATAACTAGTAAATGATTAAAAGAAAACATTTTGTAATTTTTGTTTTAATCGAGCATCTCAAATAATTTATTGTAGATAGTGTCAAATACAGTATTCAAAAGTAAAGTCACGCCCACGTCAAAAGAACCGTTCATTCGCGTATATTAACTAATTTGAGATATTTAACTGAATAGTTAAATTAATGTCTCAAATTAGTTAACATATTAACGCAAATTCACGCTGATCGATTGTACTTGTATTCTATACTATGCGAGGTCAACAGCCCGACTCCGAAAAGCATAGTGACCGCGGTAAGGTTGACTCAGATGGTCAAGATCTAGGCCCCGTCTTCTTGCGCACATCAAGGTAAATTGCTTTTCAGGGTTCTGTAGTCAGCAAGGAAGTAGTAGTAGTTTCGGCAAGTTTCTCTATCTGTCCGGGGCTTAGGTCAGAGGCGCTTACAAAGCTGAAATTCAGCAGAGAGATACCTTAATATTAATCACGCTGACACAACGGTAGAACAAAATCCTTAAAATAATATTTTTTCCTATGACACGCCTTAATTATAAGCGTTTTTTTTTTTCATCTATTTCGGATTATGAGGTATTGTTGGATTAGTCGTTAAATAATATTTATTACGTTAGCAAGTAATAGTCGATCAAGTTATAAAAGAAAAACTTTGTAAAATATGTATTAAAAAATATTTGATGAAGTGGTTAGTAGTGATCAGAAGGTACATAGTTACATACTTACAGAGCTCCATCAGGGCGTAACATTAAAATGTCTGTAGAATCTCTCAATCCTTTTAACAGTGACTTTTAGGACCCACGACAAAGAACCTAAGATTACAAAACTGGGACTGGATAGCATTTCTAGTCCTAGGTTTTTTGGCCCTACATTCACACAGCTTTGGGTTCTAAAAATCACTATTAATATCATTGAAAGATTGTAAAGATCATCGTCATCAACCCATTATCTCCCCACCGAGGGGCACGGGTCTCCTGAGAAAGGTATAGGCCAACCTCCACCACAGGGGCCAAGACGGGATTGGTGGAAATACGTAAAGTTTGTAAAGATACTTTTTGTAAATTCGAAAAAAAGATATATGTATGTGTATATAAGATAGCACGGAACCCCTTAAATAAAATAATCCTAATATACCCCCTCTTTCTACGGGACCTTAGTCTGCGGGTGGTACGACAAACACTTGGCCATTTTTTTGTTGACATGACATCTCATTAAAATACCTGCATGCGGTAAATCCAAGGATCGGTACCTTTAATCACCTCCATAGTTGTTCGCAGGTCACTTATTACTCTCATCAATAATTTACAAAAACAATGTGCCTTCCGCACTGTCCTTAAACGAAGGTAATAAATTGGCAATAAGATAACATGCTGAGTAATCGTGACTTTAAACTGTTATGAGTTCGTTAACTTCACTTCGATAGATAGGTAGGTATGTACTACCCAATACCCGTTGTTGGCGGGAAACCAGATATAAGGTTAAATTATGATACGAGCAAGTTTGGGAGGAGATTACGGCTAAACCTTTCGTATTACGGGCGTGGAAGTTGAAGATACGATTCTGATTAAGTTCTCCAGGCTACTTGCATAGACCCTTTGAGCTTATTTCCTCCTTACTGTAGAGCCTCGTTTAATCATAACTTTTGCCATTACTAATAAACAGAGGATATCCGACCGTCTTCACCGAGTAGCCTTATATTATGCTAATTATTACTAGTTGTACCAAAATCACACCCAAATATTGTAGGTCAAGTATGAAGATCGAAAGGTCGATTTCGATTAAATAGCCACGATTTATTCGAAAATGTATTAATATCTCGGGTAGGCACACGAATTTTTTAATTCATTTGGTGTCTGTCAACTCCTTGGACGATTTGGACATTTGAATAAGTGTGGATGTTACGTTACGATTTTTTATTTAGACCCAGCAAAATAGCAAATTAAACTGTATAGATTTATTGCAATTGAGATGTTATTCTATAATGTAAAAATGCATCGCTGAATGTATTGCTACTCGCAACTCAACAGCTACACCGATTTCGCTAATTCTTTTTTTAGAATATTCCTTGAATTACGAGGATGGTTCTTACGGAGAGAAATTTTTTAAAAATGGCCTAAAAAGGGGAAGGTACGAAAATATGAAAAAAAAAGAAAACCTTGGCGGTACGAAGTTTGCCGGGACAGCTAGTATTTTATAAAACAAATATTTTCATTTAAGTGGAGAGGTCATGTTAAAGGATGAATCCTGGTAAGGATTTTTCTCTGCTTTTCGTAATATAACTGCGAAATGTAATTCTAGTCACGTGGCATAAAAACGCTCCAAACGGACGTGAAATGTGACGTCAGTTGCTCGTGACGGCTCATAATGTATGATGAAGCATGAAACGTACCATAACATAAACTCACGCCTGTATCATAGAGCTGTAGGCAGAGATTGGGGCTGCCATTTCACACCATCCGATATTATGAGGCATTTATCAATATTTGAGGTATCTCGTGAAACAAGGTTCGTCTCTACACCCTTGTTTAAAAAAATCTAATTTAATTGACAAATTAATCTAACAACCTCTTTGGCGCAGCGGTTAACGCATCTGCCTACCAGTCGATAGGTCCCGGGTTCGGGTCCCGGCATGGATGTTTAAATGTTTGTGATGTCGCTTTTCTGGTTTCCATGAAATAAGATATCCTAGTGTGGGGCATTAAATAAAAATAAATTAATCGAATACATATTATGCATGTAATTTTCATTTTTAGTATTAAAAACTTGTTACTCTCATTTTTTTTTAACTATAAATACCCAAAATATCTATTATATTATAATCGCTTATGTTTGTTATCGAAATAGAATTGTTGTACTTTTTGTATTTATTTTAAAGCTACGTACTGGATGGCTTTCAAAGCCACGGCTATGTAATTAGCAATTAAAAATTGCACCTATTTAGACTATTACTTTCAAGTATGGAAGTAAATAAAAAATATTGAGAAATCTTGTTTTTAGTAGAAAAATCTTGTTTAAAAAAATGCGGGCTACATTGTTACTGCCTCACCATCTAACGAAACAATGCGGTACGCACGCATTTCTCTGGATAGCTACTAAGGGGTTTTAGAATCGCTTCTCTGAAGTGATATTTTTGAGACGAAACCGATTTTTCAAAATTCAGCAACATCTCCGTGGCACTTACTGTCGGAAAGATTTCCAACAGTAAGTGCCATGCCACTGAAAGGTATTTGTTAAAGTTAGAGAATATTTCACAAAACTGAACTGAACATACATTTTTACTGCAAATTTTTAAAAAGTAGGTTTATTTCATATTTTCATAGACAAAGCTATACGTGAAACAAACGAGAAAAAAATATTCGGTTACAGGTGTGGTCAGCAGCGACTCGCCATGGATATTTATTTTGAGCCTTTTACCAGGACGCGTCCATCCCTTGACTCAGGATGCGATCCGACTTCATTTAAGATTAACAGTATCAAAATGTGATCTAGAATTGTTAATAGCCAGAAATATTATTAAGCAACGAGGCGAATTGCACTTTGTTACAGCACAAGAGTTATTTATGACCATAGATAATTTTTTGACTGTGTTTACCTTTGCTAAAATGCTGCGAGAGCAGAATGCTGGGGCACGTACTTTTCGTAAAACCGTCTTGAGAGCTGCAGTTTGCCAAGCTTAAAGGTCATGAAAAAAGAGCCAAGTTGTAGCTCTGTCATAAACCTTGAAGATTGCAGTCTTTGTCCGTGGCACGGTTCTGTTGTCCGGTCAACCGGACCACGGGAAAAAGATGTTTTCCATAGTACAGTTGGCCGGACTACGGAAGAGCAGAGGACCGTCGTCCTGGGCCTACACTCTGCTAATGCATTGGTGTCATTGCATTAGCAATGTCATTCTACTACAATGGTAGTAGAATGACAGTTGCACGTACCTACGCGTTGATTTCATGGCCGCTTCAAGTCAGCACGCACACGCGTATCAGTAATGCTAGGCGTCAATGGAATTCAAGAACAAGTAATGTGACCCGACCATGTTACTGTAATTGTAAGATAAGATAAGGAGATAAGATAAGATAAAAATATTCAAAGAGATATTAAAATATTGTACTACAATTCATTTACACAATCGAGGCTCTGTTCTTTCATGTCATTATTATTATTTATTTATTTCGGAGTATATCCATATAAAAATTATTAGTATTACTTGACCTATATTAGTAACTAACTCTAGGTAAGCTAATTTAATTTAAATATTTCGACGGCCCCTACGTAAATCATCGAATCTGCAAAAGTGCTACTTTACAGGAGAGCAATTCAAAGTTCAATTTTAATGTGGAAGAAAAAGTTGTTATAGTATCAGTAAACAAAAAATCCAAAAAATATCAACATTTTAGACTCTTTATTTCTACCCTTAAGTATATTATGTTATACTAAGTAGTTTTCTAGATTTTAAACATTCGATATTCTTCTACGTTACTTTTGGCTAGACAATCATCGAATGTGGCAGTTCCGATTGTATTCTTGGTTCATAATTATGTATAAAGTATGGAATGTGGCACATTCAATAGTATTCTTTGCCCAATTTATCTAATTTTAAGTATTTTGTGTCAGTTTCGATAAATATTTCTTTTTACTTTTATGATTTAGGTACCTTATGGTACTGAAATAAACCCCAAAAACCATTAAAAAATCAAAAAATGTTGATTTTTACGCAGAATTTATTAAGAAAATACTACCATTTGAATATATATTTTTTTGTTAGTTACATTTAATTATTTTAATTATAATCAATATTATATTGGGAAAATAATAACAACTGATTATGTAAGTTCTTGTTTTATTGCAGTAACCAACCAATTTGTCTTTGACTGTATTCGTCATCATCACTGAATTCGTCTAAAATAACGAGTAAAATAACAAAACGGGAAAAAGTAGGTATACACTTCAAATAGCATTTTAATGTATCCATGACAATTTCTATTACATGTGCACAATTGTATACATCGACGGTAGAAAGGAAAAACCCTTGAAGCGACATTTTTTTAACTTTACAGGAGAGCCGAAAAACTTTGTCAGATTACGAAAAAAAATCATAACAAATAAGTTTCTGCACCTAAAGCTATGAAAAAAAAATTGTTTCTCTAAATTTCAATTACTATTCACCAGTACAACTTTAAAAATGATATGTAAAGGATAAAAGAAAATAGGTGTCGCTTAATTTGCCCTTGAGCGCTTAGCGTACACCCGTGTGTACGCTAACTTTTTGTGCCCCAACTGCTTAGCGTACACACGGGTGTACGCTAAGCGATCGATGGATTTGACTACTATTATCTATGGTGTTTTTATTCTCTATGGCCAATATCCGGTTTTCTCTTGACTAATGGTTATAGCGGTGGTGGCGTAGTGGGGTTGACCCTTGCTTCTCGATCATGAGGGTCTGGGTTCGAACCACGCATGTACCAATGACTTTTAGTTACGTACATTTGTTTGCACAGCAACACCATTCGCTGATAAATTGTGCCCGGATAACGGCGACAGGCTTGCCACTTGTCACGTTTGGGACCTAATAAACTCGGCAAAACGTGGGTCCAGTTCTAGAGACTGGTGCCTCTGCCTACCCCTTCGGGGATAACGGGCGTGAGTTTATTATTTTATTTATAATGGTTACTGAGGATTACTTTTGTCAACCAATTAAATGCCATTCCAAAGAAAAAAATAAAGTTCTCATCGAAAAACGAGTGAACCGCGTCTGACAGACGCCATTTTGTGTTTTCGTCGCGAGTTGCTCCGCCCGCTCGAGGTTTTTAGATAATTTCGAAAGGAAGCGGATAGTATTTGTTTATGTGTTATATATAAAATTACTGGGAAAACTGTGTAGATTATGTTTCAAGTAATAGTTTTGTTGTATTTGATGGAAAATGAAATGAAAAAAGCCTCGAACTTTTAGTGCCGCGTCAGGCGTTTCGGCTCCGCCCGCTGGAGGTTTATAAGTTATTTCGAGAGGAAAGCAGATAGTATTTGTTTTGTGTTATATATCAAATTACTGGGAAAAGTGTGTAGATTATGTTTCAAGAAATAGTTTTGTTGTATTTCATGGAAAATAAAGTGAAAACAAGCCTCGAACTTTCTGCAAAGTTTGCGCGGCCCGTGATGGCATTTTATCTCTTCGTCATTTATAGTTTTATTTTGGTGATTTATATTAAAAAATATATTAAAATAGTTATAAATAATATGCAAATCATATTATAAGTGTTAGTTCAGTGCTAGTGAAAAGAGCAAGTGAAAAAAATGAGAAAAAGTTCATAGTGGTGTCAGGATGGTGTGGATAGTGGAAATTCACCTCGTCATTTAGAAAACAGGTAAGTTTTTATTATAATAAAATATATAATAATGGATAGGAAATTTTATGCAGATTCTAACAGAATACTTATTTAATAATTACGTAGTACTTTCTCTAATTTGAGAAATGCTGAACGACGCCCACAAAAGATTTAAAAAAATATGGCAGCACGATAGGCTTAGTCGTAACCTAGACTAGGCAAGTCTAGAGGCCTAGCTCGCGCGACGGGTTAAATAAAAGTTAAGGAAAAACCCATTAAGTGCATGATACTTCAAAATTAAGTCGTGGCAAAACACAATAAATGTCATTGCCATTTGAGTTCACTAACCGGAAAAACCAGCTAACATCCTAAGAAAGCTTTACTATAGCAATGGAAAAACAAATTAAATGTCTCGTAATTATATGAAACTGAACAAGAAAAACCTTTTAAGCGTTTGTCTTATACCTAAAAAAATGCAATTATTTAACTCAAGCACCTGCTACTACAGTCCTATTCATAATAAAAATAAACACATTTTATTATTGTTTTACCATTTATTAACGAAAAAGATGTTACTTATTGTACATGACCAAGAAAAAACATGCAAAAGAACAATGTAACTTACTTTCCGTACCTACAACATAATAATATAAAAAGTATTTTCAATAAGACACGAAGAAAACAAAATAACATCAGTTTCTTTAGAATAACAGGTTTGTGAATGAGGTCAATCGTTGAATCCAATTCGGCTGGGCAGCATTCGGGAAACTTAGAAAAGTATTTTCCTCCAATAAACCTCAATAACTCAAAACAAAATTATACAACCAGAGTGTGTTACTACCAGTGATGACTTATGGCACTGAAACGTGGTGTTTCACTATGGGCCTTATAAGAAAGCTCAAAGTCACGCATGATTTTGATAGTTTTGATAGTTTTTGAGATATTGAAAAAAACCAAACCCCTATTTTTTTTTAATAACTTGTTTATAACTTTTGCAATTTTATCGACCCTTTCCTTAAACTTTCTACATAATATTCCGAATCAAATGACACCTTGATCGTAATTTTTGGAGACTAAACAAAAATTTCGCCCAAAAAGGTACATTCACATTGTCTAGACTATTTCTAATGTGAATGTGAAAGAATGTTAAATGTATAATCCCATGCTCTAAAATAATAAATTGTTATTAGTGTTGAATAACTACTTTTTTAAGTGGTTTATTAAAACTAAGTGCAATGTGACGATTTTTACCGATTTTTACGGATGAAAAATTTGCCACGGGCCCCAGATGGTATAGTTACGCCACTGCTATTTATGTCGAGATACTTGCATAAACTCCGTCCAAAAATCGTTAATTTACGCGACAACCAAATGTTTAGCTAAGTAACTTAAATCCCATCTAGATGATAAATTTGTAGTTTAACCGACAGCGTAGCATATTTATTCAATGGGTCAAAATAAATGAAGCTACACTTAAAGAAATTGTTAAGCTTTCGGTTCATTTACAAAATTAGTGTGTCATTTTATCAAACTTAAGTTAACCGACATAGTTTGTCTGATTGCCGGTATGGAAAAAAACTTACATCCAGTCGAGTTTGGATAAATATAATGGAAAAATACCTGAAGTCTATTCTTCAACCAATACGTATAAGTGGAGAAACGTGTTAAGTGACGTGTGATCTTTGTACGTTGGAATGGAAAAATACATTAAGTGTTAAACGTAACCCTTTTAGGGCTTAGGAAAAACAATACAAGTAATTTTAGTCAAGTAGTTTGTGAAAACCAAAACGCTTTAATAGCCAAAGGTACAATCAATGTGTTACTTTAAGCGGAATAGAAGAAAAACGGACTAGTTTTTTGGGTCTCTTCATTTAATACATAAAAGAAATGAGGCTTAAAACAGCATTACCTCAAGCGACACCAAAGTCGTCAGATCGTTATGAAACCTAGACCAATGGACGCGAAAAAAAACGCTGATTCCAAATATGTATAACTCATTTTCGACCAAAGTGTCGCTTCAAGTGTTTTTCCTGTCAACCGTCGACATAATTATGGAGATAGTCATGGATAGTTCAAAATGATAATTCGAAGTGTGAAGTTACTTCTGATTTTGTTTTATTTATATTAATGTGTAATAAAAGTACACCTAATTTTGACACAGTTTATTGGTTACATAATTTAGGACAAATCTTCGTACACTTCTTTCTAGACTGTTTAAAATTGAGATATTTTAGAAAATGTGACAGTGTATATATATTATTGCTCGTGACTGTACAATAAATCAACATACGTAATACTAAGTCCAAAATACAAATACCAACATTTTTTGTTACTACCCCGTACAAAAAAACAAAAATACCAATGTCTGAACTTATCCGCAAATCTTAAAGAAATATGGACTCATTACGCATGAGAACAACTAAACGCACGAACTGGCAACTGCGCGCGGCTTGCGGGAAGGAAAAGAAGCGGCGGCGGCGGGGCAGCCAGTAGGTATGACTTATGTATGACGTAGCAAAAAAAATCTTACTTGATTTCAATTCTTCCTTCATACTTGCACGGGCTTAGGACCGTCACCGGCGTGGAATGCTTGCACTGGTTGGTAGTGGTATAAATTTTCACACCACGTACTGGCTGACGCCGAAATGTGCCGTGCGTGCCGCGTCGTTGGGGCTCCTTCTGGGGTCTTCCTCGAAGAACGCGAATATCTGTTCCTCGATCTCCACGGCCAAGGGAGATCTCCCTCCTCGGCCTTGAGCGTGCGCTGGTGCAGTGAACTGTCCGTAGTCTAGCAAATGCTGCGTCACTCTCATAAATGTCCTGGTGTTGAGTATTTGAGGTTCAATAATACCGGCATTTATCAGGCGGGGCAAACTTTCTTCAGCGTATACCCGCCGAGCTGCACTGTATTTTCCCCACTGAGACAGTAACTACGAACCATTTCGTAATACTCGCGGTTTGTAAACATCGTGTTGCGCGCGTAATTTTCGACTGCAGGAAGTGCGGAAACGGCGCACGTGCACTCACCTAGGTCAATGCGCGCGGACTGACCGGCCAAATCGTGCGCCGGCCAGCCCGCCGCCCTCTGCCTCGCACCGCGATGACACCTTGTAATGGGTGCCCATGAGTTACAAATTGGATGAAGGATAAATTAAAGAAAATGAAAAAAAAAAAAGTGGTAATTTTATTCGATAAATGTAATCTATTATATATATCGATACCAATGATATGGTAAAATTGATTGTACCGGTGAAAATGTCACCCAGTATTTATATTACTATACAATACATGCTTTGAGTTTCAAAAACTAAGAAATTAGGAACATTGTAAAAAGGTAAACTAAAATAAACCTCATAGAATACTTTCTGATATTTCTCAATTATTTGTTAACTTATAATTTGGAAAAACTTGCTAGTATAACGCCAACAGGGTGTTATTGTAAGAACGTCTCGCCGGTCTAAATTTATTTTTCATTATTTAAAATAGATTCTTCATAAAGCCACCAATAATATTGCTCTAGGCGATTCACGCCAGGATAACATGTCAAACTGTGCTGACACATATAGATATTTATGAAGGAATGGGTATGTATGAGTGAGATTTATAATAAGGTAGAATAAAAAAACAGATCGAAAAGAAAACTTTTTATTCTAAAAAATGTTACTGGCTACTAAGGCACTTTTTGTTATAAATATTATAACAAATTGAACAAATTAACCTACATGCCGTACACGACGATCAAGCACAATAATCAAACAATTTTAACTGGGAAAACCAGAATATTTCACCGACAGTTTCTTCTATATAAAATGGAGCTTCTTTTTCATCTCATGTAGAGCAATAACAGTAAAAAACTACTTTACATCCGCTCAATGAGAATATCATTGGATAAAACGTAATCTACATTACTCAATGGAGTTAAGACGATTTTTCAAAGACACATTTTCACGCAGAGCTAGTTCTTATTCAAATTGCTGATTGCTCTAGCGGCTTATTCGGAACGTGAACGAGTTACTCTATTGCTAGTCAGACATTACGATATTTTACAATTATTAAATTCTGAAAATGTTTTTAGAGTTATTTATTAGTTACCAAGGAAATGTATCTGCTTAGTAGCTCTGTCTGATTACTTTCTAATTTTACGTCAAACCTGCTGAGCCACTGAGCCAAGTGCAAAAAATTAAACTGAAATCAAAATTAGGTAAGGATAACACTGTCGGCTGAAAATCTCTGCCTTTGAGTCATGATCTACATACTAGGGTAACAATAATTCGGCGAGAAGACTCGTGTTTAACATGTCCTTAAGCTAAGTGTACCCGAATTTATTCGGAATCCTCGTACGGGTGCATCACACGTTTGCTCTGCAGTGCGCACGACGCGACGTCAGGAAAACCAGCGAGTCACCGGTCTTAGTGCCAACTGAGGAGAAAACAGAATAATAGTTACAAGTTAAAATACTGATATATCTATATTTTCATGCGCGCTCGAACGTCCATTAAACCGCCTTAAAATCGAGCTCATGCAATGATTCAATGTGTTGGTCCTATAGTGTCAGAGCCTCATGCTTTATTCATAGAAATTATAACCATCGTGCTAAATAATCTCCCAGAGATTTAACTACCACGCTAAACCGAATACAAACAGCTATACGCGGGCCAAGTTCATGCCCAGACAACCGCCAATCCGCATTCCACAAAAATTGGTTTTACCAATGTTTATTCGCCAAATAAATTACAGCTGTCCTTCACCCTATTGGGCAGCGTGAGTTGAACCGGATTGTCAAAATGTCGCTCACTCACTCAAATAAAGCCGTATTTTGTCATCATCAACCCATTATGTCCCCACCGAGGGGCACGGGTCTCTTCTCCTTAGGAAGGTATTTTGTATTTAACAATTATTTTTTACTTAGTAATATGTACTACAACTAACACTATAGAATAAGATAACAAACTTTATATTTTATTACAATAAATTAATTGAATTGAATTATGCAAATTTGTTTGTTTATTACGCTTTATTGCACAAAAGTAAAAAAAATACATAATTTGTCTATAATCCCGAACCCCAATATCCATATCTACGCATATGGATACGTAAAAGCAAATTTTATTAACTATTTGTTAATTTATGTAAACTTAAGTCCAATTCTGCGTATAACTATTTGTCGGCTATTACACCTACCTACTTGTATTTTACTATTTACCAAATGTCAGTTGTGTACTAGTTAATAAATTTGCGTATTATTTTTATATTGCGTAATTTGAGTATTTGGCATATTTATCTATTAGGTACGTGCTTGTGTAGAATATTAATATAATTATAATAATTTTTGAACTAAAACTTTCGTAAGCACAACACATTGTAAACTTGTAGTCCGGATTTACTTACGGGTGTTGTTGATTAAGCTCTGCGAATCGGAGCGAAACCTGGTCAGACTCTTCCGATATAACAACACCCGTAAGTAAATCCGGACTAAAAGTTTACAATTATATTAATCATTAAGAAAAGCGGCCGTTGTTCGCCAATGTAGGAAAATACATCCCGTAGTCATGATTAGACATCAAATTGAAGGTCCCAATAAAGGTTTGATTCATAACTGTCGAACCGTTTCCCAAATTTATACTTGACCATTTTGACCAAAGCACGACATCTCGATAGCAGTAGAATAAATAGGAAAATTGCACAAAAGCTACTAAGGTACACACTGAGCATCGATTGAGTGCCTGCCAGATAATAGTCATGCATGCTACCTTTGTTAATCATATCGTAATCTTCGATTGCGTAATTCTTTTGTTGGCTGTGAGAACGAAAGCGAATAATCACCTCGGGTGATTTAAGTTAAATACGAGTCGCTACAGCCAGGTCAAGGGTCTCAAGACTCTCGAGCCCTGATGTATGCATCTTGCCTGATTTTGGCTGTATGTAACTTCATATAATGTCACACTGTACGCAAGGGTCGATTGCTTAAGACGTGAATCAACGAGCAGCTCATAAAAGAATCGAGAGGTCAAAAGAACCCACCAAAAGTGGATTCGAAATGGTAAAATTCGGCATCATCGTCATATCCATGTGACGACAGAGATATACAATAACATTTTAGCCTACAGTGGTGAGTTGAAGCTGATGTTGTATTTTATTATTTCTGTTTCGAAATCGTGGTTAAGTTTAATAACACTCCTCAGTGTTTCAAATCTAGATAGAGAAGGGTACCTCTTGAGTTCTGAGTGCTTATACTGACTGAGTTTTTTCATTTCACTTTCGATAGGAGAGCGTTTGCAATTTGTATACCTAGGAGTGACAAAGAGACAACTAGGTCGCTTTGTCACTCCTATACAAATTGCAAACGCTCTCGCTATCGAAAGTGAATGAAAAAACTCAGTATAAGCACTTTGGTTTCAAGTAAGTATTGCACAGCCATGACAAACATGCAGGGACATTCAATATTCAATTACCCAGTGCAACAACTCGGTAAATAGCCTGTGCTTCATTTCACCACACACAAAGCTTTTGAAAATTTAATAATTCTACCAGCGTCATAATTACAACGTCTCTTGATAACCCACACAAGAACATGACATAATTTGAAGATATAATGCATGCTGTTCACGCTTCAGAACGTATTGCATAAATGGAGCATGCATAACAGCTAATGTCTACGTGCAAAAAACAAACAAAATTCGCTATCAATATTATTGCGTGAACTCCAGTGCTCCGGCATAATGAATTACCTACGTGAACGTTTTTCTAGGAAGTCCTCTGAGTATCTTGCTCACTCACCTATGAACTTCTACGTTCCATGAGGGACCGTGACTGGAATAGTTAAAACAAATAAGTAGGTACTATATGAATACAATGAAATCAGAAATCATAAATGTATTTCAACGTAAACAATTTACATTCTGTTGGTTGTATGTCAATTTACAATGTTATCCGCCGTCTTCAGTTCGAGTTATAGTGGAGAAAAAGACATCAAAATCGTAAAATAGGTTAAGTAGGTGTGCTTTACTGTAGGCGTTCTTTGTTCAAGTTCTAGTCTATTCTTTTCTCCACCAGTTTAGTAATACGTTACAAAACAAGAAATAAATCCCTATTGAGAGACGATTTATTTTCACATCAACAGTTTTGTGTAAGTGCGATATGCGGTATTGAGAAAAACATAAAGAACCTAAGTAACAAATAATTCTCGGCTCTTTGTTAGCTACTTATGGTTTCCAGAGGCCTTCAGATCACATTTATGAAACAGATCTGTAGACGATAAAACTTAACGATGTTATTTATAAAAAGTCCACTCCACTACCACCCTCTTAAGACGGAGTTAAACCCAGTTTATGAGAGTAATTCCTGTTAAAAACCGGCTTTGAGTCCATCTTTAGTGTTTTAGCGGAGTCGACTTTTTGTAAATAAGACTGTTAGTATTTTCAAACTGATGGTAGAGAATGCAATTATTGGCGAGGAATAAAATTCTTACCATGATAGTACAACAAAAACTCATACCTATACGAAAGGTATTACGAGTAGTTTTGGCCCTCCCCCCTTTCGCATTAATACGGGTTTTTGTTCTACTCGTTAATCCGTCAATTAATGTCAGCAACTTCAAAACAGAATCAGCTACTCTACTAAATATCCGTCTGCATAAAAATATTATGTGATTTTTTTTCGCAATTTGAAGTTTTCCCTGTGTTAGCCAGGGCAGCGACAGAGGTGTCAAATGTCCCATGAGTACTACAGGGCGCCTTTGAAGTTTTTCATCGCTTTTAAAAGGGACGTTCCAACCAAGATTTAGAAAAATATTATAATGCTAGTTTTGAAAAAAAGTTACGCGTCAAAAAAAAGATTACAAAAATGTTGTACCATTACTGATAGAGCGATCTAAAATACAATTTTTCCCTCAAAATATTGCTAACGATTTCAAAATCGCCCTGTAGAGTCCCCCAAAGTAAGTCACCTGCTGTACCCGTAACTATGGTGGATAGGCGCCTTCAGGACGACGGGCTTGCTCTTGCTCTTGGCCAGAGCGGCGCCGGCGACGGCCCCGCCAACCACACCCACTTTGGCAGCTTTCAGACCCAAAGCACCTGAGGAAGAAAAAAGAAGACATTACAATAGGCTATTCGACAATACGAAAACAACAGTATTATTTATTCGTAGTCGTACAAATTATGAGTCTTAAAACCGCTATAAGAAATTTTAATTAAAAAACTATAATTATTTTAAAAAAAAAGATAAAATTTGATAATTATGTATCTGCAGCCATTGTATCGAAAACGGCCTGGATTGGCCGATTCTATGATGACGTCACATGCCAGTAAAAATGGCGTCTGTCTTTCATTCGTTCTTACGTTCATTGGTTGGTTTACTGGCAAGTGACGTCATAATTCCTGTGCGATGCCATATTGCCGAAGATAGCGTTTTGGCGGCTTATTTCAAAAGTAAATTTTTGTTTGCCTTTATTAGAAGAAATACATAAAAGAATTTAATATGACCACATTCTGAGGACTCCATGAACACCAACAAAGAATATGAGATGGTTTTCAGAAATCGGTCAAATAGCCTATTGTCACAGAAACACAATGTAGACCAGTACGTAACAAATAAAATACACGAAAGTCAAGAAAACCAAAATAAAATCAAAAAATTTGAAAGAACTCGAGGAAGAAAAAGTTTTAAAAAATGTATATTGTGTTGTGTAGAAGTTATTATAAGTATGATGCATTGTTTCTCAAATGTGTGTCAAAACAAAACACACATTTGAGAAACAATGCATCATAAGTTTAGTAAAGGCCTGGAGATCTGTCACATAAGATCTTACGTAGTATGGACCCTAGCCTCTTACATATGAATAAGTTCCGATTACTCAGATGAGTGGAGTCTTGTGAGACTAGTGGCTGGTCTTACCGTCAGAAGTTTTTAAGCCGCCCTATGGCCTCTGACTTGGCTTAACGACTGCCATCTATCGGCGGCAGCCGGCACCAACTGCTTAACGTGCAACGCGGAACGCGGAAAACCGGAACGGTCACCTATGCATGCACTAAACGCGCCCTATGTTGCATAACCTTCGTGATCGCTTAAGATCACTCTGGCGGAAATAGGTTTATCAATATGATAGTGGCAAGTGGCAAATCCTGGTCGGATAAAACCGAGAACTTATTTTGTAGAAATAAAAACCTGTTATTGTACATGTTATTATTTACAAGTATATTTTATTTGTAAATATATTTTAAGCTAATGTATATATCTAGGTACTAGAATAGTTTTATATTTAAGTTATATTTTTATTTAGTTTATTATTAATATTATTTCATAAATGTTATTTGTCTTAAAAAAAAAGTATCTTGAAAATTTAAATTTACATCACAAGCAGTTTTAACATAAAAATAGGGTCCCATTGATACCAGTTGGGTATGTAACCCCAAAATTGTCGCTTTTTATTTTCAAATAAATTTTCCTATAGTAGGTAACATTCACAGATTCTGCAAAAATTTGTTGCCAATGACGTATTACTTACAATTAGATATTACTTTGTCGCTCCTCAGTTGAAGGGCCAGTGTTGTAGAAACGCATGACTAATGTTGTGACCTAAAATACGTCTAAGACTTAAAACCTTCACCCATTGCGTTTCTAGTATTTCCAATACTCGAGTTAAATTTCGTCATATGATCACAAACAGGTCACTAGATGTTAAGAATCAAATCTTATGCTTCGGCTAATTAGCAACAACGTTATAAAAAATATGATTCTCAGGAGCACGCAATATGCAAAGTACCTAGATTGAGATTTTTATGATAGTAAAACAAGTTATGACCATGCTTCTCTGAACAAATAATTGTTAATTGAAATCCAAACGTTTTGTGCACACGAAAACGGCAATGACCCTATATAACACCATTATGAGTGTCCTTTAGTCAGACATTGTGCCTTGTGTTCCATTAACAACTTAGTTTTGAGGAAAATATTTGGGCAAACTTCTGGCCGGTTGCGCAAAGTTACCACACTGGTGACCTATTTTTGGTCAGACAGAAAAAGAATCTACTACGTGCAAGGATGTTGGTATCTTCTACAACATGCGTGCCATGTATGTATACAGAGTGTCCCGAAACTCAACGTTAAGTCGGCACCGGATGAAAAGGCAAGTCATAATGGTTATAAAAAAATATTAAAAAAAAAACGATTTTTTTTCACTACAATTTTTTTTTTAATTAGTTATGCACGAAATTTCACAAACATAATTAAGATTAAAAATGGGCAATTTTTTAAGTTAGTTCTTTTTAAGTCTCCTTTTCTTCCAAGCTGGTTTTGAAATTTTGTTACCAGTTTAAAGAAGCATTATTCAGAGTTACAAAACAAAAAAAAAATTGAAAAAGTGAAGATTTGTTGCAACAGGATTTTTAATTTGTTTTTAAATGCCTATAATTTGGTATACATTCTTTTTTTTTTATTAATCTGATAACTAATATGACAGCACCCTTCACCCGGTACCGGCTTAACGTTGAGTTTGGGGACTCTTCGGAGGAAAAATACTGGCACATTCCGTATTGCTCAAGATGTGGAAGGATGTGGGCAGTTCACTGTACCAACATTGGCATTCCGTTCAGCGCGACAAAAATCGAAAATGATTTGTAATTATACTTATTTCTTCTATTTAATTTCTGCTAATAGTATTATTATGATCAATTTTGTAAGCTGGAACTGTGTATTCTGAAATAAAAGCATTTATTATTAATATCATTAAATCTTACACCAACTCTACATACCCAGTAACAATTTCTTCTTCAGCAGTAACAGGCCCCTCTTATTCCTTTCGCTCCTCTCATGGACTGGGACGTCATCATAGATCTCATGGACCTGGTCTCCCGCCAGCTCCAAGGCATCTACAGCTGGAGAATTCATCGCCTTGGATGTGGCCATGGCGACCAAGCAAGCCAACAGGGTAATCGTGATGAGCTGCATGATGGACTGGACACCTGGTTCTAAAAAGGAGGTGGAATATGGTACGGTAAAACTACTATTTGAAAAAAGAGGCCACGCACAATGCGATGGCTCGAATAAAAAAAAGAAAAATAGTGTTCCTTTTTTTCCTAATCATGTTGTTGCTGTCAAGAACTTTTTCCATACATTCGTAAGAGGTCGGATACCAAGAAGTTCCACACATGCATAAAGTTTGGTTATGGTTAAGGTCAAGTGCGGAGTTGTCACACAAATTCAGATAATGTGCCTGGGAATGCGTACGTTTACTGAAACTAAACGATTTATAAAACATTTTGTAAAACAGTATGTGAACACCCAGTGTTTTTTTACGTTTATTTTTACCGAATAACATTGTTTTGTGTGGAAACCTTATGGAAACACACAGGTTTATTACGGTTACAAAATGTCCGGTTTTAGACAAAACAAATTAAAAATCACTAATAGATTCAGTAGAAAAAAAAATTTGATAATTCCGAGCCACCACCAGTCCACATACACATAAAGATTGGAGTCCCAAAAGGCAACCCAGGCACTTAAAATGGAGGTAGGAACGTAATCTATTCTCATTCATCCGGTCAGTCCTTTGAGAGGAAACTTTCTCGGGGCTGTACCTTGGTTGGGTACTGGCTGCACAACACTGCACTGGAGGCACTGAATCACAGATGATGACACAGCGCTTACGCCGAATTCTTTTATAGTCTACTGTGGAAAAACTGACTGGGGAGGGCGCGATGCCTGCTGCATGCTTACACGCATCGCGTTACGTCGGGTTCATGGAAACAAACTACACATGTATACTGCGTTCCTGATTAAACAAAATAAGTGTAAACAACGGACCCAGGTTAAACTAACAAAGATGTTACACTTTAGCAATGATCCGACGAAGGACAAGGCTGCCGTAAGGTAAACCCCGGGCTTATGCAACAATGCAGGGTTAATACCTATTGCTTTAATTAATTACACAACTAAACGCTATTGTCTAGATCTTATTGTGAAACTTGCGCTATCATAATACCATACATTTCCGTTACATAGCCAGTATGAACAACTACTGTGACACTGGAGCTTGAATCTGTACAAACTCTTCCACAACACGTGCGGACCATTATTTGTGTATCGCGCACTACCAACTTGTATACATTATAATAAACAGTTGAACTAATGAAGACTGGACGAAACAACAACGAAACTAATTGCGTAAACAAGGAATACGATCACGTCGGCTACGACTTTGCATATTAGGAATTACTTCAAGTGTGATTGAGGGGCCTTGTGTGATTGACCAATGGAAAAAAAACATGTCTTTATAACACGATTTTACAAAACTTAGATAATAAAATCAATAAAAATTATTTCAGTAATAGGCTTTGACAATGTGAAAAAAGGCTATTATTTATATACAGTGTGGCCCTGGATAAAGTGCAATCCCGAAAGGGGATGAAACTAGACCATGAATCATTGACTAGAAAAATATAAAAAAAAATTATAAAAAAATATTGTAGGATTTATTGGTATTTTAAGATTTTCATGTTTCATTAAGGACTCTATGTACAAAAGTATTGATTTCTTCCAAAATAATGGGTCTATTTCTTTGAAATAAAAAAAAACAGTATGCCTAATACCTGGCGATGACCATGAAATAATATATAGTCCGCAAAAAAGTAACTATCTTGGGTAAAAAAATGTATTTTTATGAAAAAAATGATTTTTTTAGACGTTTATTTTAAAAAACTTCAAATTACTAAAAAAATGTGCCCTATAACTATGTAATTTTATAGCTTACTTTTATTCTTTACCATTTTAGCTTCCAAATAAAAAAAAACAATGTTCTAACTAAAAAAACACGCTATCTACGAACTTTTAAAGTGGAGCCTAATCGTGTTACCGTGCAGGTAGAGACCGTTTTTTCCATTGTTTCCGTCCTACTCTGTGCCCTTTGGCAGTCGCAGTCCTTTTGTTCTACACTCAGGTAGAGGGAAGGCGAGGGGAGGGGAGGCAGGGGGTTCGAAACAGGAATTACACAGTCGCTCCGATATTCTCGCCGCTGCTACTACTGTTCTCGTTCTCGCATTGTGTTCTCGTTGATTTGTTATTAAGTTTTTGTTACATTGTTGACTGTTACGTTTTCTACTGTTCGTTACGTTTGGACTGTTCCTGTTCTGCTGTTAAGTGTTGACGAAATGCCGCGATTGACAGAGTTCTCACCTCGAGAAATAGCCGACATGCATTATTATTATGGCATGTCACATGGTCGCACAACAGTCGCTCGGACTGCATACATAAATGCTTTCCCGGGCAGACTCATACCCTCTGCTCGAAATTTTCAAGAGATTCATAGGAGGCTCTCCAACATTGGACTTGGTTTGGCACGAGATCGCCGTGAGCAACCAGCTGTCGTTATTGACAATGCGATAGAAGAGGCCATTTTAAACGATCTGTTTGCTGACCCTACAACAAGCATAAGACGATTAGCGTTGCGTCATGGCATATCGAAGACGTCTGTCTGGCGAATTTTGAAAAAGGTGGGATTGCATCCTTTCCATTACCAACGAGTACAACATTTACACGAAAATGTAGATAATCGTCCAAGATGCGTAATGTCGACGTGGATTCTAAGAAAAATTAGAGCTGACCCAAATTTTCCCAAACGCATTTTTTGGATGGACGAAGCGACATTTACCCGAGACGGCATTACAAACTGCAGAAGTTTGCACCACTGGTCTCACGAAAATCCACGATTGAAGCGGGCATCTACTTTTCAAGTAAAATTTTCAATAAACGTATGGGCAGTCTTAATCGACGACATTTTAATTGGTCCAGTCATTTTACCCAGAACCCTAAATGCTGAACGTTTTGTAGAATTACTACAAAATTTACCCATGTTGATGGAAGATGTTCCCCTGGCTACGAGACGGCGTGGGCGTATGTATCTCCAAATGGATGGATGACCTGCACATTATGGGCGGGAGGTGCGGCGATTTTTGAACGAAAATTACCCGAACCGGTGGATTGGCCGAGGAGGGCCAGTAGGCTGGCCAGCGCGTTCACCTGATCTGACACCCCTAGATTATTTTTTATGGGGTGTCATGAAGCAAAGAGTATACAGCACGCCAATAAATACCGAGGCACAGTTGCACGACCGAATAATTCAGTGCGCAAATGACATTAAAAATGATCCAGGAATGATTCGCAGAGCCACTAACCAAATTAATATTCGTGCAGTAATGTGCTTGCAAAATCGAGGAGGCCATTTTGTACATTTAATGCATTAAATAAAAATGCAAAATTGTAAATTACGGATAATTTTATTAATAAAGTTATTGTGATTAAAGTCTGACTTTTATTACCTACTAAAATGTAAATAACTCCTACCTAGCCAATTCTTTAGTTAGAACATTGTTTTTTTTTTTATTTGGAAGCTAAAATGGTAAAGAATAAAAGTAAGCTATAAAATTACATAGTTATAGGGCACATTTTTTTAGTAATTTGAAGTTTTTTAAAATAAACGTCTAAAAAAATCATTTTTTTCATAAAAATACATTTTTTTACCCAAGATAGTTACTTTTTTGCGGACTATTTATTATTTCATGGTCATCGCCAGGTATTAGGCATACTGTTTTTTTTTTATTTCAAAGAAATAGACCCATTATTTTGGAAGAAATCAATACTTTTGTACATAGAGTCCTTAATGAAACATGAAAATCTTAAAATACCAATAAATCCTACAATAATTTTTTATATTTTTTTTTTATATTTTTCTAGTCAATGATTCATGGTCTAGTTTCATCCCCTTTCGGGATTGCACTTTATCCAGGGCCACACTGTATATTCGTATAAATTTTAAGTCTTCAACCCGCTTTAAGTCATTTTAAGTAAAAAAAATGGATCATTAGTCCAAAAAGCCACGATAAAATTTGGTAATTTTGTATCGGTAGCCATTTTATCGAAATCGGCCTGGATTGGCCGATTGATGACGTCACAGCTCAGTAAATATGGCGCTTGTCATTCATGCCGTTCTTACGTTCATTGGTTTTGTCAATGAGGATAGGTCTGTGGGTTTTGTTTACTCACCAGTGACGTAATGATTCCTGAGCGACGCCATATTGCTCAATATGGCGCTTTGGCGGCTTATTTTAAAAGTGAATTTTTATTTGCTTTTTTAGACGAAATACACGAAAGAATATAAAATTACCACTTTCTGAGGACTCCATGAACACCAACAAAAATATGAGACGGTTTTCAGAAATCTGTCAAATAGTCTATTGTATTTTTGAACTAAAACTTTCGTAGGCACAACACATTGTAAACTTACTTGACGTGGTCGGACTCGTCCGATAAAACACCCGTAAGCGGATCCGGACTAAAAGTTAACAATTGTCTATTGTAACTATTATAAACAGTTTTCCTGATACACTTACTTGACTTTTTACCTTACTTGACGTCGCTCAACGCTCGTCAGAGACGAGCAACCGACGAAGCGAGCTCCGCCTCTGCTCACTGATTAAGCTCTGCGAATCAGAGCCAAACCTGGTCGGACTCTTCCGATAAAAAGTCGAGTAAGTCTATCCGGAAAATACTTTATAATATGGGTGATTCTCAGAAAATAGGTCAAAATGTATAATTTCTTTAGGGCATGTTTTTTTCATATTAACTCAATAAAACAGCATATATTGTAGGTTTATTGGCCCCTGAAGATTGTATTGAATTGTATTTATAGGTTTTGATGGCATCTACTACAATAATAATATATTATTATGTTACTTTTTATTGACTATTTTTGTTTGTACAGCAACACCATTCGCTGATAAATTGTGCCCGGATAACGGCGACAGGCTTGCCACTTGTCACGTTTGGGACCTAATAAACTCGGCAAGACGTGGGCCCAGTTCTAGAGACTGGTGCCTCTGCCTACCCCTTCGGGGATAACGGGCGTGAGTTTATTATCTTATTATCTTTTTTTTTATTGAGTTAATATGAAAAAAGAATACGCTAAAGAAATTATGCAGTTGTGAGAATCACCCGTATAGGGCTTATGAAAGTTTTAATTCAAAAATTGTAACTATCGTTAGAACCTACAGACAAGAACCCGCTTCGGGCTCCGGGTAGCCCCTTAATTATGACACTCAACTTATTCAATAAGGGATAATGGTCCGCTTTCGTCCTTTGAACAGCTTCTTTTCGTGGTCTCGCTTTGATATGTACCACAAAGGCAAATGGCAGTCAGGGGTTTCTGATTTCCCTACTGTGAATCAGGCGTGAATTTGTATGTATCACAAAAACATTTAAGTACATAAATACCACATTAACTCACGCCTGCCTCCCAGAGGTTAATGTTGACTCTGTTCTGAGTTGATAATGTTCACTAAGAGTACCGAAAAGAGCGTGACAGGTCGTTACTTAAGTATTTACTTAGTGTCAATTCTCAATTCAGAAATCGGCGCTAAGTAATACATTGACTGTAACTTATAGACATTGTATGATAAAATTTATAAAGTACATTATAATACATTATACACCATATTATTACGGATACACTTACTTGACTTGGTCGGACTCCTCCGACAAAAAGTCAAGTAAGTGTATCCGGAATAAGTGTATAATGTCTAGTGCTTTTGAAACCTAACTCTTAAACTAAGAACTTTTACAGTTAGCACTTAATTGAATATACCTTTACATGTAACGTCATGTACATCAGGGGCCCAATTATGCGCACCAAATCCTTTCGGAATCCTGACGTTTGCGACAGCAATTAGTAGGGAATTTGACATTTTTCATCGTGAATTTGATAATTTGATTTGAGTTGAATTTGATACTATAAAATAAATAAATAAATAATTAAAAAAACTTCCAAGTGATAAGTCGAACTTTGCAGATTGTAAAGGTATTCGATGTTTTGTAATTGATTGCAATATTCAAAACTACTTGTTAGTAGGTCAAAAAAATATTGTCGATGATGCTGTGGTGGGACAATCGACACCAAATCCAACTGCATTAGTGCGGAACCTTTGCGTCAATCGGTCTCACACTTGACTGTTTTTTTTAACAAACTTTTTTTTTATTGTTTATTGACCAATGATTTAGAAGGATTTACAAATAAGAAAGTTACACGAAATGACTTAAGTATACAGTGTGTCCCTGGATAAAGTGCAATCCCGAAAGGGGATGAAACTAGACCATGAATCATTGACTAGAAAAATATAAAAAAAAAATATAAAAAATTATTGTAGGATTTATTGGTATTTTAAGATTTTCATGTTTCATTAAGGACTCTATGTACAAAAGTATTGATTCCTTCCAAAATAATGGGTCTATTTCTTTGAAATAAAAAAAAACAGTATGCCTAATACCTGGCGATGACCATGAAATAATAAATAGTCCGCAAAAAAGTAACTATCTTGGGTAAAAAAATGTATTTTTATGAAAAAAATGATTTTTTTAGACGTTTATTTTAAAAAACTTCAAATTACTAAAAAAATGTGCCCTATAACTATGTAATTTTATAGCTTACTTTTATTCTTTACCATTTTAGCTTCCAAATAAAAAAAAAACAATGTTCTAACTAAAAAAACACGCTATCTACGAACTTTTAAAGTGGAGCCTAATCGTGTTACCGTGCAGGTAGAGACCGTTTTTTCCATTGTTTCCGTCCTACTCTGTGCCCTTCGGCAGTCGCAGTCCTTTTGTTCTACACTCAGGTAGAGGGAAGGCGAGGGGAGGGGAGGCAGGGGGTTCGAAAAAGGACTTACGCAGTCGCTCCGATATTCTCGCCGCTGCTACTACTGTTCTCGTTCTCGCATTGTGTTCTCGTTGATTTGTTATTAAGTTTTTTTACATTGTTGACTGTTACGTTTTCTACTGTTCGTTACGTTTGGACTGTTCCTGTTCTGCTGTTAAGTGTTGACGAAATGCCGCGATTGACAGAGTTCTCACCTCGAGAAATAGCCGACATGCATTATTATTATGGCATGTCACATGGTCGCACAACAGTCGCTCGGACTGCATACATAAATGCTTTCCCGGGCAGACTCATACCCTCAGCTCGAAATTTTCAAGAGATTCATAGGAGGCTCTCCAACATTGGACTTGGTTTGGCACGAGATCGCCGTGAGCAACCAGCTGTCGTTATTGACAATGCGATAGAAGAGGCCATTTTAAACGATCTGTTTGCTGACCCTACAACAAGCATAAGACGATTAGCGTTGCGTCATGGCATATCGAAGACGTCTGTCTGGCGAATTTTGAAAAAGGAGGGATTGCATCCTTTCCATTACCAACGAGTACAACATTTACACGAAAATGTAGATAATCGTCCAAGATGCGTAATGTCGACGTGGATTCTAAGAAAAATTAGAGCTGAGCCAAATTTTCCCAAACGCATTTTTTGGATGGACGAAGCGACATTTACCCGAGACGGCATTACAAACTGCAGAAATTTGCACCAGTGGTCTCACGAAAATCCACGATTGAAGCGGGCATCTACTTTTCAAGTAAAATTTTCAATAAACGTATGGGCAGTCTTAATCGACGACATTTTAATTGGTCCAGTCATTTTACCCAGAACCCTAAATGCTGAACGTTTTTTAGAATTACTACAAAATTTACCCATGTTGATGGAAGATGTTCCCCTGGCTACGAGACGGCGTGGGCGTATGTATCTCCAAATGGATGGATGTCCTGCACATTATGGGCGGGAGGTGCGGCGATTTTTGAACGAAAATTACCCGAACCGGTGGATTGGCCGAGGAGGGCCAGTAGGCTGGCCAGCGCGTTCACCTGATCTGACACCCCTAGATTATTTTTTATGGGGTGTCATGAAGCAAAGAGTAAATTGTAAATTACGGATAATTTTATTAATAAAGTTATTGTGATTAAAGTCTGACTTTTATTACCTACTAAAATGTAAATAACTCCTACCTAGCCATTTTTTTAGTTAGAACATTGTTTTTTTTTTTATTTGGAAGCTAAAATGGTAAAGAATAAAAGTAAGCTATAAAATTACATAGTTATAGGGCACATTTTTTTAGTAATTTGAAGTTTTTTAAAATAAACGTCTAAAAAAATCATTTTTTTCATAAAAATACATTTTTTTACCCAAGATAGTTACTTTTTTGCGGACTATTTATTATTTCATGGTCAACGCCAGGTATTAGGCATACTGTTTTTTTTTATTTCAAAGAAATAGACCCATTATTTTGGAAGAAATCAATACTTTTGTACATAGAGTCCTTAATGAAACATGAAAATCTTAAAATACCAATAAATCCTACAATATTTTTTTATAATTTTTTTTTATATTTTTCTAGTCAATGATTCATGGTCTAGTTTCATCCCCTTTCGGGATTGCACTTTATCCAGGGCCACACTGTATAGATTAACCTCTGTTGCCGAGCTAGGCATGAAGCCTGTATTACGACATCCAGCGCCAAATCCCCACCGAATAAGGCAAGTTAAAATATTTAAATGAATACAATGTTAAACTGAGAAATAATTTAGCAGAAATTTAACAAAGTGTAGCAAAGTTACAATCAATTTAAAATTTGAGGAGTGTTATTGGTGATCTATTATCACCATTGTATTGGTATCTGTCCAAAGTATAAATCCTAAAGGCCAAGTGAGTTTAGAAATTGTACTTTTTCATTTGTATTATAATTCTCTGTCGCATGAAGTGTATCAAGTGACAGATTTATAAATCGACCTTCTGAACTTGATTTTTCTATAAGCTTGGCAGTTATTTATGGATGTAAATCACGATAATTTATAGCAATAAAGTCTGTCTCAATTATATTGTTTTCGTAAAAAACAGGACGAGTAGGTTTTCTGAGGCTCTTGACGTTTATAAAATTCCACAAATTTGACTGAACAGGGATTCGGCCCTTTTGTAAAAGGATCCTTTCAATGCGGACTTATTTTGCGAATTTCTATTGAAGGGCTCTCCCTTGGCCTTCTTTGCGCTGTGACAAAAGAATGGATTTCCTTAATTTAAATCGATGTATGTTTGTGTCGTTGACCGTTTGAGTACTTTCAAAAGGTCAAATGCCTTGAATTTATACAGGGTGGCTTTGACTTCGTACATATACGATAGCATTTCCAATGTTCTAAATATTATCTAATATTATTGCATCGAAAAAACATAGAAATAAATATTTTTGTTACCTAAAATTATTACCTGTATAATATATGTAAAAATCACGTGACACGTAAAACGGCTTGACAGATTTTTGTTAAAAAAAATATAGGTATATTTATATGGTAGGCCTGAGAATAGATCGTAGGCTAATTAAAACAGGGTCATGAATTTGCAGGGTCAGCTAGTACCTAATAAATAATATTCTTCTCGAACAGGAACATCAGCGCCTGAAATTACCGATCCGCGGTGTAATTAAGCCCATACCAAGGCCCATGCTGAGTACGTATGGAGAGAAATCCTGTGTCCTGCGGTGGGATGAATAGAGACTACCTACATACCTATTAAAAAAACTAATGTGTAATGGTTACGAAAGTTTTTGTACTAAGATCTCAATACAATAAACAGAATATTTTCATAACACATTTAGACGAATCATTCGAGTGGGTAAATACCGAGTTAATTATCATAATTCTCCTTTTGACGTCGAAATTCCACTCTGATATTCACATAAAAGTTTAATGTATTCTTATAATTGCTAATTAAGGGCCATTGAGGGAATTTAGTTACTATACCATAGAGATGTCTCTAAAGTCATGACATTTCGCTTGAATTCAACAACAGAAACGGGCACGACGGGTTATGTTATCAAAGGGTAGGTATCATATTCAAATATTTATTCATGCAAAATACAAAATGTTTACTTTATGATCGTCAAAATTGTTAGTTTCAATAATAATAGATTACGTGGAGAAGGAACTAACAAGGAAACTCCACTTTTATTATTTTAGCCTAATCAACAAACTTTCAAACTTAAAAATACTTAGTACTCATGGATGTGTTGAACACTAGACACAATTCTCCTCTGAATACATTTAATATCAATGTACTTTTTAACACCAAATATCTTTGGCTTTTTGAGAGTGTGCTTATTAGAGTTACCTCAAATGCGGCTTAAGAATTAATAATTATGTTAATACTAGACGAAAACCTGGCTTCGCTCGGCTGAAATGTAGTCTCATGATGAAATTCCATATTCTACAGACCACATATTTTTATTCAGAATTTAATTTTTGGTATTTTTTATTTTCATTGGCTTTTATTCATTTCAACAAATTACACCTTAGAGTTCATAATGGACACCTGTGACGTGATGACGTGACACCAATGCAAAATAGGTGACATACCCCAACTCACATCACACCGCCACGCTGGGACCTACGATGTAAAATGCAAGTAAAACATACCTAAAGTGTCCCACATCTACATACATACGGCCGTTGTAACCGGGTAATTAATTAGGCCACAAAGCATTCGCGGGCACGTCCCGCCACGCGCGCGCGCTCGCGATCCGAACATGTAATTTGTAATCACGGAAAATTGCGTGCCCGAAATGACATAACGCGTTACACTAGCACCTTTAGAAAAAACTAGCACGTGCGCCTCCACCGCAGGGACTGCAAATCAAAGAGCTAGGGTCGATTTCTGAATTGAGAATTTACTCTAAGTAAATATCTACTTAAGTAACGTTGTATCTCGCTCTTTTCTAAAGAAATTTGGTGAGACAGCACTAGAGTTAAGTAGCTACTTAGCGAAATTCTCAATTCAGAAAACGGCCGTTAGTCTTTTCTGAGAAATTTTACGAGACAGACTTAAGTATAGGTGCCTACCTAGTTACTTAAAGAAAGAAAGAAAGATAAACGTTTATTGCAACAACAGACAACACAATAAAAAAAGACAATAAAAACACTTAACAAACTTTGTCGCGGTGTGTCTCTGCTGCTGCAAATGGCAGCTGACTCAGCATAGTGCTGAGATCGGAAACCCTCAGCGCAGATTTTCGGTCAGTGCCAATAGCCCTAAATGCTCCAGAGTGCAGTGTGGCCTGTTGCAAACTAATAAATAAGAAAAAACCTAGTAAAATGAAAATATCAAATTTAAAGAGGAAAATAATAAATTTACATAAACAGCGTAGGTATATCAATTCATATATGTAATATAACACACATACATAAATACATATTATACAAAGACATAATAATATATACATACACATACATGTAAGTACAATGTGAAATATAAACAATTAAACATAATAACAAATTTATGGATGAAATAAAGATTTCTTCTACAGAAGAACTAGAACAAATATGCAATCGAACCTGATTGCACATTCATTCCACCTCCACAGAGGAAAAAAAATTCCTTATAGTTATAGTATCTTTGATGCGATCACAGTATTACGTCACCAAGTCATTTATAGTCCGAAGTCTGCGGCGCGAAGGTTCGGGATAGGAAAGTCTCTGCTGCTCAAGCAGATATGCCTTGAGCTTGCGCCCAAAGGCACACCTACTGAACGCTTCAAGGACTGGGGGAGGAATGTCGTTCCAGCACTTGGACGCCGCGTACTTAAAGCTGCCACGAAAAGTCTTCGTGCGATGCGCGGGGATACGAATTCTTTCTTTGTGCACCTGTCGCTCCCTAGATGACCATTCTAGTTTCTTATATAGGTATCTAGGAGTTTTGTTGCGAATCACACCAAACAACAGCGTGGCTAGCGTCGTCGAGACTCCATATTAAGAAGCTTTGCGGCATTCAAGTACGGAGTGACATGGGATCTGGGTGGGACTTTAAAACAAAACCGAGCACATGCGTTTTGCACTCGTTGTATAAGTCTCTTTGTCCGGCCAAGTATACATCCACCATAGACAACATCACAGTAGTTTAATCTAGATAATATCAACGATTCGCTTAGCCTAACACGCAAATCAGTGTTAAGGTAATCGCGTATATTATTCAGAATTTTCAGGCGATAGAAGCAGTTGCTGACAACGTGTCTAATATGGTTTTCGAAACGAAGCTCCCCGTCCATCAGCACGCCGAGGTTTTTGGCTTCTACCACCCTTTCCGCTGGTTCACCCATGATAGCTATATTATGGCCGGTGAGAGCTTGCACCGATCTCTTACCGGCTCGCTTCTTATCAAATTGGGCTAAGACTATAGCTGTACCAATTACCATGTTGTTCCAGAGATCAGTAAGGGAAGGAATTGTGCCTGTACCATGGAAGCGCGCATTTATCACGCCAGTACATAAAAAAGGTACTAAAACAAATGTTTGCAACTACCGCCCTATCTCGAAACTCTGTCTAATTTCAAAAGTTTTTGAAAGAATAATCTTTAGTCAGCTCTATCCGGCTCTTAAGCAGTCCTTCAGTTTAACTCAACACGGCTTCTTGAAGGGAAGCTCTACTACATCTAATCTCGTTCTTCTTAATTCTGCACTAACACAAGCCATGGAAGCGGGGCAGCAGGTCGATGTTTTCTACACGGACTACAGTAAAGCGTTCGACAGGATACGACATGATCTTCTTATTATTAAACTTCAGAATGTTGGTATTAGCGGTGACCTCCTGCGATGGTTCGCATCCTATATTGACAACCGATCGCAGGCTGTGGTCGTTAATAACTACATGTCCAGTTGGGTGCCTATTCACAGTGGAGTGCCTCAAGGTTCTTTGCTCGGGCCTATCCTCTTTGCAGTGTTTGTTAACGATATCGAGGTCTGCTGTCATACTGCTAAACTGCTGTGCTTCGCCGTTGACATGAAGATATTCACCCCTGTCACTTCAACATCTGATGCTGAACGTCTGCAGGATGATCTTCGGCGCCTAGAGACTTACTGCCACGACAACCATTTAGATTTAAACCCTTCCAAATTCAATATCGTCACCTTTAGTCGTAAACATAGCTTGGTTACATTTAACTATGAGCTGAAAGGCACGCTACTTCCCAAGGTTGGTGTCATTCGGGATCTGGGAGTGTATCATGACTCAAAGTTACTATTCGATGCACACATAGAACATATCATAGCAAAGGCTTCTCGTGCGCTGGGCTTTGTGATTCGCTGCTCTAAAGATTTTAAACAAATTAAAACGCTTAAAATATTATATTGTACCTTTGTGAGAAGCAATTTGGAATATGCGTCTCAAATCTGGAATCCTATGTATAATGATTACATTACACGTATAGAGACCATACAGAAAAGGTTCAATAAGTATCTCTGTTATAGAACAAAAGTTAAATACTCGCCATCTATTTATATTGACATGTGCCGTAAGCACCATCTTCTTCCACTTGAACACCGCCGTGTGATTGCTGACCTGCTGTTTCTGCTTAAGATTGCTAATGGTAGCATCGATTGTCCCGATCTCTTAGCGCAGTTAAGCATCCGTGTACCGGCTAGACCCCAGCGACATAATACTATTTTACACACTCAATTTAGTTCCACGAATTACAGGAGAAATACGTATATGTTGCGTGCGTGCAGAAATTTTAACTCAGTTGTCAACAAACTGGACTTTGATCTATTTAATACTGGTTTGGGTGAGGCGAGATGTGCATTAATTAAATTGCTAGCTGATGAGATGAATTAATTAATTTAAGAGTTCCTATGTTTACGAGTCTAAAACTCGTGAGTTCAACGAATGATTAACTAATTAGTCTCTATTTGTGAAAACTTGTAATTAGCTTTTTGTTGTCTACTAAATTCTTCATTTTGTTAATTTTAGCTGTAAGTTTTCCTCAAAAATAAAAATAAATAAATAAATAAAATAAAATTAATAAAACTGACTAAGTGTCGGGCCAGGCGCAGTGTAGGGTTCCGTAAAAACAGGGTTTTTATAAAATATGCTTTACAGAAACTTTGTCGAAGTTCCTTCTTATGGCCGGCTTCTTATTTAAGAATTTTCACTAAGTAAATACTTAAGTAACGTCCTGTCACGCTCTTTTCTGAGAAATTTTACGAGACAGCTTAAGTACCTACCTAAGTACCTACCTACTTCAGTTAAGTAAGCTTCAGGTAAGCTTCAGTTAAGTACCTACCTACTTACTAAGCGAAATTCTCAATTCAGAAATTATTACTTATTTTGTACTAAACTTTCCGTAAACGAACAATCTAACGACATCTTACACGGTGGCCACACTTACCTGTTATAACCCCCCGGTTTCTCGTAAACCAATAATCTGGTAATCTACTGTAAAAGCCTGTCATTTCTTTTTTAACCGACTTCAAAAAAAGGAGGAGCTTCTCAGTTCGTCGGGATCTACTTTTTTGGTATATAATGTGCTAGTATGGCCAACTGACACGAGAGTAGAGAGTACATTGAAATAATTATCTAATCCTCGTGTAACATCACAACATCTCCAGAAAAAAAAATTTTCAACAAAATATTGCTTAAAGCTGCTGGGACATATATAGACTAATTTAAACTATTTATGCAAGCGGCCTCTTGGTCTAGGGGTATGATTCCTGCTTTGGGTGCAGGAGGTCCCGGGTTCAAATCCCGGAGGGGCCCTTTCTTTTGTTTATTTATTGCCGTTTATCACCTTGTTTCTTTTAATTTTCTCTTTCTTTTTCTTCTTAATGATTATTTTCGATGTTTCTGAAATAAAATTAGGAACAATAATCACAGATGATATTTTACAATACATGCTTCCACCTAGCGGCTAAAATATAAACTACTAAGCAACTTCGCCTACTCATGGACAACGTCGTAGGTATGTTGGAAGTTGCCACTAGATGGCTCTACATCAACACCAAACCATAGACAACCACTATCTGAACCAAATTTTTATAGAGTTCGATATGACTCTAAAAATGACGCCGTCTTGCTTTATCAACAAAGAGAGAGTGAGATGGTTCATCACTTTATCGAACTTGTATGTAATAGTATGTAAGCAGATTGTCTATGGTATTTTATCGACCGGAAACAGCTGTGTATATCTGTCAACTTCTAACTGTTTTGCTTTTCACTCGCAGCTAACTTCACTCGATCAATCAGTGACAAATTGATGTTTGTTGGTGAGAGTCGTGTGTTATGAATTTGCCGTGATTTTCTGATTTTGCTGACAAATAATTGATTATTGCCAATTGATTTATCCCTCAGAACTTCAATTGTCTCTAATTTTGATTCTGGATTAATCTTTAAAAAGTGGTTTTGCCAGATAAGTGTTTGACGCGCGATCCCTTCCACAAAGGAATACGACGGGCAGGGAACCTTCATTGTTTTCACTCTGCGCATTTCACAAGAAAACAAGCAGCACCTAACCAGCTGTACAAAAGGTGAGTTCATAAAGCAAATAAGATTTATGTATTGATCTCGCATGGACTGCTTTGAAGTGTATTTCTCTATTTTCGATTGTGAGCTAGTAATCGAAAACACACTTCAAAAAAATTACTACCTGAGCTTTCTGACAGAGAAAAATGTTATTGATAATTCGAATATACCTACCTACTGTAATGGACTATTCTTTCACACAAGAAAAATAAGGTTGGTAATTCATAAACATTCTATGTAAGTACCTACCTATGTAATGTAACTTAATGGATAAACAGATGGATAATTACCATTACGAAAAACGTGATCATCACAACACATCCTTGATGATGATGATGAAGAATCATTGATCATCAGTAGAATCTGCAGTAGGCTAAAATTCTGGTCGTAAATAATATTTTTGTAGCAGGTCTGACCACAATGGGTATGGTAGTAGAAAAATGAAGTCCTGTATACTCATATTTAAAGATTTCAAAAATTGTCATATGTTATGGTAAAATCATTGTTTCTCTACTGGAATTAGTCTTTTTGTTACGGATAAAAAAATAATTTGATTAGTTCCGTTAGTGATTCGGAAATGTCATCACCATTCCACCATTCTGCATAATTAACTCAAAAATCGTATTTTTGGAAATATTTCAGTAATGATTCCAACCGACGAAATATTCTCTAAATATTTAAAATGGTAGACATAAAATAATAAAACTGTTATTGGCAAAACAATCATGGTCATTGTATGGGGGAGCCCCCCTTAAATATTTGACTTTAGTAATTTTTGTTATATAGCGGCAACATCTGTGAATGTTGCCGCTATATAAGATGTAGGTTCATATAATAATATCACGGTTCATGAGATACAGCTTGGTCACAGACAGATGGACAGTGAAGTCTTCGTAATGGGATAATGTTTTGACCCCTTGGGTACGGAACCCTATACTAATATTAATATCTTCTTATTTAAAGAACTCTATATTAATATCTTGGTATTATGTAAAGAAAAACAAATAACTATGTAAACCTATATATCTCTGTGTTTGCACGAAGACTTTCTTGCTTTTAAAATAAAGTACAGCCTAAATCTAAATTATACGGCCCAGGCTCTCAGAATTAGCTATTTTCTAGAAAAAAAGGTGTACGTCAATTGCTCAAAACAGAATATCTTTAAATGTTCCGGTAATGATTCCGACCGGCAATTTAGTCACGCCATATTTTATAATCATATGTCATACTCTCTATAAAAATAAGTAATTAATTAATATGTCTAATGTTGTACAGATAATGGTATGGAACCCTTCATGCATGAGTCCGACTAGCACTTGGCATTAGAAAGTTGAATTAGTTTCACACTTATTCACAAAAATATAAGAAGGCAGTTAAGTTATAAATTGCAGTATTAATAACTGACCTTATTATACCTTTCAAATAAAGTATCATAAATTACAAATTTGTAACTATTGTCAATATTTAAGACAATGCTCATTGGTGTGAGTCTCACATATTTTCTATGCTTGAGGTTCCTTATTTTCTATGTAAATCAATGATAGAATAGTATGAACTACTGTGAAAAAACGTTAACAAAGATTTGGCTTTATTTCTAAAAATACGATTCCTAACATCCCTCAGAGACAGTTTAAATAGCCTGTGGTAAAGAGATCATTTGCACAATCATTTAACACAGATCATTTAAAGTACCTCTGAGGAGTGCATTAGGTTTCTATAAATAAAGAGTACACACAAAAACCACTTTTAAGTTTGCCGATTAGCATTAAGGGAACCAATAGTCTTAATATGATAATTCAAGAGGTGTTACGAGTACATTCGATACTGGCATGTATCAATGCCTTTTTTGTAAGTTACATACATTTATGAACTTGTATTAGCATCTTGAGGAAACCATAATGTCAGATGTTAGCTTGAAAAGACCGAACTGTGAGAAGGATAAGTGGAGCAAATCTCAGGTCTAACTACGGTCTGCATTTCAAATATCTCTGACTCAGCAGACTGTCAGTGATAATAGTTCTCTAATAATATGAACGTTTATTAAGTACAAGAATATTGAAAATTAAAATAGCCTTTATTTGCCAATAATCTTAATTAATACCTACAATATTAATATGCATTAAATTATATTATTTGAATTTATTGTATTATGTCTTTTGTTGATTTCCATTTTTTGATACCATTCGGTTGTGCGTTTTGTCCATCTGTCATCCTTCATTATCATTATGTGACCTGCTGCCCAACGCCATTTTTTTTTTTGGATATGTTGGCCAACAACAACAATATTGTGTTAATTAAATGAACCAAGCAACATCAGTTTGAGTGAGCTAATGTCTCAAGTCGCGCATCGACGCACGGTCCGCAAATGCGGACAATACGCGCGTACGAATGTAGATTTTGAGCCCAGATCGGACAGTAGATATGAAACAGAAGGTTAAGTGAAGCCAAACCTTGCAATCACAAGACTTATCACCAAAATATGCCGTTAAAAGTATCAGTGGACCCACAGATACTTGTAAGAGCATATTTTCATTACGATATTAAAGTCTGACTCTGATAGGTATATCGTTCTGAACGCATCGTGTGGAGTACGTCAATAAACGGTTTCACCTTGGATGATAACATTAATGACATGACATCCAGTTTCATACATTCACTACGGCCTCAGCCGGCCGTTGTATGAAAAAAATGTGCAGTTACTGTTAATAAGCCACTGGGAAACCGTCCAATTATTACAAGAGGGCATATGTCTGCGACAGTTGGGTATAGAAAGCGTGGATGAATTTATTCGGCAGAGATTTGAACCTAAATTATATTTATTGGTAGTACAATAACAACTACATAAATGCGGCGATTTAATTTCATTGCCGCTTAAAGACGCGCGCTGCGCTTGTATCAAGTCAATGGTATGAACAAAAGCGTCAATGTTGTGAAAAAACGGGATAAGTGCGAGACGGGCTCGCCCACCGAGGGTTACGTACTTGCAGTTCTTTCCGAGCTTTTCTCAAACTTCATGGACATATTTTTATGATTTAATTACAAATGTAGAGTTTCAGATTTTTCCCTGTATATACCACCTGTATACCACGATTATTATTTCATTTGCCAAATTCCATTGTTCAAAGTGAACTATAAATATTATATTTATAGCAAATACCTTCTGAATTTTGATTCTCTTGAGTGTCAAAATGTACGTTTTGTTGCGACATAAGCTGCCTTTTACTTTAACCTACAAGTTTAATTTTTTTCATAGATTCAAGGGACCGTAGACTTAAGTACATTGTTTTAATTTCTCGATACCTCCCCTCCACGCGTTCCCGAGATAAAACAGCTTGACAGCCGGACGGTCGGACAACAAAGTGATGCTATATAGGGTCCCGTTTTTTCCTTTTGAGGTACAAAACCCTAAAAATACGTCACATGACCCACTGAGTAACCGTCATTGTACTGTATTACTCTAACCGAGGCCCAGGAAATACACTGAACCTTCTGCTTTCTTGTCTCAACAATCCAATCAGCCCGTAACATTAGCACGCTAACAGATATGCATGTAGGTCAGTGCGCTTCCGTCTCGGACAGTGCAATGTGCTGTTCTCTTGACAGCAGAGCTGTGCCGATACCTACTACGTACTAACGATTGATGATAAAATAATCGGAATATACAATTGCACGCGAGACCACGTTCACGTTTGATTGAGCATCATTGCAGGCTGTCTAGTTTCGTTGGCTTAGGTTCACCTCCAAACATACATAGGTACATAGTGTTCAGCGTATGGTCAGTGGACGAGTTTTTTGCATTTTTTATGGTGGCGAGTTCTTTTTCTCTGATAATAGTGTTTCTTACTCAATGCTTTGTCTTAATAAAGGGACACGTCATTGAGGGAAATTGGTTTTTCGTTTTTAAATACCTATTGTAATCACGTAAAACGTGAATCTGTCAACAGAATCGAAGCGCTTTTTCCAAGCTTTCCATTTTCAATCACTGTTATCAAATAGGTTACATTTAAAAGATTGACGCCGACTATCACAGAACATAAGTCTAGCTAATCGTCGCTTTCTTAAATCTGGCTAATCTCGATCGCGTCGGGTCGAAAATCTCTGACGGAATGTCTTGCAAATCCGCTTACGAGTCTTCGGGCCCTGGGGCCTGACGCAAGCGTTGTGCAAGCGTGGCCGTTCGCCGCACCGGCGCCGTCAGCTCTGGAGGCACAATATCGAACTTAAAACAATAATAAATCGGCCAAATCCCCTGCTGTATCGGATGGTGGACGTAGAAAATTTTCTATTTTCAAGCGTCGACTTTGTATCTCAAAAGGCCGAGTTTCCTTCCCATTCCTTCAGAAGATAATATTATATTTTTTCCCATTTTAGTAAATATTATATTTACCACAATGTAATATTATAATATATTTACCACAATGGCAAAAAATATTTATAAGACCGAAATCACTAAATTGCCTTTTTCTCAAAACTATGTTTTTTGTGATGTGACAGTTTTCTAGACAAGGTGCGATATTTGCAATATTTGTCACTAGACACGGCTAGAAGAAAACCAGACCATGTGACGATGTTAAATTCGCAGCGAGTGCAAATCTCAAATATTGTGAATTGTGCCCATGGAGTTTCTTCACGTGCCTGTCTTTCACTGTTCACTCTGCACTGACATTTCGTTCAAGGTTCCAAGGTAAAGCCAAATCCAACTGAAAACTAAGCGCAAGGCCACAAAAGAAAGGTAAGAACCGAGCTAGACATGTATCACGAAATGATAATAGAGGTAATTTGGCACGAAGTGAGCTTTATTTACATCGTCATCGTCAGCGCACGCGCCTACCTGAGGCCTGACCTCTCTACGTCAGAGCGATAGGATTTACCTATATGTATGTAAACTAGCTGACCCGGCAAACGTTGTTTCGCCATAATTATATATATATTTCTTTTCACTTTCGGCTATGAAACATTCATAAAAACCTATTCTCAGACCTACCGATTGTATACATAGTCTGGTCATAAGTTTTGTCACATAGGGGAAATTTAATAAATGACACAATGAGTTACGCACTACAACCATTAAAACATTTAAACCACATTAAAATTATTCGAAATGTCCTCCTCTTGACTTCGATACAAGCCTTCAATCTGCGAGGCCACTCATCAATCGAAGCACGCACGACATTCATGTCAATATCGGCGACTGCTTTAATCAGAGACGCTTTAAGTGACTCCAAGTTGCGATGGGGTTTAGCGCAGACCTTCTCCTCTAAGTGCTGCCATATTTTGTAATCCAAAGGATTCAAGTCTGGACTGGAGGAGGGCCAATCCTCGTGCCTGATAAAGTCGATTCCACGGGTCGTGAGCCAGTTTTGGGTACTTTTCGCCTTATGGGCCGGCGCAGAATCCTGCTGGAAAACCCAGTGCCTATTTTCGAACATTGTTTGTGAAAGGGGTTCCACAATGTTTGTTAGGACTGTGTTTTGATATACGAGGGCACTGGTTTTCACTCCTTTTTCACAAAAAAACACCTCTGTTTGACCCAAATAGGAGACCCCAAGCCAAACCATTAATGCCGAAGGGTGATGGCGACGCTGAACACGTGGCACACGTCTGCTCGCTTCTTCACTAGACTGTGCATACACTTTATGATTTTGTCTGTTGTAACTCTCCTCAACATTGAAATTTTTTTCGTCCGAAAAAAGTATTTCGCGGTATTTTTTACCTGCGTACCGCCTTATCGAAACCCGGCATCTTTCGTGTCTGATTTTCTTCAGCCGTGTGTTAAGAAGATGTGCTGTTCTTTTTCTGTAAGCACGCAGTCCTAGGTCCTCATTCAACACCCTTTAACAGTGATTCTGCTTAGTCTCATCTGCAGAGCCAACATTTTTTGCTTGCGGACAGGATTTCGTTGGATTCGCGCTTTCACTACTTTGATGACCGCTGGAGTCCGAACAGTACGAGGTCGACCGCTTCTTCGTTTATCATCTAAACTTGAATCTTCCCTGAATCGTTTGATAGTGCGATAAATAAATCTCAGTGGAATTTTCAAATTTTTCAGCAGTTTGAAAATCTCAGTTGGTGCGTGGCCGCAACGATGCAAAGCAATCCCTCAAGAAAGCCAATATGGAGAAAATGGTGGAAATGGAACGTGGTGGGTAGGTGGGTGGTGGGTAGACCACCAACCCGATGGGCCGACGACATTGTAAAAGCGGTTGGGGAAACATTGGACGAGACTAGCACTGGACTGAATGTGTTGGCGTGAAAAAGAAGAAGCCATAGAGAGATAATTAGACATTTGGTAGGTCTGAGAATACGAGTAGGTCGTAGGCTAAGTAATATTTCAAAACAACGGTTGCCGGGATACCTAGCAGATACATAATAATTTAAAAAGGTCGTAATGTTTTTTCATTTAATTACTAAAAGTAATTAAGATTAGTTTCATGTGTGGCAGAGATGGCAATGCATGGTTACCGAATAATAGGCTGAAGCTGCTGTAAATTCCGTGTCATACGCTATGTGGCAATCACCATATCCTAATCGTACTTCCATTGACAAACATAATTACTCCCCCAAAGACCTACAAGTCCTCATACAATGTAGACCAGTTTAATCTGCTCCTAAATAAACTTACTGCCAACTCTAGCACAGTGTTACGCTGGTAAACTAACCCCGCAATTAAATATTTACTTCGAGGGAGCAACGTTAGTTTGGCACTGCACTGGGCTGGCTGTCTCCTCCGTTGTTGAGTTTTTATTGCAGGTTTGCACTTGAGGCAAGATCTGAAGCACTCGGAACTTGTACTGGTAGCATCAACTACTCAAGTAGCTTGTTTACTGGTTGGTAGTGTTTCGCAACGCAGTGCAACAGCAAGTGCATTATGTGATGGTCGTGTCAATTACCTCCAATCAACCGGCTCACTGCTAGTTAGTAGATCAAAGGTACTGAGACCTCATCTTTTAATTAATAAATAAGGTCAACCAGTACTACGTTGTTGGTTCTCAGCTAATCTTGTTGTTTAGGAACATAAATTAATACGTTTGACCTTTTGCAGAGCATTGTTAGACATCCTCTCTCTCTCTCTGTCAGAATAGATCAAAGATATCTGGACACGTTCTACGTCCATACCCCACTTACAGTGAACACAATAGGTCCAACAAGGACACGGCAACGCCACCGACACAATATTTGTTGTGCCTGTTCATTGTTTCCCAAGCACCACTCGTATACCTGTAATAGATATGTCGACTCATTGTAATACTCCAGTTATCAGAGCATCAGCTATCAAACTAAAACCTTCAAGGATTTTGCGCCAGTCATCTTTGTGTTATTTAAAGAAAGGCTGTTTTGGTATGTAAATATACGTAATAGCTTTTCATGTTAGAGGGCACGGAAAACGGTAATAAAGCGGAATTAATGCCTCAGCAAAAACTATATCAATCAGAAAGTGTGTCTGAATGGGGCGTAGAGTTGGGGCCGGGGGTGCGGTGGGTGCTGGCTGGCGACCTTGCAAGGTCAGTGTCGCCACACTGCGGCTAGGCTGCGTGGCTCTGCACCAGACCGAGCCAGCAACGGCGACGTGCCAACGGTACTAAATATTCCACACCTACGATGAAAACTTCTGGCATGCTCTCGGATCTCGTAATCAGATCTTCGTCTATTTGATACTTTGCTGAGATCTGGCAGTGCATTTGTTTTTTTATTAAAACGTCCGTCTAAATGTTCGTGCATTGGCGTCTCTAAAATCTGTTATACTAGGACCAAGTGTAATAGGTCTATTTTTTTTTTCAGAATCGTTAATGAACCACAAGCTACATTGTGTCGCCGCCGAACAATGTACCTCGTGGTTTGTTTATCGATTTCTGTTAGTTATTTTTATCAGTTGTTTAATATTTTCATAATCAGGGCGAGTTGTTTAATATTTTCGTAATCAGGGCGAAGCCTTAGAAAACTTCAGCGGCACTCTGGTGGTGGATCTAGCTACATAGTTAGTTTTAACTTTGTTCTTCCTGTCTACAATGACCTCAATATGAGCTTTGAATGGCATGTCAACCCTCCAAAGTTTTGTGGATGGGATTTTACCCGCAGACGAGATAGATCTAGCTGAAAATTTAGAAGCCTTATTACACTAGACTACAGCACGATAGACCACTAGACTATAGCATATCTTGTTTAGCTGTTCTAGTAAGTTGCTCACGATCCGAGTCACGTAACTGTAACATGTGGCATCTGCGCAGTGCGTCAAGCGAGGTCGTCGTCTCCAGCTGGTTGGTTCCGCAACGAAACTGTTACGAGCTGCTAAAAATTATCACTGAACTTTGTCTCTTTATCAGTAACGGTTATCAACTATTATTTACTGAGCAACTTGTGTACTTGTTTTCCGACGCACACGCATCTTTGTAATAATATTAACCTTAAATTGACAAAACACAGCCTTGCGAATTTGATAACAAGATTTCGCAACCCTATTTCCGTTGATATGAATTGTACTACATAATATACTTCTATAATGGAAGAGAGATACTAAATTTAAATATTATCTTCCATAATAGAATATCATCCTGTCTTTTCAGAATATTTATGTACCTATAACCCAACTCAGTTTTTTTTTTTTCTCTTCTCAACGTAAGAGGTCGACCTGCCTGCCTACCTGCTTCGATGTAGCTTTCCAAGAATCCTTTGTCCGTCTCCGCTATAACGTTGACTAATCTGGGGAAAATGTAAGTGAAATCAAACCTTATGCGACATGCTTATGAACGAAATTTCCCTGCGTCATATTGTTCGGTAGAAAGTGGTGTACGAAGAGGGATCGCAGTATGCATTTTAATTGCGCCTGTTTTATGTATGAAGGACTACGATGATGAACGTCTGCTCCTCTCCAGCCTGCAGAATACAGATAGCTGTTACATTTACATAATAGTTCACTCATTTTATTAATTCAACTAGGAAAATAAAGTAACAGCGACTCCAATTTAATCGCTTTCGCCTGAACAAAACCAAAACGACACTGAATTTCTAATCCATTTCACGCTTCACTGGCTTGTTGAGACTACTTGAGACTCAATGTCCACTATGTATTCGATTTTTGTCCCGTGGTATAATTTGTCATAATTTGTTTAACATGGTATTGCACCATACAAATTATGATCAACAACTTTAAGTTGAAATATATGGACGCTTTACATGAGTCACTCAGCTCAGGTACCGTCGACAGCACAATCTTCACATCCGTACTCTACTCGGCTACGATACAGGCGACTTTGCTACTAAAATGTGTAGGTTGCTCTACCGGAGTTCAACGTTTGCTAAGCGATGTCACCGATGCGAGTTAGAGTGGAAATTGGAGGTGTATTGCGCAACCCAGGTGAGGTATGTTCAGGAGACAGGATCGTGACGATGACCCCTCCGCGGTCGCTCACCCGAAGGCTCGCCTCTGGAACGAACGTATAGAGCCACATTAGATGCAAGGAGCGAGCGTCAAAAGTTGATTGACTAAACGGTGTCCTCTACAAGGGACGGAAAACAAGACACAAAATAAAGGCGCCACTTCGTCGTAGAGCCAAATTCTGGTACTAAATCAAATCAATGCAAGAAGTTTAGTACTACAAGTTATATCAGTATTGTTGGTCACTGAATCGCTGTCTGGTTTCCTGGATATTATGTCGCCTTGATCTTAAAATGTCACGAGTCAAATTGAAACTTTACTCGTTGTCACCCGGAAACGTTTGAACCGCACTAAAGTTTTAATTCATGACTTATCGGCCTTCAAGATTTTGACTGTAAATGTTACCAAATCCAATCTAATTTGCTGTAAGCCATTCCCTTTGGTGAACTCGTCATAAGGCGTACGGAATAAATTTGTATATTGATTGATTGCCGAGAAACATATTAGACAGACAGTTGATACTTTTGGTCTTTTCAGACCGTGTTATGTGAATAATAAAATAACTGTACTTTAGGGCTACTTTGTACTTCGTGTATGTTTACTGTAAAACTCAAGATGCTTTTTAGGGTTCCGTATTCAACAAAGAACTCTCCTCCATGTTCGTCCGATTGTCTAACTGTCTACTAGAAAGTTGAAATTTTGATTAGAATAATCACGCCCACAAAACAGAAGAATTAAACCTATTTTAGGGTTCAGTACCTCATCAGGAAAAAACGGAGCCCTTTTATAATCACGTCTGTTTGTCAAGACAGGTGACTTTAGCTCAAAAACGCGTGGAGGTATCGAAATAAAATTAAAACTATATTAGTGATCTGCAATCCCTTGAAGCTGAGAGGAAATCAAAGTTCTAAGTTAACGAAAACAAAAGACTCGGGCGTTTATGCCACAAAAAACGTACATTTCGACACTCAAGGGAATGAAAATGTATAGGGTACTTTTCGTTAACCTAGAATTTGCCATGTAACATTATACTGCATTGTAACTACAATATAGTCAAAATTCTGAAAACTATGTATTTTTAACTAAATCATTAAAATAATGTCTTTATTGTTCGGTGTTCGTTCACTCGCACACCGAGGGTTCCGTACAAACCTACAGCTTCGTAGAAGGAGAGTTCATGATTATTTCATCAGAGTAATTTTTAGTGGAATTTATTGGAATACGAAGTTTTCCGACTGGGACAAACACAGACTGAAGAGGCGAAATTATAAAGGTTCCTTGTTGACTTCGGAACCCTAAAAAGACCTAAAGGAGTTGTAGGTAAATTAAATTAAACCAAACTTACTTAATACACATATTTTTCTTGGATATACACAAAAACCTAGACATCATAGAAACAGTATGTTGATGATGATAAGTCTGGTCTTTGGATAATATTTGGCGCGCTCTGTTGGTAGCCGGCTGCTTATCGATTTTTGTGGCACATATTTTCGTAACATATGGTGCTCGGGTTGCAATCTCGCAAGATTTATTAGTTCATTGTGATCCTGCTTTAATTTCTTTGTAGAGTCAGGTAAAATATCGAAACCACAATAACTTTTAATGCGATCAAATGCGGTTCTTAGAAAATTACTGTATTTCTGACTGTTACAGACTATACCGAGATACAATCAATCAAACCACGACACTTACGACAAGGAGACAATGAGTCTACAATTCTACAGTACTAATAAATGAGCTTTGATAATGCAATCTATATTGTGTTGAAAATAAACGTTTACCCGAATGTTGTATCTTACCACAAATTGATCGTGGAGACTTGAGTGGCAATTTTGCAATATCTCAAGGTAGTCGCCAAGAGAACTATTTCTAAAAGAGAAAGCTATCGAACTCTAATCAAATCATTCATAAATATTTAGAGATCAACACATAAAGGAAGCCTATTTCCAAGCCCAACCCAGCCAACTATTTCTACAACTGCATATTTGTAACGACCGAAAACCTAAACCCAGAAAAAATGCCACATTACACCCTACTCTATCATCGGTTTTGTTTCATATCCTTTTGTATTGATTTGTGATCAGGCGAACACCTACTTTTCGGCTTCGACCATCCTGTCTCTCTCTATACATATCGTGTATTCTGCCGAGCGGGACAAAGATTCCCGGATGCAGTGGGGTTCGTGCACGTAATGTAGACCGCAAGCTGATACTCCCCTCGAGTTCAGACTAATGAGTGACTCACGATTTGTGCTGGTGCACGAAACCGGTTTGACTCCATCGCCGTCGAGGATTCCGTTCCAAGAGCTTATTAAAATACGAATTTACAGTTCATCTTTGGTCACTTACATACTTGCTCTTTCGGACGCTGCTATCGCTATTGCTGACGCAATGGCCTCATTAGGAATATCTCTTGACTTGGCACAGGTGCTAGTGGTACTCACTACTAGCGCCACCGAAGAAAAGAAATCATATATTTTTATCCAGATCGAATTTGCAAAAAGTATAAGCATAAACATTTACATACAGGCAAGGCACTGACCCCACACTCTAGGATAACCTGTGTCGTGGGAACCAGAAACAGCGACATCACAAACATGTTATCATCCAAGACCTGGTTTTGTTTTTGTCCCCAGCCGGGGTTCGAACCCGAGACCTCTCGCATGGTAGGCAGCTGCGTTAACCGCTACGCCACGCCGTATCTGTACTTTCATGTAGTGTTTTTTTTTGGACCCACTACAAAGAACCTAAGGTCACAAACCTGGGAATAGTCCTAGGCTTTTTGCCTGAGGTTCATGAATTAAAAAATCACTATACACTTTGCAAATTTGATCTGTAAAAAAGATAATGTTTTTGTTCCTCGGTGGCAATAGTTTTACTCAGTGAATCCCCTTAAATATCTGGATTTGTCAGTACATATCTTAGGAAATCTTTAATGTTGAGTTGATAAAAGTGATACCGTAATACGGTTGCGTCTCTCCAGCGGCCTTCACCCGTTCACGCTAATTGCAGCACAATACCTGTGTATTTGTTCGTAGCTGGCAGCTAGCCATGCGAAGCCATCACACTTCCTGTCGCCCTAATACTCACCAGATGATGCATCGTCGCTAACTTCTGATTTATACCGTTACCAGAGCTGCATTGCGCTATACAGAACTTTGGGACTGCTAGGCTCGTTCCACTTTCAAAATAGGTACTAAGGTATAAAATACTCACGAACTACCTATATGGCCTATTTCAATTTAAAAACTCACGCCTGATTTAGATGGCCTATTTTGTTGAACCAACGCATCAAAGCGATAAGATTTGACACGATAAGCGCCTCATCACGCTCATCTTTTGTTGACGAAAAAGCCACATAAGAAAGAGGCTCCTGTCACTGGAGTTTAATAGATGAGCACTTTATGTTCCGGTCCGGATTATGTTTAAATTTAAGTCGGAATCTTAATTGTTTGCCTCTTCAGTCATGACCTTGAAAATCACAATAGAAAACCATTGTTTTTTTTTTTCAAGGTTAGGACTGAGGAGAATAGAAAAAAGTGGTTATGTTTTCAGGGTTCATGTTTTGCTTTTTTCTCACAATAACTCTTAAATGAATGCTAGATCAAATTGAAGGGTTATTTACCAACTGGACACACATGACTGGACACACCTGTGTCGAGTTGGTTAAACTCAAATTAGTATCATTTATTCTTTCGTCATCTGGAAACACAAAGATTTTATGTGTGTCCAGATGGTGAAAGCTAAAATAATAATTTTTATGTTTTCACCAACTGGACACACTCTGTTTTTTTGCAGAAAAGGGTACATTCAGGTTACAAATCGTCTTGCTCATGGAATTATTGACCACTAACAATGGTCGCGATCATAGTGTTCATACTGATAGTTTAAATTTTTTTTCTTGCTAAAGGACCTTCATCATAAGTTTTATTCCCTGAATCTCGATTACCATAATGTCGCTTTGCGTTTTATTTTAATTCCCAGTACTTCGCTCCTTGCTTCACAGTGGTTTCCAGTACGCCCCGTCGCACATATGGTAATAGTCCAGAGTAGTTAAAAGTACTAGGGTAACAAAAGTTAGTAGGTAGTAGTAGTAGTAAACAACCCTGTTCAATACTGCGCAGTATTAAGCAACACCATGAACTAAACCGCATGTTTTTCATGAGATTTATTTTAGCCGCAATCTCTTACATACTTCTGCTAACCTAGTACTTTTGCACTGTTTACTGTAAAATTATTGTAAAATTACCCGTTTCCAGCGGCCGAACGTTTGATGGTGGATGATGATTGTGACAGAAAACATTCTGCGCATGACTGTACTTCGTCATAAATTCGGGTAAAATTCTAATGTGTGTACAGTGGACGAAAACATTAGAACGTTTTAAATACGTTTCACCATCTGGACACACATAAAAATCTTTGTGTGTCCAGATGACGAAAGAATAAATGATACTAATTTGAGTTTAACCAACTCGACACAGGTGTGTCCAGTCATGTGTGTCCAGTTGGTGAATAACCCAAATTTACAAGTGCAGTGTTAGAATCTTTGTGTTGTCCCGGATAATGTAAGGTACCTAGACTAGCTGTCGGATTTTTATGTTTTTGAGAGAAGTGGCTCGTATACAGATCACCGGTGATCATACAATCCGCGTTGGCCGCGTCCGCCCACGCGCGACCTCGCGCCTGAGCCTTTCCCTCGGTGACGCAGCCTCGTTTTAGTTAGATAAACACACGGACTTGCCTCTAAGCCACTCACCTTTTGTGTTGCCTGAGGATACTGGTGAAACGAGACAATTTTATCGAATTACTCTGTTAGGTGAAACATACCACATAATTAAGACAAATAACCCGATGTCTTGATACAAGTTTTTGGTAGAGTCGCATCATATGGTATTATTTGTTAAAGAATTCATTACAAATTATTTAGATGGTAACTTCAAACGATAGTACAGACATGCAGGACATGCTGTATCCGTAAACGGTGTTAAATTAGCACCGTTAAGTATAGTTTTTTAAGGGAGAAAAGAACAATAATAATCGGGCTCCCATCCATCCTGCCTGTTCTATCAGCGTTTTGGACAGCCAGTAACATTTATTTATCTTTCCTTCTTCGAGAAAGGAAGTAAATTGATCCTACCTATTCTCTCATTGTTTCGATTCCGTATATAACTGTAAAATTTGGAATCTCAATGAATGCGTGCGTGCGCAACGTCACAAACTAAAATCACCCTTAATTTTTTTTTAAGGTTGAAGACGACTAAATGATGCAATGCCGATGGGCGACCGCCAAGCACGACTCGGGAACCGTACTTCTCTGCCCGGTGCAACGTGGATAGACTTTTCTAAGTTATGAATACGGCTCTAAAGAGTAACTAGGTATTTAATTTAAGAGAAAACTAATTGTTAATTTTGATTATTCCATTGTACATGTTACTTTTACTGGCACATACTTATCTAGATGCGGCTTGTTATTTTACTGCAGATTCATTTCGGATAACATAAACATCCGACTTTAGCTTTTCATTACTACTGCAGATAGTCCAGTGGACTGGCACATGGCATTTATTTACCTTACGTCCATAGGAGTTTAATGATGTCATCACACATTTTACCTTGAGCCCATACCTACTTTCACATATACTTCATCCAACCTTACAGAGCGAAATAAACAACTTTGCCAAAACAATGACTGACACGTGTCCGAACGTTTTAAACGGATACGTACGATCAACTATTCAGCCATTTCTTTGTCATTATAAGTGACTTAGAATTGAATTACATAACAAATGAGTTGAATAAGAATCGCTCTACTCGTTACGTGACAACACTAGTTCGCCCTTTGGTTTCATCCGGATGCATCCCAGTAATCGAAGATGAATCCCGGTCCATTCTGTTTCTGTCGATAGACGCACGAAAATCATATTGTCCTGGTCCCTAGGATACCCTATGCTGTTGTAACCTGGCAAGGCCTTCATCAACATGGAAATACACTCAGGCCATTTGGACAAATGTACGACGCCCCCAGTAGGAATCGATCCTATTACATCCAGCATGGCGATCAGACGTGATACCGCTTGACCAACGAGCCATACGACGTCAGACAGTGACGTCACAAGGCACGTTAGACGGTCTTTATAAAAGTATTTTTTATGATTCGCCGTTTTTAAGTTATACGTCATTCGTCTTACCAATTTAGTTACGCGTAAACGTAATTGAATCCCTTCCTATAGGTAGTGATACTGTCGTGACTGTAGAGGTACCTACGCTAGAAAGCAACTACTTTTTAACACCGGTGTTATTTTACAACTACATACATCGAACAGTTATAAAATCATGTCCAGTTAATCTGTAAGAATGAATCTGAAGGCCAAGAATCTGTATCGCATGAATGACGTTATGCGTGGCCAAATTAATAGCATTGTCCGTTACTCCAAACGTTCTACAGGTCAGTATTGTGTTAACGTAACCATTATTTTATTTGTTAATTTCAATTTCATAAGATAATAAAGACAATCCGTTGTAACTGTGCGTTTATGCAATACATCGCTGGCTATTAGTGCTTTTGTTGTTTTGCAACAAACTATTCGTTCGCTCTGCATTAAAATTAGTGAAGGGAGCGAAAATTTGCGTATGTGTACTGTACAATGATGCAGTGACCAACATGCTATTCAGAAAACGAAAGCATCCAAAACGTTTTGAAATTCATGCATGTTCCAGGTTCAGAGTTTTAACAATGTTGTACACGTTCTCTATTTTCTTCGGCCTAAAGGCAGTATCATTCATTTAACGTGGGCATAGCACTTTTGGCACGGAATCCGTTGTGCCAAGCTCTTATGCAACAGTGCAGGTATATCTGCCCACGAAAAAAGAAAATACTGTAATTTCGTTTTCTGTGGTTAGGTACTGCACTGGGGACATGTGAACATTTTGCACGATACATCTCTAGAAAAAACTACTTACTTTGTCGTAACGTTCATGTTAGAATGACGCTCTGTTGAGCGTCGGAATGTCACAATATGCATGCGGACACTTTTCTATTTTTCCTGCCTCCCAGTAATCCGTAGAACGAACCGTTAGCTCATCACAGCTGTTACTTCACACCCCACTTCCCTATCTCGATTCTCTCAATGACGGAGATGGTGACGCGATTGTGAATGGTGTAATCAAGCTTCCTTCTTTAAAAACTCCAAAAAGAAGCCCTTGCCAACAGTAGTAGAGTTTGAACAAAACTACCCGAGACGCTTATTTCGTGTTTGGAAAAGGATTGGAAAACACTGAGACAATTATTGACCTGAAAGAAATAGCAACATAATATCAGCATCAATTGTACTTTTCTAAAACTAACACACCCGCTTGAAGAAGACCCTCATGATTTGCAATGACTGTGTCTTTTAATCGGGGGATCGGCTGTGGTCATTGTTTACGCCTTTGCTTCGGTCACGAGGTTGACAGTTATACCGGGTATAGTTCGGTGAATAACTGAACCGTATTCTGACAATTAAGTATTCCACTGTTTCCATGACTTCATAAAAATACCGGGGTCATACTGCAAATATTTAGAACTTGCCAGTTCGTCGTAGTAGAACTCTTTGGTATCCTGATTATATTTTTCAGTTATAGAACTTTTTGAAGATGAGGTAGGTACATTCACTAACCTCCATGGTACTGCATACAATACTTTTTGTATAATGAGTATGTGTTAATATTTTTTTTTCACATTAGCGGCAAGTTTGATAATTATTTGAAAAGTGACTGTTCAACTCTATGTTTTATAAGTTTTATTACTTTCGTTGTGGTCTGAGTTTACAAGACAGTTAATATAGACTACGATTGCCTTTTCATTATGAAGCACTATCTCCTGTCGTTGTTTATAACTGCTTCAATGTGTTTAAATGTGGTGGTGGTAATCTCACTGATGATTTGAGCGACTACCGCGACAACTGAAGGTAACATTAGTGCCGTGCGGCGCGTCAAACAGGCTGACCTACCCAGGAACAGACTTAGGGCCGATTTCTGGATTGAGAATTTCATTAAATTAAATACTTAAGTAACGTTCTGTCACGCTCTTTTCTGAGAAATTTGACGAGACAACACTACAGTTAAGTAAGCAGTTACTTAGCGAAATTCTCAATTCAGAAACTGACCCTGGGGCAAGTAAGTTTAAGCGTTGGTATGAGTCGTAAAAAAAATATGCGTGACGAAACTATATACTAGATGGATACTCATAATTTCATTTGACCGATGGCCAAAAATGCAAAAAATATAAAAAATCGGCCAAATACCAGTCCGGTAGGTAGCTCATATACATATCTATCACGGTTCACAAACCGTACAGACTGTATCTTATATGAGATACAGCCTGGTAACAAAAAGACGAACAGTGGAGTCTTAGTAATACGTTCCAGTTTTTATCCTTTGGGTACGGAACCCTAATTACAACTGAGAATATAGTTGAGCAATAAAGTGTTATCTATCTATAATATTCAATATTTTACCAGTTGTTGAAACGGTCATCGGGCGTATAATCCCGACTAGAAGACTAGTAGAAACTCAATAAGAGTACTAATACTTAGATCCTACTTCGATCAGTTTTATTTTCTAAACATTGTCAGTGTGGCTCACGTATTATACAACTGGCTGGATCACCTATGAGGATGTGATCTCAATATCTCAGTCTCACCCAGCGCGATACAACAGGCGCGTCATCAGTGGCGTAGCTACCCTAAAGCTCAAGGGGCCCTCGCCACAATATCTCGATAGAACTGAACTTTTGAAAATTTACCTTACCTTACCTACACCAGTATTAATTGAATTTATGATGTTACTGTTTAATATTTGTATTACCAACCCTGCAGTGCACAAAAAAAGAGCTGATGATAAAGTAGCTTAGCATTTTAAAAGTATTTTGTATATTTAATGTTTTTACTTGATAAAACCTCACCAGTTTACATAGCAGTGGGGCCCTATTTTTTTATTTGCCCCAGGGCCCTTACTTAACTAGCGACGCCACTGCGCGTCGTATGGGGGTAAACAACGCGACAAGAAAACAGCATCGTTACTATTAATACAGAAGTTCGTGATTTACACGGCATTGTTCATTAATACTTGCACCTCATAATGTAGCACTTGAGCTGTGAACTCCCGGGCGTGAGATGCTCTACCGACCGACTTGTGTTCTCAGGTCCGTTGTTTGCCATTGTTCTCTGTAACAGAATCTTTCCGTTCTCGTGCACTATATCACGTGCCCTCATAATTGAAGCTTATTTTAATAGGCACGTTCGCGTAAATAACACTGGAGAAAAACTAAGCAGTTATGAAAGAAAAAGAACTAATTGTTGAACGTTAAAGTAGTATGGTTATAATAATAAAAAAAATAAACTCACCCCCGTTATCCCCGAGGGGGTAGACAGAGGCACCAATAACTAGAACTGGGCCCACGTTTATTTATTAGGTCCCAACGTGACAAGTGGCAAGCCTGTCGCCGTTATCCGGGCACCATTTATCAGCGAATGGTGTTGCTGTACACACAAACAAATGTACGTAACTAAAAGTCATTGGTACATGCGGGATTCGAACCCAGACCCTCATGATCGAGAAGCAAGGGTCAACCCCACCACGCCACCACCGCTTAGTATGGTTATATAAATTAAAATTTCTTTAAGTCTATTTGATACTAGGTACATAGATACCCCTGGTCCGGAGTTACCTAAGGTTAAAACGATCAAGTCAATAACGCAGAGGTAATTGAACATAACAACTTTGTTGACCCAACGAAAGCCAAGTCTCCGTTCGCGTTAAAACACCCATTTCCAAGTACAAACACACTGAACGCGTATAGCAGTTAAATATAACGGTGGACAGAGTCACCAATTAAATTCGTAACAGATGGTCCGCAATTTTCATACTTTCACTTAGCAGGTGACCGCACTTTTTTGTAATTGTATCACAAAATACGCACTTTTTTGTAATTTCATGAGTATATTATCTAATATCCAGTATATTGTTATATTAGGGGAGGGCTATCTCCAGCAGTGGACTAATATAGCCTGATGATGATGACGTTGATGATGATGATGATGATTATCCAAGGAGTATAATACTCTAGACCTAACGGAAACCCACGGATAAGACAACAGTTTCGTTGATATAATCGAATTACTTATCTGTTTCTGGTTTGGTGCTATTTTAATAAAAACTGTGCATTTATAGCTTTCAAACACTAAACCGAAACCCAAACCTCCTAATTTTCATTAAAATCGCTAGAGTCGTATCCTCGTTTTTTTTTATTAAATACATATATTTTACATAGATATTTACGAGAATTGCTCTTTTGAAGTGTTAAGAGTGCTTCTAAGTATTATATAAAGTACGGCTATGCGGCTGCCTTAATGATTCAATTAATTAGCCTTCCGCGTGCGAAACTTCTGTTTTTATTTATATAGTGTCAAAGTCGCAGTCAATGCTGCAGACTGGGTTTTTTTGCGAAATGCCGCGAAGCAATGACCGCGTAACGTACTAGCGGAGTCAGTCTACCCGCTCACACGACGACCTATAAAACCGCCAATTCGCTTTACAACTGTAATAAAAATGAAACGCACTAATGTGTATATTGGATCAATTTCATCGGCTCACCTTTGAATTGTTTCACCTTTCCTCCTGTGGCATTAAAGCTGAATGTGAACTTATTGTAGATTTGTGTATTACTTTCACTGCAGCACATAATTCTCAATTAATCATATTGCATTTTATTACCTTACCTTTTTTGAGACTCCATAATTATTATCCTACGATCAGCCGGTACCGTACCGCGTTGGCTTCAACTGGATTCAACGTAGTGACACATCCCCATATTGCGAAAGGATATCATGAGTGTTTTATTGAAAAAATTAGAGCACGGTAGGGGGTCAATCATTCTCAGCGGAGTCAGCCAGACGCGCCAATAATAACTGTAACCACCCCACGCGGTCGTATTGGTCGATTCACCACGTAGTTATCATTATGCCTTTCGGGGCACTTGGTCCATATTTTCAAAATGACGAATATATTAAATTGTCCATGGTATCAAAATGAGAAATATCAAAATGACCAATTAGCTAAATTAAAATGACTACAGTATCAAAACGTCCAGAATATACAAATGACCGAAATTTGTACAGGATTGTCTCTCAAATGTTCAACTGCTAAATCACACAAATTAGTGTAGGTAAGGGCCGGTTTCTGATTTGAGAATTTTCGCTGAGTAAATACTCAAGTATCGTTCTGTCACGCTCTTTTCTGAGAAATTTGACGAGACAGCACTACAGTTAAGTAGTTACTTAGCGAAAATTCTCAAGTCACAAATTGGCCCTATTTTTATTGCAACTTTAATTTTGCCACTTTTTATTTTACGTGATTGTGCGGTTTTTATGTTTTGCAGTGCCGTTGTATGACATGTTATACTTAAAACCATAAATATGTGTTAAATAGGATGGACATTCTTGTATGTGGGATCGGGAGCTGCAACATTAAATCCGTAATCCCTGATATTTCGCGAAATATAAATCTAACAAAAACTAATAAAACTAAAGTTATTGGAGAACGCAAACTCTTACCGACGTGTTTCACTAACTTTTTGTGTAGCTTGTACATAAGTGCCAACTTACTATAATGCAATAAGTCATTATTTAATTTTATTGTGCAGTTATTCAGCTACAGATCTAGGCTAACCAGTACACTGTATCTGTCACCTAGAATCAACTCTGCATTGAAGCAAATTACTAATTTGTAGTTGACCTTTTAGAGTATTAAGCAGACAGGAAGGATGATATTAATCCTGTCCACGAACTACAATGCAACATTTATTTTTCAGAAAAAATAATAATTGTTCTACTCACTGGGCTACCACCGCTTTCGAGGTTCGATTCCTAGTGCGGTTATGTATTTTATTTATTTTATTTTATAGAAATATTTATGACTTTGTTTATTTTCAAAGTTACGTACATACATCTATTGGTAGTAGCATCACCACACGCTGACACCAAGGGAACCCGCGGCTTGGTTGGCAACGTAAACTGTATGTGGCAGGACGTATCCTTTCCTCACAAAAGCAAAATTTGGCATTCAAAACGTTTACATAGACCGTAAAAATTAAAGTAAATATATGAAAAAATCCCTGTGAGCAATACCTACGACAATGACAAAAGTAGGTTTCGTTGATGATAGAATAAGTATGTATTATACGTCATCATCATCATCATCATCATCATCATCAACACATTATGTCCCCACCAAGGGGCACGTATAGGCCATACTCCACTACGGGGGCCAAGTCCGGATTGGTGGAGGTTTGTAAGACTAGTGGCTGGTCTTACTGTCAGAAGTTTTCAAGCCGCCCTAAAGCCTCTGACTTGGCTTAACGACTGCCGTATATCTACGGCAGCCGGCACCAACTGCTTAACGTGCCTTGCGAAGCACGGAACCGCTCGGAAAAATGCCACTAGCGTTAGTCATAGACGGTGACCCATCCATGGACTGAACGCGCCGTATGTTGCTTAACCTTAGTGATCGTTTAAGATCATTCAGGCAGCCCAGGCTACGAGCGATTCGTAATAAGTATTATACGTAATAAGTATTAAAGTATACCATATCAATGTCTGTATAACGAGACACGCTTCGCAAAACATCGTAGTGGGTTGAGTTCACTTAACTGACAAGCTATTAAAATCTCTGGAACCCACGGGCTTGTGTATAAATAGATTTATCAACAATTTAAGGTGCCCTCCCTTTTGATATTTACCCTCAGAAGTATTAAAAGCAAAAATAAGCTACATAGTTACTCAATCGTGGAGAGAGATAAGATTCTCAATATATAATCTTCGACTTGAGTGAAACCGAGTTGATTAGGATTGAAGAGCAATTCAGTTCAAATTACTTTCTAAAAATAATTTAAAAATAGATGTTCTCGTTGTCCTCAGCATGTCATCCAATGTGGGCAAGGTTGACATTCAAGACACTGGATAGGATAACACAGCAGCTCAAATTAGCGACGCGTCGCTAAGTTTTTTGTAAGAATTTGCTTTGAAAAAATTGTACCCTTAAGAGGCCCTTTTATTCCTCTGTCTCTTTTATCAGTCCCTTTCATCTTTATGTAATCTGGTTCAGACGTCTAAAATCATATAAATAGCATACAAAAATATATTGGGGTGTATGGTGTGGTGACACGACCCAGTTTACTTTTGTGTAAGTCCTGAATAAAAGATGAAATTTATTTGTTCAGGTAATAATACATCTTTCATCCTTTGTGCCAACTCATAAATGTTCAAAAATCACGATAAAAGGTTGCTATCTCTTTCCAAGTTATTTACTAGAAATCCATTATATTCGGTAAATGCTTTCCCAAATAGAAGAGATCCCACACGTCGCGAAAAATAAATCTTCTTTTTATATATATAAGGCTGTTAAGGTTTTCCAAGATTGAAAAAGTTTAAAAAAAAATCGTCATCAGCCATTTGACAGCCCACTGCGGGCCCCCCTCGTGGGTTTCTTATGTTTCCCTGTGCCGCGTCGTCCGCATCCAGCGACTCCCAGAAACGTAACCAGGTCAAACATAATTATCTTCTAATCTTTCTTTTTCTCTTTCTTCTTCTAATATATAAAATTCTCGTGTCACAATGTTAGTGCGCATACTCCTCCGAAACGGCTTGACCGATTTTGATGAAATTTTATACGTATATTCGGTAGGTCTGAGAATAGGTTGTTATTTATTTTTCATACCCCTAACTGGCAAAACAACGTTTGCCGGGTCAGCTAGTAATATATTTTTTTATATCATATTTATTTATTACCATAACTTACAGCTATCATTACAGGAGATCCTATTGCGGTAGCTGAGTAATATAAATAATAGTTCGTAGACACATTGATTTCCAATAGAATATAATTGAGCAAAAATAACACCGATCTGAATCTAAATCGGGTTGTTCACATTTGCAATGATTGAAAAAAAAAACGAATTGCCATTTCTATTAGTTTTTTTTTGTGAATCATACCAATACTACCTTTTTCGCTGTGACCGATTTGGGAAACCCGAACACCCTTAAACGTCTCTGACGTCATCACACAAGGGAGAGGGCGTGTGAACGTGTGTGGGTTTGATCAATATCCCAATTGAGTATTTTATCATTTTCTCTGCCAATTCCCTTTATTTGCAAGACATGTACTCTCGATTTGGAGACAGTTAATAATTCTTCGTGCAATAGAAGTAATCATGCATGAATTAAATCAATGCAATAATTTTCACGAATGTCTCGGCATAATTAGTTCATACGTAGGCAGTCCTACCCTAGTACCTTAAAAAGATTTTTTTTCGCCCAAACTTTTATTTTCGCTCGATAAATTATATGATGAGGTAGCGCCTTTTTGTTTAAAATTGTTCATAGGCCAGCACTTTATTTACTGTGGATTTATTTGTTGTGATTACCATAAATTTCGTTTTGAGAAAAAACTTATGAAAATGAGATTAAGTTTTTAATTGTTTTTTTAATCCTAAATAAAGGAGCTTTGTTCGCAGAACGAGCATGTCAACCCAATCGTAATCTAATCATTCAATTATCAAAGCTAATAGATATTATTACTAAGCTATTCTTAACAAAATTGTATTCCTCTTAAGTATTCCTGTTTTATTTTTGATATTATTGAAAAAATAATTTAAAATTAATTTTCTGTTAGCAATAAAATGTGCTTTTTTAATTGTAACTTGTCTTTGTCTCTTGTTTCTTATGTGCAGTAAAGAGTATTATTATCTTATCTCGAATCGAATTCTGCCGTGTTTTTTGTGTGTGTTAACCTGTACAATCTTTGGTTGGCCGATCGGCTCATTATAATAATGGTTTTTAAGTGTTCTTTTCGGGTCATAAACTCATAACGCAACTGATTTGGAAGTGTAGGGCATAATTCCTTGAATTCCAATTCAGTTCAACAGCAACTAGCCTATCGTCCTTTCTAAGGTCTCCCAACGATTCCTCGCTTGCCCCCAGGTGGAGACGCTCCGGGTTCCGGGGGATGGCCGCGCGGTGAGGGACGCAGCTAAGCAATACGATGACGGAGGGCGAGCGACAGACCGCGGGCGGCACCAACGCCGCGCCGCAGCACAGGAAAGGCCACAGGTATAACTTCACTTGTTTCTGTAACTGGAAACGCGTGTTACGTATGCTGCCCTCGTAAGGAAGAACGCAGTAATCGTAAAAACGCAGTTTTGAGTAAATAGCGAAAAACATGTCACAAACAGATCATTTCATATGCAGTAAGCATATTTTCTTACTGAAATTTCAGGTTTCTAGTAGACCTACAGCCACTTTTATTTTTTCACCTATAGATATACCACCAGGGAGCCCAATTTTGCATCCAAAGTAAAAACGCAGTAATGGCTATTAGGTACTGCGTTCTTTCTTACGAGGGCAGTATGCCTCTCGGTTGTCAGGATGAAATTGCTTTAATAAGACCGCCAATGGTACAGTCACCAGCATAAATATATGACGGTGGGCAGTAGTGCAAAAATATCTGATTCACCATTGAGATCGTAAGAATATAATGACACTTTGCCGGTAAAAATATGTGATGCTTTGTGGGCAGTATAAATATCGTATCTCACTAATTGCATAAATATCGGACCATGTCGCTTAAAAATATTTGATCACTGCTAAAATCAAAATTATGTGACTGCTCTTGCTGGAATATTTATCTATACACTCTGAAGGAATAAATATCGAATAATGGCAGGCGTCATAAATATGTGTAGGTACGCACGCAAAAATATGTCGTCGATTTGTCATTTCATATTAGTGCGTGTAGTTCAGTGTCCGTGTAGCGTGTAGGTACCGATATCTTTTTTATTTTAATCGGGGTAAATTACTGAGATGATATTTATGTTAACCTCCTTGCAGGCAAAACTTTACTGACGTCTTAAAAAAACATTTTATCCGTCATGTCTGTCACAATAAAATAAACACATATTTTATACCTACTCCATTTCATAATTCGAGTCAGTAAAATGCATGGACATAGTAAAATAATAAACTACTCCCTACGGGAGATTAGAACTGTCATGTTAGTGAAAAAGGGGTGCCAGCTAAAATAGTGATGGCTAGAGTCGATCGATTTAACGTTATTATCATTTTAATTTTTAACTGAATTAAGAAATTAAGAATTAGTATTTTTCCGAGTACAAGCGACAGCATATCAAACTTTACTTTCATGCGCTTTACTTAGTTGCGTTTAGGTGAATTTTCAACAAAAACATCGAAGTTTATAAGCAGTTTACTTTACTATGGTGGTTTGTAATCTTAAAATACCGACCAAGTGCGAGTCGGACTCGCGTACGAAGGGTTCCGTACCATTATACAATAGGAAAAAAATCACGTTTGTTGTATGGTAGCCCCAATTCAATATTTTGTATTTTGTTTATTAATATTTTTTAAAAAACATAATTACTCCGTATCTGCAGAGTTTAATCACAATACAATATAATATATTGCAGCATGTAGGACCACTCTGTACAGGAGAGAAACTGGCCAACTTTTTGGTTAGTCATGTTTTCTTATCTTTCTTAGATAGGTATTATTGGGAGTCAAGGTTTTAAATAGAGATGTGAGTTAGGCTGAGCAAGAATTCTGATAGGTATATTTTCCAAGATAAGACAGAAACCAGCCGGGTAAAGCTCGTTTTTATGAGAAAATCACATATTTTTGCTTGTGTTTATGTCACACATATTTATTATGCCTGCCATCATTCGATATATTTTATTCCTTCATAGTGAATAGATAAATATTCCAGCAAGAGCAGTCACATAATTTTGATTTTAGCAATGATCAAATATTTTTAAGCGCCATGGTCCGATATTTATGCAATTAGTGAGATACGATATTTATACCGCCCACAAATCATCACATATTTTTACCGGCAAAGTGTCATTATATTCTTATGATCTCAATGGGGAATCAGATATTTTTGCACTACTGCCCACCGTCATATATTTATGCTGGTGACTGTACCCAATTGAAAATGTTTTATGTCTGTGTTTTTCCTGATGTGCAGTAAAGAACAAATATTATAATATTACCTTCCTCGGGGAAGAGACCCGTGCCCCTCGGTGGGGACATAATGAGTTGATGATGATGATGATTATAAAAATATCTCAAGGTTTTTGTCGCTATTTTTTTTTCGGAAATATATTTTCCTTTTCTAGACTTCTAACACAGGACAGATAAAGACTTCATACTTTCGACCGCTTTCTATAAAAGTATAAATAATCCACCGACTGACACACTCAAAATCGGACAGGTCCATTACAAAATCTACCCTAAGTAGTATTCTTTGTATACTACTTTAATTTGAACTTTTGATTGTAACTTTTATTTTGTATCTTCACGGAAAAAATTTGCTCTAGCAAAGTACTAATTTGGCTTTGTTACAAATTACTCGACTACATATAACTAAGATATATTTAAAACGCTCATTGCAGCTTTGTTAATGATAGACAAGTAACTATTGCTAAATGTTCTTGGTTATTTTAAATAAAGTACTTTTTTATTTTCAAATGAGTGTCTCGGAAACCTTGCGAAAATCATTTACAAATAGACAAGCTTACATTGTTAGCTACGGCCAAGCATGTTATTTAACTTATTTCAAAAGTCCCTTACACTTTTTATCTCCAAATAAGTGGCTTGATTATTAAAGAAGTATACCAAGCACTTGGCAAGGTTTACCAAGCAACTAGGTTGGGTCTACAGATTGAACTTATTTGTAAAACATACTAAGAAGCTTCATTAAAGTTACCCAACTTTAATGCCCAAGTTTTTAACATACGTATTGGGTTAATGTTACCAACATACATCAACGAAGTTGAATGGTTTAATTTTAGCAACAGAGTTTGCAGGCTCCCTCAGAACCAAGTCACTCAATTGAAAATATACACTACTTATTTACTTTTAGACGTTCTTTTTTTCCGTGTTGTTTCCTGTGTGGAATAAAGAATATTCTTATCTTATCTTATTCTGGCGAATAAAGTCTGCTGTTATTAGGTTTCAGAATCGCTGTTAGTTAGAATAGTACAAAGTCTTAGCTAAGAAATCGAGTATCTATCTAGTTTCTTTGCACATTTCTGGTCAAGATGAAACTTAAACAGAATTTGTCGACATCCGACTGACTGTCATTACAATAAGAATAAAATAATCTTAAACATGGGAACCGAACATTACAAAACTCTAGGAACGCTTCGCCAGCAGTCTGTAAAACTAAGAACGTAGCGTTAAATTCGCTCTATAACTAATTATATTGGTTACTAAACAGACAAGACGGTTATAAAATCTAATGATTTCCCCAATCAAAACTCATTGCCGTGCCGTGACGGCGTTAGCACAAATGTCACATTTTCCGACAGATAATACCCTGTTATTAATCACTACCAAGATTTTTTTCAATAGATGCATAAGCGTTGCGCATCTAGTAATTGATTTCACATTGAAAAACTGCAATTAACGGCACCTTGAATTTACAATGCTAAATGATACGTCATAGTGTTTGTTAGTAGATATAGTTATCAATAATAGTTAAAACATTATTATGGACGGACAAGTATCTACACAAAAGATAAGAGGAAAGACAATTATGATGTCTAGTTTTGTAAGAGAACAACAAATAAGTTTTCATCAAACGTAATCCAATCTGTTTGAGATAAGTGAAGTCTAAGGTCACACCAAAGAGAAGACTGATTTAAAAATATCGTGCTCTGTTTTGCGCTCATTTCATAAGATCCATAGGTACATCGCCTCTATTGTTTCAGCTTCCTGTCATGAAAATGTGCCATATTTTTAGTTTAAATTAACTTTATAGTTTCAACGAGGATGTTTGGCTCTGTGATAGCATCTGGGCAACGATAACATTATCATGTTTACGTCTCTACATAGTTTTTCCAGATGTTATCCTTATGAATGTAAAGCATAGTATACGTAACCTTATCACAAATAAATAATTTAATACATCATAACACTTTACGCTTACTTGTAGGTGGTGAAGACTTAGAAGCAATATACAGTCGACAGCAGGTCAAACTCTACATTTTTGTTGTAAAGTTACCCGTAATGTATCTGAGTTGAGTGCACCGTGTAAATGTTGATTTGCTGTCGACTGTACTAGACCTGGGCCAATGCACGTCCAACAGGACACTCGTCTTTCGGTTCGTTCGTGGTATAGCTGGTTTATCTCAAGGAAAAACTGAATAACCTATGTGTTGTATGGATGTGAGACCGGTCGCTTCTGTGGGCTGCATAAGAAGGCGCAAGGTCACCCAACGGGTAATGGAGAGAGCTATGCTAGGAGATTGTGTGAGCGCATCAGGTACAAGGAGAACTGATGGCCGTTGGGGCGGAAAAGTCCTGACCTGGCGGCAGACCGGACGACACGCAGCCCCGCACCAGATGGTCTAGTGCAGTGGGCGTCAAATTGCTGATGAGGATACAAACTTTCAAACATAGAATCATCTAATATCAAAGGCGGCAATATCCATTTCGTTGGATTTTGTGTAAAGTGATAAAAACGCGTAGGTATTGTGAAATTTATTCATCCCTTAACTTAGATATTTTTTAAATATATAATGTACCTACAATGAGAATAATCATTTCCCATTGCTTTATTAAACAGATATGGCCTTTTAAAGCAGTATTCACAAATAACCGACGAAATGGATATTGCCGCCTTTGATATTAGATGATATTAGAGGACGGACATGAAACGGCTTCACCGATTTTAATTATTCTTTTTGTGTATATTTGGTAGGTTTGAGAACAGTTAATATGGCAAAACAACGTTTGCCCGGCTAGCTCCTAAAATTATAAACTTTCAATGACTACTTTTGCGGTGTTATTAAAACACGAAGTCTGATAATACTTTTAGCATTAAGTTCGCCTTAGAAGGTAGTTTTGTTTTATTAGTGCAATAAATAATTTTAATAAGAATAATATTAATTTGTGGTGAAAACTTAACAACTTAAAAAAACTTAAACTTAACTTAACTTTTTGCCCTTGCAGTTGTAGTCTCTACATACTATTTATACGGCGTTAACGGAGTGTTTTAAGGAATTGTGTTTTCATAAATCATCATCATCATCATCAACCCATTATGTCCCCACCGAGGGGCCATACACCACGGGCGCCAAATCCGGATTGGTGGAGGTGGATTTGATAAATAACACCGTTTAAACGTCGTCTTATAAATATTTCTTCCAGTATCGATTATGAGTTTGTTTTGGCCGATGTTCAATCTTTGCAGTCTTAGCACCGCCTCTCGGCTTCGTAAAGGCTCTTTTAAAAACTCTGCTCCGCCTAATCCTCGATAAATCGTTTCATACGCGGCGCTGCTATGTCCGCATTATGTTCCTAACCTAGATTGCTTGTGAAAACGGAGAACGCCACATTATAATGCACTGGTTCGCTACTGCTACGGTTATTTTCTAAGCATGACCAAACTGTCAATGATGCCGATACTATTCTTGACCATTTAGTTTACATTTCGCTGCTGTGACATTTAAACGTAATTCGACTCGGATGTGGAAAAAAAGCAATTTGACCGAACGCAATCATTTAACCCGTTGCCTGTGTTTAAGTTACAATTGAATCCTATGACACGAATCGCCATTCATCGGACTTATCAGATTGGAAAACCATAACTTAGGTGAATGATGCTTGTGCCATGGTGTAATATTTGTACTGGATGCTAGATAACAGTCGCTCCTGTGGAAGTCGCGCAAACTATTATACACATTTGCTATTTCCGTTCATCGTCATCATCAACCCATTATGTCGCCACCGAGGGGCACGGGTCATACATAGGCTGCTACTTATGTATGCGGAATCTGGGATTCCAATAATTTTAAACGCAATGTCTGACCTCCATGGTCAAATTCGTTCTTTTTTTAAATACTGGCCGCTAATATTTTTCTCTTATATACGTTAGTGTTTTGTTTTTGTTGGGTTTTAAAATGTCATATCGCTGAAAAAATGGAACTCACTCGTGAAAATATTCGTGCTATTATTTATTACGAACTTCGACTTTTGGTGGTGAAGCTCCATCAAAAACGACTGTGTATCACTGGCTTAGTGAGTTTAATCGCGGGCGCAGTAAGCTCACGGACGAAGTTAAAGAAGGTCGCCTGAAATCTGTGGTTGTGCCACAAAATATTGAAGCTGTGCGAAAACTAATAATGCAAGACCGCCATGTTACGTATCGCGAGATAGAGGCTATTCTGGGCATATGTATGACGGGCATTCATAGGATATTACATGAACATTTTTCTGTAAAAAAAATTTGTTCGCGTTGGATCCCGCACAACTTAACTCATCATCAAAAAGATGCTCGCGTCGAATGGTGCAAGAAGACCTTTAAAAAAATTCACGGAGGCGACTCAAAATCTGTTTATAATATCTACACAGGTGACGAATCCTGGATCTACACGTACGATCCCGAAACTAAACAACAATCAACAGTTTGGGTGTTTCAAAATGACCCGAACCCTACGAAAGTGGCTCGTGCAAAAAGCACTGTAAAGCAAATGGTGGCCTGCTTTTTTGATATTAATGGCCATGTGGCTACAATACCACTGGAGAATCGCAGAACGGTTAATTCGGAGTGGTACACGACCATTTGTTTGCCGGAAGTATTTGAAGAAATACGCCAAAACAACCAGCGACGCAGAATCATACTTCACCATGACAATGCCAGCTGTCATACATCTCAGGAAACAACTACATTTTTGGTTGGTCAAAAAATAGAATTGATGGGTCATCCACCGTACAGCCCTGATTTGGCTCCCAATGATTTCTATTTATTCCCAAATGTAAAGAATAAATTACGTGGTCAACGATTTTCGACCCGTGAAGATGCCGTAGATGCGTTCAAACAGCACGTTTTGGAGATACCTCAATCAGAGTGGAAAAAGTGTTTTACAAATTGGTTTCATCGAATGCAAAAGTCCATCGATCATAGTGGAGAATACTTTGAAAAACAATAAAAGCATATTTAGCCATATACATTTGTTTATTTTTTCTATTCCGCATACATAAGTAGCAGCCCTCGTGCTCCACCGTGGTGGTCTAGTCCGGATTGGTGGAGGCTTGTAAGAGTAGTGGCTGGTCTTACTGTCAGAACTTTTCAAGCCGCCCTAATGCCTCTGGCTTGGCTATTTTTCGTTATTTTAGAAATTTATCTGCCTGCCATGTGAGAGGTCCCGGGTTCGAATCCCGGCTGGGTACAAAAAAAAAAGAAACCCAGGTCTTGGATGTTTAAATGTTTGTAACGTCGCTGTTTCTGGTTCCCACGACACAGGGTATCCTAGTGTGGGGCCAGAAGCAATGTATGTGCCTGTATGTAAATGTTATTATTATTAGTATTTATCTCAGTACTTGCTCAGTACTAACTACATCGTTTGTCTTATTACAAAATATCGAAGGTTTTATTTATTCTATGGATTACATAATACGGACGGCGCCGGCGGCATTATTCATAGGTGGACCTTGAGAAACCACTCCCCTTAGTTTTTCCACGAATATTCTAGTTACTGATAGTGGTAGGAACGGAAATTAGGTATAATAACATCAATAATAATATATGACATCTTGTTATCAGAGGCCTTCGCATGTGTTATCCCGATTTGAATGATTCGTGCGAGTCAATGTGTTTTATTCTAGTTATATTCATCATCTGGTCCAGTAACTGATAAAGTGTGATTATCATGTTTATCATTGTGCCAAGCCCTACCTGGCCCATTTTAACGTCTAATCTTGTGTCTGATATGACTCTTTGAACAAAGCTTTTAGTTAGTCATCTGAGTTTAGTACAACGTCTGCAGTGGGATACGTGTGACGCCCTTGTGTTTGTGAAACTTTTTCATACCTTATAATATTGGACAATTAGCTATTTGTAGCGATCTAATAGTAGTGTAAGGTTTCAGCGTTTTACAATATCGATATCACGATGTCCGATGTAAAAGAGGAGCAGTACAATAAACTGTTAGAAAGGTAATGATATAAAAGGCCTTGTGAAATGGTGATTATTTCTTCTATCGGATGGGCTTGTTTCATTCACTCCACGGTTTTTATGTGCAATCCGGAGTGTCATTAAATCGTTCGTCTAATAAATGAATTGTAGGTTCCCCAGAGTCATTTGATTAGTTAGGAAATTAATTACATTTGCTCCTAAGTATTTGTAAACAATCTGCCGGTGTATCTCAGCGAATCGTTCTCTCACGTTTTCATACTTGCTTTCCATCAGTTTTATGTAAGAAGTTGAATTGTATTACCTGCCGCTAGAAAACTTTTCCTTTTTTGTATGATTAATCACACTCTGCTATTATGTTGTTTCTCTCATAACATGCGTGGATATAATATGTTTCGAGTATATTAAATGCAAATTAAGTAAAATGTCGGATGTAATAACGAACCGGTCATAGAGGACTTTCGGCATCACACCCTGTTTTGAAAGTGGCTTAGCCGTTACTTTATTCAATAAACTACATGTCTTTAAAATACCTAGTTTGTCTAATGGCAATAGATTGATTTTATGTCAGTCGAGCCTTCACTGATTTTGGTTGACCGCTACCAACCGCTACCTACCTATGTATACAGAGTTCGTAGGTGTTTTAAAACACATTGTTTGGAATAGCATCCATCGAGTAAAAAAAACACAGTATAATATTATTATTTTCCTCTCGTGCACGCATTGATTTGTCTACTGTTGGACGTATGCCTCCTCGGTCTTCACGTGTCCACTACAGTTGAGCTACCTGCTATCCTATATGTGACTACGATGACTTTGGTGCTGTGTACATACTCCTTTCCGTACTCTGTCGTTTATGTTCCGTTTATGCTTTTAATAGAATCATTTAATCAGCACTCCGTCTGAACTGAGTATGGACCTATTAAATTATTATGAGTATAATCCATTAAGTATCCAATACCTGGAAATAGTTATTGGATAAATTTTGAACTTACTCTGAGCTGTAATTTTTTATGGACTCAACAGGGAGTTTTTATTTATATATTTTTATTTGCAGACCTGTGCATAATTATGTTACTAAAATAAGGACTGACGTCTAGGCCCGGCAGCTGGGTGACCTCTAATTATAATTTTCTTTGTCACTCAGGAGGCAAGAATCTATGTACGCCATGACAGGTCTGTACGCAGACTCTGCGTGTACAGAGGGCGCCGCGGACGCCACGGCCGGTCCCAGCGGACCAGCGCACTCTGCACCAGCGCACGTCAAGTGCCACAGTCGGAACCCTTCCACTGGCATTTGCGACAGGTAGACCTTCGTTAGGCCTGGTTTACATTTGCCTTATTTTCATGCTTTTTAAGCTGGTTGGTTGTATACTATGTATTTAGGATTTTTTGAAAGTATGTACTTTTATAATTTTATTTAGACACACCATGTGCGTCGTAAAAGCTATGAATCGGCATATGTTGTTGCCGTCTCTATTTTATTCAACCTCTATGGAGAGCATGCTAAAATGAAATGAAAATAGATCAAATGTATCGTCATCAACCCATTATGTCCCCACCGAGGGGCACGGGTCTCTTCCCTGAGGAAGGTATAGGCCATACTCCACCACGAGGGCCAAGTCCGGATTGGTGGAGGCTTGTAAGACTAGTGGCTGGTCTTACTGTCAGAAGTTTTCAAGCCGCCCTAAGGCCTCTGACATGGCTTAACGACTGCCATCTATCGACGGCAGCCGGCACCAACTGCTTAACGTACCTTGCGAAGCACGGAATCGCTCGGAAAAAAATGCCACTAGCGTTAGTCATAGACGGTGACCCATCCATGGACTGAACGTGCCGTATGTTGCTTAACCTTAGTGATCGTTTAAGATCACTCAGGCAGCCCAGGCTACGAGCGATTCTGATCAAATGTATACCAGGCCTTATTTTCGGATAATTGTGTGCAGATTTAGAACACTACTACTCCAAGCAATGTTCTTTATGTTTACAATCACGCTATTATAGCTGAAACACTTTGACTGATCGACATGCGGCTAAACAGGCGGCCGACAAATGCCACAGACGTAACCTCTCGGACCGTAATGGTCTCGGACAGGACTTCTATATCCCATTTGAATCATTGTTTCGATCCGCTACAGTATCGATTGACAATTTAATCTCATACAAACAAGTGACGAAGATATAAGACAGCTAAATCAATACCTAAGAGATCATAAATTTGTGATAAAATAATCTCTAGCAACTAGCAGGGTATCCTTAAGTATCCTAGTTTGTGTGGTGATTGTGCTGTATGGAAGTTATTAGTGTTAACTAACATACTTGATTTATGACGATGCTGATTATGATGATTTAAACGATCGACTGCTTTTGATTATGAACGATGAATTTATTTATTCCAACAGAGACCGCGAACGAGATCGAGAACGAGAGAAGCCCCACCAGATATTTCCAGAAATCTTAGACATTCCTCATGATTCACGGGATTGCGGCATCCTATCGTGGAGGCCGTTATTTATCCAGCAATTTTCTAGTATTAGGGTAAGTCTCAGTAAATGTAATTTATGTATACACTAAAGAATATTCTATCTATGAAAGTCTTCCTTCCTTATAAAGAGAAACCTTTCGATGAAGAAAATAACAATTTTTCATCGTTATAAATCTAATTCCTTATACACAATATACTGGCAAAACATTAACAACCTTCATTACGTGCAGTACTAGTTCGAAAGCTTCTCTCTTGGAATGCCTTCTAATCTCTCACTTTTTCATGGCAGGTTTTCGTATTTTTCCTATCGTTTCTGGTGACGCTGCAACAAGCGCTCAGCTCCGGTTACATCAACTCAGTGATAACGACCATAGAGAAGCGATTCGAGATTCCTTCGAGCCTTTCCGGCCTCATCGCCAGCAGCTATGAGATCGGAAACCTTATTACTGTCATATTCGTCTCGTACCTCGGAAGTAGACGGCACATTCCAGTCTGGATCGCTGTTGGTAAGTGCTCTGTCTAATTATTCTGTTCTGTCTTACTCAGCTGTATGGATCCCACCTCTTTCCTTTCACATGAACAAGTTATGATAAGTTGTGCAAGACTTTTATTTATGTAAGATAACGGGGAAAACGACGGAAGTTGAACTCGTACCAAATAAAATATCTCATTTGTAGTGGTAAAATAAGACTTGTGTTATTATCCTGCTCAGAATTTGTATGTTTAGGACTCATAATTATCTCGTACCCCGTGTTTGAAGTTATGCGGAGCCGTTCTATGTTAGAAGATTCATTGCCCCCAGCGACTTTCAAGCCTCTCTCCGTCCTCCAAAAGCCCTTACTTTACGGATTAAGACGTTTGGTTAACAATGCGCTGTGTTTCTTTTAGGAGCGGTCATAATGGGGATAGGATCGTTAGTGTTCGTGGTGCCGCACTTCATTGCCGAGTCGAATGGCGAAATGATAGGCGGTAACAAGTCCGACGACAACATCTGCCGATTGCCGAGACAGCTGGAAGATATGGGTGGGCTGGGACGATTGTCGCAGGGCTTGCCGCCGAACAATCTGAGGCCTGACAACTGTATCAAGGTTCGTTGGATTCACTTATCCATTTCCTTCTAAACCTTCTGAATGCTCACATCACCTTTAAAAGCATTCAGGTTCCTGGTACGCTTTGAAAATCCTGTGGTGTTCATTTGTCAGTCAGTTCAGTCTAACCTACATAAGCAGTATGGAAGTATTCTTTCTTCGACTTGATTATTCTATTAGACTTATGTTCTGTCTGATGCAGTGGATGCCCTGTAACTAGTAATTTTACCCGTAACGTTACTGACAGAATTATTCTGCATACAGAGTACCCCGAGCACCTTCATGCCAGTGTTGGTATTCGTGGTGGCGCAACTATTGCTGGGCTGCGGCGGGTCCCCACTCCTGACCCTCGGCATCACATACGTAGATGACCACGTGCGATCTGAGTCGTCCAGCATGTATATCGGTGAGTATTTCTCACTTTTCAGGAGTAGCCTCAGTCCGTTTGTGGGTTTTAGGAATCAGCAGATCAATCCGATTGTCTAATGAAACCATTAGCTGGTTGATAACATTTCGGACTCAAACAACTTGTTTTATTGCTAGTTGGAATTTGCAGAGCGTTTTGTGTGTGGATACTTTCAGAAGTTATTATTTCAAACTTATACTCAATGTAACTTTATGTTTGCTTGACAAGAGCAGATGTTGAATCACCCTGTAAGTTTAATTCTTGGAATGAACTTTATTCTACCTCAGACGTGATCTGCTCGCTCCCATTTATGGTTGTGTTATTATGCCTGAGCGTCCCTCGTAACCGCGCAATGGCCATCTCGTAAACTGTACCGCATAGAAGCGGGTTCGACGAACCCCACACCAACCAGCCGCAGACCTTTTTTCGCAGACGAATATTATTTATTGAAGTTCCAGATTCTGTTTAGGTCGCATAAACAAAAACCGGCTGGACCGTAAGAGATTATACGGATTTGTTGAATCACAGCCGCACCTTTCAAATTTTTGCTCTAGGACAATCTTGCTACGAACATTGCAGTCAAGTTGGCGTTTTGTCGATAAAGTTGTAAAGATTTGTAGTTTACAGACATCATACGCGGCATTTTCATTGTTTTATTGATCTACCAACGGGATGTAATTTAATCTAATGATATGACGGGCGATTCTCGCGTGATTCATCGCTGGGCAGCGTCATAAAACTGCAGGAGATCCATTTAATAAATGATTCGGGCTATTGAACTCGCACGTGGTGGCTAGCAGCACTACTTCACGTGCGTCTGTCGTTTCTATTATCTTGTATTTACTTTTCTCTTGTAAAACAAACAGCTTGCATGCCGATAACATGACAGTAGGCGTTATGAATATTGTATTAAATATTCATTTTACAGAGTCAGTATTGCATAACGCAGGCTAACTTAGCAGACTAGTTTAGAATGCATCCTTCCGCTATAAAGTGGGCTTTAAGCTCGTCTTTTATCCGACCCTCTAGTCCGGTGAACCAGAACTTACCATCGTATACCCTTTAGCCAGCTTCACCGCGATCGTGACTCCAGTTTTATACCCAAGTAACTTGAAATATCAAAATTGCCAACTGTCGTAAATATCAAGCCGTGGGTGGCTGAAAGGCAATGCAGCTTCAACGTTGGTCGGATGCCAAATTTATCCCTTTGGTGACATCAATAGTGTCGATAGTCGTGTGGAGAAAAGATATACGATGGAATCGCGTGGCTGCAGGGGCACCAGCCCAGCACCCGCGCCCCTGAAGGCCCACCTACCTATCACGTGTTGGGGTGCCCTTGACCCGTACTTCTAGAACGTTGTTTTGGCTGCTCGCCTAATTGTATCCATTTGTCAGGCGTATCGATTTTCCTTTACACCCATACCGCTGCCACAGCAGGTGTCTTTGTGATTTCCTTTTGATCATTCGTAGAATGTTTGGTGACATTGCGTTGTTTGCTTGAGTAAAAGAAAACGGACGCATTTAATGAAACTTAACATACACACCTATTTTTGTCCATCTACGAAAGCAAATAATAGGGTTATCATCAGCCATTTGACGCCTACTGGAGGACATAGGTCTCCCTAGTAATATGGCCGCCAATTGTACCTACTGTACTAGGTTATTGTCAAATTTCATGTGTAATTCCTGGTGTACATACAATAAAGAATATTCTATCTATTTATCCCTCATTTTCCAACTTTCCGGGTCTTGTGCCGCCCGCATCAGGGTTATAATATTGTAAGTACCTAAGTAATTTACTCGTATGTCCGTGGTATGAACGAATTTTTTATAGAGTTTCATGGAGTTATCGAATTATATCTGTCAATGCTAGAATTCTCAGTTTTCCTTGACACTGCGTCTGCAATAGTGAGCAAAAATTTCTGCTTTTCCTCTAAGTCACTAAGAGCGCACGCCCTATGTATACAAATGACATCAATTTACAAAGCCAAGTTCTGTCCATGACATTGAAGGCTCTTTGATTTTAATGTACCATTATGTTTAATACTCGTACTTCCTGCTACGAGTATTACCTGAGGTCGTCACCTGAGTCCTTATAAAAATTTTAACTGGAAATCAATATCACTCTGCGGCCTCGTGCTCTAGCTCGAACATAAGTTAAAAGAGCCCCACGTTTGCAATGAAATAACTATTTGGTCTGGTCCGAGAGAATGTCAACGGCGTTCAATATACGTTTCTTTGCCGTACGTTCTAATCCCCTTGGGCATGTAGACTTCTAGATCTCGTAGCGTATCGGTGATAAAATATATAGGCTAAAATAAATTGTTTTGGCTCAAAATGTTGCAACACAACGCTGACTAGTGTATTACTTACAGTCATAGTTTCCAAATGAATGCAGTGCAGATGTTAAGGCACCCAGGGCAAGACGAGCGGTGAGTCATACGTTCGAGGTTACCGCACAAACAGTTTAAATTGGTGATTTCTTGCTTCCGACCCGGGTCCTAGAGACTTCGTGGGAGATGGGAGTGGCACGACACAGGGTATCCTAGTGTTGTATGTAAATGTTTATGTTTATTTATCCGTCTTTTTTTCTTTTACTTAATACATTGTGGAATTCTCCATTCAGCACCCGACGCTTACTAACTGTTGTTAACGTACTGTTGACAGCTGCTTACAGTAGATTAACAGGATGTTAGTGTACCTACACTACCTACGTGGAACAGGGGGTAGATTCGCATAGTGACTATTCACAAACGCTAATGACGCACAAAAACCACAAAATGAAACGTCGACCTGAAAATCCCGACATCAAACAACTCCACGATGAATAAGTATTCATTAGTAGACCGATGTACTTAAATAAACCAATAAAGAAAGTCTCAACTTTTTATTTTCTGAGCCGATAATTGTTCAAGTGGGCTCGGTTCGGGCGCGTCTTCGAGAGGTCACCCAGGCGCAAGGGCTTAAGAAGGCAGCACAGGAGGGCTGGAGGGCGCTCCAGGTGCGCTGAGTGCGCGACCTTTCGTCTCCCACTTCGGCCCCCCTGTCGAAGTTCCCTTTGCGCCCTATTTTTAATGATTCTCTGCTTAAGGGGGTCCAGGGGGTATCACAAGCGCCACCGAGGAAGTGAAATCTTTTTTTTTTACAAATCGAATTTGCAAAAATTGTCAGTAGGGACAGTCTCTCAATCATGTAGACAGTGATTTTTAAGACCCACGACAAGGATTCTAGGATCAGGATTCTGAGACTAGATAGCATTTATGCCAAAAACGTTACGTTAATGCTGTGTTGTCCTACATGTTTGCCTTAGGTTCACGAACATGGGTTCTAAAAATCACTATGAACATGATTACGAGATTGTACAGACATTTTTAGCAAATTCTTTTGTAAAAAAATATATGAGTATTTTTTCTCGGTGGCGCTAGTTTTAGATAATGGATCCCCTTAAGGGCAATTTTGACACGTTTACTGTTTAGTGACTGTAAAAGATGAAAACTTTCGGCAAAAGTCGAACACATGGCACTATATTAAAATTACGGACATTTTACACATATTTAAATTTTCACATACATACCTACCTACTTAGTTTTTGATGAAGAGATTTGGCGGCTGAAGAAAATCCCAGACCATAAAAATTCTTAGACCCTTTATGAGATCCCTGTTTTACGTAGATTTTGCGATCATAAAAAAGTATAAGACAGGGTAAGATACTACGATTTTGTATTGAGTCATAAAATAAAACTTGTAAAGAAACTAGAAAGAAAGAAAGAAAAAAGAAAAAAGGTTTATTTTACGCCACATGGACATACATAACAACACAAGTAAGTAAATACAGAAAAATAAGGTAAATATTTGACAAAAGTACAAGAAACATGAAGCTACAGTAAGAGAAGAAAAAAAAAACAAAGTGTTTACAGTTGATTTGCGCTGTATGTCGATGCAGTAGAAAAAAGGTCTCTAGCTCAGTATTTGCTTGCACCCAAAGCACTGATTTTCAGCTAGGGCCTTCCGGTGACTCACGGAGCATCAGAACGGAACAAATACGCACTCATACTTATATACAAAATATAGAAACACACGCTCATACATATACGTACATAATATAATATACTATATTCTAATAACTAATACACATTAAATACACTTTAAATACTAGGGTCAATAATACCAGTGAATACAATAACAAATTAAATTAAATACACTATTTAATATCTTGACTTGACTCGTGCTTAGGAAGAATGGGTAGATAGTAGGTCATGCTGGAAGAGGTAGGTAGTTTAAGCTTTCTGGTAACTCAACAAATACCCTTTAAGTTTCACCTTAAATGTATACTTGCTGGTAAGGACTTGGAGAGGAGGAGGAATGTCATTCCAGCATTTAGACGCCGCGAATCTGAAGCTGCCGCGAAACGCCGCCGTTCGGTGTGCTGGTATTGCTGTCCTCATTTTGTGTTTATATTTGTTTCGTGACCATTGGATTTTACTAAACAAATATTCCGGAGTCTCAGTTTTTATTACACCGAAAAGCAGAACAGCAAGGTGCAGTTTACGACGTGCAGACATCTTCAGTAGGTTCGCGTCGTTCAAATACGGAGTGACATGGGTTCGAGGGGGGACAAACAAAATCGAGCGCACGCATTCTGCACACGTTGTACCAATCTTTCAGACCTGCGAAGCAAACACCCACCATAGACAACGTCGCAGTAGTTAAGCTTAGACAAAACAAGCGACTCGCATAACTTGACCCGCTGGACTACTGGACGAGACGTAGAAATTATTGTGCCTTAGTAAATATTTAGTACCTGGGTGACCGTACTTTTTTTGTAATATAAAATATGTAATATAAAATAAAAATACCTAATCCTTTTTCAACAAAAAAAAGAACTTTGAAAAAAAACATCATGCCTCGAACCGGGTCTCTTGAAATCGGCCCGAAACGGTCGCCCGTTTTCCCGTCAGAACTATCCCAACCAACCTTGCAGATGGATGCGAAATTTACCTCTGTATGTTATCATAGCAAATTTCAATTGCGTTAAAACACGGATAAAACAATGTTTTCTAAAAATATAACCTAGTTAGATTAATTAAATGCCCCCGAAAGCATCTGTCTACAATATTTCGTGAAAATCGTTGGAGCCGTTTCCGAGATTCTGATTATATATAAATATATATATACAAGAATTGCTCGTTTAAAGAGATAAATAGATTAGAGTCACCCATGATGACTAACCATAATAAGTACGTAAATTTCGCGAATAAAAAAACAACTTCCAGGAAAATAAATGCACCAAAGAACCATTTGTCATTATTATATTCGTCGTCCATTCCGCTAATGAAATGTTATCCACTGGCGCGGCGGCGTGCGCCCTTGTCGCGTAGTCAACAAGCAATGTAATTTGCTCGTAGCGCATTGAAATTATCTAGATTGGTGTAATTCCCAAATCCCAATAAATTACACACGTTTGCTTAGGTCAGGACTTTCCTCAATTAAACTACTCAAGAATTAAGTACACTTAACGCTACATTTACAAATTGCTACGTACGTGTAACCGTGTTAAGCCGCACTGTGTCATAAACCAGCGACATTGAGTTCAAGAACAATTGAACAACGAAACTTGAGGAACTAACTTCACACGCAAAATCAGTGAGCAGGCGAAAAAGTCATTGATACTGCTAGTATGTAATGTACACGGCTTGTAGCGACTTGCAAGCGAGCGGCACGCTCACGGTGACCCAGTTTTGATTCAGTTACTGAGCGCCTATTACAAGCTTGACATTACGAATACAATAAGTGCAGTATAAAGAGGATCCACTTCATTTTTAGGGTTCCGTATCTGAAGGGCGGCAATCATCATAATAATCAGCACACTCTGCCCACTGCTGGGTCGCATCGCGGTCTCTCGCCATTCGCAACCACGGGCCCTTTGATGACCTGCTCACCGTCTGACCATCGGACTGTAGATCTGCCCACTGACCCCCGTCCGGCTCTTGGCCGTCAGTCAGTTACAGTCCTAGTCCAGCTGCCAAAGGGGGGCAATAGTACCCTATTAATTTTCCCACTACGTTTGTCTGTCTGACCTTTAAGGAGTTTTTTTTTTCTCTTTCAACATAGCAGACTGCTGCAACTTGCAGAAACTACTTGCAACCTGGAATCTTATATTATATACAGAATCCTCGGTGCGCGACTCCGACTTGCACTAGCCAATTTTTTATTTGCACACCCGTGTATACGTGAGAATACACGGTTATAGAGGAAACAAGCTAGAGTATTTTCGAAATAAATATGTTCGTTTAATTTATGTGAATTAATCATCTTAATTTATATTTACTATGTTATGTAAGCATATTTGTTTGTGGCAATAAATCAATTCATCTATTCAATTTAATGATGCAACTGTGAGTATTGGAACATACATATTTGTTACTTACTGCTGGTTCTGTAACTCTGGAGTAATTGAACCTTTCTTGTTTTTGGGAAATTTTATTTCGTTCTTTTAGGTTCTTGGCCTTAGGCTCCTGGCTGTAGGTCCACAGTTAGGTCCAGCTGTTACCACTTTTGAGATTTATTTCGCTCACGTTGAAATAGATGTGAAAGGCGAAATTACTGGTTTTCATGTCGTTTGTGATAGGCCTACTTTTTACCGCTGCCGCATGCAAAGTTCACATTATTGCAGTGCCAAAACTCGCCAGCCGCATATGTTTTCATACAATGTGTTTATATTCCAGGACATTTTTACCTTGTTTACATTGTGAAGACAAATTTCGCCAGATATTTTGTGAAATAAAACTAACTTATTTTATTTTCACACGCACTCGCTGACTTTATTTCTTGTTGAGTTAATAGCAACTGGAATAAACTTGACGACACTAAAATGTCTCTGTTTGATATAATATTATTCCTCTAACCCATATTATTATGTAACTAAATCAGTGTTGAAATATATTACATTTATTTAGGTTTATTAATCTTGCAAATAAATAAATAAGTCGTATTCCCCAATGTTGGCGACTGAGGGCCGATTTCTGAATTGGGAATTTACACTAAGTAAATACTTAAGTAGCGTTTTGTCACGCTCTTTTCTGAAGAAATTTGAGGAGACAGCACTACAGTAAAAGTAATTACCTACTTAGCGAAATTCGCAATTCAGAAATCGGCCCTTAGTCTCTAATAATAAATATCTTAAAATAAAATAGAATAAATTTATTTGCCTAGAATGTGGTACATTTTGATGACATGTTATATGAGGTAAATATGATCTCACATTCTGTTAGCTATGTTCTAACATGCAAATATTTAGTTACTATGTTATGATCTACAAACAGGTCTAATATATCAATTCAAACTAAGAATAAGAATTGAATTGTACTCTGCAGCATATTGGTCTTGTTCAATGCATTCGCAAATTGTAAGAATCGGTCAATCACCCGCGTTGCGCATGACCTGATTTACTATGAATATTCCTCTGCTGAGTTCTTCTGTAAATATGTTTGCATCGAGTAGAACATCCTCATTTCGATAAAAATAAGAGGATATTCAGTTAAGCAAGTAAAAACATAACCGGTCCGGGATTTTGTCAACCGTACATTTTTACATAAAAAAACCAAATATTTTATTAATAGTGACTTAATTAACATGAAAATATCCTGAAACTCTAGTCATATCGCGAAAAGCAAGAAAATGCGTTGTTTAGAGGCTTATTTTCATCATTCCTTTCAGACACAGATACATTTTAAAACGCTAAAACAGAAATGCGTTTTTCTTTGAAATTAAATCATGCACTCTTATTGGGACACCCTTTAGTTTATCGACTTATCTTTTGTTTTTTTTTTCCCAAACAGGATGTATGTACAGCATGGCGGCTTTCGGGCCGGTGCTCGGGTTCCTGCTCGGCGCCTATCTGCTTTCCTTCCACATGGACTCGTTCTCTGGCGACATCATCTCTATAGGTAAGTAACTACTAAATATTACATCCCTCCCGTGCCCCGCGGTGGGGACATAATGGGTCGATGATGATGATGATGTTGATGAAATATTACATAAATCAGCGAATACCACTTGTTACCAATGTCGTCAATCATAAGCATTCCACATCTGGGGTGCAATTACGTAAGACTCCACTGTACGGAGTTATCCGATTTAGCCCTTTTATTCCCGGTATGTCACACCACCTTATTCCACACTGTTATATTCTGGGACTTTTTTCCCAGTAGGTATCTCATACTCCTACTCCGAACTGTCATATACATTCTTATTTTGACTAGAGTTGTCTAAATGCTAAACCCGATAGAGTGGAAAGTTACGTAATATAAGGGCTGATCTGGAAGGTGAAATACACTAGGCCTAAATAGTGGCCTTCATCCACATTGATTTCATGGACTCATACTCCGGTGAATAAATCTCTATAGGTAACTACAATACGTTACAAATCAGCGCATTCCACTTGTTATCAATGGCGTAAATCATACGCATTATTTGTGGTAGATAATGCATAGAAACATTTTCTAGACAATGCGCATTCTTGTATATAGGATAATTATTAACATTGGTAGAAGGTCTTTTAGAAATACCCATTTATATATCATCATCAACCCATATGTCTCCACCGAGGGGCACGGGTCTCTTCCCTGAGGAAGGTATAGGGCATACTCCACTACGGGGGCCAAGTCCGGATAGGTGGAGGCTTGTAAGACTAGTGGCTGGTCTTACTGTCAGAAGTTTTCAAGCCGCCCTAAGGCCTCTGACTTGGCTTAACGACTGCCATCTATCGACGGCAACCGGCACCAAATGCTTAACGTGCCTTGCGAAGCACGGAACTGCTCGGAAAAATGCCACTAGCGTTAGTCATAGACAGAAACCCATCCATGGACTGAACGCGCCGTACGTTGCTTAACCTTAGTGATCTTTTTTTTTTAAGATCATTTATATCTATAAATTAGAAATTATACCTACCATATTGCTAATGAAAATACTCCTATATACTCTTAGATTTTGTTCACGACCAGTATGCACGATTTTGCTCATCACTTTAGAACAAACCCATAATAGGAAATGAAAGTAAAAGGTGATCTTAAATCGAAAGTTACCATTGTGACATATCCCCTGGGGGTTAATCAGAGGCAATCCTTTCAAATGTCAGCAGCGGTCGCGGTTCGCGGTGAAAGCTGTGCCGGCGCCTGACTGTTTTGACGCCATATTTTATGATAATTAACTGGCATGGTTGGCGTATCATTTCTATCTCACTTTTGATGATATAAATTGATTTTGATCATAATTTAAATTGATTGGATTGCGGCATGTGTGAATTTAAATGCATAATTACGTGGGGTCCTTTTACGAAAATATTATTGCATACTCATTGATTACGTATGGATCACTTCTTGAGAGTATACAGGGTGGAATTTTGTAATGCCACCTGAAGGGGAAGTACTCTTAATACTGTAGATAGAAAATTTTACTCAAAGAAAACATTCCTTTATTTTTAAAAAGAAAGAAAACTGCATTGAAAGATTTTTTAAATTTCGCTTGCCTCACCCGGTAATCGAACCTACTAAAATCTGTGAAAGTTGCACCCTGTACTTTTATTGCATCGATCGTTAGGGTCAATTATGAGGATGAAATCTCTCTAACAAACTAAATTAAATGAAAGGAAAACTATCTACAGTATTAAGACTACTTCCCCTTCAGGTGGCATTACAAAATTCCACCCTGTATACTGCACATGTGCGCCGCCATGCCAACGCCGGTTTTCATGCGGACTTGAAATCGGCGTGACAATTTGACGCCGTACCTACTTGATTTTTACAAAATACAACTGGCCTCAATCTGAGTGTATTTCTATGTTTATGATGTGCTTGCGGTTACTAGTACAGGACATTGTTTGGGACCAGTACAATGAAATATAATATCACGAGCTGGCCCGGTAAACGTTGTTTAGCCATATACATTCACTTAGAGGACTACGATAAATTAGATAACAACCTATTCTATTCTTCCAACCTACCGATTGTTTATATAAAATTTCATCGAAATCGGCCAAGCCGTTTCGGAGGAGTATGCACACTAACATTGAGACATGAGAATTTTATATATTACGAGTAGATTACTTCATTATGTTCTACTTTACCCATTACGTTATTCATTGGTACCCAAAAATCCCAATGGAAACTGAATTCTGGTACGTAAAATTAAAGTTGCTAGCAAAATTGTGCATTAGGTTTAAGATGTAACTGGTGTATCAGGTTTAACGTTTAAGATGATTTTTTTCCGCTGCCTTTCTCTCCTAAATAAATGAATAAATTGTGCCCGGATAACGGCGACAGGCTTGCCACTTGTCACGTTTGGGACCTAATAAACTCGGCAAAACGTGGGCCCAGTTCCAGTGACTGATGCCTCTGCCTACCCCTTCGGGGATATCGGGCGTGAGTTTATTAATTTTAATTTAATTTCTCTCCTCTAAAATACGACCCGAAAGCAGCAGCTAATATCGTACATTGACATGCAGCAAACGTAAATTCTTGTTGAAATAGCTTTGTGGATTCCTCATTTCTACGGGATTTCCTATTGTTCGTGTTCCTTTCACCGCTACAAAAACCCCAACCGCCGTCTATTCCAGACCCCGGCGACTCCAAATGGGTCGGCATGTGGTGGGGCGGCTTCCTCCTCTGCGGGCTGCTCCTGATCCTCGTCGCGATCCCCTTCTTCTCCTTCCCCAAGGTGCTACTGCGGGAGAAGGAGAAGATCCGGCTGGTGGAAAAGGCGGCCGCCGCCGCGGGCACCTCCGCCGTGAAGAAACCGACCAAGCCACAGAAGGATATCAAGGATACCGGATACGGAAAGGATATCAAAGGTGAGTCGTTGGGGGCCATCCATAAATTACGTCACACGAATTTCATGATTTTATGACCCCTCCCGCCGTCCTTGTCACAGCTGGTCACATTTGTGAGACGCCCCCTCCCTAGTGTGACGTGGCATATTTTGCAATTTTATATCTAGAAATTATTTAATTAAAACAGCAGTTCCGAAATTTGTTTTATTTCCGACAGAGCTGCACATAGAATTAGGAACAGATAGAGTGGCAAATGTCTTTGACTTTTTCGTTAATAACTTTGAACTATTGTTTTAAGTTCGTGTTTTAACACATAGATTGTAATAGATTTTGAAATGTGAGGTCACGAAATTTAGGATCCCTCCCACTCCCTTGTCACACAATGTCACACTTCGTCAACCCCCTCCCACCCCTTAACTTGTTACGTAATTTATGGATTGCCCCTTGTCTGTTGCTTTGATCCCCGTGACACTTCAATCTTACAGCCCTTACTTGTCCATACTAGTCATAAGCCTTCGCCAGGACACGCCACTTCCTCTTGTCCTCAGCCATCCTCATCCAGCCTCACCAAGAAGCTTTAGATTAACATAATGTTGCTTCGCGTTGTTTTATCCTCGGTCAGGTCAAATATTTGACTTAAAAGTGTTAGCCTGGCTTCCCACGGTCCGCGATATCGCGAACGGACGCGGACGGCCGACGACCACGGACAGCCACGCACCACGAGAGGCTCTTTCAACTGACCTGTCGTCTGTCTGTGCTACCGCGGACCGAGACCCTTCCCACGGTGTGTCGTCCGAGTTGGTCCGCGTCCGTCCGCAATGTCGCGGGCCGTGGGAAGCCAGCAGCCCTTACTCACTTCGTCACTTCCTCTTGTCCTCAGCCATTCTCATCCAGCCTCACCAAGAAGCTTTAGATCAACATAATATTGCTTCGCGTGATTTTATCCTCGGTCAGGTCAAAATTTGACATAAAAGTGTTAAAATTTGCAAGCGAGAAAGCACGCAGCTGAACATACGTCGGACGTGTCGTTCGCACATTCTATAATTTTTATTGATAATTATGTACTTTTGATTGATACATGTGTTCTGCCTGAATCGCTCGTAGCCTGGGCTGCCTGAGTGTTCTTAAACGATCACTAAGGTTAAACAACATACGGCGCGTTCAGTCCATGGATGGGTGACCGTCTATGACTAACGCTAGTGGCATTTTTCCGAGCGGTTCCGTGCTTCGCAAGGCACGTTAAGCAGTTGGTGCCGGGTGCCGTCGATAGATGGCAGTCGTTAAGCCAAGTCAGAGGCCTTAGGGCGGCTTGAAAACTTCTGACAGTAAGACCAACTACTAGTCTTACAAGCCTCCACCAATCCGGACTTGGCTACCGTGGTGGAGTATGGCCTATACCTTCCTCAGGGAAGAGACCCGTGCCCCTTGGTGGGGACATGATGGGTTGATGATGATGTGTTCTGCCTGAGACTTTGCTAGGTAATACAATATTTTACCGCGAAAATTCGAATTCGAAAAAGGCGAATTGATGAGTACTTTATGTGTGAGTAAATATCTATACTTATGAACAGTTTTCCGGATACACTTATTTCTCTTTTTGTCGGAAGAGTCCGACCAGGTTTCGCTCTGATTCGCAGAGCTTAATCATAGTGAGCAGAGAGGGAGCTCGCGTCGTGTTTCATTTTTTCAGCTTGATTTCATCGTCTCGCTTCAGACCTCTACCAAACAAATATTAATGTATCAATTTATTTAAAAGAATATGTATTTCCTCAAGCAATACATATTCGATTTGAGCCGCTTTCTTTATCGTACACGCGCGCTACCGTAACTTTATGGCTTTCGTTTAGGACGCGATAGCTTGGTTTATTGTATTTTAAACGACATTAAAATTTTTTGAACATGAAACTTGCCCTCCCGTTTGACCTGAATACTTGTTAGCAACCTACCAAAGCTCGTTCTAATATTTTAACAATCGCACAATAATTTGCCCGGAATTCCGAGTCGTAATTCGGAATTCAGAAATTCGCTTTTTCCTTTTACTTTGGACATTTGCAATTGATGAGCATACAGGGTGTAACAAAATATCAATTAAGGGTCAGCTCACACCGAGACGCGACGCGGCGCGACGCTGCGCGCACATTTTTCATAGAGCGACTCAGAATATACTTTATTCACTACACGAAAAGATACACATTACATTGTGAGAATTCAGATTACGTTGCACCACGCAGCACTGCGCCTCGAGGTGCCTCGCGGCGTAGCGCGACGTATCGTGACGCAGCGGTGCATCGCCGGTACGCGCGGCGTGCAAGAGCGGTGCTGCGTCTCGCGGTGCCGCGCGACGCAGCGCGACGCCGCGAGGCGCAGCCTGAGGCCGCTGTGGTGACTTCTCTACTATTTCCGTCCAGACTTCGTTTAGAATTGACGCAGTTCGGTCGAGTGCTCGATTGAAAATATAATGATAGACTGGGATCTTGTTATAATCGGACTTCTCGCAGAAGAGGAAGAGGAAGAAGTTTACAAAAATAAAATTAAAAAGAAGACATCACACAGGAGTATTTGGGTGCATAATTTATGGAGAAATAGAGGAATTCATGGCGAATTTCATACTTTGGCTTTTGACCACATTGCCAACTATCCAGAAAAGTTTTATGATTATTACAAAATGGACTACCAAAAGTTTCAAAACTTATTAAATGTGTTGCGGCCATATATAGAAAAACAAAAAACTAATTACAGGCCCACTATCTCGATTGAAGAGCGGTTATCTCTCTGTCTTAGGTAAGTAATGCTAATGTACTAGGTACTTAAGAGTTTGTACTCTTTTGCTTTCGCTTTTTTTACAAATAAATAGAGAAGTGACTTTGGTCTCTAATCTGTTTTACATCTGTTAATGAACTTATCTAATTTTGTGCATATTTAGACAGTGCTTACAACAATGCATCATTAATTCCTTCTGTCAGTTTGACGTGTTTTATAGCCTTGCTTGATGCAACAGGGTGATGAGTCTGTGATTCGAGTCGGCGCACAGTGTGATATTTTTGAAATCTAGCTTGACAAAATTATTTCTTGCTCTTAAATACCAAATAATATATTATATAATGGATTTAAAGACATTGTGATGATTATAGGCTTGTATTTCAATAAAATTTTATGATTTTGATCACTGATACGGCTTAAGTATAATTAAAAAATAATAAAATAATGAGTAAAAATTACATATCACTCAGAGTCTATCTCACTAGTATCGGTTTCGCTACTAGGATTTTCGTAAATGTCATCATACTCTTTGGTTGTGCTCTTCATTTCTAAAAGCTCACATACTTCTTTCGTGATATGGCCTTCTAAAAGCTCACATACTTCTTTCGTAATATAGTATATTTAGTATCAGCATTCCACCTGTGCGAAGCCGGGGCGGGTCGCTAGTTTCAGTTATTAAATAACAACATTATTGTAGATAGGCAAGCTCTTTTTTATTACACTTAATAATTTTTAGCTAAAGTAACAAAATCAGGAATGTTAAGAAACTTAAAAAAATCACATATTCTGTCGATTTCACAATTATTATTAATTAATTATTGATATATGGTGGCTTATGGCGACGGCGTTAGTTTTTCGTGATCTCGTAATCAGTGAAAGGTGCATCTGTTATTTCAGTTTCATCATTACTGACGGATGATGGCGTGTATGTGTATGGTGCTGATCTTCTGGCGGCCTGAAAGTTGCTCATGTTTGATGGCGTGTACGTGTCGTTTTTTTCGGTTTCGTAATTGGGAAGGGGTGTAGCGGTTATCTCAGTATTATTATTACTAACGGATGATGGCGTGTACGTGGGTGCTGATCTTTCCGAAGCCTGAAAGTTGCTCAAGTTTGATGGCGTGTACGTGTTGTTTTTTTCGGTTTCGTAATTGGGAAGAGGTGCACCGGTTATCTCAGTACTATTATTATTGACGGATGATGGCGTGTACGTGTATGGTGCTGATCTTCTCGAAGCCTGAAAGTTGTTCATGTTTGATGGCGTGTACGTGTCGTTTTTTTCGGTTTCGTAATTGTGATATTGTGAATATAACAAATTAACTTCTTCTTGTTCTGTCAATTTTAATTCTGCGTCATTAACTATCTGGAAGATCTTGCGTTCAATTTCTGCCTTTATTTTATTAGGCATTCCTTTGACTTTACTTGCCATGCTTTTAAAAAAATAATCCGTAGAGTCCTCTTCCTTTTTAGTCTCAATGTAACGGGATAATATTTCCGATGCTCTAGGCTGTTGTGAAATATTTCGTGTATGTGATGGAGACCGTGATACAGAACCCGGTCGTGATACTGGTGAGTTAGCTTGTAATGGTGACTGTATAGATTGCGAATCATCATTTATAGAGTATGTAGATGAGTCATCTAGATTTGAGACCTGGGAATTTTCTTGCACAACATATTTTTTTAGAAATTCCAATTCTTTCTCAAATTTTATGGGCTTAGCCTTCACTCTGGCAGAACCACTTTTTCCATCTTTTCTTAAATTTATTGATCGTCTATAACTATCACGGATTTTCTTCCAGCGCTTTTGACAGTCTGGTGCTGAAATAAAAAATAAAATTATGGTATATGTTTTCTGTAATAATACTGACATATATTTATGCAGGATATCCCAGAAATCAACGTCAACCCGGAAACGACTACGTCGAATTATTATCCATGTATCCATGGAAAATCTCGTGAAAAAATTATCAAAAAATAACTGTAACATAAAGTGAAAATCTTAAAAAAATAATCAGAATACTCCGTAGTTAGTTAATTAAAATGTCTCACTGTAGTTTAAACTATAATTTTTTTCAGGTTTTTGACTACAGCAATCAGCTTCAAGTCTGTAGCACAAAGCTATCGCATGGGTTACAGTACCGTTCTAACAATTATTCACGAAACCTGTGCTGCACTTTGGAAAGCATTGCAACCTATGGTTATGCCAAAACCAACTCGAGAGCTATGGGAGTCGATAGAAAAAGATTTCGATAGCATCTGGCACTTTCCTAACTGCATAGGAGCTATTGACGGAAAGCACGTCAACATAAGAGCACCTTGGAATAGTGGAAGCCTGTACTTCAATTACAAAAAACACTTTAGCACTGTTTTGTTGGCAATAGTAGATGCTAAATATAGATTTGTTGTTGTTGACATAGGATCTTATGGCCGAAACAGCGACGGAGGCATTTTATCTAATTCCAAATTGGGAGTGAAGCTACAAAGCAATCAATTAGGAATACCTCCTAATAAATGTTTGCCGGGTACAACATGTAACGCACCTCATGTTTTTGTTGGAGATGAGGCTTTTCCCCTGTCTCAAAACATAATGCGACCCTTTCCCAGTGACCAAGTCTCCCATGATCGAGAAAAAAAAATTTATAACTACCGCTTGAGCAGAGCAAGGCGCATTGTGGAAAGTGCTTTTGGAATTATGCAGCAGAAATTTGAAATTTTTCAAAAAAGAATAAGAATACAGCCGAAGTATTTAAACAACATAATTTTAGCATGTACATGTCTACATAATTACATGCTAGACGACATACCCGAAAACATTTCATTACCAAGAGACAGCATTCTACAAAATTTATTAGACACCAGCCAAATTGATGATGAAGAACCTATGACTATTCGAAACCATTTTAAAACCTACTTTAATTCTGAGAATGGTTCGGTCTACTGGCAAAATGATATGATAGAAAGATGTTAAGAATAGGTAGGTAACAATAATTTCAAAAACCAAGGGAAACCTGTTATTGGCTTTATAACTGTATAATTGATTGTCAATTTATATGTATTGTCACGCTGTTGGTTTTCTAAATAAATAAATAAATAAAACAGACGATAGCGTCGATGTAGGTACTGCAAAAACCACACCATGCGATTTTATCAAAGTTTATATTATAATGATGTCCTTTATTATATTTCTTTGACTAATTGTGTACCTACGTATGTACATTAAATGTATTTTATGATATTGACTTGTTTTATTAAAATCGATTAAGTAATATTTACAAAGTTACTTACCCGATAAACCCAATTGTTCACTAATTTTGTCCCATGCATTATTTTTAGCATTTCTGTCACTATAGTGTTTTGACGATACATTATACAAACACTCGTAGCGCTGCACAAAAAAAATTAACTTCTCCTCGATCTCCATAATGCACGCACCCGCCAAATATACGTCGTTCTCGTGCGCTTGCCAGTGGTAGACTGCGGGAGGGCGCGGGCGGGGCCGCGCGGCGCCCGCGGCTAGTAGATACGTTCCGCTGCGCCTCGCGGCATCTCGCTGCGCAGCAAGGCGTCGTCCTGCTACGATTTTAAGATGCGCCTCGCGACGTTGCGATGCGTCTCGCGACGACGCGCGGCGCAGCGCGAAATCATTGGCCTCTTTGAGTATCGTCGCGTCGCGTCGCGTCTCGGTGTGAATTGACCCTAATGTAGGTATTACGTGAAATTGCTTTTCGTGATTTCAAAGTTTTTCCTAAAGTAAAAGTTTATCGTGTTGAAATGTAGAATATGCCATATCGTGGCGTTTACGATGGGTTTTGGAACTGCAGTATCTATACTATTACGTTTAACTTTTCGCGAGCTTTCGTCAACGCTTACGTTATACTTTATAGGATGTTCAAAAGGACATTACATAAGAAATAATGTATAATGGTGAGCTTGCTTAAGCTTGTCATTTTATTAGTCGGGTGGATCGGTTTTCGTGTTACGAATAATTATTTTGTACGTTATTTTTGCAAGGTTTGAAATTGGACCTGATGACGGATTCCACGGAGAAAATATGACAGGCATCTAAGAATTAAAATTGCTTTTTCAAAATAAATAATTAAAAACATTATACATATTTGTGTATTTTAAAGTCGTGTCTCATTTAAATGGGATGACTGTAGTGTCATCTCGTCATCATAATGAAGGGTTCAACATTTACATCTACATTGAAAGGAAAAACCAGAAACGATATTTTTGACATAGCTAGGCAGGCATGCATACCTAACATTAACATTATAAATGCATTGACATTCAACAAACAGAATGTAAACTCTTTACGTTGAAATAAATTTCTGATTTCATTCTTGATATAATAATTATAGCTAGGTAACGGATACACCACTATGCATTTATGAAGAAAACAACACATAAAATGAATCCCACTTCTAATACACCCACCGCTCCGCAGATATCCCTGTGTCGATGTGGCGGCTACTCAAGAACCCCGTGTACGTGGTGACGTGCCTCGGGGCCTGCATGGAGCTGATGATCGTCTCCGGCTTCGTCGTGTTCCTCCCCAAATACCTGGAAACGCAGTTCAGCCTCGGAAAAAGCCAGGCCAGCGTCTTCACTGGTGAGGATATTTAATTTTAATCTTTATCTAATCTCTTTAAACGAGCAATTCTTGTATATATATTTATATATAATCAGAATCTCGGAAACGGCTCCAACGATTTTAACGAAATTTTGTAGGCAGATGCTTTCGGGGGCGTTTAATTGATCTAACTAGGTTACATTTTTAGAAAACGTTCTTTTATCCGTGTTTTAAGGCAATTGAAATTTGCTATAATAACATACAGAGGTAAATTTCGCGTCTACATGCAAGGTTGGGATAGTCCTGACGGGAAAACGGGCGACCCGTTTCGGGCAGATTTCAAGAGACCCGGTTCGAGTCATGATGTTTTTTTTTCCAAGTTCTTTTTTTGTTGAAAAAGGATTATTTTAATTTTATATTACATATTTTATATTACAAAAAAAGTACCGAGCAAAGCTCGGTCACCCAGGTGCTTGTGTTAAAGTTAGAATGTGAGCTGCTTTTCCAAAGTGTATGGATAAGCTGTAGCAATGATATACAGATGGCTTTCAGAGGCTGCGTTGAAATATCAAACATGTTAGCAGGAAGGACGACGTTTTATTCTAATTGCCACAGTAACACAGAGTAAACAAGTAAACAAAGAAAATACATGCAAGGAAAGAAACATTTGATGTATGGCACCCTGCATGCCTCATCCTAGTCCATGTGCCTCGCGTGCATCCGTGACAAATAAAAGATTTAAATAAAATCGTCGCCTATAGATGGCAGTCGTTAAGCCAAGTTAGAGGCCTTAGGGCGGCTTGAAAACTTCTGACAGTAAGACCAGCCACTAGTCTTACAAGCCTCCACCAATCCGGACTTGGCCCCCGTGGTGGAGTATGGCCTTTACCTTCCTTAGGGAAGAGACCCGTGCCCCTCGTGGGACATAATAGGTTGATGATGTGATGTGAAATTAAATTAACTCGGCATTAATTACTGGTGCGTTCTACGAATAACACCGCAAAACAGATATTTAGTCGGGACCATGATTCGCATGCTTGTAGCAGAATACGAGTCCTTCCACTTCAAACTGATTGCGATCTCCGTAATCAGAATCTCGAAACATCTGGCAGTATTTGACATGCTTTTCTGCGAGTTACTAGCGTGCGTATCACGGGCTCTTACTACAGGTGTATGACACGTCGGAATATTTGCAGTTTAGCTAATAATCCCAATACTCTGTACGGCCAGGCTCCATAGCAATCCCGGGCGCATGCATCGGCATCTTCATGGGCGGGTGTCTCCTCAAGCGGCTAGAGTTGCGGCCCAAGGGAGCTGTGCAGTTCGTCCTCATTTCAAACACCATCTGCCTCTCCTGCTACGCCCTGCTTTTCTTCCTGGGCTGCGACAATATTAAGATGGCTGGCACCACTATACCCTACACTAATAACAGGTAAGAGACCATGAGTTATTTCAGGTTCAAAATTCCCTTGGACATGTCCAAGAAGAAGGTGTAAGGAAGGAAGGTCTTCTCTACAACACAAACAATATTTAAACATAGGAAGGGGTGCATGGAAAGAACACGAAATGTCACTTTTTTTTCAAATTTGTTTTTTAGTGGCAACACATTCGTCGTTTATGGTAGCGTTATTTACAATCTCAGAAGACTGAAATACAACAAGGAATGTCGCAAAAAATTTTGCTTTGTTTTGATTGGTCGAAATGGATTTCTCAATACAAAACCGTCCGTACTTTTAAACTTTAGAAAGCGTTTTTCTCGCAATTAACTCAGGTGGACGTACCTTGTTTTTTCCCTGCACCCTTCGTTATATTTCCGTAATGAAGTTCGTACAATAATATGACACTAAAATGTTTCTAACAGCTATCATGACTTTATTAGCTGTATGGAACAGCTAATAGTTGTATTATGAGTTGTAATCACACAACAGTTTTCTTGATAGTTTTGTGATATTTCTACCATAAACAAATAAGAATAATTTGCGATGTGTAATATCTCTTTCCTGTATTCGTTTGGAATCAATGATTTAGTCATTCATACAACTACTATTGCAAAACACTTTTGCTGGGACTACCTTTGATATAAAATAAATATGATAGGAAACCCGTTCTTCCACAACTGATTTTCCAACAAACTCTCATCGGCCCGGTGTTCATTCTATATACTTCCCACTGAGTATATTGCAATAAATCCCCCCCAAATCGGCAGCAACCCGGAGCCGTTCAAAGTGAACCTGACGGCGGCGTGCAACTTCAACTGCCTATGCACCGAGACTGATATGGAGCCGGTTTGCGGCAACAACGGGCTCACATACTTCTCTCCGTGCCACGCCGGCTGTGCGGACTTCTCATCGCGGTCAAACTTCACCAACTGCGCCTGTGAGTGCCTCCATACATGCTTTAGCCTAGCGGTTCCTATTCTCAAGGCTGTGGAACACTAACAAAAACGTTGTATTCTAAGGAAGCCCACACCACTTATGCTTTGGCCTAGCAGTTACTATTGTTTAAGTCTATGGAACATCAAAAATCCTTTTATTATTTAACAGAACCCCATATGCACTTTACCAATTTCGCCTGTTAATCTTCACAGAGTTTTATCATGGTGAATACAGTCGGTTCCTCATCTCTATATTAGTATTGTCAATATCCTGATTCTTGACCTTGACAATAACAAACCTTTGTTCTTATCAATGTCTGTACGGAGGAGGTTAATTCTATCGATCTGCCTAATAACCAGAACCTTTATCTTGTTTTCTTTTTAGGGCTTCTTCACACGTACCACAACCACGCCACGACCACAACCACACCTCAACCACACCACATGGCGGGGCGTATATTTTGTATTGAAAATGAATAGTACTATTCACACGTACCACATTTTGCAGTCGTAGTCGTTTTCGACCGTGTGTGTCTTACCGGCCACAACGCGACCACATCGCAACCACATCCCAAACACAACGCAACCTATGAATTCCGGAGTCGTACTGTGTCGGCACACGACGTAACCGCATCGCAACTACTGGCGACAACGCAACCACATCGACATTTTGTCGGTACCACAACGCAACTACAAAAAGCTGCAGCGACTCTATTCACACGTAACCACTGCTTGATCACATTTTGTCGTTGCGACGTGGTTGTGGTACGTGTGAAGAAACCCTTAGGCATTAAGAAAATTCCTGTAAATAATTCCAGGTATGCAATAGTTCACAATCCGTCTAACGCAACCCTCCGTTCCCAGGCGTCCACGCAAACATGGCGGTCCTGCCCGGGGTCTCCGTAAACGGCGCTTCGGCGTCCGCCCTGACGGCGGGCGCTTCTCGCGGCGAGTACAGCGAAGTGACGGTGGTGCCAGTAGCCACGGCCGGTGCCTGCAACCCACCTTGCACCACCATCTTTCCTTTCCTCGTGCTGCTTTTCTTCATGACCTTCGTGGTGGCTGTTACGCAGATGCCGCTCCTCATGATCGTACTGAGGTGAGTGGCGGAAACTGCACGAAAAAAGCGTTTCTCTACGGCAGCCATACTCGGATACTCCTGTAGGGGTTCCGCAAGAATTTAGAAAAGAAAACACCTCTCTGGTCGAACGTAATCCAGTTATTAACATAACATTTACATACATTGCTTCTGACCCCACACTAGGATACCCTGTATCCATCCAAAACCCGGGGATTTTTTGTCCCCAGTCGTTATTCAAATTATTAAAAATTATTAAAGAATTGTCTTTTCAAAACGATGGTTTTATTGTAGGGTTTCGTCACTAAACAAATTTCAGAACCGCTTCTCTAAGGTGTGGTCTGTGCCTACCTCTCCGGGATATTAGTGGTTCGTATGTGTTGCGTTTCATGCATTTGGAGTATGCAGTGTTGTGAAAAGTAAAAATTGTGCGACTAATAATTTAATCATTCATGTTAAAGGAGCAAACTCGGTTTGTAAGGATCGTGGCACGGAGCAAACTGTGGTCTCTGCCTAACCCTCCATTATACAGGTGTGAGGTTGTGTCATCTTATTACTCCATTAGGACATAGTGGTTCTATCTTAAATCATGCAACGGCCTCTGGCCTAGCGAAGTGACTCCATATTTTCCATATTTTAAAGATAAAGAAAATATTTCGGATACACAATTGATTGCACAAAAAATAACTTTTATTTATTTATCCATTTCTCAACATGGTATACCAAAAATACTGACATCCATGAATTAATAAGATAAGATAAGATAAGAATATTCTTTATTGTACACGAGGTGAAACACAAACATAAAATATTTACAAGGTAACAGTACAATTGGCGGCCTTATTGCTAAAAGCAATTTCTTTACAAAACTTACAGATGGCTACCTTAAAGGAGGAAATTAAAATCAATTCAATTAAAAATTACAAGGAAACACTGAAAACTGACACCAATAAACTGGCAAGAGACTTATTAAAGGTCGGCCCAAACGTAAATCCGTTAAACCGATGGCATATCCTCGCCCTCGATGACAGGTGAAATACTTGGAAACCAAATCATAAAAAAAAGAAAACTAAGGAGATGGTAATCACTGGATCGCCACTCAATTTACCAAAAAAAACCCTCGGGATACCATCTGACAAAGAGTATGAGTCGATGGTAGGTATTATACGTACGTACATCCTCATAGAGATCTATAGCCAATCTCCCATCTCCCTCCACAGATCCGTGAGCGAGGAGGAGCGCTCGTTTGCACTGGGCATGCAGTTCGTAATCTTCCGCCTCTTCGGCTACATTCCGGCGCCGATCGTGTTCGGGAACCTCATCGACTCTACCTGCATCCTGTGGAAGCAAAGCTGCGGCGGTGCCAAGGGCGGCCGCTGTCTCCTCTACGATATTGAGCAGTTTCGATACAGGTCTGTGAAGTGGTTTGGGTTTCCTGTATTTTATTTTATTTATAAGATAAGATAATAATATTCTTTAATGTACACGAGGAGAAACACAAACATAAAATATTTACAAGGTAGCAGGTATTTATTTTTATTTTGGCAACAGATCATAGACAGGTCGTAGTTTTACAAACTGGTACATTGAAATTTTGCTTAATGAAAAGACTTAGAGTGACGACAATAAGACTTAGATGTTTTGGTAACTAGTACACAATTTATAACTCATATAACGTAAATTACGGTTGGGTTCTTCGAGAGCACGGATTGGTACGGGAGTTCAGTGCTGCGCGAGCAAAAAGTAAAAAGTGTACTAGTAATAGACCTGATATTTCCGCAAGCCTCAAAGTTGTAGCATAGGCTAAGGTATGCCGATACCTCGGATACTAGGGTTTCCTCGCAATGTTTTCCTTCACAGTTAGCGAGTGGTATTGCAAATGTGCGTTACATCGAAAACAAAGCCATTGGTACATGCCGGGATTCGAACCCACGACCTCCCGAATGAGATGCCGTCGTTCCACCGCTTTACTATCACCAAACCGCACCGCACCTGTGCTAATGAAAATTTAACACATTGTGTTCCCATTTTATTAAGGCTTTTTGATCACGTTTACTCATATAATGTGCACAGCTGACTCTTCGTGGTAAGGAGCAAATAGTTTTTCGACTACTCTCTTGAGTAATAAACATTCAGATTAATTTGGTATAATCACTTTGCAATTACCACTAATCCGGATTTGGCCCCGTGGTGGAGTATGGCCTATACCTTCCTCAGGGAACCGACCCGACCCGACATCGATGGGGACATAATGGAATGATTATGACTTTGCAATTATGATATGTTGTTTATTTGGGTTTAGTGAACCAGAACGGTGCCGCAGCTCTATTCTATTCGCCACACATTGGGCGCCAATCGTGGGGGGTGTTAATAAAATAATAGGATATTGTGAGATATACTCTCTCCAACTTTACATTCCTATCCTCATTAATACTAATAGTAGGAAACTCAACACCAATACCAATATAGTAGCGGAGAGGTTTTTTTTTTTTTCACGCTGGGAAAAATGCGTTGCGTATCTCCTCCCGTCGGGGGACGGAAGGAGTATGTGGGACTCTCCGGGAAAGTGGTTGCCGGTATACCCACTAAACAACCCAGCGGCACTCCCTCTTCGCCTTGGTGACGGGGGTCTGGGAATCTGGCACTTCTTCCAGTCCCCCGCCGACGATTGCCCGCCTACACACGGCGGGCCCCTCGCGCCCCTCCCTTCACGGGGAGGGGCCCGGGAACGACCGGGAGTGCTCGGTCGTCCCCATACGGCGCGGTGATGACCAGTGCAATGCGGGCGGGGGCGCCCCCGCGCCTGTCGCCCGCTGCTCATCACCATGGGGCGAGAGGGGGCGTTTGCGTATCCGCAACCCCTCCGTACCCCTCCTTCGTTGGCGGAGCGGCGGCGCGAGAGGATCGTTCTCCCGCGCGCGCTCCGCCTCCTCCTTCTGTGACATCACGTCCTCACAGAAGGAGGCGGCCGCCGTCCACGCCTTCTCGCTCCCCAGCATGGCATTTACCACGCCGGGAAGCGAGAGGTCCGGCCCAACCACGGCGACAAGACTGCGGCGCCGCTCGGACAGCGACGGGCACACCTCAAGGGTGTGCTGCGCCGTGTCACCCCGGGTTTTCTTCTCTCCCGATCCGGTGCAGGTGCGATCCGAAGCATCCGTGCCCGGACAGCACCTGCACCAGTCTGAAAGAGAGGAAACCGTGCGAGCGCTCGAGCCAGTCTTACAGGACCGGCCCGAGGTCCGCCGTCCAGTAGCGGAGAGGTAATCTAACCCTAGTAACTTGTCTTACCGCAGATACGTTGGCCTATGCGGCGGTATAAAGATAGTGGCACTGGGGATATTCATGGCCGACTGGTGGCTGGTGCGGCGACGCAAGCATCTCGACGAGACTCCTCCGCTCGACCCTCGGAAGGACATAACCGGCTCTATCATTAGCCTTGACAAGCGTGAGTAATTTATAATGTCCTAGAGCCACACATACAATCCTTAAACGTCTCTGTCTCTTTGTCTCGCAATCCTTTTTGTTGTGGACCGAAGGAACCTGGTGATAAAGGATAAAATAGGCTGGCAGGAAGAAATTTCTTTAGGAATGAATACGCCTTTGAATGTCATTTTTATCACGAACATGTTATTTAAGTTATACTCGTATATTATGTTTTCTTTTATTGTGTAATAAAGTGTAACAACTACTTTAACTCCGGTTCCATTGGATTGACCCCAGAAAACACGACAGGTGTGCCGAATTAAGAATTAATACGGAGCTGTATTTTCAGTGTTCGAAGAGGCGCCCTCGGCTGAGAACGCGTCCGGCTTCCGCTCGGGGACCATCTCGGGGCTCAGCTCCGCGACCTGCACCCCACTGGAGCCCGGCGCGCCCATCCTCCTCTCCCAGTCCGACTCATTCCGCGACCCGCGCCCCAAACTACACCGCGACGACTCCCAGTACTCGCAGGACTCGTGCCAGTCCCGCGCCGGTAACTCCAGAGTCCTAGTGGCCTCACGACACCTCCGGAACGATTCCAAAACCATCCAACTGGAGCCCCGCGGAAGACAACACTCCCTCGACGAACCGCCCCGAGCCGAATTCGTCGCGCCACGCTCGCACTCCCGCTCCAACTCCAGAGACTTGAAGTACCACTCGCGGTCGGGCTCGAGGGACCTCAGCTTGGAGCAGCTTAAGCATTTGGCGCTGAAGAGCGTCGAAAATCTAGAGTTCACAGTACTGCCCCTCACGAAGTGTGTCGACGATGACACCAAAAGACTGGTCGAGGGCAGCGGCGTGCTCAGACACAGACGCACAGGCTCGAAGGACATGAAGGCGCCAGAGTCGAAGCACAAACGGACGTCCTCACATCACATCACGATGGAACCTTCGCTGGATGTCGCTCTCAAACTACAAAAGGGCCATAGCGTCGATCAACTGACCACAACGTTTGACCCGCGCATCTGAAGTTGTTACTAGCTAATATAGGTTAAAAGTGCAAACGGTACGCGATGGTTCGCGCGAATCTCAAGTGATTGGAGTGCTGTGCGAGTAGTTGACGCTCGGTGACGCCTGTTACTTTTTTATGTACCCAGCGGGATATGAGTTTAGTTAAATTAATTGACTGTTGATTTTACATTATTAAAAACATTTTAACTTAGCGTTAAATAACAAGTGGTGATGCAGATCATATCTTAATAGAAATATGTAGTTTTGGATGGTTTTCAAGGTATGAAGCACAGCTTATATTCTTTGCTGCTCTTTTTAAGGATGACTTGATATAGTTTGCTTTGCTACCGAAGTGCCTATCCTCAAGTATCAGGAAGGAGGTCAGAGTTGAAATGGACCATTTTTCAGATCTTTTCGTTGAGGATATGCCTATCTTCTATCGGGGCTAATGGAAAAGAGATGTCAATTTTCACATAGATCTACATAGTAATTAATACTCAGATTGTTCAAAACCTTTAGATGTTCGAAGTAAACGCTTTCATTCTGACTAAATTTTAATTTTATGAGGCTTAGTAATCAATAATCTATGGCATAGAATTAGATTAAATAAGAAAAAGTAAAATGTGAAAAAATAAACTAGGTTATTTCGAGATTGATTCATAAAATGACCAACTTAAGTTATTTATAGCCATCTCTATGAAAGTATTCTTGAACGAAATATCACACTAACTTACTTCGTGCTCTTGCCTTTTGTTTACATTTCAGTATGTACTTAAAATGTACCTTTACTATAAATCATGTAAGAAATTATATTTTATCATGCACTAAAATGAACTTTACAAGTTTGTACAAAAATACCACAAAGTAATTTTAATTTCATAAGATTTTGTATTTTTTTTTTGTCAATACCTGAATCAATAAAATTGCATGTCAATCGATCATGTGCTAGTATGTGTATCTATAATTTTCTGTACAGCATACTTTTTAATGAAACTGGGACCTAACATCACCGGATGAGGCAATAAGACACTACGTCAATTGCACAAACTACCATACTTAGATTTTTATATTACAATATGTGGCTGCGTACTAAATTTCAGCAGTTCTAGGTTTACACTTTGTAGTTTCCACCTTATTAGTAAAAATAGATATCGTCGGCCTAATTATCAGAATGCGTGATTCCCTCGGCATGATCTTTAAAGGAGCTCGTAAAAACCTTTTATTTTTACTACGTACGGAAATAATTTCAATGCATTTAGGAATCTAGTAGTAAAAATTATCAAGGAATTTAATTTTTCAAATAGATTTTAGTTTTGCAGATCATTAAGAAAATGGACTTGCGAATTTTTCTTTGCTACTGTAGCCAAACTTGTTTGGAGTTACGTATTCTGATAATTAGGCCAACAATATGAACTCTGATAGTGCTGGTTTGTGTACTATGAAAAGTACACCTCTGAAATTGTTTCATAAAAACCACGATTCTGTTAATGCCAAAGTGAAATCCAAGTTAATCCATTATGAAACCACTGACTGTGACATTGTTTTTTTTTTCTTTTACATTGTCGATGCAAGTTTGGTCGCACAAACCCCTCAAGTATCTTTGGCAACAATGTACATATATAAAACATCTGTCAAAGGCAGTAGTTTTCCACTGATTTTACACAGTTTTGTCTTTACAGAATAAGCCCCAGTTGTAAAGTAATTTTGTGTCAAAATAGATTCCGCTCATGCACGTGGCGGAAATTTCCTAAATCTCCTTGATCTCAGATAGTAATGAATTTCTGTTTTTGTGACTCATAAATGTGTAATGAAAGTGCTTGTTTTTTTTTTCTTTGAAGTCACTGTCAATTTTTCAATAATTTGCAATCTGTTGAAAACTAAGTATAGTCCCACCTATTTGTCAATTTTTCAGATGCTTTGAGAAAATACGTTTTCAATTTCTTACCTGCAGACTTAGTAACTTTGTACCTATAATTATATTTTCAAACAATGTGAAAATAAAATTTCCGAAAAAATATAAAATTTACTAGCTAATGAGAATAAGGCATTGGTGTAATTTATGGATAGTTTGTTGAGAGATGATAGTTCTTATTGAAGAAGTGTTTTATCTAAAATGCCTTATTACTGTAATGATAGATCCTAAGGCCCGTGTTACACAAGCCTAATATAGTATCCTATGTGATGACCATTCCTGATTTTACTAGACATTATTTATACTGATTCAGTAAAACCCGCAGTGGAAATCAGATATAAACCTATATCTAAGTAGGATAGTGTAATATGGGCATGTGATCCAATACTGATTAGCCGTACTTCATAGGTTGTTATCACAGAAAGAAACATTTTGATGATTGTGACAAGATTGCAACTGATACTTTGTTGCATTTAGCGATAAATAAAATTGCATACTTATTTTAGAAAATTATGTTGTTGTCTCATTTACCTAGTGATAGTTATTCGTAGTTTGTACCTACCTAAGAAACGACCAAACACAGCTCTGACACACCACACCACGTTTTACTATCGCGCTGCTAAATGTGAAAAAAGCAGATTACTTGCGATATCGCGTTTGAAGCGCGTTACCTACAGTTACAGTATACAGGGCGTCCCACGGCTATGCCACATGGAGGGAAAGTACCTTTAATATTGTAGATGGAAGATTTTACTGAAAGAAGACATTATTTTAATTTCAAAAACAATCTAAACTGCATTCATAGATTTTTAAATAATTACACGGTTGAACCGGGAATCGAACCCGCTACACGAGAAAAAAAATTACCCTGTAGCTTTATCACACCGATCGGCTTTTAAGGCTGATAAGGCTTCATCATAAGGATTATTTTTTGCTAAATAACATACTATCAGAAATAAAAGGAAGACCATAAATTTTAACATTTTTAATACAAAATCAATCAATTTATCACATGCTCAATATGAGTCCCCTCCTGCAAAGGTAGCACGAGGACGCGAGTCGCGCGCGACAACGTGAAAAGTCGCGACTTTCCAGTACATTAAGAGGGAATATCACGGGCTAGAGAATTGAAAAATAGGTATTTGTAAAATCTATTGCTGTCGCGCGATGCCCGAAGAAGCGAGCTATCAATGTGTGAATGGGACTGTCAATGTGTGCGTGGCACGCCCGCCGCACACGCCGCCGCCGCCGCCCGCCACGCTCGCGAGCGGGCCGGGCGTAGTCTGCAAGTTGATTTCGTTCGGCGGGCGTGTGCAGTGTTGTTTCGTCTTATTGTTTTACCTACCTGCTCTTTGTTTGACTCTGGCTATTACTTACTGGACATTTTGTTTTGTGGAGCTCAGGCTTACCTTACTTTACGAAAAAAATAAAAGAGACGATGTATTTTGGCAGAAAATCGATCCGATATTAGAAACTTTTTATATCGATTATCTGTTACCAGATCGAAAAATAATCCGCTCGTTTTTTATAGATCCAAGTTCATTATTGATCCGATTCCCATTTCATTCAATATCCGTTTCAACCAATCCCCATTTTCCCATTCCCGCGACGGTCGTATACCTACCACGAAATTTAGCACGCTCCGGACCATTAGTAGATAGGTACAAGTTTTTTATAGATCAAAGAGAGAGATAGAAACGGTTTGACCACTGAATAGTTTTTTTATACCTAACTTTAGATATACTTTCAACATTATTCTGCCATGCTAAGGGTAAGAGCAGTAAGTCGGAAATTTCAAAGTTGAGAAAATGGAGGACAAAGTTTTGTATTACATTTTTATTTACTTCTACTTTAGCTTATAAGTTTTTGTAGGTGTGATTTTTTCAATATATTTAATTGACGAAAACTCATAATATTTCTAGTACGAGTTAAATCTATTTGTACTGATTGCTTCGAATAACCGCAGTAAGTACCCCAGTTACTGCTTTAATACTAAGTATTCCATACATTCGATATCTATATTTTGTATGAAATTACGTGTCACTTTAGGGTACAAAAAAACTAAGATGTTATCTAATAAGCAGTAATCACAATTTAAAAGATAATATAGTGAGACATCTATACTTACAAACCTTGAAATGTAGTAAATTACCTAAAGTTTTTTTCTAGAAGGTTCTGAAAGTACGTAATTAAAGTAAATACCGTTTAATTTAACGAAACCTACAAATATGCTACAATTCAATCTTCAGGAGTCATTACACCTACAATATTTGTTACTTTGTATTGAGTTAATATGAAAAAAAATGTGCCAAAGAAATTATGCAATTTGAACCATTTTCTGAGAATATCTAACCCTTTTAGAGTTTGCTTGCCGTACTGAATCGACAAAATCTGAAAAATTATACGTTTTTGTTGTCTTTGCATAGCTTGTTCAACCTGGTGTAGGAAGCTGTCGACTGATTTAAAAGAGTGACTAGGCTCAAAGTATTTTAATTTTTATCGCATGTAAATGCTGGCTTTTAATAATGTACACCAAAAAACTGAAAACAGCGAAATTTTTGTTTTGGGCGCAACAATTATCCATCCATATTACTAGGTACTTCTTGAGTTTCCTTTTTAAAGTTCTCTACCCAAAGGGTAGAACGGACCCTATTACTGAGACTCCGCTGTTGGTCCGTCCGTCTGTCCGTCCGTCTGTCACCAGGCTGTATCTCATTAACCGTTATAGTTAGACAGTTGAAATATTCAGTTGATTTGAGATAAAAGCAGTAAGTGTGATTAGTGCTGACATTCTAAGTTAAATTTTTTGATTAAGCTGACTTACACAACAATTATGTTCACTTACAGACTGTTTTTATTATTAGCAAAATAGAACATAGATTTCGGATGTACAGTAATTAACGTGAAGTAAGTATATTTCCTGCTTTTACGCTAAGAAAACAAAATCATTTCATTTACTTACTGCTGTTATGCTTCATGGTATTTTTAGGTTCCAGTGAATCTAGAAAACAGAAGTTTTTAGAACATGACGCGGCGATTCAGGATATGTACTTAACTAATTTTTGATAAATATCGACTTATTGCTCTTACTGTTAGCGCGGCAGTATTGATATTAGTGTGCTTTGAGCATCTCAATAAATAATATAAAAGGTTTATAATCTATTTATTATTTTCCCACAATCGAACAACACAATAATCTGCTAAATGCACTTCACGTAAAATACTCTAACTAGAAATATCGATATCAATGAACAACACTAAAGTATCGATAAAATTATCGACTACGTGTCACGTCACTAGTGTATGTATACGTAGTCCGCGCCACCCCAACCTCAAGCCTCCCCCCGCAGAGCGCGATAGAGACAACTGCAGCTTGGACCGAAAATACCAATTAAAAATACACAAAATCAACGATTCGTAGTCCCCTGATTTCTTCTCCAAAACTTAACCAATTTAACTACTTTATTCATAAATAATTAAAGAAAGGCTTTGGCCGTGTTCCTATGTTTTCCATTTTTTATATAATCTAGTAAAATTGCTTTTCTGATATTTTTAATACAGCGGAAAATCGGGCCAATTTTTTAGGTTTTTGAATGTTCATATCTCTTTTAATAATAAATTTATGAAAAAAATAAAAACATAGGGACATGCGTATAGTAGCCGTAGATTTTATGGAAAAAAAGAATTGCTCTACTGGTATTATCCAGGGAGGAAACAGGGGACTACGTTTGTATGAAAAAACTGCCGTTGTGTTTCCTCTTAACTGTCAAATTCTCGCGACTTTTGACGTTGTCGCGCGCGACTCACGTCCTCATACTACCTTTGCTGATGAATACAAAGTCGCACTGTTTTGATTATTTCACTAGGGAAATGATGCATACTTCTCAAGTGGGTACAAGGGAAGTGATGCATACTTCTCACGTGGGTACATTAAAAAAAATATACTTTTATTTCAGAATACACATTTCCAGCTTACAAAATACATAGTTAGATCATAATAATACCATACAGAAATAAAATGAAATAGGTATAGGTAATTACAAATCTTAATAATGGTAATTACATTGATTAGTAATAGGTACTTATGATAATGTCAGTTGTATGTCCTTACGGCAATGTTAGCTTTTAATTTTTCTGAACGAAATTTCACTTCAAATGTTAAAATTCATGGTCTTCCTTTTATTTCTGATAGTATGTTATTTACCTGTTGCCGTTATCAATATCGATCAAAAACGAGCAAAAAATCACGTTATTGTACGAGAGCCTCCTTAATTTTATTCTGTTTTTTAGTATTTGTTGTTAAAGCGGCAACAGAAATACATAATGTGTGAAATTTTCAACTGTCTAACTATCATGGTTCGGCTGGTGACAGACAGACAGACGGACGGATGGATGGACAGCGGAGTCTCAGTAATTGGGTTCGTTTTATCCCCTGGGATACGGAACCTTAAAAACGGAGAGGAAAAATATTCTTATTGATTGAAGAATCCGGATTTGGACTATATTTTTCCGGATTTGGAGATATGTTGTGAATTTGAAAATTTAAAAGTAATTAATTAATAATTTCACTTTACCCATCAGACTGTTTTACAACGTAGGTAAGTATATACCTACTACACTAGCAGAACTAATTGATTTAAATTGCAGGTGTGCTCATAATTAGTACCAAGAGGTCTCTTTTGCGTTGTGCAGAGATTGGGATTTTTGCCCTCAGAAATGTCAATCATCGAAAATCTACTAAAAAGCATCTGTTTGCACTTGTTGTTTAATTGTTTGGTTAACAGTTACCCTGAATAATAGTGTAGGTAATCGTAAAAATCGATGGAAGAGGGTTTTGTGAAAGAACAATCTAATAATGTTGGGGAATGAGGGGAACTCTGACGAAACGTCACAGCCTCACAGAGTTTGGGCTCAATCGTTTCTTTTTGACGAGTATAAATCAGTTACAAATTAGTGAGTTTGTTACTAAAATACTAAAAAGTAGGTATAAATTAATAAACTTAAAACACTTTCAATTTTTTTAATCGGTAGGTTTGAGAATAGGTTGTTATCTATTTTTAACCCATAGCCATAGCCCATAGTGATAAGGGTGGTCCCCCCTAAATTGTTTTTTATTTTTTATTATAGCTAGTATTATACTAATACATCATAATATTATAGTTTTATTTTTATACTGAAAAGTATAACTACTATTTAAAAAAAAAATATACTAGTCAAAACAAAATAAGGGCCACTGACTCATTTCAACTATCGGGTTGTTTTTACAACTTGAAGGTGTTCTTAAGTGGCTAATTCTTTTGTGTGGTTGTTACCCTAAGCAGGGCTGTTTCACTTTGCGTGGCGGTATCGAACGCGTAAGTACATGCGGCGACCGCGTCGACGACGAGGAAAATAGGAAGGAATTCAGGCGCCAGAAGAGGTAGGAGTTACGCGGTAGAAAGAGAGGCAACGTGTAGGTGAATATAACGTAGCTTTTTTAGCTCCGTGCGATCTGAATTGCACCTAATTGTATCGCTGCTAGAGTCCCTTTTTCTTTAATTGATTTTGCGGAGTGAATCTTCTGTACCTGTACTATTATGTATTCTGTGTCCTAAGTGTTAACAAACATATCGAGAGTATTACAACTGCATAATTTGTGAAGTGGGTAAACTTTGACATTTTTTTGTAACCACTTAAATTTACACACATTTGAATGCTGCATGTTAAAGTCATTCAAAGTGTGGATTTCTTTGTGTAAACATTAAGTTTTGCTAAATTAGTGCTTAAATAAACATAATATTTTTTTTTTAAGTCGTTTTTCGTCGAGCCATCCAGAATGCTTGGAACCGTTTTCAAGAAACTGGCAGTGTATCCAGAAGACGGGCATCTGGTAGAAATCAAGTAACTAGCTCACAGGAAGACCGTTACATCCGTTTGACTGCGCGCAGAGAGCGATTTGTTACTGCACGCTCCCTACAAAACCGCTTGCGCCGGACCATTAGAACCCGCGTTAGTGACCAAACTATCAGAAATCGGTTGCAAGAAGACCAGCAGTTTTTTAGAAGACGTGTAGTGCGGATTCCATTAACAAGCGCACATCGTGCAAACCTGATATCATTCGCAAGGCAGCACCAGGACTGGAACATAAATGATTGGAGCACAGTATTGTTCACTGATGAGAGCAAAGTGACATTTTTTAGTGACGATCGTCGCATAAGGGTGTGGAGACGAGAAGGTGAGCGATTTTCCGATGCCTGTATCCACGAAAGTGATAGATTTGGGGGTCCCAACGTAATGGTGTGGGGAGGAATTTAACTAACTGGTCTAACGGAGCTCGCTATTATCAACGAAGGCACGATAACGGCTCAACGATATATTGAGGAGGTCATAAGACCCCATGTGATGCCGTATGCAGAAAGATTTGGTGCAAGTTTTAAGTTAATGGACGAAAACGCCCGTGCCCATGCAGCTTGAGCCACCAGAGACGTTCTAAACGAGGCTGGTATACAGGTCTTGCCGTGGCCTGACACCAGTCCGGACCTCAACCCAATCGAGCACATGTGGGATTTGTTAAAAATAAGCATCTGCGATACAAACCAACCGGTGCTTAATGAAAGACAGCTCATCAACGTACTTAAGTCAAGCTGGGAACAAATTCCATAAGAGAGAGTGCAAAACATGGTGGAGAGTATGCCTTCCAGGCTTCAAGAATGTGTTGGGAAACGGGGAGGACACACACGATACTGAAAAAAGGTAAAAACAAAAAAAAATAGGTATCGTGTTATTTTAATTTTGACCTATCGTACCAATAACGATAATTTAACTAAAAATGCATATTTCGCAAAAAACATTTAACAAATGTTCTTTTTCTAATAAAAGGTTCCTTATTTAGTTTTTTTAATTACCGATTGATCAACCCCTTAAAATAAATTATTCATCAACCATTAAACAAAATACATATTTTATAATACGAAAAATACATGGTGGCCGTTATTTTGTTTTGACTAGTATATATACTTATTATCTTTTAAAAATTTTTGGAAGAAAAAAATAAGTTTGGGGCCGTCCATATATTACGTCATTCTAAATTAGGGAGGGGGGGGGTTGGTCTGCGGATGACGGTAAATGATAGATGGGGGGGGGGGGGGGTGTTTCGAAATTGACGTCATTCTTATTTATTTATTTATAGTTTATTTTTCACGTACAAAAAGATTATTTCTAAAAAGAAATTTCTTCCAGCACACCTAGTAAAATCCTAGCTGCCCGCCCCGGCTTCGCCCGTGGTACTTAAATGTATTATACATATAAACCTTCTTTAAGAATCAGTCTATCTATTAAAAAAAACCGCATCAAAATCCGTTGCGTAGTTTTAAAGATCTAAGCATACATAGGGACAGACAGCGAAAGCGACTTTGTTTTATACTATGTATTATACTTTGTTTTTTACTGAGTTATCCAAAGAAAAGTAAAAAATAAGTAGTTATATTTTTACACACAGAACATTTACACACAGGCACATACATTGCTTCTGGCCCCACACTAGGATACCCTGTGTCGTGGGAACCAGAAACAGCGACGTCACAAACATGTAAACATCCAAGACCTGGAGTTTTTTTTTTTTCTCTCCAGCCGGGGATCGAATATTATATCAATGATTATTGCCAAAGTAAAAATAATAAAAGGTGATTCTATAACCAAGTGTTTTAATCATATAATACCCAATTTTTCTCAAATCTGCAATGTTTTATTGTGTCAAACTAGTAATGACGTCAATTTTGGGAGAAGGGGGGGGGGGGGTCATTAAGAAATGACGATAGGATGATTATAGGGGGGGAGGGTCTAAAATCTGAAAAAATCGATGACGTAATTTATGGACAGCCCCTTTGATATTAAAAAATAACTAGTTATTTGTTTGCTTCTTAAATGTATCACAGTCTCATACAATAAAAAATAAAGAATAAAAGCGTGTGATAAGTTAGAGAGACTGTGATAAATTTAAGAAGTAAACAACGTAAGGTACGTTGTTTACTTTTTAGTTCTTATAAAATGAAGGTTTGTTCTAAAGTTGTCTAGGTTGTCTAGAAAGTTTTTTACGTTTTCTTGGTTTATTTGCTCGGCTTTTTACTGTCAAAAGATCATCAGTCATTGTGCTTTTGTTACGACTTTTGTTTTCCATGCTAACTTGTATTTTCTTGCTGCATTTTTTTACTGGTTGTGGATTAATTTTAAAATTTGTTTCCAATGACTCTAAAGGATCCTCGTTGACCTCAGTTTCATGCTGAACAACAAAACATTCTTCAATATTATTGTCCGACGTAGTTGGTAAATCTTCTTGAAGTATTTTATTAAACATTTCATTATTACGACATTTCTGAACAGCAAGTCGATCCTTTACTTCGATTTGTGATTTTTGGCATAAAAATTTATGTGGCACAACTTCTTTGTTAAGCTTCAGTATTCCTCCCACTAATTTATATTTGATATAATTTTCCATATCATTTTCAATCTGCAACATAAAAACGTGTCTATGAAATAATGCAGTCATACGAACAATCGATAACACAACGTGCAGCTTTGTAGTTTTGTTCCAAAGTCACCCGTAACAAAATAACGAAAAATCATCTAACATTAACAAATAAGCACCTAAAGTTCGAACTTAATAGTGTCGCGGTAACAAATCGTCAAAGTCGTGAGGTTTTTATTTTTATGCATATTACCACAACATACCAAAACTGATAATTTTTATTCATCGGGACCTCTAACACGACTTTGGGTGTTAATTCTACGAAAGAAAGAAGTGATAAAACCTTAGTCATTATTTTATGTCGATTGGGAACAACTCTATTATATTCTTCCAAAACCTGGTCACATCGCAAATGTCATTTTACACGAATTTTACTGACTCGAATTATTGTGAAACACAAAACTTACGTCGAAATGGTCTTCACAACAATGCACGTGACTACATGCTGTGAGAGGATCGGCTCTTTTCATAGCCTCTAACCACTTTTTTCGAATCTTCTCGTCACGTGGTACCGAAAAAAACCATTTTTGAGGAGTTTTTTCCGTGGAGTTCGTACACATAGGCACAACACAATATTTCCGAACCATTTTGGTGATCCACGAAGCGAAAAACTATAGTTTTATAGCGAACACGCGAGAAATGAGCTACGAGAAACGACCCACAGTACGCAGATATGTATGGAAGCGCCGCCGGCCTACTCGCACTCGCCGCGTGACGTCATCCATGTTGGCGTGGCGCGGTCGACTCGGCCGAGTTGAATTTATCGCGGAGGCCGTTTAAAATCTCAACTTTAACGTTTCATATCTCAGTAATTTTTGAAGATAGGAAAAAAATAAAAACTGATTATTTTTTCTTGAGTTACATATTAATTTTTAAGATAAGCTGATACAATGGAGATGGGGTGGGGTGAATGAATGAAGGGTAAAGCCGCTTTTACATTCTTCGCCTATCGACATTTTTCAACACGATAGCTTCGATCGAAGTACTATCTCGCGTGACTGACAATGAAAAATCCAGTTCGTCAAACCGCACTCAACGGCATGCGGCAGCGGAACTGCACTGCACGTCGCGACACTTTTGGTCAGTTGATCAACTTTGTCGCGCAGTTCCGTTAGATAGGAATGGTTTGGTTCCGTCGCAGGCATGGACGTAAAGACTATAGTTCGTGCCAGATAAACTTGCACAAAAGTCCATTGAACCCAGTCTGTTGTAAAAACCAAAAGAGAGTAACTTAAAAAAAAATATTTTCGACGAAAAAAATCTTGTTTTTTTTTCTATTCTTATTGTTAGTTGAAACAATCTCAACTTAATTTATTTTCTCATTTTATTAATTTTAGTGTATTAATGACTGTAACTTTATAAAAATGTCGTTCATCACGGTAAAAATGTCTTATTTTATGTTTCATTTTGTGACTGGCAATCAATTAACCCATACTGTAAATATTGTATTTATAATAAATCTATTTGAAGCATTATAACAAGGTATTTTAGACTTGTTAAAATTACTTGATCAAAAATGAAAAAAAATTATTTACTCCATTTCATTACTGACTGCAGACAGACGAAGCATGCAGCGGTGCACAACTGTCGGCCCCCGTTTTGTCGTTCAATCGCTCGCTCGCGTCACAGATTAGAGAAAAAATGTTTTCTCGCGTCATTCATTCGAGCGATTCTGTGCTTTCGAGTCGGGAACACAAAATACTATATTAGTTCAGTCATTATAGATTTTGACCCGTGAATAATCAGTTCTTGGATTTTTTTTGTAGGTCCCTCGGGGGGGTCACCGGGAGTGTAAATTCAAAAAGTAGACTTAGTCAGGCTACTGCGTATATTCGAAAAATGTTTTTTTTTTTTTAAAAAACCGTTTTTCTTAAACAACTCGGCCATATTTGATTTTACAGTAAAACCGTGAGAACAAAAATTGTAGGAAATTTGATTGTCTACAAGTTTGGCTCTTACAATGTTTCTTCTAGGATCGATATATTGGAAATTAAACTTGAAAAACCCGATAAATTCAAAATATTATCCCTATTTCCTATATTCCACGTTTTACGGCATGAATGAAGAGATACAAAGTTGTAGAGAATCAAATTCTGAACAATTTTGGTTCCCACCTTTTTTCCCCCCAAAATTGATATTTTATTCAGGTTTAATTTTCAAAATATCGATCCGAGATGAAAAATTGTAAGAACTAAACTTGTAGAAAATCAAATTTCCTACAATTTTTGTTCTTACCGTTTTGCTGTGAAATCAAAAATGGCCTAGATATTCAAGAAAAACCGTTTTTCGAATATACACAGGAGCCTGATTCAGTCTACTTTTTGAATTTATACTCCCAGCGAGTCCCCCGAGGGACCTACGAAAAAAAATCCAAGGACTGATTATTCACGGGTAGTTTTGGATATAATGACTGGACTATATACCGGGTGTCCCAAAACTCGACGTCAACTCGGAGCCGGGTGAAAAGGCAAGTCAAGCTGGTTGTCAGAAAAATATAAAAAAAAATCTAAGTTGTATGATTTTTTTTTCAATACAGTCAGTTCAAACTAGGCAATTTTTATTTTGAAAGTTTTTCTAGGAAATGAGTCCTATTTTTTATGCAAGCTAGAGCAGCTGGTTTCAAAATTTTGATTACAGCTTAGAGAAGCATTATTCAGGGTTACACAGCAAAAAAAATAATTGGAAAAAGTAAAGATTTGTGGCAACAGGAGTAAAAAGACTGTCACAGGGTGTGTAATTTTGCGATTTTTAAAAAAATGCCTATAATTTTGAAATCATACAACTTAGATTTTTTTTTATATTTTTCTGACAACCAGCTTGACTTGCCTTTTCACCCGGCTTCGGGTTGACGTCGAGTTTTGAGACACCCGGTATAATACAATACCGGAAAGTTGGGAAGCGCTCACGTCACCACGCGGCCTTGTTCTGTGGTATGTCCACATCTACAGCGTATAACAAGACCACTGATGTAGCCATAAGGCACGAATAAGAATTAGCAAAAAACGCAAAAATCTCCAAAAATAATATCTAACTTCACCTCAATATCTCAGAAATGATGAGGAGGATGTGGTTTTCGGAGATGTCGGAGATTTTGTTACACCCGTTTAACTCATTATTACTTTTACCCAATAAGGGGCTTTATTCTTTAAAACATAGTCAACTATGTCAAATTTTCCAAAGCATAGATCTCTATGGGTATTTTTATATTGAGACTATATTTTATACTAGCTGTGCCTCGCGGTGTCACCCGCGGTGTATTAGGGAAAATAAATTGTAAAATAACAACTATTCACATTTTTAGGGATTTTCCTATGATAATATGATATTTTTTCGCAGTAAAACGTGGCCTATGTGTTAATCCAGAGTGTCTGCTAACTCCATACCAGATTTTATTAAAATCACTCCAGCCGTTTAGACGTGAAGAAGTAACAAACATACACACTCACACACTCACAAACTTTCGCCTTTATAATATTAGTGTGATTGCCTAAGGTTATTTCCCTCTGGCCAAGACACCGAAAGGTCAATGGACTTTGTGCAAGTTTATCTGGAGTGAACTATACACCACCATATATAAAAAGTACTCTGTGGACTACACTGTGCGGCATTGCAGTATTCCACAAGGCCGCATGCAACAACGCACATTGTGGCAAGAACCGTGTGACATGGCAACACCTTGCGTCATGTGGCAAACTGTCGCAGCTTCTTCTTCTTCTTCTGCTGCAACTTTGTAGCATGCGGCCTTGTGGCATGCTGCAATGCCGCACAGTGTTGCCCCGGAGTAATACAGGCTTAATAATGTGTCCGTATAGTTGGCTTTCACATCACATGGTCGATCATCAAAACGGTTGCATTTCAGTGCGTGTTGGTTGCCTCTTAATATTATATTATAATTTCATCTCAAAAGAAAGTCCTTCTGAGAACTACTGTCAAACCATAGATACAGCGCCACCAAGTTATCTGTTCAGGTGGCCAAAATGGTAACTAACCAGTGGCGTAACTATAGGGTGGCAGGGCTGGCAAAATGCCACGGGCCCCCGACCTAAGGGGGCCCCGGCCCAAGAGGCCGCTAGCTCAGAAATATTTTTTTAACATTGTACCTGAGTATTTTATTTTACTTGAAAATAATTTTTTTCATTTATTTTTTAAGTTCCGCTTAAGGGGGGTTAGGCGGTCAGCGAAAATTTAGATTTCGCGACGATCCGCGTGTTTAATCAGCGGGGGCAGCGGCGGCGGGCGCGCGGGAAGGCGCACGCGGTGCAGACAGAAGCGAGTACAATAGGCAACAAATCGAGCTACCGTTCTCCGAATTTTGATGCTATTATTATAACCACACCATGTTGCATAGGGCAGATTAGCTTGACAGTTGGCTTCTAGTTCTAATAGGTGTACATCGAATAAAGGTGGGTCACCTAACAATCATTTATTAGAATTGTAACGCTCAGCCCAGTCCAGTGCCATGTCAAGCTAGCCATAGCCAAGCCAGCCATAGCCAAGCCAGCCATAGCCAAGCCAGCCATAGCCAAGCCAGAGTAGCCGTGACGTCGGCATACGTCACCGCCGCACGCCGCGCCCGTTTGCCCCACCTCGCTCGCACCGGCCGGTTGCGAGGGTGGGAGAAGCAACGCCTGCCTATTTAAGCCGTTGTAAATGTTGGATCGGCACTCTTTTCCTGTTGTAATTATTTTATAGGGCGAAGCTCTGCCCAAATAAATTTCTATTTGATTAACTTTGTTGTTTGAGTCCCTGCCCTTCTTTACATTCAGAAGTGGTATTACTCACGAAGAGTGCTCGTGCTAAAAACAGAAGAAAAAGGCCTCGGTCTCCAGAAATCGAGCAATTCACATCTTCGTGCCACCACGTGGATCCAAGTCTCGCTCACCGAAATCGAAGAAGATCCTTCACCGCCTGCTAGAAAACTACTGAAAAATCTTCTGGTTCAAGAACTTCTAAAGAATGCTTGCCGCCCGGAACATCTATTACAAAAGTCGAAATACTAAGAAACAAGGACAATAACGACGTGATCACACCTGTGCGCCATCACGAGATGGAAGAGTTGGCCTACTCGCTGCCTGCAACAATCCTACGAGGCAATCAAGGCTACATGAAGGTGATCAACATCGGGACCACGGACATCGTCTCGGAGCCGGCTGGGAGAGCTGCTAGTACGCGCCGAGACCTGCGAGAACACGCCGCTTCATACGCAGGTTAGCCCAATTGCCATTACTAGCCATTCCGATTGCTCGTGCTTAGCCAAAAGTGTACTAACAACTTGCCTTGAGAAACACTCTGCCATTGGGGGGGTAGATATAGAAAATTTTCTGTAGGACCCTTAAATAAAATTGAAAAAAAAACCTTGATTGAAATTTTGTTTGAAATTAGGAACTGTTTTTGCCAGCGATACTAATGAGTTAGGATGCACAGATTTGCACAGATGAAAATAAATGTCACTATCAATAAGCCTGTATATCATCGCCCTTATAGATTATCACATAGCGAACAGGCTACAGTGAAATCAAAAGTTCAAGATTTATTAGCTGCGGGTATAATTAAAGAATCTGAGCCCAGCTATGCTTCCCCACCAACCGTGATAGTCTGTTAAATTATGCATCGATTACAGTGCGAGATAGGTACCCATTAACAAACTTGATGACAGTGTCTAAATTGGCAGGTAAAAAGCGTTTTACTAGTCTAGATATGGCGCAGGGTTACCACCAAGCAAAAATCTGTCCTACTGATACACACAAGACCGCATTTATTACCCCACAAGGTCATTATGAATTTTTACGCGTACCATTCGGTCTAGCAAATGCGCCGGCGGTTTTCATGAGATTGATAAATAAAATTTGGCAGCTTACACAACCCTGAAATACTTGCATTTCTAGACGATATACTTCTTCCCTCGTACGATGTACAGGGAGGCTTACTATTGCTAAAAAAGGTTGTACAAAAATTTAACACAGAAAACTTAAGACTAAACATGAATAAATGTTCGTTTCTGCAAGAAAACATTTCATATTTAGGTCATGAAATATCAGCGGAGGGCATACAGCCGGGTGAATCTAAGTTGGCAGCTGTTTTTAAATTTCCAGTTCCACAAAATGTACATGAAGTACGCCTGTTTATCGGACTATGCAGCTATTTCAGAAAGTTTATCTTTAATTTTGCAGTAATAGCTCGCCCACTCACAGATTTGACAAGAAATGCTAGTTGGGTAAGGAGCGATGAACAATTGCTCAGTTTGAGGAATAAAAAAAAAATTCAATCGTGTAGTAAGCCCCGTGTAAGCATTTTACGATCACTCGTTGCCCACTGAGATTCACACGGATGCGTGCAAGTTAGATATAGCCTGAATTTTATTGCAAAAACAACCTGACAGTGCATTGAGACCCGTAATGTACTTTAGCCGGGTTACCAGTAGAGAGGAAAGTGTCTATCATAGCTACGAGTTAGCACTCGCGGTTGTTGAGTCGCCAAGGACGTTATAAATTATTACGTCCGTGAGAGTCGCTGCGCAGGTTCCGCGTTTACTTACATTGTAGGTCTAAATGTGAAGGTAGTTACAGATTGCACCGCGGTACGTGCGACTTTGACTAAACGCGACTTACGCTCGGTTTCTGGAACAGTGATCGAATGTTAATCTCGTGTTAATCTCACGTCAAGCTAATTTCAGCCAATCACGTGCTGGTATTTTGAATTAATCTTAGATTAATATCTTGTTATACATTTAAAAACTCTTTCAGAAACTGAGGCTTAGTACCACGTATAGCAAGATGGTGGATGTTAATTTAAGATTATGACATAAGCATTGAAAACAGTGAAAAATCTAACAATTGAGATAATAGCTTACCTGACGTTATATGGGGTATTAACAATAGGTACTTTGAATGCATCGACTGGCTATAAACCATATGACTTCTTCTTCTTCTTCTTCTTTGTCGTTTCGCTCTTGGCAGAGCGGTCGTGGTCACATTGAGGCGTCCACATCGGCGGTAGAGGCGGACACAGCTCTCCGCACGATCTCCCGCCATCTCTCCCTGTTGGCGGACTGTCTGGCGCAGTCAGTTACGCGGTTTCCTACAGCCGCTTTCACTTGGTCCGTCCAGCGCATGGGTGACCTGCCGCGCGATCTGGTTCCCTCCACCTTTCCCTGCACGACCAGCCGCTCTATGGAATCGTCATCTCGCCTGGAGACATGCCCAAAGTACTGCAATATGCGAGACTGTACTACGACTGACAGACGCTGCGTGATGCCGAGCTCCTGGAGTATGGATACGTTGGTGCGGAACTCCGTCCATGATATCCCGAGCATCTTCCTCCAGCACCACATCTCCAGAGCATCTATCTTACCCTTTTCCAACTCGCGTACTGTCCACGTCTCCGCTGCGTAAAGAAAAATGGGGAATACCAGCGTACGCACGAGCCTGACCTTGGTGGCTTTAGTAATGTTGCGATTCCTCCACACTTTCCTTAACTTCTCCATCGCGGTTCTGGTTATGGCCATACGTCGTTTCACTTCATCCACGCAGCCGCCATTGCTTGAGATCAAAGCCCCGAGATAAACGTAGGTCTGAACCACGTCGCAGTTCGCAATCTGTGTGACTTCGGGCGAGTTGTTGTTGACGCGATCCACGATCATAACTTTGGTCTTAGATCGGTTTATCCTTAATCCAAACGTAAGGCTCACGCGTTCCATTCTGAGAAGCAATTCCTCCATATGGTCAGCACTACTTGCAAATAAGGTGGTGTCATCTGCATACCGCAGGTTCGCAATTTTATATCCGCCAATCGCAGCACCATCGGTCCAGTCCTCAAGAGTGATTCGCATAACAAGCTCGGTGTAGATATTAAAAAGTAAGGGTGATATTATGCATCCCTGTCGTACGCCTGCACTTGGATGGAAGCCATCTGAGAGGAGGCCATCTGTCCGTACTGAAGCTGTACCTCCCTCGTAGAGCTCTCTGAGCAGGTGCACGAGATGTTGTGGTGTGCCCATGTCCAATAGTGTTTTCCACAACGTTGGCCATTTCACCGAGTCAAATGCTTTGGAGAAATCGACAAAGCATATATAAGTCGGCTTGTTGAACTCTCGAGCCTTCTCAATGATTTGACGAACGATGAGGATTTGTTCCCGGGTTCCCTTTCCTTTCACAAAACCGGCCTGCTCTGGTGCAATTTCTTTAGACAGATATGCTTTAAGTCGCTCGTTGATGATGTGCAGCATTATTTTGCTAGCGTGCGTTATGAGAGCAATGAGTCGAAAGTTGCTACACTTCTTTGTGGAACCCTTTTTATGAAGTGGGATGAATATTGTGTGAGTCCATTCAGAGGGCCATTTGCCTGTGTGCCATATCTTGTTGCAGATGATGTGGAAGATGTTAACGCCACGCTCTCCCAATGCCCGTATAATTTCTATTGGGATCTCATCTTTCCCCGTGGCTTTACCATTCTTAAGATGTTTAATAGCGGCTCTTACTTCTGACTCAAGGATATCCGGCTCAATCATATCGCGTGCAGGCTCCGTAGGTGCGAAATCTCGCGACTGAGGGTCCTGGAACAAGGACTGACAGTAATCTCTCCAAACACCCGAAATTTGGTCCAGCTCAGTGACTACTTGGCCATTCTGATCTTCGATAGCCCAAGTCCTGGATGGCAGCGTTTTCGTAATGAGGCGAATCTTATGATACAGGTCTCTTGACTCATACCTGCCCGCATGAGCCTCAATTTCCTTACACATAGTGCGCAGATAGTTGTTATGATCTTGTCTGCATTTCGTTTGTATATGTGCTGACATTTTATTGAGATCCTTGACATCGGTTCCCACTGCTTTCATCTTCCGGCGTTTCTCCACGAGCTCAAAGGTACCATCAGTCATCCAGTGCTGTCTTTTGCGGGTTGTAATTCGCGGTGCAGTTTCAGAGACAGTTGAAGTGATGAGTGTTTTAGCTCGGTCCCATAGTGCATCCGGTGTTTCGTTGACAATATCCGCCTCAGACCACTGCGGCCAGTCATGGTCGACAACAGAGCGGAACCTCGAAACATCTTTCACCTCCAACCTCTTCGGCTTTTGATTGGTTCTAGCTGCTGTTAGCTTGAGCCTTAGTTTGGAGATCAAAAGTTGGTGGTCAGACCCACAATCAGCTCCAGGCAGCGTATGGGCGTTAGTCACAGATGACCTCCATCGCGACCGAGTCATGATGTAGTCTATTTGGTTGCGAGTTTTCCCATCGGGTGATACCCAAGTGTACAGTCTGCGCGGGTGATTTTGAAAAAAGCTATTGACAATAAGGAGGTCGTTTTCTGAAGCGAATTGTATTAAGCGTTCACCTCGTTCATTTCGCTTGCCGAGCCCAAATCTTCCCGCACAATTGCCCAGCTGATGAGCGTTTTCCCCGATTTTAGCGTTCAAGTCTCCTAGGATGACCAATAACTCCCTATTGGGAACCTTCGCTATTGTAGATTGTAATTCCGAGTAAAACTTCTCAATTGTGTCGTCACTTGCAGCAGACGTAGGAGCATATACTTGTACAATGTTGAGATTCATTGGTGAGGCTTTTAACTTGATGCTGATAATTCGATCGCTTACCGGCTCGTATCCCATCACACATTTTTCCTGGTGTGCAGGTATTAAAAAAGCCACCCCGTTGCTGCTGGTAACGCCGTTGCCAGAAAAGTAAATGACGTGGTGGTCTGTCATTAAATGTCCGCTGCCTTTCCAGTGTGTTTCGCTTAGACCACAGATGTTCACACCGACTCTAACCACTTCTCGTTCCAACACAGTAAGTTTCCCAGGTTGGTTCAAGCCACGCACATTCCAAGTGCCTATCGTCTGGAGGCGTCGTAGCTTGATGGAGTTTCCAGTAGTAGAATTTCCATGGTGGGCCTGGTCTCCTACCTCACCATGGCCGGTAGCCAACTTCACACCGCGCGCCCCGGACGCAGCGCGGCGCCGGTCGCTAATCGGTTCGCAAGGCGATCGTGTCTCATTTACTTGTACTCTCATTGTGACTTTCTTGGGAATATAGCCGCAGTGGTTTCCCCTTGCCTTCTGCGCCAGACATTTTAGAGACGATTTAAATCTCAAGGCCGCTGAAGCCTCTTCTGCCCAGTTGCCCGAGCAGGTAAGTGGGTATCCCGCCACAGCTCGGTCGCCATTGCCTCGTCAGTTATCCAGCAGGGGGCACCACGGCAGCTGGAGAGCCGCCGTACCTAGGATCGCCTACGAACGTCCAGGTCGTGCAGGTGAGGTTGACATTTGGAGCTGACCAGGTGTTATTGTCATTCTCTCCCTTACCCCCCATATGTTACCAACCATATGACTTGATGTTTGCCAATTCAGGTAGGTCTCTATGCGATGTCGTTATTCTCGACCGTGTTCCTGAGCCTGTGTAATCAAGGCGCACTAAGGCTACTTTGAGAATAAAAAAAAAAGCTAGTGACAGGATGAAACGTAATTTCGACAAACGGCGTAAAGATAGCACAGTATATAGGAGGGATTATGTAATGTGGAGACAAGCCTCCACAGTGAACACCAAGTTGGACGATATTTACTCAGGACCTTACGAAATAACTATGGTACTACCTAATGGCAGGTATCAGATTTGTAGCATTAAAGGTAGGTAGGTATTCGTGGTTGTAAGAGCTTTCAGGGATTAGTTTCATCTGATGCAATTAGACAGTACAGAAGTAGTTATTGCCCCGATGACAGATAGTGCCAGTAGTTCAGACGAACAGGTAGAAACTGAAGACCTAATAGACTTACTAGAGAGCTAATACGAGTATTTTTCTCTGTTCCCATTGCGGGAGCAATTGTTACAGGATGGCCGACTGTAACGCTCAGCCCAGTCCAGTGCCATGTCAAGCTAGCCATAGCCAAGCCAGCCATAGCCAAGCCAGCCATAGCCAAGCCAGCCATAGCCAAGCCAGCCATAGCCAAGCCAGCCATAGCCAAGCCAGAGTAGCCGTGACGTCGGCATACGTCACCGCCGCACGCCGCGCCACGCGCCGCGCCTCGCGCCACGCGCCGCGCCTCGCGCCACGCCGCGCCTCGCGCCACGCCGCGCCCGTTTGCCCCACCTCGCTCGCACCGGCCGGTTGCGAGGGTGGGAGAAGCAACGCCTGCCTATTTAAGCCGTTGTAAATGTTGGATCGGCACTCTTTTCCTGTTGTAATTATTTTATAGGGCGAAGCTCTGCCCAAATAAATTTCTATTTGATTAACTTTGTTGTTTGAGTCCCTGCCCTTCTTTACAGAATATATAATATACCTTGGTACGAAATCATTTAGGTATCCAAGTTATAAAAAACCAAAAGCCAAGTAATGTTAGTGCCGTATAAGGTTTTATTTCGCTATCTTTATGCATTTACAAGATACAAAACATAATCTACTTATCTATGTACTTGTAATATTGTAGGTAGGTACATTTTGAAAAATTTAAAATAGGGTAAACGTTAAACGTTAGGAATTATTGGAAGTAAATTATAAAAAGTCAACATACGTATGTAATACTAGGGTAAACGACCCAATAATCAAACGTTAAATGTTAAACGGTAGAAATCATTGTAAGTAAATTATAAAAAGTCAACGAACGTATATAATACTAGGGTAAACGACCCAATTATTGAACCCGTCTGCAATTTGGATACAAACAACATTTGGGTACCTATTACATAAAACCAAATATGTTTGTAGGCATAATAAAAAAAAATGATGAAAGTAGGCATTAGCAGTCCTTCACTCAGAATCTGACCTTAACCGAGTGAAGGTTAGTAGCCAGCTACAATTAAATAAAAGAAGTGTTTTAATTTTTTAAATGTATTTTTATTTAGAAATAAACAGTTTTATGACTGATTCTAAATACTTCTTTTATTTGATTGTAGCTGACTAATAATATTAAAAAGGCAAAATAAAACAAAAATATTAAATTAGGTACATAATTATGTACCTAATTTAATATTTCATTTTTATTTTTATTTTGCCTACGAACATATCGGGTCAAACTAATTAATATTTGATATATTTATTCGCTTACTTTACGTTAATTATAATGGCGCAGAAGCAATTACATACTAAAAAAACATCTCAACCAAAAAATTAAAATTTTAACATCCACCCGTGACACCTTTCGAAATGAAAAAAATATTTTTTAATCTGTTCACGGGTCTTCGAGTAATCGCTGACCATACATTAAAAAAAATTGATCCCGAAACGTAATAGTGGAAGCTTTCTAAATAAGTAAAAAGGTCGCAACAAAAAGTCGGAGTGCGCATTGAAATTTGCAAAAAACTCATTAGACACAATTCTTCGTCCATCCATTTAATTTGCTTATCGAGGAGCGGCTGCCAGTTTCAATTTCAAATTCAGCTTCTGTTACAGTCTGTGGTACATTGAATCAATCTTTTGTATTCACTAAGCTAAAAAATAACAAATAAAAATTAATTCGTATATCGATACCTCAGTTTTCTAGGTATCAGCATAAGTATCTGTAATGAAATACTTTTGCACATATCCAGAAAACTGATTATTTCTGCCAAAAAGTGAATTTATCGATATGTCAAGCACAAAAAGTCTAATTTTGTAAGAGTAGTAATTAAATTGTTTAGCTATTATAAAATTTGGTGAGCCACAAAAAACAGCATTTAAATAATTTGGTCTGGATACTCTGGTACAAGATTTTGTTTGCAATAAAAAAAAATCAGACAGCAATCCTGGCTCTGCAAATAGTTTTGATAATGGTAAAAATTAAATCGTAAATAGGCAGCTACAATACCATAATAAACATTCAGTCTGCAAAAAAACTACTTGATCAGCAAAATTTAATTATTGATCAGCAGAGAATTGTATTTGATTGATATGCATATTTAAAACATGTTGAGCAAAATAATAGGATTGCATTTTTGTTAAAAAAACAGCAATGTACGTTCAAAGTGGGCGGAGCAAGATCGTATAATTTTACCTTTATCTTTATTTTAAGCTATATCTTTATGACGAATAAAAATATAGCTTAAGTACTTAGTTACCTACTTAATTGATTTATATTTTTTGATTTATCTGAATTATATTTTATAAGAATGGATTTTTTTTATTAATTTACGCTTCTATAAATAATACACATCCAAACAAACACATCACATCAAACACTCTGAGAATAAATAAATTAAATAACCTTTCACAATTTTTTTTTATTACCCTTTAAGTGCTTACCAGAATTTTATTAAACATAATAGCTCATTGCATCTTATACAGGGTGTTAATTTGTACAGTTTCGTCCGCTCAGGGGTGGTTATTAACATGATACTAAAGAAAAAAAAATATGAAAAAACATTTTTTTTTTAGTGAAATCACCTAAAGTCGCCGGTTTTGCGGCACCGGCAGCGAGCGCGCGGGCGCACTCTCCTGCTTCACCCCCCAAAACTCCCGCCGGACCTGTCAAGTGCAAACGATAGAAGCTAATCCATATAACTTCATGATATTTAGGTGATTTTCACAAAAGAGTAATTTTTTTAATACTTTTTTTTTTTTTTTGCTTCGGTATTATGTGAATAACCACCCCCGAGTCAGATGAAACTGGACAAATCAACACCCTGTATAATTAATATGCTGTACAAAAATAATAGCTGATTGATTTTGAAACGATTGCTGGCAATGAGTTGCTGATCAATTAGCTATTTCTTCTCACAAAAATACCTATACTATGCTAACCATTTAAATAACACCCATGTAAATAGCAAAAAATTGAGCATTGAAAATGACAATGCATAAAATAGATTTACGTAAGTAAAGTACGTAAAGTAAGTGCTTTCATCACAGTGTATTTAGTTGCTTTGTAAATTTCTGATAGTTTTACATGATATTTCTAAGTGTTTGGATGCTTCAGCTACATTCCGCAATGAGCCGTTTTCAGAAGAACTAAAAAAAATCTAATGGCTGTCAAAATGTTTTTTCAATACAATATAACTCCGAAATAAAAAATATTTGGCTGTTGGCGTCATAGTAACTTTTGTACAGCTCGCTGAGACCTATTCGATGAAGTATCACACATGGCTATTGGGCCAAGGTCCAAAATTGCATTCCTTTGACAGCTATTAGTTTTTTTTTTAGTTCTTCTGAAAACGGCTCATTCAGTTGAAGTTTTTCTGTAACCAAGTCATTGATAAATGGGTAAATTGTGCAATGTGCGTTTTTCTTCTCTTTTTTTTTTAGTTCTATGAGATAATCTAGATGGCATCATTCGTTTCTACATACAAATTTGTGATTGGTGGCAGTCAATGTCAGTTCACAGATTACTAAAAAAGAAAAGGAACCATGTTTGCCATTCGTACGAAGTTTCTCGTAATGAAAAATAAAAACCCACAATCCACAGCAAAGACTCCAAAATATCTAAATAGGACGTAGGCGCACTTATCACCTAACTAAAACATGTTTTTTTTAGGTAATCATCCATCACAAAGTCCACAGAACCATAGTATTTTTTGGCTTTGACGTTTATTACTAAGGTACGGCAGCGCCACCTAGTGAATCTTTTAAAACTAAATTTGACATAAGGAAAACGCTCATTAGGGTAAAAAGCAAAAATGTAGTTATATTTCGAGGAATTATGTAATTAGAGTATACTAAGATGATACAGACGTAGTTTGATCGCATAGGTTAAATCCCCCTGGTATGTCCGTTGTTGGTGCATTTACCCTGTTGTTATAAAACCAAAAAAATATGAATAAGTACATCATCATCAACCCATTATGTCCCCACCGAGGGGCACGGGTCTCTTCCCTGAGGGAGGTATAGGCCATACTCCACCACGGGGGCCAAATCCGGATTGGTGGAGGCTTGTAAGACTAGTGGCTGGTCTTACTGTCAGAAGTTTTCAAGCCGCCCTAAGGCCTCTGACTAAGCTTAACGACTGCCATCTATCGACGGCAGCCGGCACCAACTACTTAACGTGCCTTGCGAAGCACGGAATCGCTCGGAAAAAATGCCACTAGCGTTAGTCATAGACGGTGACCCATCCATGGACTGAACGCGCCGTATGTTGCTTAACCTTAGTGATCGTTCAAGATCACTCAGGCAGCCCAGGCTACGAGCGATTCAAAAATACGAGACCCGAAATAGGCGATTTTACCCTATTTTTCAACAAGCCTAAAAATATATCGTATAGATAATAGACATAACTAATCGTAATATGGGGTAGGCAGAGGCACCAATCACTAAGAACTGCGCCACGTTTTGCCGAGTTTAAATAGAAGTATGTAGTTGTCTTAAGCATCAATCAAGTAACTATACTTGAGCCATTACAAACGTGCGAACTAATTCTTAAGCATTTGTATCAGACCATTCAGACTTCTCCCTCACACATATAGGAGGCATATCAGGCAATTCAGGCATATCCGCATATCTGAACTCTCGCTCGCACTTTTGTGACTCGGTTCGCACGTTTGTAATGGCTCAAGTATAGTACTTATTGCAGGTATACACCCATGCACTCTACTCCGTTGGCTTAAGGGCGACTTTGCAACTAAAATGTGAAGATTTACGTGCTGTCGACTGTACTCACTATTATGTAAGTCAATAGGCAGCGTAGGTATGTACCATAGCAACTCATTTGTAGCTTTAGGCGACCTTTTTCTGTAAGTACTCAATTTTAAATTAGTTGTGTACTCGTGTTTTGGACTCGTAATTTTTGCGCGTGCAGAGTAACAAGCGACACAGCCCCCACGTGCGAATGCCGAAGCGAAACTGGCACGGGCCTCGCGGAGGTGCGCCGTTCGGGGTGGACGTTTAGTATGGAATCAGCGAGTTCGAAACTAAACATCGTAAGCGCCATCCACATATTTGGCAATAGTTAATAGAAATGTCTCGTGTTTTGGAAATCTACAACAGCCAAGAAATGGAAAAGGTAAATACTTATCTGTTTGTGATTTTACAGGAATTCGTATTGTAAAACACGTCCGTAATAAGCATTTACCTAAAATTTTAGACGTGACTTCTGGATTATTTTCTATCGAGCAAAGTTTTTCCAATCGCGTTTTGGAAACAGCCATCCCCTCACACATACGGTCTGTAATACACATTCCAAATTTCAATGCGAAAAATCGTAAAGTTTTTGAATTACAGCTAATAGAAAACATCGAATTTCGGCATATTCACTTACTAAGGGCAAGAACGTTTTACCCAAAATATCCTTGACTAAGGGCCCTTAAAATCCATTAAAGTGAGACGACTATAGACTATAATTCAATTTCAAGTTAACTGTTAACAAGGAGAATTAAAGACATTTTTTTATAACATATCATTTACATACAGGCACATACATTGCTTCTGGCCCCATACTAGGATACCCTGTGTCGTGGCAACCAGATACAGCGACGATTTCAACACATCATAAACAAAAATATGTTGATCAATTTTAGAACGCATCCATTGGTTTCTACATTTTTTGTTCAATTCTTTTTTTCTATTCTTTAAAGTTGGATGATGCTTTAGATAGACACTTTTATGCTATAGAAAGCTATAGGAAAAGATTTTTCTTAACAAATATCTTATTGAAATTAAATTGTTATCTCATTGTAAATGTATGCAGGTTTCCTCACGGTGTCGTTCTTACACCGAAAAATGGAAGATTAATGTGAAGTCTCCAATTTGCATTGGGCTAGCGTAGGGACTATAGCCCATTTCCTCTCGCCTAAGAGAGGAGGCCTATATGCCCAGCACTGGGACGTATAGTACAGGGTGTTGATTTGTACAGTTTCGTCCGACTCAGGGGTGGTTATTTACACGATATGAAGCAAAAAAATATTAAACAAAATTTTTTTTTTAGTGAAATTCACCTAAAAATCACAAAGTTGTGTGCGTCGGCGACAGGCGCCCGGGGGCACACCCCAGGCTGGTGAATGTGAATGAAACCATGCTCTTGAAAATAAAATTGTTATTAGTGTTGGATAACTATTTAAGTGGTTTATTAAAATTAAATTCGGTACAACGCGACAATTTTTACTAACAGGGCCCCATCAAAAGAATTTGCCACGGACCTCAGATGGCATAGTTACGCCACTGTAACTAACTATCTAATAGTAAATCCTGCTCCCCATTGTTTGTTTCATTTATTCACTTACTAAGATTTATCGATACATTTTCATTAAAATTTAAAGACGGGTTAAAATAATCTCATTCTTCTAATTCTCCTCCAGCGCCGCTATCAACTGAACATTTAGGATGGTGGCACTGTAAGTTAAGCAGTGGTGCCAGATTAGGCGATTTATCGCCATTTGGGCTATCTCTGAGAGTGAAATGGCGACCTAAAATGGCAATCGGCGACCAACAAAGGTAGTATGAGGACGTGAGTCGCGCGCGACAACGTCAAAAGTCGCGACTTTCCAGTAGGTACATTAACTGTCAAATTCTCGCGACTTTTGGCATTGTCGCGCGCGACTCGCGTCCTCATACTACCTTTGCAGTCGCCATTTGGGCTATAATGTAATTTTTTCCGGCGACTTTTGGGCTACTTTGAAACCGTGGTGCGTTACGACGAGCAATCTTTAGTTGCAGTAAAGCCAGTAAAGGCCGGGCAACGCAGCCCATGTTTATGTATGTAGGCTGATGATGAGGAAGGCTTGGAAGACTTAGAGCTGGTTTCTAAATTGAGAATTTCACTAAGTAAATACTTAAGTAACGTTCCGTCACTCTCTTTTCTGAGAGCTTTGACGAGACAGCACTACAGTTAAGTAGTTACTTAGCGAATTTCTCAATTCAGAAACCGGCCCTTAATTTTATTAATAGCTGAGGCGGAGTAGCTCGCTCGCAGCCCCAGCCGCCTGAATGATCTTAAGCGATCAACCATCACGAAGGTTAAGCAACATAGGGCACGTTTAGTGCATGGATGGGTGACCGTTCTATGACTACCGCTAGTGGCATTTTTCCGAGCGATTCCGTGCATCGCAAGGCACGTTAAGCAGTTGGTGTCGGCTGCCATCGATAGATTGTAGTCGATAAGCCAAGTCAGAGGCCTTAGTGTGGCTTGAAAGCTTCTGACAGTAAGACTACTTACTAGTCTTACAAGCTTCCACCAATCAGGACTTGGCCCCCGTGGAGGAGTATGGCCTATACCTTCCCCAGGGAAGAGACCCGTGCCCCTCGGTGGGGACATAATGGGTTGATGATGATGAAGGGGAGTAATTTTTGATGGTGATTGACGGCGATGGCGTGTTATCTAAAAATTTAATAATTTCTATGAATAAAGTATAATTTTGGTTGAACTGAAGTTTATTTGCACTGTTTTTCATCACAATAGTCTAGATTTTAAAATGGAGTTAAAATCAATTAAATGGTGATTCAGTCACATACGTGCTGTGCCTTATTACAGGCTTGCGTTAATAAATTAGCGTTTTGGGCTACATAGGGAAATTTTTAGGCGATTTGGGCTACTTTTTTTTTCAAAATATGTGCGACTTTGGCCGGCCCAGATCTGGCAACACTTAAGTTGTGTCAAACCACAGAGGTGATTCCGTTTTCAGCCATCATGGCGTAAAGTTCCATTTTTTGTAACAAATGTTTTCCGAACATCCGTTAGGGCTAAAGTTTCGTACAGGCCCTGTAAAAATAAATATATAATAATAATCAAACCACAGAGGTGATTCCGTTTTCAGCCATCATGGCGTAAAGTTCAATTTTTTGTAACAAATGTTTTCCGAACATCCGTTAGGGCTAAAGTTTTGTACAGGCCCTGTAAAAATAAATATATAATAAAAAATAAATCAAACCACAGAGGATTCCGTTTTCAGCCATCATGGCGTAAAGTTCGATTTTTTTGTAACAAATGTTTCCCGAACATCAGTTAGGGCTAAAGTTTCGTACAGGCCCTGTAAAATAAAGATTTAATAATAATAAATCAAACCACAGAGGTTTCCGTTTTCAGCCATCATGGCGTAAAGTTCAATTTTTTGTAAAAAATGTTTTCCGAACATCCGTTAGGGCTAAAGTTTCGTACAGGCCCTGTAAAAATAAATATACAGGGTGGCCGGGGGAATGACGTCAAAAAAAAAAATTTGGTCCCTCGTGTCATGGGGTATCCGAATCACCCCCATGTATGTTCCGCGATTTTTCATAGTTTCGGAGTTATGATTTTTTTTCTGAATTTTTATGAATTTTCGCCTTATCAATTTTGAAAATTTCTAAAAAAAAACTAGAAACTTTTTTCAATTACTTTTTTTTGTAACTGAATCTTCACAAGTTGGTCTTCTATGCATAAAATAATCAGCTTCGTAACTTTGATAAAAGTTATTAAAGTGTTGGTCTAAAGTCAAAAATTTACGTTCGGTAAATTATGACTTGAATTTTCAAAAATAAATTAAAAATCCAAACAGATGTTTTAATGGTTTCTTAGTTAGCCTCAGAAATGCGCAAGACTCTCAGATTTCATAATCATTAAAAAAAGTACTGCTTAACGAGCTACTTTGTGTACATTCGGCCTTCGAAGACAGCGAGGTGAAGAATTATTAAAATTAACATATTTTTTTTCTGCCATTTCGTCTTTTCTTAGGTTATTAATGAACGAGTCGTCATCATCATGATGAATAAAAGTGGTTTTGTCAATAAAACACAGATTAAAAAATTTGGAGGCATTTTCCGTTTTACAGTAATTAATTTTGCGCGGTCCGTTCTCGTGGGTCATGGGTTGTAAATGCAGACGCAACTTTTTACCTGTAATAACAATAGTCTTTGAGGATAGGAGGCCGCCGAACTATTGCTATCTCTCTCACTCTCAGCGGTAAGAGTGAGAGGGGCAGCGCAGCAGAAGCGAACACAAAACAAGTTTGTACCTCAGTCGTTCTCACTTTGTGTTTACTGCTACACGTGTCTTCATTTTGTTTTACCTCACTGTCTCGCTTTGTCCGCGGATTCCGCTGCCTACTTATTTGACTACTTTGCTCGTTAATTGGACTGTGTCTTGCATACTGATTTGGACTTTGTTTACTTGGAAGTGTAAAAGATGAGTTACACGTTAAGTGAATACGCAGAAATGCACTATTTTTATGGAGTTGCACAAGGAAACGGCCTTGAAGCAGCGCGACTGTATCGCAAACAACTTCAACGTCGTGGTGGGCCGCAACCTGAGCATTATCCCGACCATCGCGTTTTTATTAACACGCACAATACCTTAATGGCAGGCCGCATTCCTGGCCAACGAGGCGATAGGGAAGGAATCCCTAGAGTTGACCCGGATCGCAGAGAAGTTGTGCTCGAAGAAGTTCAACGAAATCCTTCCACGAGTACCAGAGCTATGGCTCGTACTCTGAACATCCCAAGAACTTCTATCCAAGACATACTTCACGATGAAGGATATCATGCGTTCCATATCCGACGAGTCCAAGCTTTACTGCCTACAGACTACCAATTGCGCATTGATTTCTGCCAAACAATGCTACAAAAAGAACAACAAGATCCTGGATTTTCAATAAAGTTTTATGGTCAGATGAGTCACGTTTTGAGCGCACTGGAATTTTCAATATTCATAATAATACGTGGGCGGTTGAAAATCCACACGAAATGAGAGCGTCGACGTTTCAACATCGTTTCAGCGTTAACTTGTGGTCTGGTATTCTCAATGGCGAACTGATTGGTCCATTTGAATTGCCGTCCAGATTAAATGGAGAAAGATACCGACACTTTCTGGAACATGAACTTCCATTGTTGCTAGAAGACGTGAATATTGAACTAAGACGAACCATGGTTCTTCAAAATGACGGCGCTCCATGTCACTACGCAACGCAAGTCCGAAATTATTTAAATGAGGCGTACCCCAATAGATGGATCGGACGCGGCGGCGGACCAATATCGTGGCCTCCACGCTCACCTGACCTCAACCCCATGGATTTTTTTATTTGGGGCTATTTTAAGGAAATAGCATACGCCAGAGAAAGTGGGAGTGAACAAGAGCTGAGGCAGAAATTAACAGAAGCCGAACGTGTTGTAAAGGAAAACAGAGCAGCTTTTAGACGATTAAAAGATAATTTCCTACGTAGGTGTAGAATGTGTATTGCTGCTGGAGGTGGCAACTTTGAAAACCTATTATAATAAACATTTTTTTTTACATTTTAATCTGTGTTTTATTGACAAAACCACTTTTATTCATCATGATGATGACGACTCGTTCATTAATAAACTAAGAAAAGACGAAATGGCAGAAAAAAAAATTGTTAATTTTAATAATTCTTCACCTCGCTGTCTTTGAAGGCCGAATGTACACAAAGTAGCTCGTTAAGCAGTACTTTTTTTTTAATGATTATGAAATCTGAGAGTCTTGCGCATTTCTGAGGCTAACTAAGAAACCATTAAAACATCTGTTTGGATTTTTAATTTATTTTTGAAAATTCAAGTCATAATTTACCGAACGTAAATTTTTGACTTTAGACCAACACTTTAATAACTTTTATCAAAGTTACGAAGCTGATTATTTTATGCATAGAAGAACAACTTGTGAAGATTCAGTTACAAAAAAAAGTAATTGAAAAAAACTTCTAGTTTTTTTTTTTTTTTGGAATTTTCAAAATTGATAAGGCGAAAATTCATAAAAATTCAGAAAAAAAATCATAACTCCGAAACTATGAAAAATCGCGGAACATACATGGGGGTGATTCGGATACCCCATGACAAGAAGGACCTAATTTTTTTTTTGACGTCAATCCCCCGGCCACCCTGTATAATAATAAAATCAAACCACAGGGAGTCCGTTTTCAGCCATCATGGCGTAAAGTTCAATTTTTTGTAACAAATGTTTTCCGAACATCCGTTAGGGCTAAAGTTTCGTACAGGCCCTGTAAAAATAAATATATAATAATAATCAAACCACAGAGTACAAAGTACATTACTATGTCAAACACACAGACGATATAGGGATACAAACAAAACAAGACACCGCGGCATGAACTCTGTTCGAGTGGAATTTTTACGAATTAAATTGAAATTTTCTGAGAAACTGTAACTTTTATGTCTAGAAATAGAGCCAACTCAATAGCATTTATCAACCAGAATGTATTGTGTAAGATCATTGTTGTCAATTGTCCGCCAAACGCAGAAGATTAATGTTGCCCCACTGCAACGTGTTGTAAAATGGAATACAATCCCGATTATCACACAAAAATACTACTCTGATATCCCAGAAGACAGCTCTGGTACGTTAATCCTTACTCATTTCAATGATATTAATATTATTTGTCGCTTTCCACCTGCTGTCATAACCTCGTCTTCCAGAGCAAATAGTTGAAGAACTTTGTCAGGGAGATATCGCACTCGAGAAGAAGCTTAGAATACTAATGTTGGAAGTAGAAGTGATGCGTCAGGATGGCAGATCTGCCCCTGACAACATGCAGATCCGGCACTGGAAACATTTGATTGAACTGCCATCCCGCAGCCAAAGATCTAACTACTTGCTATATTTGTGGAAGACCGAGAAAGCAAAAGAGAATTATAAAGTAAGTTTTTAGAACGTTTTAGAAAGTTTTTTTTTAGAACTGAACAGAACTGAACTGAATCTACAAGCGATAAAGGAAAATGTTTTTGAGGTTAATCTCAGTGTCTATATCCTCTTAAGGCCCGACCTTAAAAATAACAATTGTTTTTGTGATCACTTGAAGACATTGGGCCTTACGAGGATATGCCTGCATTACCTATATTGGTAATGCAGGTATATACCTACCTTCATTTTACCGCATTACAACAACTATTATGGGACTTACAAATTTACTCATTCTTCAAATGACTAAATTTATCTACTTTCCCAGCTTGATGGAAAAATCTTGTGTAAACCGAACAAGTACCAGAATGCCCTAATTACTTCGAACACATAGAATTTTTGGTGGGCCGAACAGCTCACATTAACAATGGTTTTTAATTGTGCTAGTCAAGGTCACTAACTTTATAGCAAAGAGTAACTCACCTCACAGATGAACCTAAACACGGACATTTTATTTTTATACAAAGTGACCACATCAACTTACATATCATCGCTTATACTTCAACACAGCGAACATGCATTTAGACAACTTTGCAGGAGACTCATAAGGTTAATGATTTCTTTTCTAGAATGAAATAAATTACAGTAAAATAAATAAGCCGAAAATTTTGAATTTGACTGGCGCAAAACATGCGCGGGACGACTCTCTATCCTCAACTCTATAACTAAGTTTCTACTAATGGTAAAAAGCATATTCGCGCTGTTGAAGTATAAACGACGATATGTGAAAGAATATAAAATTAAGAATTCTAAACTTTTGTTTGTTGGAAACTTTCAATAAGCAATGTTTGGTTTGATATTAATTTTAACTATGAAACAATGCTAAAACAATGCTAACTATAAATACATTAATGTAATATAATTATGATAGGTTTATGTGTAATAATTATGGTGGAGTAGCACATTGAAGACTGTTTGAGTAATCACAGAAGTGTTTGCTGTTTTAAAGAAATCCCAGACCAAAATATAAAAAACCCTGTTTCAGTTGAAGAAAGAGGAAAAGCGGAAGCTGTTTGAAAACAGTATACCTGAAGATACTCGGGAATTCCCAGATGACTTGCAATATGGGATCAGTCATCAGTCCTTATTTCTGCGAATTCGGGATAAGTCAATAAATATGTATGATAATTACAGGTAACAAAGAAATATTTTTTCTATTATCCTAGATTATAGTTGTCATTTAAGAATTATGTGCATAGTGAATCCAGACTTAAATTATTCTTTCTATTCAACCACACAAAGTAAACAGAGCCCACTGTTGAAAAAAACGGCCCTTTCCTCTCTATTCTACTTCTGCCAACTCATCCTGTACATAGCCAGATTTTTTATCTTAATAAATGTTGATCCTCTTTTTCAGAGCCTTACAAGCCCTAATCCATGGCCAGTCAATAGTAATAGACTGTTCCTATGAAGAACACATGGTGTTTAGGGAAACTGTAAATGCTGCAAAACAACTAACTTTTGTTTTTGGAGATAACCGAATACACAAAGAGCCATTCAATATCCATTTATGCAATGTCATTGATGATGGAGACTTTATGGAGCAAATGGAAAGGAATATCCCATCATTGACTGAGCCTTGGTTCCCCATGAATATTCACAATGAAAGCTACTTGGATATATTCCCAAAAGAAAAACTAGTATATCTGACACCACATTGTCGTAATGAATTGACAGAATTTGATCATGATGCTGTATATATTGTTGGTTGCATGGTTGACAAGGTAAATGGTTAGCTTTAAAATACCTTCATTGATATAAATCTTAGTTGGTACATTCATCATAACTATAATTAATAATAAATTGTAACTGTTTATAGGTGAATAATGAACCACTGTCTCTGGCAAAAGCAAAGCGTGATGGAATAAAAATGGCGAAACTCCCTCTTGACCGATACCTGGAATGGGCTCCAGGCGCTAAGAAAAACCTAAATATTAATCACATGATTCCAATACTCTTAGATCTCAAAGTCACTGGCGATTGGGAGTATGCTCTCCGGCACATTCCAAGAAGAAAACTGATGGAAACTAAAATAATGGCAATGCAAAATAAATTAAAGAACAGAAATTTCAAAGAAGACATCTTTAAAAACTACTCACGGAAATTCAAGAAAATGAACTTCAATGAAAAGCAACTAAGATCTAAGAAATCTTTGTATGTAGATGATGAGGTTTTGTAAATAAGATACACTTATTTGATTGAATTCGAAAAAAATCCAAGTAGTGTATCCTGTTAAATATTTATTTGTTAGGTGTACAATATATGTATACATGTATATACATAGTGCTTACAAGACTTTCAGTTCGAAGATTATATCTAAATAGTAAATAATAGAAATAAATGTATGACACTATTGCCTTTGTTTTTTTTTTTGTCCTCTTCTAATCTTGCCAGTTGAAGCCATTGTAAAATTGTTTAGGCTGCGTCCCCAGTAGGCAAACTGTTCGCCGCCAACTGAGTGAGCCGCAGTAGCTAACTGAAATTCGACTTAGCGGCATACTCAAATTTATTTGCTGGCGTCGCAAGCAACCTGTTCCGAGCTGCCGCTGCCGACTATTTCGCCGCCGACTGGAACCGGTTTTTCTGTGAGTCAGCCGCCCACCGAAATAGTCTGCGCGCGTAACGCTGCAAATGAGCCGTTTTCAGAAGAACTAAAAAAAAAAAAATAATATGGCTGTCAAAGGAATGCAATTTTGGACCTCAGCCCAATAGCCATGTGTGATACGTCATAAAATAGGTCTCAGCGAGCTGAACAAAAGTTACTATGACGCCAACAGCCAAATGTTTGTCCTTTCGGAGTTATATAGTATTGAAAAAAAACTAACATTTTCAACAAAATATAACTCCGAAACGACAAACATTTGGCTGTTGGCGTAGTAGTAACTTTTGTTCAGCTCGCTGAGACCTATTTTATGATGTATCACAAATGGCTATTGGGCTGAGGTCCAAAATTGCATTCCTTTGACAGCCATATTTTTATTTTTTTTTAGGTCTTCTGAAAACGGCTCATTGCGTAGATTGAGCGCAAAACTAGCAAACTGTGAACACTCCATTTAAAGTATTCTAAGGAAGGGCATAAACCGATACGATAACAACCGGCGGCAAACAGTGCCTGGGGACTGGGGACGCAGCCTTAATCATCAACAACTCTCATCTCAGATATAGAAACAAAAGGGTACTAAGTAAAACTTTTATTTATCTCTAATGCATAGTATTTGTACATGTGAACAGTAAAATAAGTTCATTCCCATTAATTTCTATGTACATTCGTTTACTGATCCAGAACTGCTGATGTTGTCAATAAATTACACGACTAAATATTTAGAAATTTTCAAGCCTCCACTTTTTAAAGAAGACAATTTAAATGTTTTAAATCCACTTATTGCACTAAAGATTTATATAATAATATTGATTATTATTATCAAGAATGTTACATACAACTACAAAGTGATAGCTGGCTTAAAATATTCTTATTTATCAAAAATCTTCTGAATATAATATGTACTCTTATGTAAATAACACTGACTCATATGAGACGGTGCATGTGATACGAACTCATAAAATACACAAATACACATTCGGCAAAGGAGGAAGGCGGATAATATGCAGTATTTTAGCCTTCTTTGCTATCAAATCAGATTTCACACTGGGTTAGTCTATAACTATCCATACCTAAATTAATGCAAGATAAAATTATATATTTTACAGACACTAAAAAAGAATAAAGTGCTTCAAACTGTATCTAACAACACTACTTACATAAAATGACAACTACATCGAAGCCATTGAGGGCCTGTTACATCGAGTTTACATTACACTACTAAAATCTATTTGCGTGCATCTCCCTATCACAGTCACTAGATGCACTTTAAAAGTGAGATATGGAAAAAGGATGACCATTTTAATATTTTTTCCTTTTTTCACTGGGATGTCGTCGGGTGTATAACACTATTTCTATTGATAGAAAAACTGGGACAGATTCTCTCACTATTTCCATTGCGGGCGGCGGCCGGCGGCAAGAAAATCGGCATCAACTCTCCTTTGTCGGCTTGCACATAAAAACTATTTATTTATTTCCTCTTTAGTTAAAACGTCTTGTGTTCATTTTATTCTATTGATTAAATTCTCAATATATCTTTGGAAGTAAACAGATTCTCAAATAACACAACCGCGTTTTTTGCCGCAATAGAAATAATGGGACATAATTTGAAAAAAGGGCTGGTCCCACTTTTTCTATTTTGTATTTCCATGGAAATAGTAAAATACACCCGAGACGTCCACCAGCCTGCTACACTGATGACCTGCCCCTTTAGTACACCAAATCCCGAGCGTTTCCAATCGCCTGAGTGACTGACTTTGGAATTTGACAGTTTCATAATTGTTGTTTTTATTGCTACACTTATTGCTTTATTGCACAATAAAAAAAAAATTGAATTACACAGGATTGGTGCCCATAATTAGTCCACTGAAGAGGATTGTTGGTGGAATCTGGATGAGGATGGCCGAGGAGAGAATGAAGTGAGAGGCGTTGGGAGAGGCCTATGTCTAACAGTGGTCAAATATTGCCCTATGGATAGCAACTTCCGGGTCTTGTCGCACTGTTTTGAAGGCGACCATGGCTCACAGTGGGTTGCGGCTGCCTGGTTTGGTTATCTGTCCTATTTAGTATGTGTTGGAAGGTCGAAGCAGGGCGCCCTACTAGGGCAGTGCGTGCATATCGACACTGGCTGTGGCGTTCGTCTCAAGACCGTGGTTCGCAGTCCTGGTTCGGAAAGCTATCTTTACTGTTAGGGCTCCGCTGATTTCATGTTAGGGTCGGTGGAAGTGGACCGCCCCACTAGGGCAGTGCGCGCATGTCGACATCGGCTGAGGCGGCCGTTTCACTGCGTTGCTTGATGGTCGCCAGGATCTCTTGTAGGTTGGACGGCAGTGCTATGCCGGCAAGGGGGTTGGCGGGCGGCGACGGGGTCATCGGCCGGGAGGGGGAGTACGCCTCGTCGTCCTGGGTAACGATAAGGTAATGGTTGGCAACTATGAGTGGAGAGCATGTACAGATAGGCCCAAGAGTAGGGGTATGTCATGATGAAAGCAAATACGATTATTAGTTCAAATAATGAAAATTGTCTTGTTTGACCACAAAGCCCTTTCTAAGAGAGAGGAAGCATGAACATAATCACCATGCGAGGCTACCGTGGATTAGCCAAAACTTTTGACAGTATAAATTTACTATGTATCATAACTACCCCTAAAGTAAAGTTTCTGAAAAAGCTTTACGGTTCATTACAAGAAAGGAGGACCAGACAAAATGGTCCTTGATACCAATAACCACGTGACATATCTCGTTAGAAAGGTATTCCTATACTCTACAATAGTTACGATGGGAGCTCGGTTCAAAACGCTGTTTGAAAAAAGTTATAGCGATATAAAAAATATTTTTTTCATAGGCCATTTTAAGTAATAAAAAATATCTTTTCACTTTTAAACGGCATTGGCAGTCGCTTTGTGAGTACCTACGTTACAAGTGAATTTGTTTGTATTCTTGATTGCCGTGACTATTTTTGACCCGACTTTGATATTGGACTTTGTTTGCTTTTCCGTTGACCCTAGGCTCGTTATTGGAGTATCGTCAAAACGGTATTTACCTATATTAGACTCGATATCATAATCTGTTTTACCTTTGTTTATCTAAACATAAGAAACCGTTATTTGTTACTCACATTGATAATAATAACAACAATGATATGATACCTAAAACTAATGAAGCCTTATAATTATTATTATGTAAAACTTCCCGATAAGGCGAGCTAAGTGTCCCTGCACACGAGCCACTCGCCACAGCCACAAACGCCGCCACAAGAAGCTAAAAGCGGCTATAGAGTGGCTGAAGCGCGCGACATCCACTTGTGGCCGGTTGCCGACACTTGAGGTCGGTGGCCGCTACTTTTTTATTTAACCAATGCGATCGTAGGACGGCATTGAATCTCTGATATAAATAATTCTATATCCATATTTATTTAAATGAACAACAGATTACGTGGCGTTGCCGTCGACTCGAACAGGTTAACTGAGGTAAGGGAGAGAGGGGTGAGGAATAGCGCGAGTGGCGTGTGTCGGCGTTAGTGGCCGGTGTGGGCCACAAGAAGCGCCCTTCAGCTTGCCGCATTCAGCATCTGCCTACAGTTTTTCCCATATCGTCATCCCACCTGGTCGGAGGGCGTCCTACACTACGTTTGCCGAGTCGCGGTCTCGCGGCCACTCAAGAGCACGTTTACCCCAGCGGTTGTCGGTTCTTCGCGAAATATTGCCAGCCCACTGCCTATTCAGCTTGCTAATTCTCTGAGCTGATATAGCTCAGAGAATTAGCAAGCTGAAGAAGATTGCTTTGGTTCTCCTTCGGATGTATTCGTTACGAATCCTATCCTTCAGAGAAACTCCGACCATAGCTCTCTACATAGCTCACTGAGCGACTTTGAACTGGTGGACCAACCCTTTCGTGAGTGTCCATGTCTCGGCGACGTAGGTCACGACAGGTAGGTAGGACACACTGATTGAAAACTTTCGTTTTCAAGCATTGTGGTATAGATGACGAGAAGACTCGGCGTAGTTTCCCAAACGCTGCCCAGCCCAGCTAGATCCTCCTCTTGGTCTCCTTCTCGAAATTGTTTTTACCTAACTGCAGAATCTGCCCGAGGTAAGTGTGTTCGTAAGTGGCAGTGGGTCAGCCATATCACCGAAGAACTGATAACCGATGGGGTAGACAAGTTCTTGAGTGGAGACCGCGGATCGGTAAACGTAGTGTAGGACGTCCTCAGACTCGGTGGAACGATGATCTTCGCAGGACGGCTGGCAAGAGCTGGATGAGAGTAGCCGAGGACCGTGCTCAGTGTCGTGCAATGGAAGAGGCCTATGTCCAGCAGTGGTCAACCATAGGCCGATGATGATGATGATGATGATGATGAAGTGTATTCGGAAACGATTTCGAGAAGGTGATCATGTACGACGACCGGTATTGGATCAATGTAACTATTGATCATGACTTTGGTTTTATCTTATCTTATTTGGTTTTAGAAAACTATATTTTATCAAAACTTGTTTTATTTTACGTCCTGATAGAGATTGACTATCACCCTGCACTCTGCATCCCCAGCAATACTCATAAACATATTTTAACTTGCTCTATAATGTCATCGAATACGAAATAATTATTTTTATTGCTTAAAAATCGTCTATGAAAAAAATATTGTTTATATCGCTATAACTTTTTTCACACAATTATTTGAAGTGAGCTCCCATAGTAACTATTGTAGTATATTAAAAAACCTTTCTAATGACATATGTCACGTCGTTATTGGTTCTTGGACCAGCCTCCATACATGTTTGCCGGTTCTCCTTTACTCTACTCTCTGCCCACCTTTAGCTTCATAAAGACGAAACTACTATGTAAGTTCTAACAGTGCGAAAGTAATTTTTGGCCGTTTCGACCTTTTGATGCCATTGGATGAAGAAAAGTGGCGCGCTTCTTTGCGACCAATCTTATCAATCAATCTTATTTTATCTTCAATAAATTGATTTTAAATACTTTTCCCAAATAATGTACACCTCTAATGTAGCTAATTGAAATTTTATACAGTTTTTTCGCTCTTTTGTAAAGTTGACATTTTTTACTTACGCACTGTTAGAACTTAACTGCCGATATACGTTCCACTATAGGACACATGGCTTCTCTCGGAGGGTACGGGCTTTCACCACGCGTGCCCACCGCGCATTGGCATTTCACGTGTCGAGGTAGGTTTCCTCACGATGTTTGAACGATGTGGAACCTACTATATTTAAAAGAAATTCCACTAATTTTATGAAATATGAAAGTGTGTATATTTAACATTAGCTATCAAATTAGGCTCGCAATAGCTGGACCATGCCCTGGATTAAGCTTGGCAAGTTCAAGATTCTCACCCCAGTGCTGACAGGGGTGTCTCCCTGCGCCATCTTCATGATTTGCTGCTTCTGCTCCTCAATCTGCCGGTTGAGTTCCTCCATTTTGGACCGCAGGGCGTCGGCGGGGGCGCCGGGTACGACCGCGGGGGCGGGCACTCGGGGAGCGACTAGGCTGTCGTTACTGGAGGAACCGGGACTGTAGGCTTCGTCGTCGTCGGCCGCGGCTGTGGAATAATCGTGTTATAGGACAGTAATAAGGAAAGGCATACATACTCTCGCCAATACATCGCTCACGTCGATGCACCCTAAGGAAACCTTTTAAAATTTTGCATAAATTATCTACGTCAGATTAAAGCTGATTGTGTATTAAATAAATAAGAAATAATTTAAAAAAGTAATTTATGTATGGTGTACAATAAAGAGGTTTGATCTAATTAATTACTTTAAAACCATAACCAATATGTATAGTTTCTCTATTTCACATTTGTACTAAAAACTCAAAATATGGGTGAGTTTTTTTAAGTTGCATCATCATTAATTCTCAATATTATTTCCTAGATTCAGCAGAATATGAGTTTTTATCAGAATATGATCCGCTTTTGACTCCTGGGATCTTGTTACATATGTATATTATTTCTAACATACCCATAGAAGCGGCAATCTTATTCTTAACAGAAGTCACTAATAATTTTTATTTTTATTAATACATACTTTTATTGCACTTACATTTAAAATTAAAATATAGTACAATAACATAACATTTACATACAGGCACATACATTGTTTCACACAATGCAGCGGACCTAATGCTATAAGCAATGTTTTCGCTTTGCCTGAAACAACTTGCACTCCTGGTTAGGTACATTACTTCTAACATACATACTTATGTACATACAAACTTACATAACCTCACGCCTGTATCCCAGAGGTGTAGGCAGAGACCAGGGATTGCCACCTGCCACGATCCTGACAAATCACTTTCGCTTCATCAACATTCACTAGTCGTTGCATGCACGCACGTCGGTTCGGGTACTTACTACCTGAAACAGACCCGTATTACTTCTAACATACCCAGAGAAGCGGCGATCTTATTCTTGACGGAGGTGGGTAGCGCGGGCGAAGTGTAGGGCGGCTGCGCGAGCGATGCAGGCGCCGCGACCACAGCCGGCGCCGGCGGCGGTGTGTAAGACCGCTTTCTGGACCCGCGCGATACCTATGACATTAAATAAGATGGAAAAACTGTAGTTTTTTTCTTAAGTGGAACCTTTCTAATGAGAAAACTGAGTCGGGCTCGCCAACCGAGGAGTGTTCCGGTATTTTTCGAGCTTTAGCTGAACTTTAAAGACAGTTTTTTAAATGTTTTAACTGAGAATGTACAGTTTTTTTCGACGACCTCTGTGGCGCAGTGGTAGCGCATCTGCCTACCATGCGAGAAATTCCGGGTTCGAATCCCAGCTGGGGAAGAAAAAAAACACAGGTCTTGGATGGTTACATGTTTGTGATGTCGCTGTTTCTGGTTCCCACGACACAGGGTACCCTAGTGTGGGGCCAGAAGCAATGCATGTGCCTGTACGTAAATGTTTTAGCTTTTGTCCCTCAAGCGTTGAAATATACATTATATGGGGGTTAAAATTGCCGTGAACGGTCAAACGGTCAATGATTTGAGTAAGTATTTGGTTTCAATTTTAACACACGGTCTTGACTGCCAGGCGGACGGACGGACAACAACAATGATCCTAAAAGAGTGCCGTTTTGTAACACATGAAGTACGGAACCCTAAACTGGGATTTATGTAAACGGAAGTCGTGGTAATGAAAATATTACCACGCGCAGTGTAGTTCCCACTCTGTATCAGTAGTCCGGTTATTTAAACCGGTCGCCGGACTGGTGAGACTTTTTTGTCTCAGCTGTTCGGCGATGCTACTGAGTCTGATAGTTCGGTATCGATATATGACGTGCACTAGTAGCATAAAGCGCTCGACGCACACAATCTGCTTACATGAAAAAGTTTAATACCTACTTTTAGATCTCTAGAGTGGTGAAAGGTCTTATATCTATACCGAACTATCAGTCTCAGGCTCAGTAGTCCGGTCGTATTGCATCACCGAACTACTGAGACAAAAGTCCGGGACCGAACTACTGATAAACGGGGGTAGTGCCGCCGTCACCCGACAAAACATGCGGACATACCAGGGTTATTTACCTGTTATACAAAACTAACAACTACATAAAAGTATTTTCTATGGAATATTACGAAATTTTCTATTTATAAGTCGATTCATTATTACCCGTTGTAGTAAACTATGGCAATAATAAATATAAATAATGACTTCCACACAACACAATCACTTGACCTGGTTCCAAACTAGGATACCGCGCTAGGTTAAGCAGGCAAGGACCAGCTACGTCACAGACATGAAATGCACGCAGACTAAGGCCATTTGTACATATGCACAGCTCACATCTGAGAATCGAACCCACGACCTGACTTGGTTGTTAAGCGCCTTAACCGCTAGACCAACAAGGCGGTCGGTAAAACCCACTCAGCTGCGACAGTTTTCTTTTTAACTTCATTATATGGTATTTCCAGAACTTTTTCAATTTCTACAAAAGTTAGCGTCACGTTGTGGACGAATACCAACTACAGCTGAGCAGCCGTCGACTTTTTGTAGGGCTCTAACCGGGAGAGGCAGGGGATGATCTACTCAACACAAAATTGTGCTTTACAGCTTGCACAAAGGAGTATATTTTCAATTGAATGAGGTTCGGAGCACCAGGATTCTTTCATTGAAGGTGCAAATAGAAAGAAGGTTATAGACTCTATGGAGGACAGAGTCAGTGAATGATTTTTTAACCATTTTGGCCTGCATTACGAAGTTTCGCAAATCAATACGTTTACACGGTGGTTGACCTCATCGCTATAGGGTTTCCTACAGGCTTGATAGTTTGGGTGAAGGAAGGGTTGGACAAGGTCTTTATTATTTCATAAAATCAATTTTATTCAGATCAAGTTAGATCGTTGCACTTAAAAATAAATTAAATAATAAATAATCCACAACATTTTATCGCATCCGCCCGCTTCTCAAACTAACCTTCGCAGGAATAATGTCTTTGGGAATGGTTGTGGCTGCTCGCTTCTTTCGTTGCCTGATGATGATGGCAATGAGGAGATGGTTCTTGGCGTCGTCAAGCCCAGGGCCGTCGAGGGGGAGAAGCACTTTAGGCAAAGCGGCATTCGCCGGTAGCGGGACTATATAAAAGTCCTTCACTGTTGTCGTGTTCGACACTTTGACTACGCCCAACCTGAAATTGTAAAGTTTTCGTAGTTTATGAATACTAGACAAGGATAATCGCCGAAAAGGTTTTAGCCAAGGAGTAAGACATACATTTTCGAGTCTTGTTTTCATTTAAATTTTTTACAGTGTTTTATTGATACAACCCAAAATGAGGGGTAAACATTATACTTAAATTCCATTCCCATTTTGTGGTTTTACTATATCAAACTGCAAGAATGTATGAAAAATTTAAAGTGGTTTAAAGTATTATGAATACTAAAGAAACAGTTTTTGGGTTTTGCCTTCTTTCAATAAAATCGTTAACTTTTCTATGGTACGATAGTCACGCTAAACTTCTCTACATTTTCCAAGCCAAAGATGTAGTTGCAAATTAAGGTCTAACCTATTCCGACTGCTCAGATAGCTATAGAGCGCGATATATTGCATTTTCTCCTCGTCGTTGGCAGCCTGTAGTCTCAAGACGACTATGTCCTTATTGCCTGTCCGCTTCATCTTAGTGATGTAGTCCCACACAGTGTCAGGGTTGATTCTTCCGACAATATCCAGCTCTGCGTTGAGGTCCTCCTCGAGATCGTTAGTGATTCCTGAAACCTGGGAAAAGGGAAAATATTTACCATGCTCAAATAACAACAAACTAACTTGATTGGTTCAAGGAACAACAAATAAAGTTAGCCTTACCTCGTGCGCCGAAACATAGAATCTGGCGACGTCCACCATATTGATGCACCCATTCCACACAATCACTGTTGAGTTGTCCACAGTACTGCTTGGCTCCTGGTCGCTCTCCACTTCTGGCGAAGAATACTTTATTTTAATTTATTATACACAAGAAAGAAATATTTTCAAAAAAATATAACGTAGGCCAGTACAGTACAGTACAGTAGCGAATAAACTGAAATAAGGAAATAAATAAGTTATATAAGTAGGTTTGTTAAAACAGTTGAGTTTTACCTGATGGTTTATCCCGTTTCTGAGGGTATTTAGGTAACACAATGTCAGAGCCCATAGTAAATGTTTTGGAAGAATCAAACTCCATGTCACCAATTTCCACAGTGTCAGCCTTGAAGCTGTCTTCATAGACATCTTCTCCAGATTTTCTAAGGTCTTCTTCGGAGTTAGCTGAAGTGATCATTGGCTCATGTGGATCATACTCAGGATGCACCTCTTTCATCATAGCAGACTTCGGCCTTTCTATCGAATCTGAATCTGTTGAGCTGCAACGAAAATAGAATACAATTTACAATCAAAATATGTACCACATAATAAGATAATAATAGAATCAATGAAATATTTCTTTAAATAACTTACTCGGTTTTGCTCTTGTTAGAAGTATTTTCTTGAGATCGTGAGCGCACGACTTTATCTTCTTGAGTTGGGCGGTGCTTTGAGTGGGATCTCTGCTTAACGCGGGTGTCACGCGAGCGACTGCGCCGCTTGGACCGATCCCGAGAGCGCGAGTGATCGCGCCCTTGCGACCGCGACCTGGAATGGTCGCGCGACTTGGAGCGCCGCTTGGCCTTGCCGCGCGACCGCGATCGACGTCGCTCGTTTCGGGTATCAGACTTCTCCTTTGTCGATTCCACTTTGGATCGCTCTCGTGATGGTGATCGCGCTCTGTCCGATCTCCGGCTGGATCTGCGTGGCCGCTCATCTCTCTGCTTGGAGTCCGACCTCTTTTTAGAAGACTTTGATCGCTTGCTGTCTGAATCGCGCTTTTGCCGTCTACTCTTCTTGTGGCTGTCGCTATCTTCGCGGTCCCGCTTTCGGAAGTGTTTGTCGCCGCTGTCTGACGACAGTTTCCGGATGGAGGTGTCCAGAGCTCCTTCGACGGCCGGATCTTCGCCTAAAGTTGAGTCATTTAGTGCTGACACCACGTCTTCAACTGGTACGTCTGGATCCAACTCTGTTGACACGGCAGTTTTGGTTTCCATCACCTGGAAATAAACAAATTAAAAACAATAAAAATAACAGCAGCCACAAAACATGCTATGTACTTAATTTAATTAGCTATACTGAATAAACATACCTCTTCTCCTTTGTGCGTTTTCAAGACATAAGTCTTGCTAGCAGCCAAGAGGTCTAATTCAGACTTCTTTATCAACTCCAGTTGGTGCTTCGACTCTTGATCTCTCCATTCAGCCAGTTCTTGACTTGCAAGTTCTTCGGGCGATAAGCGAACCTTTAAAAAAATTAAAAAGTTATTTAAATTAATCAAATCAGAAATCAATCATTTTAGATTAATGACCCGACCACCACGGCACCATTCTAATGACCTTTAGCAAATCTGCAGATTGAGTTCTTATCAGATTTAAAATGTGCCATACAGTAATTTAAATGACATCATGTTGTCTGTACACTTTTTAAAAACCATAAAAATTAAATAACAGTGAAATTGAGGTGGACTCATTTTACTAACACGGACTTACATTCATATACTCGTCTATTGTAGAGTAGGTTTTTTTTACACAGTGACTTTTTAACCATGTTATAAATTTATTTTCAGACAAGGATAGAATAGGTATGTCCTAAAATTGTGTTGCAAAAACAATATCCTATGAATGATGTATTTACCTTAGCTAAACGAAATTTAGAATAAGCAAGCTTAATTCTAATTCTAGTTTGTTTACGTTATGGACGTTCCCTATTTAATCTGAACATTGTAATATTTTTACAAACATTTTCGAATATATTTTCGAAGCCAGAAATCCCATTTTTTTTAAACATTGGAAAATGGCTTACCAGGTCCTTGGGTGTAATAGATTTGTCGCAAATCTTCTGCCAAAGGGAGAGATTTTTTCGATCCTTGATGTTGAACATGAGCGAACGGTATTTAGCCTTGTACTTGACCCCCACATCTCTGAACAGTTCATGTAGCTCAGATTCCGTCTCGTTTGCAAACTGCTTGATCTCCTTTTCATTGAACTTCTTGCCCGTACTTTCGTTCATGCGAGCGCCGATTTGCTCTTGCAACGCTTTCCTCACATTTTCTCTTATAGAATCGTTATCAGACTCCATTTTCCGCGGCGTCTGAACCTCTTTCCTGCGCGCGGCCGGCGTAACTAAAGGCTGTACACAATATTGTAATAATTAACAACGACACGTCAAACTCTGTAACCTTAATCAAAGAACAAACATATTCAAGGCTGGCGGGTAACTGAAACAGGAGCCATCAAAAAGCGGAAAATTCTACAGCTAGTTTGAAATCAAAATGACGTAACTGTTCCCATAAAAATAATACGACTAGATGAATGAGAATTGAATACAAATGAGAATTGTGCTTACCCTTTCAAGATTAGGTTGTAGCTTTGGAGCTGGTCTCACTGGTTTTTTAGCTTCACCACTGGGCCCTGGTCTGGCGGTAGAGGTGCTGGCCTTCGGGGTGTCAAAGAAGGAGTGAATTTTCGGTGTTCCTGGCGTCTTTGGTGTAGGCACCTCTCTTGTTGGTGTGACTATTTTAGGTGTGAGAGGTTTAGGAGTACCCATTTTCGGTGTTTCTGCTTTAACAATACCAGGCTGGGGCACCTTACTAGGTACAACCTGAGCAGGCACCTTCTTTTGCATCTTTTCAAAGTTCAGTGTAGTCTGGACTTTTTTTTGCTCAGGCCCCTGAGGTCCCAGGGCAGCTTTCTTGGCTGGGAACCGAGGTTTGATGACATTGAGTGTTTCTCGCCTCACTACTTCGAAGGTGGGGTTCTTCTGCAGCCAAGCCTTGAGATTTTCGGCAGTTGGTGCATTGATGCCAGCCAAGCACCTGCCCGTTTTTCTCTCAAACACAATGACCTATGAACAAATAAATATTTTAAGTGTATGAAAAACGAATCGCTCGTAGCCTGGGCTGCCTGAGTGATCTTAAACGATCACTAATGTTAAGCAACATACGGCACGTTCAGTCCATGGATGGGTCACCGTCTATGACGAAAGCTAGTGGCATTTTTCCGAGCGATTCCGTGCTTCGCAAGGCACGTTAAGCAGTTGGTGCCGGCTGCCGTCGACAGATGGCAGTCGTTAAGCCAAGTCAGAGGCCTTGGGGCGGCTTGAAAACTTCTGACAGTAAGACCAGCCACTAGTCTTACAAGCCTCCACCAATCCGGACTTGGCCCCCGTGGTGGAGTATGGCCTATATCTTCCTCAGGGAAGAGACCCTTGCCCCTCAGTGGGGACATGATGGGTTGATGATGATGATGATGTAACAATAAAAAATAACTACCACTGTCGACCGCTGACAAAATCACAATACACTATGTCGTGGAAGGAATAATACACCTATAAAAAACCGGCCAATTGAGAGTCGAAGCGTACTCGCGCACGAAGGGTGCCGTAACATTATTTATACTACAACATTTGAATATTTAAAGCGCCTACCTTACCATTCTTATGTCGAGCAAAAATCGGCGAAAACATAACATTTGTTGTATGGGATATTTCCAGTGTGGTATTTCCCCCCTTAAATATTTATTTATTTTAATTATATCTTTTTAGGGAAGAGAACGGTGCCCCTCGGTGTGGACATAATGGGTTGATGATGATTTATTTTTAAAAGTAAATATGCAACTTAATATTCTGTGAATATTTCAAGCGTCTACCTGTTGCCAATGTTAATATCGAGCAAAAAACGGCAAAAAATATCACGTTTGCTATGTGAGAGCCCCTCAAATCTTTATTTTATTCTGTTTTTAGTATTTGTATAACAATAACGGCAAAAGAAAAACATCATCTGTGAAAATTTAAACCGTCTGGCTTTCACACTCATGTTCATGAGATACATCCTGGTGACAGACAGACAGTGAAGATGGACGAACCCTATCACTAAGAAGTAGTAATAAAAACTAGTAGTAATAAAAAAAGCCCTAATGGCACTGTCAATGATGCTCTACAAAATAGTGTGAAAACACTCGCAAACATTTTATGTGGACTATATAGCGACATATTGAAATACAAGGAAATATGAGATACATGGACTAGGTCAGAAATAATCCTGCTCTATAAAAACGGCGACCAAGCAAACATCGTAAGCTACCGTTCAATAGAAATAGTGTTTTGCATGGAACAAATAAAAAAAAATATTTTTATTATTTCTGTAACAATTATTGTGAACTGTGAAGTACAAATGACTGACAGAATTTGAGTTTAATCATTATGAAATTCATTTAAGATTAATAAACGAAACGAATCTTAATGTTCTTACCCTAGATTCTGGTTTCAGCTTATCCCTGCCCGGTTCATTATCCATTTTGCTGGGCGAGCCTTGAATTCCCAGGGAATCCTGGGCATGTTTCAAGATGCAGGCATCGCTGCAGTAGATGCTACTAGGCCGGGCTGGTTTCTTGCAGACAATGCAACTTGTCTTTGGACTCCGGATTTCGCCCGAATGACGCCGCACTCCACCGACGCCTTCGACACCATCGCGCTTCTTGATGTCCTTTTTTATTATAAGTATGTAAGCCATTGAAAATGGGAAATTTCAGTTTAATTTTAATAATTTTCTCTTGTCAATTGCAGAGAACAAAAAGTACTGTCAATAAGGGACCTATCATTATTCTCTTTGGTTTGTATAATGATTACCAGAGGTCTAAATTCAAAAAGGCTGAATATAAATACATTACAATTTTCAAAATAGTTCCATAGTTACCTTTGGAGTTGTCCTAGGTGTTTTGGGTTTCTTGATGCAGTTAGGGCATCTCCATTCAATGCCTTGCTCCTCCATCTGTTGGCCCATGGCCTTTGTGATATTTACACATTTACCATGGAACCAGTCTTCGCAGCCGTCACAGCAAATCATAAATCTATTATTATGTGGTTGTCTACAAATACACCATAATCTGTAAAGCAAATTAGATAACAGTTTATTAACATAGTTAGCTTTAAAAGGTTTTATTAATCAAATTAAAGCTCCATTACCCACCTATTAGGATCGTCTTCAGAATTCCAGCTGTCTTGAGATTCTCCAAATGCCTTTTCAACCACAAGTGGTTGTGGAATTGTTTCCTCCTTCTTGGGTAGCAGCTTTTTGTTGGTATACTGTTTAGAGACATGTATCAGCTGTGGTTCTGGTGTCACAGTAACTGGTTGGGCTTGTGGTGGAGGAGTAGGTTGAGTCGGTGGTGTTGACAAGACATCAGACATAGTCCCAGACTCCATCTGGCTCTTGCGCTTTGATGCCCTAGTTGCTGGGGCCTCGATGGGAGGCAGAGTGATAACTCGCCCATCACGACGAACAATCTCTATTGGGTTCCTTGGCACTAAGGTTTTTACAGACTTAGATGGTGTGTAAAGTTCACCAGCAGCTGGTGCTTGTTGGAATGGTGAGCTGACAGCCTTAGTTGGAACTGTATCTACTTTACCCAGTACCTGCTTATCAATGACTTCTTGCAAGTTCTCAGAGCTTTCCACTAACTGTGCCACATGCATTAATAAGTCTTCCGTGAGACCCTCCTCTTCAGGTTGGAGACTGGCAAGTAAGTCCAACGTTGGGGATAATGGACCTGCCAGTCCAGGACTATTCATGGAATTAGCAGCAGTAATAATTGGCTGGGTCTTCACAGGTGCAGTGGAAATTCCTGTAGTATCTTGCAATATTTGTGCTAAGCTTGCATCATCAATTTGTGGAATGAGATCAAAGCCTTTACTGGCTTTTTCAGTGGGGGCTGCAATAGTCTGCTTTCCAATGGATTTCTTGACCTTATCTTTGTTGAGATCTTCAACATCTTTTTTGCCAGTTGGAGCCACAGTGTTAGTTGGTGTTTTGTTGTCAGTGGAGACTCTTCTAATTACATCAGGAGTAGAGAACAAGGATGTCATATCAGATAATAGAGCTGTCACATGTGCTGGAGTCTTCTTTTCTTTTTTGACCAACTTGGGAGTTTGTTTCTCTTTTTTTAGTTCAACGCTTGCATCTTGGGTTTCTTTAGATTTTGGTTGTTCAAACTCTCTCAATTGACTTTCGATACTGAGGGTCTTGTTAAGCAGTTTCTCTTTTATCCCACGTTTCAATGCATTTTTGTTTATCTTTGTCCTTGAAGCTGCTTTAGTTTCAAGTTTACTAGGTTTCGTAGCTTGATTCTTTAAAATCCTTGGTTTCACTTTACTTTTCTTAATATGCCCAGATTTTTCTTTAGTGTCCTTATAATCTGAATCAGAGTCCCTGTCTTGAATACTTTCTCCAGAAGAACTCGGAGAAGATTCCTCACTTTCTTCACTAATCTGAGCAGCTTTAGCTATTTCAGTGGTTTGCTTTGCTTTCCCAGTCAACTTTTTATTGAGAACCTCATTTCCTTTCATTACATCACTGGGATTGAGGGCTATTTTCCTGCCCTTGGGAGGTATAATTGTTTGCTCCAGTATAGTGATCTTTTTGGAACTTGGAATAGTCTTTGGAGGGGATTGATGTTTAATTTCAATAACAGGTTCATCATAGCCGGCATAGCTATCAACCCCTTGCTGGGTAGATACATGTGGGGATGTGAGTGGAGTGTAACAGTGATCATTTTGGAATCCCAGCAAGCTGTTTTCCCTAGTCTCAATTCTCAGCGATTGCAACATCTCTGCTCCACTATCTGTGAAGTGGACAAGATAACATGCAAAAGTTCAAACAAAAAGGGCTGGTATTTACTCTTATATAATGACAACACAATTTATAATGCTTCTGAACTTATATCAGGGTCCTAATTCTGTTAAAATATCTTATTATAATGGTATTCAGAAATAAATTAATATTGATGAAGCAAAAGAGGTTTGTCAGGATGTGGCAAACTCTGGAAAACTCTGGTCTCTATCTACCCCTACAGTACACAGATGTGATTTATAAAATGCTAGCATGCCAATGTAAATAACTTCTAAGACTGATAGATATTTCAATGCACTTTAAATAGAGGTATCCTAATATTTTACAGGGTCAACTAAGTAATTTAAGGAATTCAATGGGAGTTAGTTGTTTGTAAAAATTACCATATTTGATTATGCTGTTAGGTTCATCATAGTAGCTGTCTACTGTAAGTGTCACATGGGGAATCTTATCATCTTCAGAGTCAGAATCAGTGGCATCATCGGGGCGACCTTCATGGCCAACACGCACCACACTGATACCAGCACCCTGGGAGCCATCAGTGCCTAAAATGAGACATTGTTCATAAAGAGATATAAGGATAGAAGTCACAGAACACGTCACAAGATGTGCGAATATAAAGTAGGCAGCAACGATTTTGGTGGCAAAGGCAGCAGATAAAAACAAAAAAGTTAAACTAATTTAACACCTAACCGCTGAAAATACGGTCAGAGATTATTTCCGCTATACTTAATAGTTAGGAGTTACAAAGTTGGCGCCAAAAATTACATCACTTTTGTTTGGTATGAATGAGGGAATGTTACGAGACATTAGGCATACTGTGATTATTATAATGGTAATATATTTACCCATTAGAGTTCCAAGCAGGTTTTCGTCTACCGAAAGTGAACCATCCTTGTTTACAATAACAACAACAGAACTGTCGGCCTTTGTAGAGGGTCCATTCAGATCAGTGTAATTAGTTATCACTGTATTAGACATTTTTTCACATGTTCAACACATTAAACTCGATACAACACCTCTATTCTTATCCATTTTAACACAGGCCAGTGTGGCGTCTATTTATGACGCATTTTCTGGGACAACGCGTTGTGACGCCATTTTGAAATTCTAACCAAATCACACTTTGAACACATTTACTGAAAATCGCCATCTATATCGTTCTTGTAACGATTTTTTTGCACTGTACGATTCAGCTAAATTAGAACATTATTTTAGGACAAAAACTAAGCCTTAAACACTTCACATTGAAATAAATAACCGCAAAATAAACAACTGCAAGTTTCTTCGTACCGTACCACAGACACATCACCATAGACTACTCTAAAAAAAGTGTAGTGATTGATTTCCTTCTTCTGAGGATTATTTAACCATGGATGTAATAATCAAAGAGGATTGAGTACTCTGACAAAAAAATGTCCTGACAAGGAGGCTCGAACTAGTGAATGTCATCTATTTCTAAGTAGGGTGACCTTGATGTCAATGAAAACCGGACGAAACATAAGGGAAGCCAGCCGGAAGGAACGAGCGAAGTTCTCTCTTTAGGAGTAACTTGGGCATTTACTTCCATAATGGGCGACACAGTACCTCGTGGTAGGTATATTCATTGACTGAAGAACTTTAATTATACTTATATTTGCATTTAACGAAGTTTTAACATTATAAAATGAAAGCCAAAATCAAGTCATAAAATTAGCTTTAATCCAAAAATAAACACAAAGAAATAACTCATTTAAATGTATAGAATTTACAACTTGCTTATTGAGTGTTAATGTACATTACATACTGCCCTCAAATAAGGTTTGTAGTGGAAAAGAAGAGTAGAGAGAAGAGTAAAGATAAAACTCAACTTCAACCATGATGAAATACGTTTTTAAAACCTTGAGTGGTATTGCTACAAAAATTACTTAGCATACATGCATGGCTCGATTCGAGTCTGGGCCTTTAATTTGAGAATAAGTAAAGTTCACTATCTTGCATGGATACATGGATACATGCAAGATAGTGAACTTTACTTATATTCACAGTTATTAATAGTGAACTTTTCTTACATTTCTTATCATCAGTTACAGTAGGCTACTTTTTATCGCGGAAATCGCACTCATTCTGCGGAATTAACTTAATCATATTTTGATCTACATAAGTTTACAAATTATTTTCAGTGAACCAATTTAGAACTTTATATCATTATGGTACTCTTGGTCTCGACAAGGGTTAAATTAAAAATTAAAAATGTTGTTGCAGACAAATTTTAGTGTACAAATTGTAAATTCAGATAATAAAATCTAACTTGCCAATACGAATAAAACTCATGTACCTAGCTAGATTGATGACAAACATTTGAATGTTTTTTTTTACATTTAAAATATGCATAAAAGCTAATATACATAACAAAATAGAATAGAATTATTAAGTATAAAATTAAATATTCTATTATACCTCCTGTCAATTTTTCTATTCAAACATAATATTCAAAGCTTCTTCTTTTGGGGAATGCATTCAGTCAGTTTGGGCACCTGCATCGAGCTGTGGTTGCTTCGTTGGTAGTTCTTCCAGTTCAACATTTTCTTCCGTCGCTTAGTACCATTACTTTTTTCGCCACAGGTTGTAAATATTTATTTATTACTTACTTTCTAATAAACTTCTTAGCAAACAAAGCACAAAGGTAACAGAAAAGTCCTGTGCAACGTACCTAAAGGGGTTGGTAAGCACGTCAATAAAAGTAAACTAAGAGATACTTTCTGAGTTATTCCCGTTTGAAAATATAAAAAAAAAAACAATTTAATTCATTCAATTGTCCATTATCATCATTTTAAAGTATTTTGCGTTACAACTAGTAATAAATTGGGGACATTTTGTCAAAGAGTATTTGTTGTTTGTGATAATTATTTTTTCTATCGATTGGCATAATGTACACCAAACGGCAACTTTTCATGTACAAACGTACAAACTTTAGGTATGCTATAGAGGTTTGAAGCCTTTTACTCACCACTACAAATGGTACAGGATCTTCCTTCAACCTAGGTAAGACCGTAGGTTTAAAATCTTATTTTCTAAAATACCGGCTTTTGCAGGCTTCACAAAATGCAGGATTTTGTGATGTCGAACCAGAGCCTCATATAGCATCCATCCATTTTAAACGTAAGCTTTCGTTTTTAGTAAAACTGAAAAGAGACCATTGGGTAATCAAACAAATGACCTACATTTTACAACATCATGGTCATAATATTCCACATAAATGAGTAAGAGTAAGACACACTCCTTCAGTTTGTGGCTCTCGCTCTGGACAATTTACTCTAGTTGCTTACTTATACGATTTTATGTTTTATTTGAGAAGGCAAAGAGTTTAGTTTTCTATGGAAGGTTTTTCGTAGTGCTCTATCCTCTTTGATTATAACATCCTTGTATTTAACATCCTTGATTATATTATATTCTCTGTGGACTATACCACAGAACGAACACAGACTACAGACTGGTGCCGCATGCACCCGCAAAGGTAGTATGAGGACGCGAGTCGCGCGCGACAACGTCAAAAGTCGCGACTTTCCAGTACATTAACTGTCAAATTCTCGCGACTTTTGACGTTGTCGCGCGCGACTCGCATCCTCATATTACCTTTGCTGCCCTGCGTCTATCGCGTGACAAAGCTTTGTACCTTTTTCAAGTCGATTATTCGATCAACAATTTATTAAGATTTTTTCGAACGGGACAAGAAAATTATTTTACTTTTTGTGTAATAAACTGCCAATGCTTAGAGTATTGTGTCTGTTTCTACAATATAAAAATGTTATGTTACTTTTCTCGAGAAAATGTTACTTTTTGATCTGCCTCGTGTTATATTTGTCTATCTGCCACTGGCAACACTGTGTACTCTGTGTGCATGCACGTCTTTTGAGGGAAAGTTAGGTTATGGTCGCTGTCATTTCCTTTTCTCCCCAACGTTTTGGGTAGCGGAGTGTTGTAAAGAAAGTAAAACAAAATGAGTTATTCGAAGTTTGATCTTACGTTTAAGATCGGTCAATATTTAGACCGGCACCTTGTGTTTCCTCTTCTAGAGTTTTTAGCTGCAAAAGAGGTTAGTTATTTCACTTGCTGTATGATTCCGAGTGACTACTTTTCAGTAGTAAACATTAAAAATATTGTAATAATGTCTACCGCCTACTTCTTTGGGCTTGAACTTAAATTACGCATAATGATTTACAGACCTATGACCAGTCGGAGTTACTGCAGGCGAAGCTGGAGATACTCAGCAAAACCAACATGATTGACTACGTCATCGACATTAGAAGGATGCTTTATCCTGACGAGGACACACCTGAGGTTCGTAATGTACTCACTTATATCAATTTTATTATAGTTAAATAGCTTGGCATATATTCCAATAAACCTAGGATTTCTAGCTCCATAGTTATGCTTGTCAAGAGGCAGGGATTTGTTCCAGCGCTATTCGACGACCTCTGTGGCGCAGTGGTTAGCGCATCTGCCTACCATGCGAGAGGTCCCGGGTTCGAATCCCAGTTGGGGACAAAAAATAGAAAGAAACCCAGGTCTTTGATGTTTACATGTTTGTGACGTTGCTGTTTCTGGGTCCCACGACACAGGGTATCCTAGTGTGAGGCCAGAAGCCCCATAAAAAGTCACTTTTCCAAATTTGTTTATTTTATAGCTTGATATATTTCAACAATAAAAATAATTTGAAAAATAATTTCGTATAGAATCGATTAGTGTTAGCTATGTTTCTCTCAAAATAAATTGTTAGGGGTTCAAAAGATACAATGTTTTTACTGATTTCTGGAAAAAAAATATTTACTGGAAAAGCAGCGTTTTGATCGCCTACTCCTCATTTCTCCTCAAAATTATTGATGTTATCAGGTATCCAACTAACTTTGTAAACTTTTTTTATAGGAAATCAAGTCCAGAAGAGGAGTAGTTCTCTCACAACTTCAAGAGCTCCAAGACGCTGTGGAGCCAGTCCTCAGGCTCATGCAGAGAGATGATGTCATGAAGACTGTTGAAACCATGAGGGACCCCAAGACGCTGATCAACTACTTGACCACTAACAAGGAGTTTGAGGTAGGTCGCAGATAATTAATTTTGATATCATTTTGTTCTTTTCAATTCCAATAATGCAATTGATTTTTAATTAATTTAATCTGATTTCTGATAGATTAACAAGTGATTGTGTTGTGTGGAAGTTATTATTAATTTATTTTTCAGTTCAAAATTGAGATGATTGACAGCATGTACCAGCTGGCCAAGTACCGCTATGAGTGTGGTAACTACGTGGAGTCTGCGTCTTACCTCTACTTCTGCCAGCTCGTCATGAATCCCACAGAAAAGGTACAGTACTATTTCTTATACAATGTAACCTTTAACTCATTGCTATCTGCTTTCCAAAGACTTTCAAGAATTTTTGCAACCTGAGCAAATTGGCGTAGTCCTAAAAAACTGGGCAAGAGCAATGGCAAGAGCGACGGACAACAAAGGATTTGGAATGGAATGGAGGAGAATAAGGGTTCCATTTTTTTCTTTTGAAGTACAGAAGCCTAATAAATTAGTTCTGTTTTTTTTTTTCGGAAAAATAGGCAGGTAATTTTGAAAGCCTGGGCAGAATATTTCGATCAGGGCGGCTTTAATAAATTTTTAAAGAGCAAAATAAGAGTCAGAGTCTAAAACCGGGAGCATGTCTGAAACTGAAAAGATATTTTTTCTTTTGAATACCATATTTTGGCGTTATTCTGTGAAAAGAACTTGAGAAGATCAAATTGGCCACACACTTATCCACAAAATACAAGAAATCAGTTAATATTTATTAATTTATAATTGTGGCGTATGACGCCTGATCTGAATCACCAACCATTAAAATTAAATATTATTTGTAGCTGGTCCATATTTAGGACAATGCCCATTTCTCGTGCTTTTTCATACTGACTCTTAGGAGTCAATCAAAGGGCTATCTCTAGAGATGATCCTTGATAATGCCTATTGTGCATTTATGTTGCAGAGTTCAGAACCTATGCTATCTATCCCAGCAAACCTTGAATTTACCTGATAAAGGTCAAAAATCAAAGTCATCATTGTTATATCTTCCAATCTCTTAAAGTGGTTTTAATAATAGAAAAAAAATGCCTTCATGTGTGGTAATTAAACCCCATACTCTCTGAGACTGGGATAACAAAAAAAATTGACATTTGAATATCCTTTATTATTACATAAACATTTCAACATAGAAAACATTAACTGACTTACAATAATATCATAAACCTAATCTTCCACTTGCTTGAATGGGGTCCCATTGCAATGTTCATTGTAGCCAATGTCCTGGACCAAAACAAATAATTAAAATTGGTAACTTGAATTTACTAATAGGATCTTGTAAAATGGGCTAGTTGCCCTAAAAATGTAATTAGTCCGTCTTTTAGATTATTCAAAAATAAGGGACACGTACTTTTTTTATTTGTAAATTAGACCAAAAATGACAAAGATATAGCCCATTAAAGTTACGTGTGACGTCACGCCGTGCTGCATTTTGTAGCACTGAGTGACGTCACACGTAACTTTAATGGGCTATATCTTTGTTATTTTTTGTTTAATCGAAAAAAGAAAAATACGTGTCCAATATTTTTTTTATAATCTAAAATACGGACTAAATAGAATTTAATTATTTTGACACTGGAAACTACCCTAATAGGGTAGTTTATACCATTTGTGCAATAATATTTTAAATACATACCCTAAGGATCTGAGGATCATCTTCGAAGCGTGGATGATACTGTGTTCTATGCACCTGTAGAGTTGGTATAGATGGAAATGACTGCCCACACAGCTCACACTGGTATACAAAAGACATCAAAGACTTTATTGGGTCACTAAAAGCCTTAGTTGTAAAATGGCCCACCTTGTATCTACAAAAAAGAACTGAATATGTATTTATTTCTTTAAAGTATCCTGGTAGTTTGTATTCTTTGGAGAATATTTTACCTGTGATTGTAAAGCTGTTCATATGTCCGAAACTTTCGGTCACAAGCATTGCATAACAGTAGCTTTGACAGTGAGAATTTGTAACAAATTGTTTGCCATGGGCACAATGCCATATGCTGCTCAGCCCCTTTATAGGACCAGAAATTAAGTTCACATGCATTACATTCGTAGTTCCTTGCAGTTGTATGAGTTTTGGAGTGTCTCAGTAGTCTCGGAATACTTGTGAACACTTTTTCACAGAATTCGCATTGCAGTAGTGACGAAGTTTTAATTTCGCGCACACAGTCAGTGCTCCCAGACTTATTACATTGACCGGCATGCCGCAAAGCGAAATCATGTCGCGGCCACACTTGAAAGCACTCGACGCAGGTCCACACAATCTGCCAGCGTGGCTGAACCTCGGTCAATGAGTGCCTCAAGGAGTAGTGTCTCTTTAAGCCAGTTTCGTATACAAAACATTTGCCACAGATGGTGCAAGGGTACGATCTCAAGGATTTCGAGCAAGCAATGTTCAAAATTTCATTCTTTTTAGTATAGTTTAGAGTTCTATTCAACATCTGAATGTTCTCCATGATTCGCGCATTGTTTCTTTTTACTTTTTCTAAGCTATATTCTAATGGGCCCATTGCTTGATCACTTTTGCGATTAGATGGTGATGTATCCATACCGGTTTGAGTATTAGTATTGTGAAAATATATTTTCTGCTGGCGTAATGATGGCGCCCCTTTCAATACAGAACTGTTGCCGCTAGTAATTTCCGTTTCATTTGTTTGTTTGTCAAATGGAATACTCTCACTGCCATTTGATTTGTAATGACCTAAATAGATAGCTTCACTGATAAGGCTGAGGTCCTTGTTTTTATTATTAATTGGACTGACTGTACTTACAACTTCATGAGCACAAGCTTCCAAATCAAAGTTGGGTTCATTAGTCCTTTCATTTTCTGATACAATTTTAACGACTAGTCGCGATTTTTCAGTGTGTTTTTGTGATGGCTCAGATTGGCCATCAGTCCAGTTGCTGAATTTAATTTCGGAGTCGGTATCATCATTATCACTGATCATAATACATAAAGATTGCAAATTAAAGCCTGATTTAATTTTATGAACTATCAGTCTCGCTGACATCTTTGGAAATAACGACTGTCAAAGATGTGAAAACACCGGAAAACACCTTATTGACACTTTTTTTTTATCAAGAATAGCATCTGGCTAGGTAAACTGCCAGTCCAATGCGTCAACCTCAACGTTTTGACGCAATGGACCTATGTAGTAAAAAGTCTTCAAACTCTTTGGTACATTTTTTTTCAACTCTTTGTTGACAGAACTACCTGCCAGTGCTTTGGGGTAAACTGGCTAGCGAAATCCTGGTACAGAACTGGGATGGCGCACTCGACGACCTGACTAAGCTCCGGGAGTTCATCGATAATGGCGCGGCTGGCGCTTGCGTCACTAACATGCAAGCTCTGCAGCAGCGCACGTGGCTGGTCCACTGGTCGCTGTTTGTATTCTTCAACCACGTGAAGGGTCGCGATCTTATCATTGAGATGTTCCTTTACAAGCCCCTGTGAGTATTTGATACCTGTAACTGCACAATTTGTAGGTTTTTCCTTTACTCTGTAGGAGAAATAAAACTTCACTCTGCCTTCAGGTACTTGAACGCCATCCAAACCATGTGTCCGCACATTCTGCGCTACCTGGCCACCGCCGTCATCATTAACAGATCGCGCCGGAACGCGCTGAAGGACCTTGTCAAAGTCATCCAACAGGAGGCTTACACTTACAGGTAGGACAGACGTTTTTCTATACGATTTGATACGTTATAATCAGATATCTTATTTCTGCTCTGCATTATCTATAGCTTCAATTTTTTTTATAACTGGCGTGAAATAGAAGAAATTTGAGAGTATGATTTTGATCTTTTTTCATCATATAGTGGAGTTCATTAGAATCCGGCAATCATAGACAAGATAATTATTTGTCAGTTGTCTATGATCGATAGACAGTGATAGTGTTGTACCTATACTGATGTCAAAGTGAGTGATTGAGCATTGATCAATGAGATATGGGAAATGGTTCACTGTTCGTTGGTTTATCCTAAGTATTTGAATACATCCAAAATGATTATGAAGCAATTCAAATCAAGATACACTTTTTGTGTACCTATCGATTTTTTTCTATAAAATCAGGATTCACTTTTGTCCAAATGTTTAATGGGAATATTTAACGAAGTGACTATCGCACAAACATGATAAACGATCACATGCATTAATATATGAATAGGCTAGTTTCCCAAAAAAATGTAATTAGTCCGTCTTTTAGATTATTCAAAAATAAGGGACAAGTATTTTTTTATTTGTAAATTAGACCAAAAATGACAAAGATATAGCCCATTAAAGTTACTTGTGACGTCACGCCGTGCTGCATTTTGTAGCACTGAGTGACGTCACACGTAACTTCAATGGGCTATATCTTTGTTATTTTTTGTTTAATCGAAAAAAGAAAAAATACGTATCCAATATTTTTTTATAATCTAAAATACGGATTAAATAGAATTAAATTATTTTGACCCTGGAAACTACCCTATTATAACTGCCTAATATGCATTAAAATACGTTGTTATGTTTTAGGCTTTCAGTACCTACATAAATTAAATTTGTAAAAGGGCTTTTGCAATATTTCAAAACTTAGGGCAAGGCTCTTTAGAAAATTTAGTAGAATATGCGGCTCACTCATTATAATCTAAAAATACCATGTAATAATTTTTAAAGAACTCCTTATTCTTGGATTTATTCGTAGCATATCTGAGTGATTCTGTGTACATCTTTATTACTTTTTAAAGAACTAACAGTTTATTGTTACCTCCGTGTTTCTTGAGAAAGAGATCCAATCGTAAGCAAAAACAAAGTCCGTGATGTCACGTAGAAGTCGTCGTCCCTAGAGTAAGTCCAACCAAATCGCAAAGAAAATGTCCAAAATTTATACAAAAAAGCAAAGTCGTCGATTATTAGAGGAAACAGAAAAACGCACAGAACTCGGAACAATTCCCACTCACACAGGACGGTGACAGTGAGTGAAGTATAAACGTGTTTTTAATATTTACCCTTTTATGCGTAGATGGAGTACGAGTAGAACTATCTTTACGCTTTTATGGTTCTAGATACAAAACTCTTTTTTTGAGAGGCAGTAAAGAGAATGCAATGATATCCTTCATCTTTCAGTCGCGTGGCGCACGGTGCGGTCGAAGGACGTTCCGCTGTCCCTTTGAAACCGGTCCAGCGCAGTCGCGAAACCTTATAATAAAGTTCATAGCTATATTGATGCGTGGCGCGGTGTTTACTGATAATGGGTAGTGAAGGTGAATCGTCGCTTATTGTTAGCGAGCCGGGTGAGACGGGGATAAACAGTATCTCGCGTAGTAGTAGCGTGGGAATGATGGTGGACAATATACAGTGTAACAGGGAAACGAATGAGTTCGGACGCGCTGATAAAAGGAGTCGAGAACAGGACAATGAAGAGGAGTGGACCACGGTGGCGAGAGGAAAGAAGAAGTTCTTAAGGTGTGACTCAAGTGAGAGCAATAGAATTATACCGGAGGAGAAAGTTGAAATATGCATGACTGGTAAGGAAAAACTTCCAAAACAAATAGGGCTGGCGCGGTTGCTCAAAGCAGAGAATATAAAAGGTGTCATAAAAGTCAAATACATAAATGCCTACAAAGTAATTATCGAGTTTGATAACGAAATGAATGCTGAAAAATTACTTTCATGCCGAAGTTTTATAGAAAGACAATATAGGTGCCAAAAAACATTTGAAGTAGGCGTTTCATATGGCATTATAAAAAACATTGATCTAGACCTCCCTGATGAGGAAATCTGCGCAAGCTTGAAGTCTGACATAGATATAATTGACATAAGAAGACAGAGACGACGCAGCTTTGACGACGCAACTTGGGAGTCAAGCGAGGTTATTCGTATATGTTTTAAAGGCCCTGTACTTCCAACGCATGTTTACATCTTAGATACAAGAGCGAAGGTAGAACCGTTTGTTTTTCCGGTTACCCAATGCTCCAGATGCTGGAAGTATGGGCACCTTCTAAGGACGTGCCCTTCCAATAAAATTACATGCCCCAAGTGTGGCCATAATCATCCTAATTGCGACACAACAACCTACAAATGTATAAATTGCTCGGGACAACATATGGCCTTAGCAAAAATTTGTCCCATGTTTCTAAAGGAGAAGAAACTCAGACAGATAATGGCGGAAGTAAATTGCACCTACAGAAAAGCCCTCAACCTATATGTCCCACCATCACCTCCAACATTCTCCTCACACGTTACGGTTGTAGCAGACGCTGCTCAAAAAAGCCCTACATTAAGGAAGCATATGAACCAACCGGGTACAAGTTATGCAGAAGCCCTAAAATCCGCTATAGGAATGTCTGCGCAAGGTGATACACATACAACATCGAGTAAGGCTACAATCTGAAGCTATGATTCATAAGAGACAGGAAGGGATTGAAACAACCACAAAATTGAAAAATCGCAGACACAAACGCCAGCTTCGTAAGAAAGATTGTGGTACGGAGAACTTATCGGATTCATCTTCAAGCACAGATAATTTGGATAAAGAAGATATAGGGGAAACAGATAAAGTTCACAAGCAGGAGGAGAATAAACTAGGGGATCTGTTACAAAAAATCAAACAAATCATATTCTCCAAGAGGTATGAGACAGTTACTGAAAAACTAGTTGCAGGAGCTAAAGTAGTCGGGGCGTGGTTTATGGATTACATTGTGAAACAAATATCTACGTGGCCTTATCTGTCGGCGTTATTGAATAACGATGGATAAACGGAAAAATCTTTCTACATTAAACATTATCCAGTGGAACTCACAAAGTTTGCGACCGAAAGTTTTAGTCTTGGAGCAGCTTTTATCACAACAAAAAATACACATAGCAGTGATTAGTGAATCTTGGTTAACTTTGGACAGTGACTTGCGGATAAGTGGTTATAATGTATTCAGAAAGGATAGATGGGATGGGTACGGAGGAGTAGCAATAATTGTACACCATAGTATTAAGGCACACGTTGGACAAATTAAGGTTGCAAATCCTGGTATTGAAATTTTACACCTAAGAATTTTAAACTGTGAGCTATTAGAAAATATTGTAGGAATTTATTGTGCCCCTAGTGTACATATTAGTCAAAATCATTGGGATTCAGTATTTACTCCCTTCCCTAATAAAACTATTTTTGCCGGAGATCTCAATGCACACCATTCCAACTGGTCTTGCAGAACTGAGTCTAAAGGTTCATGTTTGTTTGACAGCCTTTGTGACCTAAACTTAGTTACACTTAATGACGGTTCAGCTACGAGAGTTAAAATGGTAAATGGTACTTTACAACAGACCTCCCCCGATGTAACTATCGCTACTTCAGATATAGCTTTAAGGTTTCACTGGAAAACGTTAAATGAGACACTCGGAAGTGACCACCTGGTGATCAAATTTGATTCTCAATTTAAAGTAGATAGCGACGGGTCACCCAAAAAGCGGAATTATAAAAAGGCAGACTGGAAAAAGTATCACGAACATCTCGAAACTGTTTTCTCAGATATGATAAGGTCTCATGATATTCAGGGAGATTATAATCAGTTCATTGACGTGATAAACGACGCCGCAAATATTAGCATCCCATTTGTCAAGATATGTAATAACCCTCTACGCGCAGAAAAGTTCACATCAAAACCTTACTGGAATCAAACTATTTCTCAGGCAGTTGCGGAACGTCGATTAGCACTAGCTAAGTTAAGACAAAATCCTACCCCAGAAAATCTAGAATACCTTCAACTTAAAATTTCTAAAGCTCAAAAGTTAATTCGCGAAGGTAAAAGAAAATCGTGGCAAGAATTTTGTAACTCAATTGATAACGTAACTTCATCGAGTGAAATGTGGCGTAAGATGAAGTGGGTAAAAGGCTACAAAACACCAAAATTCAATGTGTCTCAAGATAAAGCTATGATAATGCTCAAAAACCTAACTCCCGATTATGTTCCAAACAAAATGCCTAACTTTTATTCAGAAGCGTCTATATTGTCTACACCCATTTCAATTCATGAATTAGAGCGATCAATTAAACCTAAGGATACCGCGCCAGGAAAAGACCAAATTTCATTTTCCATGATTAAAAATCTACCTTTAAATGGGAAAATGTATCTTTTGTCTTTATACAATGAAATTCTCGTGACTAGTATGATTCCTCGTCAATGGAGAGACATCAACATTATTCCAATACCCAAAGGCGACCAAAACAACCCTGACTCTAGACCTATTGCTTTAATGTCATGTCCTTGCAAGATCTTTCATTCAGTAATATGTAAAAGGTTGGAATGGTGGCTAGAAAAGAATCGCTGTTTTTCAGATTCAACTATAGGATTTCGGAAATCTCAATCATGTTTAGATAACCTAGCTCGCTTAATAACCTCTATCCAGATTGGCTTTTCGAAAAACCATGCAACAGTAGGGCTTTTCATAGATGTAGAAAATGCATATAATAATGTGGACATTAATGCATTGTTGTGTATGATGGAGTCGGTCAAAATTGATCTTGATATATGCAAATACTTGTGGAATTTTTTACAGGAACGCTATCTGAGTATAGAGATGGCTGAAAGTCGTAAAATAGTATGCCGTCGTACAGGGAGAGGCTTAGCGCAAGGTGACCCTTTGTCTCCGATCCTTTTTAATGTCGTTACCTCTAAAATCTGCCACGAAATCTCCGAAATATACATATCTCAGTACGCGGATGACTTTGTCATATATGCATCTAATCATTCTATCGAAGATTCTACTTACAAAATTCAGTCGGCTTTAAATTGTTTCAATAAATTGACAGAAGTTTTAGGCCTTTCTATTTCGTCAAGGAAGTCAAAAATTTGCATTTTTAAGAAAGGATTCAACAGAGGCCGTATTAATTTACAGTATAATGGTCGTAAGCTAGATGTGGTTGACAGCGTGAAATATTTGGGTCTCTGTGGAAAAAACACAAAAATTCCTAAATGTGTTTAAAGTTTTGGCAGGTGGCATTTGGGGAATACATCCAACGCACCTACGTCGATTATATATATCTATTATCCGCAGCCGAATAGATTACAGCAGCTTTTTATATGACACTAGTGCTAAATGCCATTTATACAAAGTCGAAAAGGTGCAAAATCAGGCCATGAGAACTATTGGTGGGTTCATAAAAACCACTCCCATACACGTCATGGAAAGCGAACTCTGTCTGCAACCGTTGCATATAAGGAGAAGATATTTGGCTGGAAAGTTTTGGCTACGTGCTAAGTCTTTACAAAATAGCAGCACTATTCGTCTTGTTGATGAACTAGCAATTGTAAATAACAATAATAGAAACTCTACAATAAAATCACCGTTATTAGTTGATATAAATACAAAATTTAGTAATCTTCCTATACATTCCAGTCCGATACTAGATATGTTCTCCTTAGATACTTGGATGAGTAATATAAACACAGATCTCTTAATTAACTATAAAATTGATAAAATCGATAAAGCCAAAAGACTGTATAATAATAATGAATTGATAGAAACGTGCACCCACCTGTTGCAGACCAAATATGTTAATAGTCATAAGATATATACAGATGCATCAAAAGACAACTTAAATATAGGAGCAGCATTTTTAGATCCACAGTCCAATCACGGTGAAAAATATAAAATTAATTCTAAAATATCAATCATGTATGCAGAGCTATTTGCTATAGAAAAAGCCTTAGAATATATTTCGACTCTTGACCACGTAGATATTGTTGTATTGTCTGACTCTAAGAGTGCTCCCCAGCATCTGGCTCGATGCACCTCGAATTTTCGAGGGGCACCGATAGCCTACCGCATACTGGATACCATTTATAAATTACAGCACACACATAAGATTGTCAAGATTCAGTGGATCCCATCCCACATAGGTTTAAAGGGCAATGAGATTGTAGATAATTTAGCCAGGGAAGCTTGTGAATATGGTCGTCCTAGTATATCTCTTCCATTTTACTTAGATTTAGTATGTGATGTCAAAAATGATTGTTTTCTCAATTGGAAAAACATATTTGAAGAAACTAGTCGTAGCAAAGGTATCGTACAATACAAAGTGAACTGTTACAGCGACCCTGGTTTGATAACATAAATATGACTAGATCCGAAATTGTTACCGCTTTGAGAACCCGGTCAGGACATCTCCCACTTAACACTTTTGCACACTTGATGCGCAAGTCAGATTCCCCAAACTGTTCAGAGTGTAACGTTATCGAAGATGTCTATCACTTGTTAATGGAATGCGTCAGAACGGAATCTCAAAGAACCCAAATATATAATAATACACTATTTTCAGAGGTTGGCACTTGTAATGTTGCATTGTCTGACCCTACGTCAAGCAACGCAAGAAAATTGTATAAATTAATTGGATTTGGTTTACGTGCTAGAAATTAGTTGTGTTAGTACTTACCTAGACTATTTAGATTAATGTAAATTGTAGCTCTTACGAAGGTGACATGGTCACTTTGTGTACCAAACCTTCAATAAAATAAAAGATTTAAAAAAAAAATCCTTCATCTTAAACGACTTTTTGTCGTTCAAAGCATAAACATGACGGTTTGTTGTGGAACAAAAAATGCTGCCAAACCGGCAAACTACTTCCTCAAACAACTTGGAGGCAACAGTCGTGGCTTCTTGATTGGGTATGGCGAATACCTCTGGCCATTTAGTGAAGTAATCCATAACTACCATGAAATACTTATTTCCCGATTCCGTTACTGGGAACGGTCCAGCCACGTCAACTGCAATGCGTTCCCATGGCGCACCAACGTTATAAAGTTGCAGATTTCCACGGCTTCTAGTTGATGGGCCCTTCACCGCGGCGCAAGTAGCACACTTGCGGCACCAATCTTGCACATCTTCTCGACAATGGAGCCAGTAAGACTTTTCTCGAATCTTTGTTAAAGTCCTCTTTACGCCCAAATGTCCACCTGACACGCCGTCATGTACTTCACGAAGGACATCTTGTACCTTATCTCTTGGGACAACTATCTGTAGATGGAACTCTCTGCCGTTAGGTTTCTCCCATTTACGGTAAAGTATTCCGTTCTGAAGAATAAAACAAGATCTCGATGGACTCATTCTTGTCAATCTCAATGGCAGTTCCTTTGTCTCTTGTTTGGCACAGGGCTTGCAGTCTTCCGGACACGGCCTTCTTGACAGTGCGTCAGCATTTCCATGCGCCTTTCCGCGTATTAGTAGACTGTTCCCATTCCATGCTTGTGAGATTCTGGTTACTGGGGCTACCTCCGCTCCAGCCAGTACCCGCCCCGCAGTCCTGGCTTTTACTCGTTTCCCCGATTCATGGTGGAGGGCGTAGCGTCATGCTTCTTTACGAATTCTTCAAAACGCTGCTCCATATTTTTAAGACGCGCATCCAGTCTGTCATCTGTTTTGGTTGCTTGCCTCTCCTTCTTAGGACACGTGAACTGCAGATGCCCTCTTTCCCCACACTTGTAACACATGGGCCCGGAGTTCTTCTTGGGCGGTGTCTTGATCTCTTTAACCTCCTCCGTAACTTCTCGAAGTTTATAACCTTGCCGGATATCTTGACGCACATCTTCTACTTCCAGGGCGTGTGCCAGAGCTTCTTTTAATGAAGAATGGTGGCGAAGCTTTACTGCAGCCCTAATTTCAAGATCCTTGATTCCGTCGACGAAGGCTTGCAAAATATTCGTGTCCACCATCTTACTATCAGTAGAAGGGTACGCCTTTCGAACCAGCTTCTCAATTTCCAACACCCATTGTTGAAGTCCTTCACCCAGGCGCTGAGTTCGGTCGCGTAGCTGAGCACGAAAAACGTGTTCCAGGTGTCGTTCCCCGTATCTGGACTCAAGTGCCTCCAGCAGATCTTTGAACTCTCTGCCTGAGGTGGGCAATGCCTCCAGGACAGATAAGGCCGAACCTCTGAGCACGACGGTGAGGGCTGTCAAGCTCTGTTCGTCCGTCCATCCGTTTGAAGCAGCGACAGTCTGGAACTGCTGTCGGTAGGCGACCCAAGACATAGTACCGTCGTACGGAGGCACTTTCACTTTAGGCCCCTGGTTTATGCAGACATTTCCACTCGACGTGACTCCAGCAGGTTTTATACGCCGAAATTCCTGCTCTAGTCCAGTGAGGCCGGTTTTCACATTTTTTCCTCTAATTCGGTTACCCGTTCGTTCACTACTACTACATCTTCATGTAGCTTAGCGACCGTATCACTGAACTTTGTAACGGCAGAAAGGATCGTCTGTTGGTCTGCCTTCTGTTCTTCTCGCAGGCCTCTCTGTTCTTCTTGCAGGCACTGCATCTGCTTGCTCTGTTCTTCTCGCATGCCCTTCAACATTGCCATCAGGCATGAGATATCCAAAACCTCCATTGGACGTGACGGAGGTTTAATGTCTTCGTTGGGCGTGACCAGGTGGGCGTGGTTAGGAAGCGGAGCCTGTTGGTCGGTTGGTGGAACCTGGTGGTCAAGGCCGGTGGGCGGAGCCTGGTGCACGGGGGCGGTAGGCGTGGCCTGGTGGGCGTGACACCAAATGTTACGGGCTAGGGTTTTGGATTTGGATGTAAAACGCCAATGCCAACTTCTTAGGATTTATTCACGCAGGGTCTGGTCTGCAGGTCTTCAAGACACGAAGTCCACACGTAGAATCCAATCGCAGGTCCAATCGAAGTCCAATAGTATCGCTGAGGTCGTAGGTTATCGCTCGTATCGCAGGTATGTTCGCTCGAATTTCACTCTTCGCTATTCCAAACGGAACTGACAGCGCGCCGCGGCGGCCGCTATTTATATCCGGCGGCAAGGGTTCTAGAACATTCCCGTACCTACGTACCTACTCGCGGCAACGTCGCTCGAACAGTAACCCATTCAAAGAGTTTTGAACCTTACGCTAGTGGACATACGAGTCATTATTGCTTGCAGCGTTTATTGTTTACTAAAACGCAGCATGCGGCGACTATTCGATAGGCTTCTAGAAGGCTCTATTCTAGATGGTTCGGGATAGGACCGTGACAATATAATTACGCTTTTAAGTTATATAGAAACGCCACTGTGGTAGTTTAACGCTGTTTGTGCTGCAAGTTTGAGTTTCAATGCCTTTTGAAATATCATGCAATCCCCATTTACAGTTTAGCCGTCATTATTAAAGTTTATTTTTTCGACCTGACTTATTCAAATATTGAAACATTCGAATCAATCAATTTAATTAATAAATTCAAAAAAATGAACAACACTAACTTTCCAAAGACAAATAAGACTTTGATGAGTAAAAAATAATATGTCAGCTTTACAAACTATAGAAATTTTCGTTGTCCGAGTATTTTCTATTAAAATAACTATCTTAAAGAAGTTATTTAGTATCCAAATGATTGTAAGAACAATGAATGGTTCCTTGAAATGTGATTATGATCAGGATTGATATTCAAATGTAAGTAATTACGGAGTAATCGTTATTGAATTGGTTTGTTTACATGATTGTGAGATTCTAAAGCAAGCTGGTATAGTTAATTTATTTTACATCATCAGTGCGTCTTTAAGCCAGCGAAGGGATTCAAGCATGGGGTACACAAAAAAGGACATGGGTAAAAAAATAAATTCCTGGTGTACAAACAATAAAGATCAAAAGAAAAATCTATCTATCTATTTCTTAAGAAAAGTTGTGTGTAAGCATAGTAAATGATCGGATCTTTCAGTAAAACAGTTTATATAGTGCGTTTTTTAATTCCAGTCAGTAAAATGACATTTACAATTGGAAAAGGGCTGCCAGTTAAAATAGTGATGTTTTCAGTCTGTCGATTTAACGTTATAATCAATTTTCTTTTTGAATTGAATCAACAAATTAAATATTAGCACAGAGGAAAAAAGGAACAGAGTGACCACCAGATGTTTAATTTTAAGTAAATCTTTTTACATATTCTTATTTTTTTGTCACAGGATTCCAACCTGGTGATTAAGTAATTAAATAATAAAAACATATTGTAAATGAAAAACAAGTTTTGGGTTTTACAATTTCATTCTGACTCTGACGAGATAGAACTGTCTGAATCGTTTACATTTATTTCAAATTTATCTACAACATCATCTATTATATGGTCTAACTGACACATTTCGTCAGTTAAGTTCTAACAGTGCGAAAGTCATTTTTGGCCGTTTCGACCTTTTGATGCCATTTGATGAAGAAAAGTGGCGCGCTTCTTTCGACCGACCAATTGTTAATCTTCAATAAGTTGATTTTAAATACTTTTCCCAAATAATGTACACCTCTAATATAGCTAATTGAAATTTTGAAATTTTACACAGTTTTTTCGCTCTCCTGTAAAGTTGACATTTTTTACTTACGCACTGTTAGAACTTCACTGACGATTTTATCCTCGACTTTTTTTGTATGCTCTATACATTCAGCCCAGCGTTGAGGCGTCACCATAGCCAAACCATCTTCAAACAGTTTTTTCACTTCATTTAACTTGAAATTTTTATTGTTTCTTGCGACATGTCCTTTCACCTGTGCCCACACCAATTCTATAGGGTTTAGTTCGCAGTGGTAGGGCGGTAGTGGCAGAATGGTGACACCATACTGAGTGGCTAATTCTTCTACAACATATTTCGCATAATCTGCTTTATGTTGCTTAATAATTTCTAGCAGTTCTGCTTTGACCATTTCTGATCGGAATTCAATATTTTTTTCCTGTAGCCACTCAGCCAACGCTGCTTTTCGCCAAGCTGTATTTGGAATTTTTTCAATCCTTCGCGAATGATAAGGAGCATTATCGAGGACTAATATAGAATTTTTTTTTAGTCTTGGTAAAACTCCCTTTAACCATTCTTCGAAGATATTACCATTCATTTCTTGATGGTAGTCTTCAGTATTTTTTTTCGCTTCGAAAATAAGTTGACTATTCTCCACAAATCCGTCCTCATTGCCAATATGGCTGATAATCAATCGTCTCCCTTTTCCGGTAGGGGCTTTCAAACCTGTCGTTAGACCCTCTAGAAAAGCCTGTCGGGACGATTCTACTTTTGTGTCTGTCCACGCCTTTTTTGTAGTATGACCTTCATTGACCCATGTTTCATCCTGATAGTAGATGCATTTCCCCTCCCTGCGGTACTGCTTTATGGCGATTAGGTACTTTTTCCGCCACAATATAATATCTTGTCTATCAATCAGGCAACTTTGCCGTTTGCGAGTTGTGTACTTGAAATTGATGTGTTTCAGCAAGCGTTGCAGGGTTGATCTTGACATATTAGGCAAGTCGGAGTCGTCATTTACAGCTCTTAACACTTTGTCTATTGTTGGAGCTTCCTTGGCATAAAAAAATTGATGTACTTTTCTGCGAACTGCAGAAAATACAAATTCGTCATATTTTTCTTTGAAAGTCAACTTCGGTCCTGTCTTTTGAGGGCTTTTAAAGTTAATGTTTTCTTTGTGCTCTTTTATAACACGATAAACCGAGCGTTTGGATATGCCCAATATCCCAGCAACCGTAGAAACGCACTCGTCTTTTCTCGGCATATCAAGCGGCGCGTCAGGGTCATCTTTTGCAAAAACATATTTCTAAGTATTCAATATCATGTCTTTTTCCGACACTTTAAGTGTTAGGCGCTTCCTTTTCTTTCTCGGAGAAAGGCTATCACCTCTCGAGGTAGATGCTTGAGGATCCATAAGTGACACAGAGTAGATATTAATGTTCAGAAAACGTAAGCCAGTCAGTAATGCAATCTCAAGAAAGTCAAGATGAGAAGCCAAGGTCAATCGTAGTGCAATCCAACAGTAGTCCAGATGAAACGCCAAATTCAGTCGCAATGCAATCCAGTCGATGTCCAAGTGAGAAGCCAAAGTCATCAAAAAACACCAAAAACTATAAGAACACATTCACGTTGCCGCGGTAGAAACGGAATTGAAGCCCTTAAAGTTCGTTTTTTTCTTAGTTAGTTTTTTAATTCGATGAAAAAAAAATGACGAAAAAATGAAGCAATTTAATAAAGAAAATTTTTGGAAAATGGCGCCAACTGTAAAAGAGTTTTTTTTTCTTCACCAATTTTGGGTAGGCAAAGGGAACTAGCCCATACAGCCAAGTCTTCAGTAATTTTTTTTTTATATGAAATGAAAATGAAATTTAATGAGATGAAATGAAATGGAACCAAACCCAACTCAATCGAATCAAATAATTAAATCTGTTATTGAAACAAATTATAGTAGGTTCTTTGTAAAAATATTTGCATGAATCATAAAAACTTTGTGGTTGATTTTTTTCTTTTTAATAGACATTATTTTGAGAGTTAGTTATATTTTATTGAAAATGTTAGTTTTTTTTCAATACAATATAACTCCGAAAGGACAAACATTTGGCTGTTGGCGTCATAGTAACTTTTGTTCAGCTCGCTGAGGCCTATTTTATGATGTATCACACATGGCTATTGGGCTGAGGTCCAAAATTGCATTTCTTTGACCGCCGTAATATTTTTTTTTTTTAGTTCTTCTGAAAACGGCTCATTGATAATTTTTATTCATCTAACACGATTTTGGGAGTGAATTCTACGAAAGAAAGAAATGATACAACCTTAGTCTTTATTTTATGTCGATTGTGTACATCTCTATTATTTTTCTTCCAAAACCTGGTCACATCGCAAATGTCATTTTACTGACTACAATTAAAAAATGGAGTATAGGTAGTTTCAGTTCCGGTTTTCACACTTTGCCAAGTTTTAGTAAGCGGAAATCGACCTTGCGTTTATGAAATACATACTGATGTCTGCAGAGATTTTTTTCCTTGAATAAACGCAAATTGTATTGAGTTAGAGTGATAATGATATCAAGGAGATCGAATAGTTCCTGACAGTAGCAATAAAAATACTTAACAGCAAAGGAGGACCAGACAAAATGGTCCTTGATACCAATAACCACGTGACATATCTCGTTAGAAAGGTATTCCTATACTCTACAATAGATACTATGGGAGCTCGGTTCAAAACGCTGTGTGAAAAAAGTTATAGCTATATAAAAAAATTTTTTTTCATAGACCATTTATAAGCAATAAAAAATATCTTTTCACTTTTAAACGGCATTGGCAGTCGCTTTGTGAGTACCTACGTTACAAGTGAATTTGTTTGTATTCTTGATTGCCGTGACTATTTTTGACCCGACGTTGATATTGGACTTTGTTTGCTTTTCCGTTGACCCTAGGCTTGTTATTGGAGTATCGTTGCTTACTATCTATTGAAAACGGTATTTACCTATATTAGACTCGATATCATAATCTGTTTTACCTTTGTTTATCTAAACATAAGAAACCGTTATTTGTTACTCACATTGATAATAATAACAACAATGATATGATACCTGAAACTAATGAAGCCTTCTAATTATTATTATGTAAAACTTCCCGATAAGGCGAGCTAAGTGTCCCTGCACACGAGCCACTCGCCACAGCCACAAATGCCGCCACAAGAAGCTAAAAGCGGCTATAGAGTGGCTGAAGCGCGCGACATCCACTTGTGGCCGGTGGCCGACACTTGAGGTCGGTGGCCGCTACTTTTTTATTTAACCAATACGATCGCAGGACGGCATTGAATCTCTGATATAAATAATTCTATATCCATATTTATTTAAATGAACAACGGACTACGTGGCGTTGCCGTCGACTCGAACAGGTTAACTGAGGTAAGGGAGAGAGGGGTGAGGAATAGCGCGAGTGGCGTGTGTCGGCGTTAGTGGCCGGTGTGGGCCACAAGAAGCGAGCAGCGACGATTGTAGTGTGTGGCAGCCACCGACGTCAACCGTGTGGTGCGGGTCGAATAGCGAATAGCGCCCTTCAGCTTGCCGCATTCAGCATCTGCCTACAGTTTTTCCCAGATCGTCATTCCACCTGGTCGGAGGGCGTCCTACACTACGTTTGCCGAGTCGCGGTCTCCACTCAAGAGCACGTTTACCCCAGCGGTTGTCGGTTCTTCGCGAAATATTGCCAGCCCACTGCCTATTCAGCTTGCAAATTCTCTGAGCTGATATAGCTCAGAGAATTAGCAAGCTGAAGAAGATTGCTATGGTTCTCTGTCGGATGTATTCGTTACGAATCCTATCCTTCAGAGAAACTCCGACCATAGCTCTCTACATAGCTCACTGAGCGACTTTGAACTGGTGGACCAACCCTTTCGTGAGTGTCCATGTCTCGGCGACATAGGTTACGATAGGTAGGTAGGACACACTGATTGAAAACTTTCGTTTTCAAGCATTGTGGTATAGATGACGAGAAGACTCGGCGTAGTTTCCCAAACGCTGCCCAGCCCAGCTAGATCCTCCTCTTGGTCTCCTTCTCGAAATTGTTTTTACCTAACTGCAGATTCTGCCCGAGGTAAGTGTATTCGTAAGTGGCAGTGGGCCAGCCATATCACCGAAGAACTGGTAACCGATGGGGTAGACAAGTTCTTGAGTGGAGACCGCGGATCGGTAAACGTAGTGTAAGACTTCCTCAGACTCGGTGGAACGATGATCTTCGCAGGACGGCTGGCAAGAGCTGGATGAGAGTAGCCGAGGACCGTGCTCAGTGTCGTGCAATGGAAGAGGCCTATGTCCAGCAGTGGACAACTATAGGCCGATGATGATGATGATGAAGTGTATTCGGAAACGATTTCGAGAAGGTGATCATGTACGACGACCGGTATTGGATCAATGTGACCATTGATCATGACTTTGGTTTTATCTTATCTTATTTGGTTCTATAAAACTATATTTTCCCTTCCCCCTCGGACGCGAACCGCAACGGACGTGTTTTCTGTGGTGTAAATTCGATGAAATTTCCAAATTAATTATTAAAATCTCTAACAAATTTCAACCGAGTACCAGGAGAGCATAAACCGGTCGGAGCTGCGGAGGTGAGACATCCCCACGCGCATCTATTTGCCTATGCACATCGGCCGCCATTAACGCAAGCCGGACCAATCAGCGTGTGGAGCGTGCCTATTCCGTCCTGATTGATTAAAAAATCAATATTAAACACGCCCACTAATTTGCGCCCGCGTATCAGAAGGACCAATTTTTTAAAAACCCGTTCTTCAAGTCTGCCGCGAGTTTGCCTACTGCACAACACTGCCGTCGGACAACTCTGCCGTATAATTAGGCCTACTCCATCCATAACTCGACACAGTATTGTAAACTCAGCATGCTTCGCTCGCCGAAAACCTCTCAATTGGGCACCCCTTCGCGCTCGGAGACTGATTTGTTGAACTTGGACAAAGACCTAAAAAATCAATTACCCACTCCAAAACAGTTCATAATGCAACGAGCTAAACGCCCGCGGGATTCTACCGATCCTAGCGACTCCCATCCAACAGACTTCTCCGAGTTAAAAGAAATGATTATGCAAATGATGTCATCCCAATCTGAACGATTAGATAAATTGGAGCATCATATTCTTGACGTTAAAGGACAGACAACTAATATCGAGTCGACGAATTCGGACATCGAAAAAACTATGTCATATATTTCCGACCAAATGTCCGCCCTCGAATCCCAAATAAATAAGTTGGAGCGGGAGCACAAATCCCTGTCTACTGAGATGTCAAAAATTCAGATTAGAATTGATTCCTTTGAGCGCTATGTCACCAAAACATCAATTGAAATCAGAAATGTTCCTAAACGGAATAATGAAACTAAAGAAAAGCTCTACGAATCAATTTCTCTATTGTTAAAAAACCTCAACCTCGAAATATCCTCCGGCGACATTAGAGACGTGGCGAGATTGCCCTCAAAAAAAGAGCAAAAAAGCTCCACCATAACTGTCGAATTTAGTAACACCTTAACTAAGTCAAGGTGCCTATCTATGGCCAAGGAGTTCAACAAAAGGAACAAAGAAAATAAATTGAATAACACACACCTTGGCCTTCCTGAGCCTAAATCGCCGATATATATCGCCGAGCTTCTAACTCCCGCCGCTAAAAAGCTGTACTATTTAACACGTAATTTTGTCAAAGAGAGTCACTTCAATTTCTGCTGGTCCTCAGACGGAAAAATTTTTGTAAAAGAAAGTAATGACAGTCCTTACTTTCAAATCAAAGACGAAACACAACTCTTGGCTCTAAAAAAGCCCATTTTGGATTGACTAGATGTTTACTTTAAATTTTTTTACTGTCTAACATTATTTTTCGATGTTCTTATTAAGCTACTCTACACAACACAATACACAAACACACAAAAATTACACAACAAAAACAAACTTACCACACTCTCCATTACACATATTACACTTCTCTTTATTGAGTTCTATATGTTCCTCTTTAAACATAATTTTGTGCCCCAGTCTTTTATTGTGTTCCGGTTTATAACTCCTCTTAGCCGCAAAGCTTCGGTCGGCAATATTAATTCAATTTTTACCTTCAAATCAGCCATTACGAGGTCTATTATTTATATAATCCATTATGTCTAGAAAAAAAGATACATATTTAGACAACCTAGACAACTTTACCTTATCTACTGCCTTATCTTGTACCCCAGAACAATGCCGAACCCATTTTACTAACCCTAACACTAATTTAAAATTGCTAACTCTAAATATACGTTCAATAAACAATAATTTTTCGAACTTTCTGACTCTTATATCGAGATTAAACTTAGATTGTGATATGTTGGCCCTAACCGAATGCTGGCTCCCATGTCTGTCTAACACCAATGTGCCAATCCTCGAAAACTATAACTATATCCAAACGACTAAGCACCAAAACCAAAGCGATGGCGTTGTAGTGTATATGAAATCCGAGCTTTCTTATACCTCTGAAGAAATTGACCTTAATGGAACAGCCTCTGGCCTCTTAATAAAATTTGACTCAAACACGGCCATTATCTGTATTTATAGATCGCCTTCCAACAATAATATTGACCCTTTTCTACAGGCCCTTGACCAAATACTACCTTCCCTCTCCAAATACAAATCTCTCGTACTGACCGGAGACCTTAATATTAACATTATACCGTCCTCTTTAGACTCCCGATCTCACAACTATCTAAATCGATTATCGTTCCACGGCCTACTCCCTGCTCATGATCTACCCACTAGAGACTTAACCTGTTTAGACCACGTAATGCTTAGGTCACAGACACCGTCCAAAACTCTCATACTTGAGTCCCACGCCACTGATCACCGACCTATTCTCTTCATTCTGGATGTTAAGCCCAAACGTGACCTGACTATAACAACTAGATCTTTTATCAACTATGATAGACTAGACAAAGACTTCGAACAACTCGACCTTACTCCAATCCTCTTCTCCTCAAACCCTGAGAGCGCAACCATAACCCTAATAAATAATCTCTCGGCAATAATTGAGAAAAATACTACTACTAAAGCACTTCCTAAAAAACAAATTATTCTAAAACCTTGGATAACGCCGGGTATCCTAAGATGCATGAGAAATCGAGATCGCCTCCATAGACAATCTAAAGCTAAACCTACAAACGATGTTCTTAAACTAACTTACCTCCGTTATAGAAATTATTGTAATAAACTTGTAAAAAAACTAAAAAGGCAGTTCGACATTTCCGAATTCCAAAAAGCTGGTACAAATAGTAAACTCCTCTGGGACACAATAAAAAGAATTTCAAACTGTGCTAAGACAAAACCTGTACCTAATCAGCTTCTTCAACCCTCAGTCACTCCCCAGCAATCGTGTAATGACGTAAATAATTTCTTTGTTAATATTGGAAAAAGCCTGGCTGACAATATATCCAACCGACCCTCCTCCTCGTTTAATCCTCCGCCCCAATCCTCCACCACTACCCCTTTTTCTTTTGTCCTGTTAAATACTGACCCAGACGAAATTATAACTACTATTTATTCCCTGAAACCCCACGCTGCAACTGGTTGGGACGGCATTTCTCCTACATTGCTTAAAAGATTTTCTAAGCGTCTAGCCCCCGTACTTACGCACATATTTAACTTATGTTTCGAAAACGGACACTTCCCTTCTGCATTTAAAAGAGCTATTATTCACCCTATCTTTAAGAGTGGAGACAGGTCCTGTCCCACCAATTATCGTCCAATTGCCGTCTTGACATCTCTATCTAAAGTGTTAGAGCGTTTGATAAATAATAGACTTTGCATTTATCTTGAAAAAAATTGTTTAATTTCCCCGCAACAATTCGGCTTCCGCAAAAAGATCTCCACCACCGACGCCATTTTGAGACTCACAAATTCCATTGCTCAAAATATCAATAGCAATAAAAAAACGCTCGCAGTATTTCTTGACTTTGCAAAAGCTTTTGATACTGTACCGGTATCCACTCTCCTGTCGAAGCTATCTACAATAGGAATCAGAGGTCCCCAACACGCGCTTTTGTCGTCCTACCTTGTAGGTCGATCACAGGCCGTAAAAATTGGATCTCACTTAAGTGATGATCTAACTATTTCATATGGCGTCCCGCAGGGCAGTATTTTAGGGCCGACACTTTTCCTCATATTTATTAACGATATGTGCAACATTTCCCTTCCAAACGGCTCCATCACAACTTACGCAGACGACACGGTCCTGCTCTTCAATGCTGACTCTTGGACTAACCTCCAAAATATAACCCAATCTGGTCTCAACACAATCCTTAACTGGCTTTCCGCAAACTCTCTAACGTTAAATACCTCAAAAACTAAATTCATCCCTTTTTCAGCTACTTCCGCTAATCAACCTAAAAAACCCTTAATTCTCCAAGCTCATTCCTGCTCCGATCTTTCTCTATGTCAATGTCCCCTTATTACCCAAACCGACACAATCAAATATCTAGGTATTACCGTAGATAAATACCTCAATTTCAAACCACATATTGACTTTCTTACCTGTAGACTTCGTAAATTAATGTACGTTTTCAAATCCATCAGAAATGCCGCACCCCCTCATATAATCAAAACCGTCTACTTGGCACTCGTCCAATCAATCCTCATCTACTGCATTCCATGCTGGGGAGGAGCAGCCAAAACTTACTTGAAACCATTAGAGATCGCTCAACGCGGTGTACTTAAAGTTGCCACAAATCGCCCTATATTGTTCCCTACCTCTACGCTATACTCTCTGTGTGACGTTTTAACTGTCAGGCAGCTTTTTGTTTCGAATACCCTAATGCTTCAGCACAACAACACACCACTATTTGAAATCTCAAAACGCCGCAAAGACTTAATTTGTCCAACACCATTTCCGAGACTTTCATTCACAAAACGACACAATCTGTACCTTGGACCTTCGCTATATAATAAATTTAACCACAAACATCCTATCTTCACGCTTACGTCACACGAATGTAAAAAGAAAGTGAACTCAGTTTTAAAATCTCTTTCCTACGAACAAACCGAAAATATTCTAACATCGTCTAACCCGTTCTCCAGCTGATTAGCAAATAGTATCCCTCAATAAATGACTTCACACCACAGCCACATACCCACACAAACTCACACAACACGCGCACACAAACACGCGCACGCACGCACACACACACGCACGCACACACACACACACACACACACACACACACACACACACACACACACACACACACACACGTCAGCATGTTATTTAGTAGCAATCAATTTAGTTTTAATTTAATTTTGTTTATCTTCGTGTTTAGCTTCCCAAAATTATTTACATTAGCTTTTACTTTTATACCTCCATTGTAATATCCAACGCATGACACCACATAAATTCTATGTCTCAGCATGTACCTCGCCAGAGGCACGGGCCTGCTCGCCATAAACACAGGCTACATGTGAGCCTAGCTATGGCAGCAGACACTTACCAATGTACATTTTATGTTATGTTTTTTCTATTGAATAACTTAATGTAGATGTATTACTATGTAACCATAACTTTTTTCAATAAACAATTTATTATTATTATTATTATTATTATTATATTTTATCAAAACTTGTTTTATTTTACGTTCTGATAGAGATTGACCATCACCCTGCACTCTGCATCCCCAGCAATACTCATAAACATATTTTAACTTGCTCTATAATGTCATAGAATACGAAATAATTATTTGTATTGCTTAAAAATCGTCTATGAAAAAAATATTGTTTATATAGCTATAACTTTTTTCACACAATTATTTGAAGTGATTCCCATAGTAACTATTGTAGTAATAATAAATAAATAATAAATATAATAAACTCACGCCCGTCATCCCCGAAGGGGTAGGCAGAGGCACCAGTCTCTAGAACTGGACCCACGTTTTGCCGAGTTTATTAGGTCCCAAACGTGACAAGTGGCAAGCCTGTCGCCGTTATCCGGGCACAATTTATCAGCGAATGGTGTTGCTGTACAAACAAATGTACGTAACTAAAAGTCATTGGTACATGCGTGGTTCGAACCCAGACCCTCATGATCGAGAAGCAAGGGTCAACCCCACTACGCCACCACCGCTTTGTTGCCACCACTAACTATTGTAGTATATTAAAAAACCTTTCTAATGACATATGTCACTTCGTTATTGGTTCTTGGACCAGCCTCCATACATGTTTGCCGGTTCTCCTTTGAAGAAGCAGCAATAACATTTAGTACCTATATTGCATTTTAAACTTTGCGGCGCTGTCGGTAAGTGCCTTTTCACATGCACCCGGCCGCCGTCCGGTCGCCGGACGGGTAAAGTTGTAATGTATGAGCTCCAACGACCGGCCCGGCGTTGTGCATGTGAAAGCTCCCATTGGAGCTTATACATTACTACTTTACCCGGCCCGGCGACCGGCCGGCGGCCGGGTGCATGTGAGAAGGCACTAAGAAGCGTCGATTAATCAGGAAACAGTAATCAAATCACCCCCGACACTGCTCGTCGCAACAATTAATTTAATGTTCCCATTGATGCTAGAGCATGAATGCCTCTATGGTCTGTTTGCAAATAGCTCATCTAGTCATCTCATACAGAGGTCGTTTGGTAAACCTCCAGACCCTAGTAGTGCCCTGCCTCACTAGGACGCCATGGCGACGTCGCCAGCTACGTATCCAAGCAGTTTTATTGAATGGCGACGTTGCCATACCGTCGCCAAGTGAGTTAGGCACCATACATTTCAATATTAACTGCTTGGATACGGTCGCTGGCGACGTCGCCATGGCGTCCTAGTGATGCAGGGCACGTAAGTTCGACCACCAAGGAATGCCTTGCTTCTGAGTTTTTGGGCGTTGCTTCAGTCCTTTTCGTTAAGTAATTCGATCACATAACTGAAAAGGATATCAGATAGGCCATAAACTCAACGACCAAAAAAAAATATACGAGACAGATCTACGGGAATTAAACTCGCGTACGACCTCTGTATGAGATGACTAGATGAGCTATTTGCAAACAGACCATAGAGGCATTCATGCTCTAGCATCAATGAGAACATTGAATGAATTGTTGCGACGAGCATTGTCGGGGGTGATTTGATTACTGTTTCCTGGTTAACCGACGCTTCTTAGTGCCTTTTCACATGCACCCGGCCGCCGGTCGCCGGGCCGGGTAAAGTAGTAAGTAATGTATGAGCTCCAATGGGAGCTTTCACATGCACAACGACCGGCCGGTAATCATTTACCTTCCTCAGGGAAGAGACCCGTGCCCCTCGGTGGGGACATAATGGGTTGATGATGATGGTGACATTTTATTATTAAATACACATTTATCAGCCCTTAACTTAACGTAGACTTTATTTTCTACGTTAAAACATTTGTAATAGCAATACCAGTCGCCAACTATGAAGGATAACATCGTGAACAATCCCTAGTATCCGAGATGTTCACATACCTTGAAAATCGCCAATCCGCGGTGAGCGCGCACGCGTGGTGGTTAAGCCATACCTATTCTCTCTCTAAGAGAAGGCCTGTGCCGGGACGTACCTATAGATCTATCGTCGTAGCTTTAGTGCCCTGCCTCACTAGGATGCCATGGCGACGTCGGCGTCGCCAGCTACGTATCCAAGCAGTTTGTATTGAATGGCGACGTCGCCAACAGTCGCCAAGTGAGGAACCATACATTTCAATATGAACTGCTTGGATACGGTCGCTGGCGACGTCGCCATGGCGTCCTAGTGAGGCATGGCGTTAACCTTGCTACGAGAAACATACATCTGACCTATCTTATTTTATAATATAATAGCGGGGTTTCTTTGGTAATTTCAGGGATCCTATTACGGAGTTCATCGAGCACCTGTACGTAAACTTCGACTTCGAGGCGGCGCGCCGCAAGCTGAACCAGTGCCAATCGGTGCTGCTCACGGACTTCTTCCTTATCGCTTGCCTCGAGGAGTTCGTGGAGAACGCCCGCCTAATGATCTTCGAGACCTTCTGTCGCATCCACCAGGTTATCAGCATCGGGTAGGTGGCCCTATTTTGTAGCTTCCATGGCATAATATTTGTAAGACTATGATGTAGTGGGAAGTTTGATCAAAACCGATGATCTATTTCTGTTGCCGCTTTTTTTTATTTTCTATACAAAAAAACAATAAAATTAAATATTCAAGTGAGGCTCCCATAAAACAAACGTGATTTTTTTGCCGTCTTTTGCACAGTATTAATGATGGCTACAGATAGACGCTTTAAAAAATTAATACTCTTATTTAAGGGGGGCTCCCATACCACAAGGTGATTTTTTGCTCAATATGAATCACGGCAACAGGTAAGACCCTTGACATTCAATGTTGTAGATAATGGTACGGAACTCTACATGCGCAAATTCGTCGTGCAATTGGCTGGATTTTATTTTAGCGCGTTTCATAAACCTCTGCTATTAAAGTCACTCAATTAGATTCCACTAAGTCAATCTTGACCATACTTTCCTTCCCAAATTTTCATTTTGTTGCTTTTTTCCCCAGAATGTTGGCGGAGAACCTTAACATGCAACCAGATGAGGCGGAGTGCTGGATCGTGAACCTGATCCGCAATGCGCGTCTGGACGCTAAGATAGACTCTAAACTGGGCCATGTGGTAATGGGGGCGCAGCCACTGTCCCCGTACCAACAGCTGGTCGAGAGGATTGACTCCCTCTCAGTGCGCTCTGAAGCGCTTACATCCCTTGTCGAGAGGAAACACAAAGCCAAGATTCAGGACAGCGGAGTAAGTATTTGTTTGTTCATATCACTGGAGTACATACTCCAACGTAGCGAGATTATGTTGGGTTAGAAAGTAGGGACTTGTTACTTCTGCACTTAGCCATAGGGCCAACTAAAGAGTTGGGGTAATTTTATGTAGTTACTATTAAGTCATGCCTTTCTAAATCAATATGAATCTTGCTAATTCTGCTTTGTGAACTATCAAATTTTTTACAACACAATGTTGTCTTAATTTCTGTTCTATTGGTTTGTGTTAATTTGAGATTTATTTTTGCTCATGATATCCATTTTATTTCATTTGCACAAGTTTGTCATCTTACATGGGACTAATAGTAATTTCTATTTTGCTAAGAATATGAATCCAAGGTTAACATATTTCTTTCTTTTTCAGATTCGCTGGGGAGCTCAAGAATTCTAATCGAAATTGTACCTTGTATATCATTGGAGTTTCGGAAAAAATTGGATAGATGCGCCATTTTCGTATTCTAAAAATATTAAATATACATATTTATCCATACAAGAGAATGTGACTTTTATTTAATTTAATGGACCATGATGTTCATACTATTACGTAAATTATGTAAAAAAAAAATTAACAAGACATTCTTTGATTCACAAATAAATATTATAAATCTCTTCCTCAAAACATTATTTATATTTCTATCCTATTCTACAGGCTTAATGGTAATGAATCTAGACAGCACAAAGGCAACTAGTATTGTGGAAAGCACAAAGAAAACAACAAAGATGTAAAATGTGTCCTCGGAGAACACATCTGTGAAGGCTGGTATCTGGCTGTAAATTTCTTCCACCACATGCAGGTTTCCTTTAGAGCGAACCATGATTCTTGGTTTCACTTCTTTTTGCCTTTCTTCTTCTCTGACTTAGTTTGTATTGTGGAAGTGGGCTGCTCAGCTGGTGCTAGAATTGTGATGTGCTTGTTTACCAGTTGTAGGAGCTCTAAGCAAGTTAAATTTCCACTTTTAAGAGTAATCTTCTTCAATTGCGCAGTTTCTGAAAGATATCAATCATGATCATATTTGCAGTTCAGTATGATACATCTGACTGTAAAATGCTTGTTCGATTAAAATAAGTATACATACCAGCAATGGAAGGTGCTAAGGTAATTTCAACAGAAGGATCACTGCGATCACAAGCAATCTCTGTTTTGAGGGCACAGTTAGGGTTTGTTCTGGCTATTTTCGGCGAGCTCATGAGATGCAAGAAGTCCCTTTAAATATTAATGTTTATTAGTAGGTAGGTACTACGACTACAAACTGCTGTACCTAGATAAGGCTCACTACAGCAATATCTACCAGTTGTCGCTTGTAACAGAGAATAGAAATGTAAGCTTTATAGGTGTCAACCACTACGATAGTTATTTTTAGGTTCTGCAGTCAAATTCACGTGAATCAACTCACCGTGTATGCCGAGCATTGACGCTAAATGGGTCAAATTTAACAGTAATTCTCTTCGCTGCCTTCAAATTAACTCCTCGTAGCTGTTTACCAATAGCAGACACAACTCCTCCTGATCTGCGAAGTGCTCCACTAAACGGAATAGACATAATTTTCTACAGAATTTTCAAGAACAAGAAAATCGATCCAAACTATAGTTACCGAGCTTTTGTGAATAATGCCAGTGTCCTATTTTTATCAATCGTTATCTATTAAAAATACGATTTTATAAATCATGGTAGGTAAATAATTACCCATTTTTATACTTAAGTACTCATAATTGAGATTTTAGTAAAAAAATAAAACAGATTTAGCTTGAAAACTCTTCTGGAAATATTTCCTGTAGCAGTCTTTAAAAACACATCGATATCGTGCTCGCTCGCATCTAGCTTTTTTTTGACGTGCTCGAAGTACTACCAGTGCTGCCAGATATGAAACCTGAAAATGCGGTACCTTTACTTTAAAAAAGCGGATTTTCAGCAAAAAAAAAAAGCGGATTTTTTTATTTATATGATATTATACAATGAGCCGTTTTCAGAAGCACTAAAAAAAAATTACGGCTGTCAAAGTAATGCAATTTTGTACCTCAGCCCAATAGCCATGTGTGATACATCATAAAATAGGTCTCAGCGAGCTGAACAAAAGTTACTATGACGCCAACAGCCAAATGTTTGTCGTTTTGGAGTTATATTTTATTGAAAATTTAGTTTTTTTTTTTTCAATACAATATAACTCCGAAAGGACAAACATTTGGCTATTGGCGTCATAGTAACTTTTGTTCAGCTTGCTGAGACCTATTATAAGATGTATCACACATGGCTATTGGGCTGAGGTCCAAAATTGCATTCCTTTGACAGCCGTAATATTTTTTTTTTAGTTCTTCTGAAAACGGTCCATACCGATATTTATTTTTCCGTTTATAGGTTTTATACGTTTATTCATACAAGGATATAATAATTTATAAATAAGACGGAATATGTCAGTGAAAAAAAAAATACAAATGTGACTTTTATTCGAAGGAAAATACACCTCTGCTTTTGAATAGTTGTAAATGTGTATGCACCACAGATTATTGCACCAAATGGAAACCGACTTGTTGAAAGTTGAATGAAAATGACATTGAACCAATGAGCGTTTTTCCTTATGTCAAATTTAGTTTTAAAAGGATCCCTAGGTGGCGCTGCCGTACCGTAATAATAAACGTCAAAGCAAAAAATTATACTATGGTTCTGTTGCCGCGTTCTTGAATGCTCGACCTACTTTAGATACTAGATGTCCCGCTAGGTATGGGAGACTAAATGAGTAGGCGGAAGAACGTTCAATAAAAAATATATATTCCACAACTAGCTCAGTAGATGACAATGGTTAAAATGTGTGGTTCAATGGCGGTAATACTGACAGTATCGGATTCTGTTTTACGTTTGTAGCCGAAGTACTCCCCTGACGGTGCCGAGGTGGTAGGCGCAGGTCTTGTTGGACGGCGCTGAGTTTGGTACTGCGTGGCGCTGAGTCGGGGTGAGGGCCAGAAGCACGCCAGTAGCGAAACGGCAAGCGGGCGGCAAGCAAACGGCAAGCAGGAAGCCAATAAATGTCACTCTGGACTTTGGACCCTGGAACGCGCCGTCAGACAATGCGTTAGAAACGGTCCATAAAAGCCTTTGTGAACACCAACGGCGAGTAGGAAAGCACTATAGTAGTTGTGTTGCCGTGGGAGTTCACAATTCAGATACGGAGATTACAAAAAGGCGAAATAAATTAACGAAAGAAAGGAATTTAAATGCAATTACTTCTTTTATACAAAATGGAGGGTCGGTTGACAAAAGGCCACGACGACTATGAATAAAACTATAGTGAAGAAGTAATATATCTTTAGTTAAATAGCAATTGCTATGAAATGATTGTGATTTCAATATGCAAGTTAAAATTCCAAAGCAATAAAATAGCACTACGACATCCTAAGCAACTAGCTTATAAAATGTATCCACTTACCCAATTCGGGGTACACTTAAAAACATAATTAAACACCACAGTGATTTTAAAATTGTTGAGAAACACGTAGGGACGAAGTTAAAATTCGATTACGGTTTCGATAATTGATCCGTAGCAGAGATCGATCTATAAACGACGTGCGTTCCACTCAACTTCAATGGTAAAATGAATGAGCGAGCGGCCGGACCCGATGACACAGCGCATCGTTCCGTGCATTCATTCATGCTATCGCGAATGTGAACATTATTGTGAGTGAATGTTATAACTATGGCGCGACATATTTGAATTAATCAGCGTGATGATGATTTTATAATCCTAAATACACAGTTTTAAGACAGTATTATTGTATGTTTTAGTTGTAATATGGTTTAGAATTGTAAATATATTTTTAATTAGGTAAATAGTAGCTCTTAAGGTCTATTTTTAATAAACATGTAACGTATTACATTACACTGTGGAATTTGTGATGGTTGGTTACCTAGAAGAAAAAATGCTGTTGTCGTTTGGTGATAAGTGCGCTTTTGGATACTTAGGAGTCCTTGCTATGGATTGTGGGTTTGAATTTTTATTTTTATTACGAGAAACCTCGTCCGAATGACAACCCTGGTTCCTTCTCTTGTTTAGTGATCTGTGGACTGACTTTGACATTGATTGCAACGAATCACAAATTCGTATGAAGAAACGAATGGCGCCATCTAGTGTATCTCAAGGAACTAAGAAAAAAAAAAAGAAAGGAAAAACGCCCATTTCCAAAATAGCGGAACCGCGTTAGTAAAAAGCGGAAAGCGGACTGTCAGAAATGCAGAAAAAAAAGCGGAAATGCGGTACATCTGGCAACACTGAGTACTACATCTATATTGTATACTCAGAAGAAGGATTGTATACTATATTGTGCATGTGTAATAGATCTATTTTTTGTCTATGGTGCAATTCGTTTATATGGTGTCTATGGAATTATGAAACAAAAACGTCAAACCACGGAGACGTCAAATCACGGAACATTAACCAGTTGACCACATCGCCCGATCACATTTTGATTATTTTGTTACGAAATATTTAGTTATTTCTTAAATTTGTGCCTTTTGTTGTTTTAATAATAATTCAAGATGTACCCCGTTGGTCAAGGTGAGCTTAAACTGAGTGATTAGACGTGAGACATGTCCTTTGTTTGACTGGCCTAAATATCGATGCTTACCAGGCATCACGCATGCATTTTGTTGATGATGGTGATTTGGTCACTGTAAGGTGTGCTAACTGTGTGACTTTTTGTACAATAGCTCCAGCGGGGGAGACGAGCGCTGGTGCGGTCGGGGTCGGGGTGGGTGTCGCGGGGTCAGTGAGCACAGTAGCCGCGGGAGCGACGGGAACCTCGCCCAGCGCGGCCGCGTCGCCCGGAACGCCGTCGACAGGCGTGCCAAGCGCCGCGGGCACGGTCGCGCTGGTCTCGCCCCCCGTGGCGCCGCCGCCTGACCTGCCCGTGCTCACCTGCCCGCGCCGCCCCAACCTCGGCCATGAGGGCCGACCCATTATGCTGCGTGCCAACCACTTCCAAATATCCATGCCCAGAGGATTTGTTCATCACTATGATGTCACTATACAGCCCGATAAATGCCCCCGGAAGGTAAATTGGGTGACATATCATTTTTAGAAATACTGAATGGCTTTGGTCTAAAATTCTGTAACATTCACTGCATTATCATAAGATCCTCCTGAATCTGTACTTTCATGTTAGCATAATTATGCAGGTCATGTTAGAGGAGAATCATTGTTTGATATGCAATTTCATAGACCAGCTCATTTGATTTCTTTATTTTCAGTTTAGCAACAGACAGACAAAGTCTTACAAATAGCTTCATGTATTAATAAATAATTTGTATTTTTAGGTGAATAGAGAAATTGTTGAGACCATGGTGCACTGTTACAATAAGATATTTGGTGCTCTGAAACCAGTATTCGATGGTAGAAATAACCTGTACACACGAGACCCTCTGCCCATTGGCAATGACAGAGTGGAACTAGAAGTCATTCTACCTGGAGAGGGGAAGGATAGAGTATTCCGTGTTGCTATCAAATGGGTCGCTCAGGTAAAGAGAATAAATTGATACTACTCTTATCAGTTTTAATTAATCATATCCATGAACTCATGCCTGCTTTTTAAGTGAACCACATCATTAATCTCATTAAAACTGAATTCTGTAATATTTTTTTATTGTTTATAGGTGTCATTATTTGCTTTAGAAGAGGCTTTAGAGGGGCGCACGCGTCAAATACCGTTTGATGCAATTCTTGCGCTTGATGTGGTAATGAGACACCTTCCCTCTATGATGTACACCCCTGTTGGACGCTCCTTCTTCTCATCACCAGAGGGTTACTATCATCCGCTTGGTGGCGGCCGTGAGGTCTGGTTTGGTTTCCATCAGTCTGTCAGACCCAGTCAATGGAAAATGATGCTCAACATTGATGGTAAGTTGACAACATCAAGCGTAAATTTATAATTACGGTATGTTGCATCAATTTGTAATATAAATCAATCATCAATTTGTAAAATGAATAGTCTGAACAATCAAAATTTGGTTTTTATTATTCAAGACACCCAAATTTATTTCTAGGCTTGTAATTTTCATATTCATTAACTAATGTTCATGAAATAGTTAATTTTAATCAGCAAAATAAAGAAATGTAATTTCTGTTAATCCGCTACTTGAATCTTTTTTCAAGTATGTCTTAAATGCTAAATATCTCTTCCATTAGACCAAAAAATATTTTAGTATATTTTTTGAGGACCTAAAAGCAACAAAAACATTATTTTAAAACGTTGCTTTGCTAAACAGCCAAAAACGCGGTCCGCCATTTTTGTCTATGGTTTGAAGTCCTCTACGTTTGTAAACAAAGTTTGACATTCAACATAGGTAGAGTTCGTGCCACGAAAGAAGTATGAGTCACAATAGAACCTACGCACGCACGACTGACAGATGTTTGTTTACAACCAAAGGTGCTTTCAAGATGGCGGATAGTGTTTTCACCGTTCCGATTTAAAAGCGAAAAATATTTTTTTAATTTACAAATTTTGCAGCCATCCTGCATATTTACTTAGCAAAGTCAATATATTTCGGTTTCTTACGTTAGATACTACAGGAAATATCCATTTATCGCGTCAAATTTGATACGAGGCAAGTAGCGTATTGACCCAGATTACTGGCCACTAATGAAATGTTATCATGGTAGCTTAAAAAAAAGTATAATTACATGCTATAGAATCGCTCGTAGCCTGGGCTGCCTGAGTGATCTTGAACGATCACTAAGGTTAAGCAACATACGGCGCGTTCAGTCCATGGATGGGTCATGACTAACGCTAGTGGCATTTTTTCCGAGCGATTCCGTGCTTCGCAAGGCACGTTAAGCAGTTGGTGCCGGCTGCCGTCGATAGATGGCAGTCGTTAAGCCAAGTCAGAGGCCTTAGGGCGGCTTGAAAACTTCTGACAGTAAGACCAGCCACTAGTCTTACAAGCCTCCACCAATCCGGACTTGGCCCCCGTGGTGGAGTATGGCCTGTACCTTCCTCAGGGAAGAGACCCGTGCCCCTCGGTGGGGACATAATGGGTTGATGATGAAAAACATGCTATAGATGGTTTATTGTGTAAGGCAGGTATATTATCATCTAAGTTCTCTTATCTTCTCCTCAGTGTCTGCAACTGCCTTCTACAAGGCCCAGCCTGTAATAGAATTCATGTGTGAAGTATTAGACATAAGGGACATTAACGATCAAAGGAAACCACTGACCGACTCGCAGAGAGTTAAGTTCACAAAGGAAATCAAGGGACTAAAGATTGAGATCACCCACTGCGGCACAATGAAGAGAAAATACAGAGTGTGCAATGTCACGCGGCGACCGGCGCAAATGCAGTCGTGAGTGCTTTATTCATTTACTAATGTATTTCTTCATTAACCTGAAGTAGATATCATTATTCCTAATAATAAAGCCGAGAATCAAGACCTTAAAAAGCATTTTTATATCAAAAACATCCCTTTTTAGCAGACTGCAATTGAAAATCTCAGTTAAGTTTTAGGCTGTAGGTTCAAAAAGGCTATCTATTGCGATTTATCGTATGAGGTTCATTACGATAATATGATTTTTTTCTCTTGCTAAATTATGCATCTTTATCACTGGTGGCACCCATTAGGGTACCCAGACCTAATGGGAGCTATGTTCATTAGCTAATAATTAATAATACTCGTAGTTTAATGCTAATCTTATTGTCAGCTCATTTTACTTGATACCACAAACTGCTATAACATAACATTTACATACAGGCACATACATTGTTTCTGGCACCACACTAGGATACCCTGTGTCGTGGGAACCAGAAACAGCGACGTCACAAATATGTAATCATAATTTTAACAAACAGAGATTACTTTTAATTGACTTACAATGTGAGTTGGGCAAAAGCTCTATACCCAGCGTTGGGCAGTGGGCTGCTGACGATGATGGATTCCATGTTAGATATGACAACAAAAATGGACGAAAGTTCCACATTGGGCCTAGCACTGACTTTTTTCCTTTATTTCAAAGGGTACAACAAAAAGTATAATTCCTTTTCAGGTTTCCTCTCCAACTGGAAAATGGGCAAACGGTGGAATGTACGGTGGCCAAGTATTTCTTGGATAAGTACAAGATGAAGCTGCGGTACCCACACCTGCCATGCCTTCAGGTGGGGCAGGAGCACAAACACACATACCTTCCACTTGAAGTGTGTAACATTGTGCCGGGGCAGCGATGTATCAAGAAGCTGACGGATATGCAGACTTCTACAATGATCAAGGCCACTGCCCGCTCGGCTCCGGATAGGTAAATTTTTGTTATTGTTATTATTCACTAATGCACAAGCAGCTTTAAGCTGACGCGTGTATATCACTATGCACTTGCAAAATGTTTATCAAATAAGTATACTGAACGAACACTAATTGCTTTCTCTGGTAGTCGGTCGGAAACATTATTGGTGCATTTCAAAATATTCTGTTTTAAGTAATTGACGATTGAAGATTTCGAAAATTGCCAAGTAAAATAATTGTTTCTCTACTGGAATTATATTAGTCTTTTTGTGACGGATAAAAAAATAATTTGGTTTGTACCATTAGTGATTTAGAAATATCTTCAAAATTTCCAACGTGCATGCTTAACTAAAAAATCGTGTTTTGGAAATGTTCCCGTAATGATTCCGACCGACGATATACACTACGGTTTGTTCCTCTTTTGGATAGCAATTTCCTATTTATTTCTTACAGCCTATTTCTCACCTCACAGATGTTCGTATTGTAGTATATAAATGAAGCTTTCCATAAAAAAAAATGTTGTGTAGTTAATTAGAGAAACTGATCTTACCTACATACATAACATCACGCTTGGATCCCAAAGAGATAGGCAGAGACCAGCGATTGGGTTTGATAATTATAAAAACAACATCTACATTGGCAGGAGACATAATCATCTCAACTAGAATTTACAGAAAATTCAAAGTAAATTCTGTTGCTAACTTCTTAAATTACACCATCATTTAACAAAGTCTTGACTGCCTTAAATAAATTAAACATCAGGTTGGGTGGCACAGGCACTTATGGGCCAATTTCAGATGCACAGAGATTTTCAATTAAATACAAACTTGCTTGCTTGTATACATAAAAGTAGAAGATTCTCTAAGAATTCGTTAACTTATTCTCTATCTATCCATTTATTAGTCATGCAATACACAATTTATCTACACGTGTATGAAATACGAGCATTCCTTGACTAACTCAACCTTTAGTAAGATTGGTGGTTATTGCGCTTACCCTCAGAAATCAGAAATTTGTTTCAACGTAAAGAATTTACATTCTGTTTGTTAAATGTCAATGTACCTATAATGTTAGCCGCTGCATTGGAGCGAACGTAGTAGAGAAAAAAACAACTCCACTCTGAGCAACTTTTCTCAAATCACCCTAAATGTAATAAGTTGGTATGATTTGTCTACCTAAGAAGCTCATACGGGGTCATTGTATATGTAGAAAGCGCCAACGTCAATGAACCAGGTAGGAAACGATTGTCAACTCGGCATTATCCGAGACAGTTAACTGGCTACTGCTACTACAAATACAAAAATCTAACCAAGAAAACAAAGTAATTTCTATGTGCCAAAATCCGATGTCCAACTTAAAGGTACGTTTAGACTACTAAACTACGGCGGCGCCGAAAAAGGCACTGTATAAACACTTTGGGTGCCATTTTGCACGGAATAGAACACGTGCCTATTTTTTGGAGCCTGTGACCTCCGACCGCGTGGCGGCGTGCTAATAACCTATATAGTACTGAACAGGCGCCGTGTAAACGACTTGTGTCGGCTTGCTGGTCACTGGCGGCGAGATTTAGGCGGCTGGAAATAGTAATTGTCTAAACGGTCTAAGTAAGGAGTAGAATCGCTCGTAGCCTGGGCTGCTTGAGTAATCTTAAAAAAAAAACATCACTAAGGTTAAGCAACATACGGCGCGTTCAGCCCATTGATGGGTGAGCGTCTATGACTAACGCTAGTGGCATTTTTCCGAGCGGTTCCGTGCTTCGCAAGGCACGTTAAGCAGTTGGTGCCGGCTGCCGTCGATAGATGGCAGTCGTTAAGCCGAGTCAGAGGCCTTAGGGCGGCTTGAAAACTACTGACAGTAAGACCAGCCACTAGTCTTACAAGCCTCCACCAATCCGGACTTGGCCCCCGTGGTGGAGTATGGCCTATACCTTCCTCAGGGAAGAGACCCGTGCCCCTCGGTGGGGACATAATGGGTTGATGATGAAACGGTCTAACGGTGTGCTTTACGGTAGACACTGGTAAAGTAATTTAGGTGTCTCAAAATCCCCGCCCCCAACCAACCTCCGTCTAAACCTACCTAACGCATTATGAGTCACAGACCTAACCCATTATTTTTACCACAGAGAGCGCGAGATAAACAACCTGGTGCGACGCGCCAACTTCAACACGGATCTGTACGTGAAGGAGTTCGGTCTTACCATCTCCAACAACATGATGGAAGTGCGAGGGCGCGTTCTACCGCCGCCTAAGTTGCAGTACGGCGGACGCGTGTCCTCGCTCGGCGGTCAGGTAATATTAACACTTACTTACACTTATCGCTCTACAACAGGGTTTCTTAAAGTGAGGTCCACGGACCCCTATGGGGTCCGTAATATGCGCGCTAAGGGTCCGCAGCAGCTCAATTAACTCTTAAGATTAATGAAAAAAAATTAAAGTTAACTAAATCCTAATTTGCTTGACCACTCTCGCTAGTTATTATCAAGCGGCGCGAGGCGAGAGGCGAGAGCAATAAAAGTGATTCTTTAATCTTGTTTTTTTCCAGAAGAGGTAAATATTCATATATTGACAGGGGGTCCGTGGCATTTTTGGAATTCTTAAAGTGGTCCGTGATTGCAAATAGTTTAAGAACCACTGCTCTACAAGTTAGCTTATTTAAAAAAAAAACCATTATAGCATAATGACATAGTCATAGACCCTTGAAACTAGATAACCAGTATCTGTAAATATTTGTTACGTACACATAAACTCACGCCTGTATCCCGAAAGCGGTAGGCAGAGAACAGGGCTTGCCACAGCACTATCGTGACAATGTTATTTTGCTATTAAATAGTCGCTGCGACGAATTTCTCGAACAGAATTCGAATTTGACAAACTTTGAAACAAATTTGACGTTCATAAAGTAAATATTCTATTTGTACTATGAATAAAAATATTTGACTTTGACTTTGAATTAAGAATTTATTTCCCTCTGAGATAACTGGTTATTTCCAAGGAATTCAGTTTCCTTGTAGTTACTGATGTTTTCAATTATTGTAATCTGCACACGCACACACACACACACACACACACACACGCACGCACGCACGCACGCACGCACGCACGCACGCACGCACGCACGCACGCACGCACGCACGCACGCACGCACGCACGCACACACGCACACACACCGTCAGAACCAGTTATCACACACGTGTGTGTGCGTGCCTACATACACAGACACCAGACACAAAAATAAATACATAGTGTGAGTAGATAAGTATGGACAACTGGTTATTTAGAAAACTCTTAAACTCCGCAAAACGTGGGCCCAGTTCTAGTGATTGGTGCCTCTGCCTACCCCCTCGGGGATAACGGGTGTTTTATTTTTATTTTTAGAATTTAAGGGGGTTAATCTACTCATCAATAGAAACGAGTTTCGATGATAGACAATATTACCACGATTATTCATTTAGCGTATTAAATCAACTCTGTAAAAAAAAAAATCTACTTATTCCATACAAAAAAAAACAAATGTAATTTGTATTTTTTTTTGTAAGTCAATTCATACACATACCTACTGTGTTTACTGACGTCATGGAAAAGTCATTTAAGGTTTTTTATTGAATATCTTTAAAAATATAGTTTTGCAAATCTGATAAACAGAAATTGTACTCTAAATGGTTTGAGATTTCCTTTCATGTTCAAATATGTAGCATGCCCAGCTGGGTAGTTGACAAAATGTCAAATAAGTTACTTTTAAAACGGAATTTTGTATGAAAATACTGAATTATGACGTCATTATTCAGAGCCCTCTTTTTATGTTTCATGTATTTAAAAATTGTAATAACTAGTGAACGACTAAAAGAAGTTCATTTTCCGAAATGTTTTGAAATCTTTGTTTCAATCAAGCATATCGTCGTTTAAAAGTGTTAAGCTGCTAACAAAAGTACAAAGTTTCAGGAGACTAATAAAACCATCCTATTTTTACATCAGGCAATGAAATTGAAAAGTGAAAATACGATAACATTCGATGATAATTTCATCGAAAACGGTATTTTCAGTTTTTCATTTCATTGCCTGATGTAAAAATAGGATGGTTTTATAGTTTCCTGAAAATTTGTACTTTTGGAGTTAGCAGCTTAACACTTTTAGACGACGATATCAAATACCGAATTAGGGTGACTAAGGGCACTCTAACTCATTGGACACACCCTCTCCGCATGCAGCAGGCGCTGCCCAACCAAGGCGTTTGGGACATGCGTGGCAAGCAGTTCTTCATGGGCGTCGAGATCCGCGTTTGGGCCATCGCCTGCTTCGCCCCGCAGCGCACGGTGCGGGAAGACGCGCTCAAGTAAGGATCTCCTTGTACATATCGCACCTCCAGAATTAAAGTGACCGAACTCATGATTAGGGTAAAATGAGTACTCAGAACGACTCAAAAAGGTATACTCTTTTATGCCTATATTAAAAAACTGACTTTGTTTGGTCAGAGAGAGATAGAGGAATATTTCGGTCTATTTTTTCTTGAGCAACTTACTCAGAGCGCCGAATAAATTTTCTTCATTTCCCAAAAGTTACAAATTTTGAGTTAGGTCACTTCAGTTCTGGAGGTGCGATATGATATGCGCGTGTGTACGTGTGTGTGTGTGTGTGTGTGTGTGTGTGTTTGTGTGTGTATGTCAGTGGCGAAGGGTGAGGGGCTCTTCTTTAGAAGGAAAGACACCATTAGTAAAAGGGACACCATTTTTCCACCACCAAATTTTCTTAGAAAGCGCCTGGTTATTATAACATAACATAACATTTACATGCAGGCACATACATTGATTCTGGCCCCACACTAGGATACCCTGTGTCGGGAATCGGAAACAGCGACGTCACAAACATGTAAACGTCCAAGACCTGGGTTTCTTTTTTATATGTTCTAAGTCCATTATTTTTTATTTAGTTGTTGTTGTCTAAAGCCACAAAAATCGGCAATTTTATTACAGGAACTTATTCTATATACATGTAACATACACAATTGCCTTCTTAAACCAATTGCTCCTCCTCAATTGAACATTATTTTAGTCAGCCATAGAACACATTCACAACCTAAATATTCTGTACAGTAAAATTGTGTAAATGTGACTTAGGCAATTATTCCCCTTAGGCCTTCATTTGTTTTATCTATACTATCGTTTCGCAGGAACTTCACCCAGCAGCTGCAAAAGATCTCAAACGACGCCGGCATGCCGATCATCGGGCAGCCATGCTTCTGCAAGTATGCGACCGGCCCCGACCAAGTGGAGCCTATGTTCAAATACCTCAAGTCGACGTTCGTGCAGCTGCAATTAGTGGTGGTCGTGCTCCCGGGGAAGACGCCCGTCTATGGTACGTGCCCAGTCTTGTTTTCCCTGCTTTAGTAAGAAAATTAAGTAATGTTTTTACTTTTAGCCCTTAACCCGGCAATGATCTATAGTCTGTAAAATATAGCTTGAGCTCCGCGACAGCTGTCACACTGACAGGGCTAGGTTACGATATTGCTTAGACATCGAATAGTGTGCAGTACACTGCCACCATCTTATCTGTTCAGTTGATAGCGGCGCTAGTAGAGAATTTAGTAGTAACATTTATGAAATTTACCTAGAAGAATGAGAATATTTTAACCCGTCTCTCAATTTTAATGAAAATATATCTTTAAATCTTAGTAAGTAAATAAATAAAACAAAAAATGGGGAACAGGATTTACAATTAATAAGTTAGTTACAATTTTGCCCACCTGAACAGATAACTTGGTGGCGCTGTAAGTACGGAGTTTCCACAGTACAAATATTCTGTGAAAATATTCAGAACTTCATGGACGCAAATGTCCATGACAGCTGTCGCGGAGCTCAAGCTATATTTTACAGACTATAATAGGTAAACATTGAGTTACTATACTGCCCTCGTAAGGAAGAACGCAGTAATAGCCATTACTGCGTTTTTACTTTGGATGCAAAATTGGGCTCCCTGGTGGTATATCTATAGGTGAAAAAATAATGGTGGCTGGTAGGTCTACTAGAAACCTGAAATTTCAGTAAGAAAATATGCAGTAATGTATGAAATCCTTCTAATCCTAAGAATTAAATAGCTATTTACTCGAAACTGCGTTTTTACGATTACTGCGTTCTTCCTTACGAGGGCAGTATAATAGGTAAACGTTTAATTTGGTAAACAATGAGTCTCTTCAGATTACTGAAATGAGAACAACAGAACGAGCAACTAGCGGTAAGGGCCTCTGAGCTAAGAGCGGACTAACAGACAGACGGACATGTTAAGACTATAAGGGTTCTTTGTCGACTACGGTACCCTTATAATAAGAGGCGGCACTTTTGCACAGTTTACTAGATAATACGGTATTTGACACTATCAACAATAAATTATTTGAGATGCTCGATTAAAACAAAAATTACAAAATGGTTCGGAAAATGTATTTCTTTTAATCATTTACTAGTTATTACAATTTTTAAATAGATGAAACATAAAAAGAGTGAAATGTGACGTCACAAGCAAGTATTTTCATACAAAATTCCGTTTTAAAAGTAACTCATTCGACATCCTGTCAAATATCCAATTGGCTTGAAAACTGTTTTGAAAAGAATAAATGTGGAGTTTCTTCTCCATGTAATCTATTGATTGTGAAACTAAAAACTTTGACGTTCATAAAGTAAATATTCTATTTGTACTATGAATAAAATCTTTGACTTTGAGATTGGCTACTATGATGGGCGCCAAACTGACTACACTGATTTTGGTTTCTGGATTTAATAATTTACGAAGTTTGGAATAAAGTAGTTTAGTTTTTTTCTTTAATAATAAAATGTTAACACAATCGCTTCGTTATGCTGATTTTTACGTAGATTGAAGTATAGTCACGCCTATGCTGATTGGCCGCGAAATTAATCACCTTCCCATCGCCACGAATGCAGTATAACTCGCCTAACACTCGTACACCCACCCTGCAGCCGAAGTGAAGCGCGTCGGCGACACGGTCCTCGGCATGGCCACGCAGTGCGTGCAAGGCAAGAACGTCAACAAGACATCGCCGCAGACCCTAAGCAACCTCTGCCTAAAGATCAACGTCAAACTGGGCGGTATCAACTCCATTCTGGTCCCCTCCCTCCGACCTAAAGTGTTCAACGAGCCAGTCATATTCCTCGGCGTCGACGTCACCCACCCGCCAGCCGGTGACAATAAGAAGCCGTCGATAGCCGCTGTCGTCGGCTCAATGGACGCCCATCCCTCACGCTACGCAGCGACTGTTAGGGTTCAACAACACAGGTAATTATTGCTATGGGCGTGTCGCGCAGCGATTTCTATTTCAATGGAAATCGCTGCGCGAGACGTTTTCGATTACCCCCTTCTATTGAGAATGATTGGCGTATGCGTGCTAACCGCAACATTTAAGCAACTGCTATTGAAGCGCCTGTTGGACTCGTTCCTATTAAAATTTAAGCCGAAAGGAATTTCCAAAGATTACGTTTGTTGTACCTTTCTGGCAACTTTGACTGATTAAGATAATATAAGAATATTCTTTATTGTACCAGAAAAAAAAAAAAAAAACTTTTACAAAGATTACTGATGCTCATGTAGTTACAAATTGCGTAGATTACCATTTGACTAACATTGCAATTCGATTGTTTAGAAGACTACAATTTTTGTCAAGTAACAGCCGTTGAAGTGCTAATTAATAACTATGCATAGTATAAACTATCCAAGAGTTAATTCACAACTTAGTATTAGTATAGGTGATACATTTACTTACACCGCGTTCAGTTGACACTGTCTTATGCCCAGGGCCATACACATTTTGACACTTTGGGCTCGCCAAATCGGTTAACCCTACAGAGTCGACAGTCACACAAAGGACGGCTAGTAATCGGGCGAAATTGCTTTCGGCACAAACAAAGGCAGAAGAAAGTTGCATCCAAAATTCTTAAAAAAGAACCAAAGTCAAGCGAACCTCTCCTATTATTAAGCTGCCGAACTAACGACCCAACATGACACATTACAAACACAACCCACAGTGAGTTTCTCACAAACTGCAGGCAAGAGATAGTGCAAGAGATGTCGAGCATGGTGCAGGAGCTGCTGATAATGTTCTACAAAAGCACGGGCGGGTTCAAGCCGCACCGGATCATCATGTACCGAGACGGAATCTCCGAGGGACAGTTCATCCACGTGCTCCAACACGAGCTTACCGCCGTCAGGGAAGCCTGCATCAAGGTGAGCCTTCCTTGCCATTAGATGTAGATAATGTAAATGTAAATAAATAGTACCCGAAAGCGGCGTGCGCGCAATACGGTATTTGACACTATCGACAATAAACCATTTGAGATACTCGATTAAAACAAAAATTACAAAGTGATTCGGAAAATGTATTTCTTTTAATCATTTACTAGTTATTACAATTTTTAAATAGATGAAACATAAAAAGAGTGCTCTGAAATGTGACTTCACAAGCAAGTATTTTCATACAAAATTCAGTTTTAAAAGTAACTCATTTGACATCTTGTCAAATACCCAATTGCGCATGCAACTACTAATGAATGTCGATGAAGCGTAGTGATCTGCCAGGAGCGTAGCAGTGCCTGGTCTCCGCCTACCCGTCTGGGATACAAGCGTGAGCTTATCTATGTATGTATCAAACGGCGGTGGTGACTCAGTGGGTAGAACAATGGACTCGGAAGCGGATCTCGCTTCCGAGTCCAACTCCGAGTCAACTGGTACGATTCCCAGGCACCTGACGTTTTCGGAGTAACATACATTTGGGAAGTTATAGTAGCAATGCCACTCGCTAACTGTGAAGGCAACCTCAGTGTCAAGAGCTATTTACCTACCTAAGGTTTCGATCCCACGACCTCGCGAATGAGTAGCCGGTGTTTTACCGCTCCGCTACCACCCTTCGAGTCGGTAAGCTATATTGGAAGCTCTATTTTGAACTCAACCAAATTCTAAACACCACAGCTGGAGGCGGAGTATAAGCCGGGCATAACGTTCATCGTGGTCCAGAAGCGTCACCACACGCGCCTCTTCTGCGCCGACAAAAAGGAGCAGTCTGGCAAGTCCGGGAACATTCCCGCCGGCACCACCGTCGATTTGGGTATCACCCACCCCACCGAGTTCGACTTCTACCTTTGCAGCCACCAGGGCATCCAGGTACTTTAACTAAGCACTGTGCTCCGTTCCACGGGTCGAGCTCCTAGGGAACCAGATACTCGCATCTCATTGGTGAATGCGCGCGCGCGGCGCAAATGATAAGCAAAGACGGTCTGTTTCGTAGGGCAGTGACTGTTGAAGGTCACGTGATGAGCTCGCATGGACGATTCTTTGGGATCTCGTTTCGTGGAACGAAGTAATTAAAAACATTTATACATTAACCACATTAATTTATACACAAAACAACAGAGATCGTTGGGTCAATTCTCACGTCGTACTTGATTTGTACAAATGGCGTCAGTCTGGGTGTATTTCTTTGTTTGCGATGAGCTTGCCTTGTTACCATAGCACAGGGTATACTAGTTTGGGATACCAGGACAAGTGATTGTTTTGTGTGGAAGTTATTGTATTTAATTGAATTGAAATAAGAGTAGTTTATTTCGGACCATAAAATCCATATAACTTAACCTAACCTTAAAAATATCGATGAGACAATTGAAAACATAATTGATTGGTTGGTTAGTCGACTGATCAACTGAATATAGTTAGTTAATCAATCAACCAACCAATCAACTAATGGACTTTCAGTTTTCAGCAGATTCCATGCTTATTGATGAGCGATCAGTTCAATAAAGAGCAATAAACTGTTGTGGAAGGTCTAGATTAAGATCTTTAGACTTTTGTAGATTTCGTAAGACTGATTCTTGGGCTCCAAATTGATTCTGGCGAAGGACAATCTATTATTGCCAAAATGAACTTTCAATCAATAAGTCATTCGAAACAATACTGTCATACATTACTTTCGTTTTACACTATCTTGGTCGCTCCACGGCATGTAATGTAATGTTTGGTTGAAACATTACATGCTACGAATTCTTTATTGTACGTACACCAGGAATTACATATGAGTTTTCCCTATAACATAGTACGGTGCAATTGGCGGCCTTCTCTAATATCTAGAATACTTTTACTAGAATTGTAGATATTAGATAGTGGCGAGCACATGTCAACTCTGCGCGCGCACTATAAACTCCAACATTCCTGCATCGCGCAATCAAAGTTTACCCATTGACATACGATAAATACAACGTCCAACAGATTACAGTTGGACCGGCCGTCCCCAGGCATACGATCTGCCTGGCGGGAAATTTCCCTTTATAGTGGAAGAGCATGATCACCCGCTCTTCCCTATAGTGGTGACCCCGACGTGATATGAACACGCACGTGATATGAACATAGCCGGTGTCAAAGTAAACCTAACCAACGATTCCCTCCTCAGGGCACGTCCCGTCCGTCCCACTACCACGTACTATGGGACGACAACCATTTCGGCTCCGACGAGCTCCAATGTCTCACGTACCAGCTGTGCCACACGTACGTACGATGCACCCGCTCAGTGTCGATCCCGGCGCCGGCTTACTACGCGCATTTGGTCGCCTTCCGTGCGCGTTACCACCTCGTCGAGAAGGAACATGACTCGGGCGAAGGCAGCCACCAGTCCGGCTGCTCTGAGGACCGCACGCCAGGGGCGATGGCGCGCGCCATCACCGTCCACGCGGTCACTAAGAAGGTTATGTACTTCGCTTAAAGTTTTCACGTTTGACAACGCTTTCGTTCGCACATGGTGACGCTTTGGATGATTTCGAAGGAATGGCCGATGCGGTCTGGGCCATACAGTAGAGATATATTTTTGTTGCCTTGTTGTTAGATTTAGATAAAGAATATCGGTCACTAGGTACAATGAAATTCAAAAACTAAACATGTCTAAAATTGTGTGTTGTAATAAGTTAAGTCTCGCATTTGACATTTCGTCGTATAAAAGTGTTAAGCAGCTAACTCCAAAAGGACAAATTTTAACGAGACTAATAAAATCATCCTATTTTTACAACTGAAAATACCGTTTCCGACAAAATTTTCATCTAATTTCATCGAAAACGGTATTTTTAATTTTTCATTTCATTGCCTGATGTAAAAACAGGATGGTTTTATTAGTCTCCTGAAAATTTGTACTTTTGGAGTTAGCAGCTTAACACTGTTAGACGACGATTTGTCCAAAGTAAGTGTATTTTTTTTAATCATTGTTGAAATGTGCAAGCGAGAGGGATGCCAAAGGAAAGAGCAGCCTTTGGATGTCCATACGCACTGAACTCCGTTTTTACTTAGTCATGACGTCTTCTTTAGTTTCTACTGATGGCTTGTTTGCATGTGATTAGTACAATAAGCAAGACACTTCTCAGTTTTCAGAGAGAATACATTTTTGCAAATACTAAGCCGGTACATGTGGTTTAGAATCATCCCCACTTGCGTGCAATCAAACCGTCTGATATAACTGTTTGAATTTTTTATAGTCTTTGATGGAGTTTAGTGTGTATGGCTTAAAATAATTGCGAAACAATTTCGCTGTGGATGAACTGTAGTTAAAATTGTTAAGTATTCCACGCGTAGCCTTTGTTTGATATTTTGATATTTTAAAAAATCAAGCGGAGTCGTAGTTTACAGTATGCAGACACTGGTTACTCGTGGAAGGGTCCTTCTAGACGATACGATCTCGATTTAGTCGCGCAGTACCAACTTGGCGTGCTCGTTTCCAAACGCCTATTTTTATGAAAAAAGGGGACGCGTCATCTGAGAAACTAGGTTACTGTACGATATTTTACTTCTTTGTAAGATCAAAATTCGGTCATCGGAGCGTGCGATACGTTAGTGGTGGTTCTTGACGATATTCTTTTTTTATTTTGCATGTAACTTGGGACTATTGTTAAGGCGTTCCGGCGCTTAGCTTGGGTGGAAATGTTTTCGGGAGACATGGTCTTTTTATGGAAAAATACAATGACGATATGTGTAGACTGCCGCGCGCTGCTTTGACCGCTACGTGATAGATATCGACGTTGCGTCTAGCACACGATATTTCTAGCTTATATTATGTACATTTTAGTAATACGAAGCCGGGTATGAATTCTAAACGCCTCTTAGTTTTAGTATGAGTTTTTTAGTATTTGAAAAAGACAACAGGAATTATCGAGGTCCGCAGTAGATACTAAACTATAATTAAAAAAAAGCACCAGTCTAGGTAGAACCACACTGATGCTACGTAAACAACCTACACAACGCCGCTTGCGATGTCGTGCTACTAGCTAAGTCCTTCACTGTATGGAGTTGTCCGATTTAACCTACTTTGAATTGTCAAATACATATTTTCTCACTTCGGAGTCCTCAAAATGGTTAACTCGATAGAGTGCACAGTTACAAGATAGAAGGGCTGGGTGCTTGAATTTGCATGCTTAGAAACACTTATCCTAGGCTTTCTTATGCGATGCATCCAACGCGACGTTCAACGCTATTGACGGTATCCAACGCGTTGAGGCCGATTTACATCAAACGAACAAAGAGCTTGAGCTAGAACAAAACCATTCTTTCTTGATCTTTTAGTGTAAACGAAAGCTCGTTTTCACCGTTTACACCATTTAGATCAGCCGAATGTTCTCTGCTCATTCGTGTCAATTCTGTGGTAGTGCTTCGCTATGTCTGACTCGACAGCGATATTATCATAATTGCAGGTGCTGCATTTATTTTGTCGCAAATTCTCAACAATAAAAGAAGGAAGAATGGTGGGTTACAATTTTACAGATCGCTCGGGGGAGCGAGTACTTCCGAACGCTCTAAGAATGCTTTAAGCAACTGTTCGCACGCTCTAAGCCGTTTACATCGGGCGAGCGAATATTCCATAGAATCTGCGAACGCAGTCAGAGCAACGAAATAATGCTCTACGTCTGTTTACGCTAAAATAATTTGATAGAGTGGGGATACAATGAGCATTCGCTCGTTTGATGTAAATCGACCTTAAGACAAGCGTGGTTCTCTGGTTCTAGATCTAACGCGCATGGCGCATCGTCTAATTGTTCGAAATTGATGAGCTCATTGATTTTGGGTTAATATTGATGCAATTTATATACGACAAAACAGATTAAATTACCAGATGATTATGCTGCCTTATTAATTCTTTTTTTATTTAAAAACGCATATTCATATAAAAAAATCTTATTCCATAAATCGCTCTCAAACCAGACATATACATCATATTTTAAGAGGTTATACAGAGTTGTGCACCTCGACAAACTGGAATCAGCGTCGATGCGTCACGTCGCGTCTGAAAGGTGTCCACACCGTTCTCGACGGTCGCATCGCGTCCATCACCTATGTCATCAGTGTCGTTCTAACTTTTAAGTTCTAAGTTTTATCTCGTAGTAGTTCACTGCACAACAATTAGTTTACTAATGTTTTTTCATATTCGTGTCTACGATTCGGCACGTTTTTTTGGGTAGGTTGCCTTGCGTTTGTTCGCATAATTAATTTATCAAACGACGCCAATCACGATTTTATATTTGAAGCGATAGCGTTATATCTTCGTACCAAATACTATTTTTAAATAATTGTCCGGGAACAAAACGAGGCTTAAACTTGTAGATGGGACTTCGAAATTGATTTCGACGTCAAGAAGCCGATGTCGCTATGCTATATAAAAGTTCGGTTATGTTGGCTGATGCGATTTTCGATTAATATCTTGGTCTTCCAAAAAATATGTAAAAGAAAATCAAAATAATCTAATTTGGAGATAACGATTGGGGGTTTCGAACACAATAGCAATATAATTTTGAAAGTTACCAGCCAACATTCGAATAGTGTGAGACTCATACTTAATTAAATATTTATCTCTCTAATGATTCTAAACTGTTCGCTTTTAATGCTAAGGATAACTTATTATTTTAGGCTCTCGAATGCAATAACATGGATCGCGGGTAATGTAAGCAACGTTAATTTCATGTCGTCAGAATGTAAGGATGTTATTCCTTTCGTGAAGTCTAGCTGATTACATTATTTCAAAGTTATAACACACACCTATTTTTAGAGGAATGTAATGCAATGGGTAATAAGGCTACGACGTAAAGAACCAGTTGCAAATGTGTATTTTTACTCAATGCCTGCCAAATGTTTGAGAGTCTGTATCGGGCGACTACAGATTATTTTAAATATTTATTCAACCCGAATAATATTTAGGTAGATATAAAATATATTTAAGTGATTTTATTTTAATGGAATCTTAACAAGGGAATTTGGAAAAAATTAGATTAAGTCCTTTAGTTTGTCAAAAATAATAAATTTATTACTTTGTTTTAAAATAAAATAAATCAGATTGGATTGATGCGTAGCCTTACCACTATGTTAAGTCATATGAACTTGAAATATAGTTTTCTATATTGCATAGAAGTGTATAACAAATCATTGTGTACTTTCTAACAATAAATGGCGTATTCTCTTATAGGATTAAAGTAAGTACCTAGTGAAGCTATAAATCGTAACCCAATCATTGTAATGAATCTGTATGTTTAATAATCAAAGTAAAAAATACAATACTCGAGTCAATAAAACGCAAGTGACCTCGTAGAAATGCACATTGCATTTTGATAAAGGAAATGGCGACCGCGACTTTTGCAAAGATTTTTTATATTTGCCCCTTTCTGACAAAGCCGGTCGGCAGGCCGGCTACGAAATAAATCTGTAAACCAAAAACAATGTGTATTTTATATGGCTGGTTTACATGTGTTAAGTAAGAAATATTAGCTACATTTCCAAGTTAAATCACACGGAACGGTCACTAAAGAGCTGTTTAGCTGTAAAAAGCGGGCGATAGTGTTATGCCCGTTTTCACCAACAACACTTAAGATTTAGGGGCTACCATGTCTTTTTAGGGGCTACCTAAAGGTTGATTCGTAGCCCTTAATTAAGATTAGGTGGCCCCTGGAGCCTCTTAATCACTTAACACTTGTAAACTAGGCATGAGAGTCGTCTGTATCTTAGTACACAGCACCATTTCAGTCTGTCTGTCAAGTTTTCTTGTGAACTTTGTGTAGTTTAGTTTGTATCTTGTTGCATTATGTAAAAGTTTAGCTGCCACGAGATAATAAGAATAGTTACAGGCTCAGTACAATGTTACACGTATTTCATGGAATATCTTTATCCTCAGTTCTTCTTAAACATCACAATAATGTGGTTTCATCAAAATATATGAACACATCTGAGGCGCTACTAGTCTGCCAAAGCTAACTTTCCAATGGCATTAAGTGGCAACCCCACAGAAAGACTATGTACTGTAGCAACACTCGTTTCTGTCACTTTAATTGTTAAAATAATAATAATAAACTCACACCCGTTATCCCAGAGGGGGTAAGTACCAATCACTAGAACTGGGCCCACGTTTCATTGTTAAGCCTGTTTAAACAGTTTTGATACTTATACGGTATCTTGATGCTTGATCGGGTTAGAGGGTATAACCATACGCTTTTTTTTAAATCTATCATATTTAGGCCATTGCAAAGTTAGCTTTGTCAGACTACGTAACTTCTCCACTGTGTGGACTCGTCCATATTAACCAGCTCTGAAGTGTCAAATACGTACATATTTTGATACTTCAGGAAACTTCTATGGATGACCCAATTCAGCTACGGAAATAAGGGCTGGGATGGACTAAGAGTTTTCCCTAAGTAGCCAGATAACATTTTATTGAGCCTCCACATAGGTCTATCTTATACACAATAATGTAAACGTTTATCAAATTTGTTAGCATTAACTTACAATAAGTTACGCAATAACTAGACTCAATTTTTTTATCATTATGTATTTGTTATTTTGACAATCTGCAATCCCCCCTAAGGCCAAAAATTAAGGTTGTTTATACCGCCTTTTAGTTCTTAAGCTTTACTTTCTAACGTATATATTTTAACTTTTTAACATTGAAAACCTATATCCGTCTTAATCCATACACTGTCTTTATTAGCATCTCTTTCTACTACTTAAAGTTGGTATGATTTGGGTTAACTAGTATATTGTTCAATGTACACAAGTCGCTTAGTTGTGTAGTAGTGTCCACAAATTAAGGTATTTAATGTATTAGTAATAGTTTCCAATTTTCTTCGTGCAGGGTAATTGATTGTACTAATATATTGTGAAGGAAATAAAGCCTTCCAATGTGTGCAGCTCATTCGAGATACCACGTTTTACATTATATCAATATAAATAAATTTTAACTGTAATTGTTATTACAAACAGTCACATCAATAGATTGGACATCACTAAATGTATGTACAGCGCCACCAAGCTATCTGTTCAGGTGGGCAAAATTGTAACTAACTAATTAATTGTAAATCTTGTTCCCCATTTTTTGTTTTATTTATTCATTTACTAAGATTTATAGATGTATTTTCATTAAAATTGAAAGACGGGTTAAAATATTCTCATTTTTCTAGGTAAATTTCTTAAATATTACTACTAAATTCTCCACTAGCGCCGCTATTAACTGAACAGATAAGATGGTGGCACTGTACATTGCATTGTAGGTAATATTACTTGTACTAATTTCTTCACTTCACTAGCAATAACGCGTGTTCGAGATTAACATAATTATATGGTCTTTCAGGTCACTAAAACAAAAAAAAACAAATTGACTTGTTGTTCAAACTTACTTACCAAAAGACATACCTAATTATATTGAAATAATAGTTCTAGTGATCCTTTGATTGTATCTATTGTATTTCTGTCGATATGTGTATAATGTTGTATAGAATAAGGCGTTACTTTGCGGAAATCCATAATAGCATTAAAATGTGAAAATTACTTGCGGCTAGTTAATGCACCGCCCCCCCCTCCCCCCCTCCCACTTTTTCAAGCAGAAGCAAGATACGAACACACCACCACCGATACTTGTGTGAGACAATGCGTGGCGTTTCGCCTCTAACACGAGGCATCCTCGGGCTCACAAGTGACCGCAACTAATCGCATGGTGCTTGTGGGATATTGGCGGAATTTAGCAAAGTAATTTTCACATTTGAATGCTGTGTATAATGTATTATATCACTAGTCTGAGGCCTTGTAAACTTGTTATGGTCATATTGTCGCCCTCTCGTTTATGTGGGGTGTCTGCCAGAATCGCAGCGACCTCTTCTATGCACTTTTGTTTTTAAGTTCTGTTTTGTTTCAACGCGTTTATTAAATATATTTTCTCGAACTAATCACCGAATAGTTTAGTAATGTTTGTGAATGCTTTGCAGGACTATAGTGATCTATTAAGCTTTAAATGAGCATATCTAAATCAAAATAACATGATGATCGTAATTATAATTTTAACATGATTTAGTTTGTTTACTAGGGCAACAATCATGATCAAGCCAGCTACAATAATGTATTTTGTTTATTATCAATTTGATGCATTTTAAATTGTAACAAAGCTATGTTAATTGTAATGGTGGTACAGAAATTAATGTGTATGGGTTGTAAATACAATCTGTTTATTTATATACTGACTTTTCTTTACGTACCTACATTTCCAAAATAAATAATTATATGCTGTTGGTGTTTTACTGGGATGGGATGATTGGAAGAAAAGGCTGTAAACATCGTGAATACATTTTATTTCCCGTGTTGCAGGACAATTTAATGTAAATAGTGAAAATATAATAGGGGAAGCTAAGCATTTATAAAAATATTATTTTTATAATTTACACCTAGATCATCAGGCAGCGGCAAGTTATTGTTTCTGGTCTCTTTCAATACATTTTATAATTTACTCTTAACATGAATTTACAATATCCTGATTTCAACAAGTATAAAGCGTCCATTTATCCATGGTAAATAAGTATCTATTTAGTATTATGAATCCAACACTCGTTAAAAGTGAAAAATATTCTAAACAGACGTGTATGGATTTGTATAAAATGTGTATTTAACTTGGAATGCATAATTATTCTAGTTGAACATAAATTTAAATAGATGGATTTAAAATATTTTTTACTTTTACTTTACTTTAAATATATTATTAATCAAATAATAAAGTATAATGATGAGCAGCAGTCTCGTATTTTAGGAGTGGACCGCCACGCACCGCGCCACTTGTATTACGTCAACACTAAACAAAGACACGCAATCAAAACCAGCTCGGACGTGGATCATTGAAATAAAAGATAGCATATTGCCTAGAATAAAAGACCCATCTTAACTCTTAAGTACTTTTAATACCTGCTTGTGAAAGACCGACATTAGGGACTTCGGCTAACGCAAGCTACAAGGCAATATAGTGATAAAATTACCAAGAAGGTGATTTACAATTCACAACATTAGAATTTTTTTTGTATCCATCATATGGGCACGTCCGAACATAGTACAATTTATGAACTTGATAATCTTACAAACATTTATAAGAATCGAATTAAATACAGCACATTTAGTTATGTACGTAACAATTTTACAAATACACAATACAAATTAAGCTCATAGAAATTGGTGTTCTAACGTTAGGCGAACGCGTTAGATCTGGCTGAAATTGTGTACGTTGTTCGACCGCCTGGCAGGTATGTCACGAAAAGATGGCACCATCTCCGAAACTATTTACAAATACAAACAACCCCGTGAACATTGAAACGGGAAAGTTGGACATAGTATGTTCTAAAAATCAGCCAGCAGTCAATAACGGTTATATATTTTAAGTCCATAGTGCCAGTGTCTTGTATCGTATCTTGACAGTGACAACATTTTACCTCTGTAAAGTACCTACTCATTGAACGGTGATCATACGAGTTTTCTTATCAGACTGTATTGCATTGCCCTCACTATCCAACCACTATCAATCACTTAGAACTTTAGAAATATATAGGGTTTTTATACTTTTCGAAGGAAGGCTTTTCTATGTTCTCCAAGTGAAACATCCGAATATTCATAACCATTTATGGAAAATTAAAATGCTACGTTGGTCGGACGACAAACACCAACGATTATAAGAATATAATTAGAGCTAAATCATCACCCGGCAAAAACTTGTGTAACTGATGTTTGTTTGTTTTGTTCCTTCAGGTTTTTTCTTAGGTTTGTCCTCGAGTGTAGGTGGCACATACAAAATTAACCCAATCCCGTTGGTTTCATCGGAACCTTCATTTGTGACAATTCAGCCAGTCTACAGTAGTTGTATCCCACGCTCAATCCCGATGGCCCGTTCAAGTTTGCGCGCGTGCGGTTGTCAGTCGGTTACCTCGTGCGGGGCGCGGCGGTGTGAGAAGACAAGGCTGCATTAGGGCAGAGCTTTGTTCTCCGGGATAGTAGGCGAGGTGGCTCCACTAGCAGAGCGCGAGGCGTCACGAAGCGCTTCGTCGAAGCTCTGCGTAGAGTTCGATCGCGAAGCCACTTTGCCCTGAAAAACAATAGCCCCTTATCATAAGCCCACCTCCGCCTATTGCTCCTAGGGTTTTTCCTATTCAGCCCATATTTTGCGGTCTCTCGTTATGAGATATTACTCAGCAAGATCTGCTTGAGCAACCGTGAAATTAGGAAAATACCTGTCGCCTACGTGCTCCACGATTGTTGCAAGTGTATAATGTGTTGAGATAAATTAACAGTCAAAATAATTGATTATCTGCAATTTCTACATTATCACATGAACTACTTGCGTGGGTTGTGCACTGTAATGGTATTTCCTGGTCTTTTTTGCTCTCTCCACACCAACAACCAGTTTTTCAAGCAAATTCCAGATTTTTTTTCTCGGCTATTATAGTCGAAGCTGGCCTGGCCAATTTGCCCCGATCTATCAAGTCAATGAACCTCCTATGCGATGATGGATTCTGTGCCGGCTTTTTTTGCATGCCGTTTTTACGTTTTTGCATCATTTACTTAGCACATCGCGTACTTAAGCTAGTTTTGATGCTTTGTAGATATATTATTATGTAAAGTTTATAGTACGGTTTATAAGTTAGACAATGGTCTCAGAGATTACCAAGATCACGTATGCACATAACCCGCATCTTTTTTGTTTTTATCTGTACGAAAACCAGAGTTTGGGGACCCAGACGTAATATTGACCTTGACAGCTTCAACCATCTGCATTCTGCAGTGTCAATGTCTCACATTGGGTATCCTAGTGTGGGGCTAGAAGCAATGTATGTGCCCGTATGTAAATGTTATGTTAGAGTTTGACAAGCGAATCCTGGGACGCGGTTTATTTCGAATTCTTCATATGGCCACACTCTGACTGTCAAACTTAGGTATTTCAGCTGCAAGTAGTACAGCCCAAACAGTTTGATACTCGTCCTAGATTTAAACAAGAAAAAACCTTTTGTTTCTATTAAACATTTAATATTAATTTTACCTATGTTTTAGTATGTACATACGAGTAATAATGTTTTAAAACAAACATGAATTATTTCTTGTTGTAAGGTCTGTCGGATGACGAAAATTTTAAACGTCAGATCGAAGACTTAGTCAAAGAACTCAAAGATGTTGAGAAAAAATATCTGATTACGTCTTAATCCAGTTATTAGTTGATAATAATCTGCCAACTGCCATCTGTTTCATTTTTAATGAATTTTACTGCGTTAAGAAACAAGGCATTGAATTTATTGAATCAGATTTTGATTGTGGTTCAGAATTAATAAATGTTTATAAGTTCATGAGGTGCATCTTTATTATCCCTGTTTTTGGTGGAGTAAAAATGTTGGTTTTAATGTAGTTAATGTTTTCGTTTTGCTTATATTTAGACAAAATTCATTGGAGACTCCAAACTAATTAAACAAATAATCAAGTTAAGCAAAAGTATCAAGATGGTTTATATTCAGACTATATGCAGGGATATCCACTATAATATTTTTAAATTTCCCGCCAGAGGCTTGAAGACCGACTCAATTGTCGCACTCTATTTATTAACTAGAACTACAGTCTGTTTTTTTATTCAATGCAAAAAAAATATATTGTCACGTTGACATCTCCATACAATTCTTAGGCTGTCAATGTCTGAATGTTGCTAGTACGTAAAAACCAAATAACCCCATTTTACTTCCAAGTTAAATTGTGTATGCTACGCAGGTGTTTCTTTTTAGACTTTGCTCTTACGAGTAATTAAATTTTAATGTCTTTAATGTCATAAGGATTTTGGTCACATGAGTCTTCTATTCACGGTAAAAAAAATCTACCGAGTTAACCTATAGCTTTTATAGCGGTAACACCGCGTCATTATTTTTTTTGCATAGAATTAAAAAACGGACTGTAGTCCAGCTCAGGCAGCTAGTATCTAAGTCTCCACTTAGCCCCCATGGTGGAGTATGGCCTAAACCTTCCTCAGGGAAGATACCCGTGCTCCTCGGTGGGGACATAATGGGTTGATGATGATGATGATATTATTATTTTAGATCACAAACTTCCATCTCAAATAGAGCTGCTGTGCCATTTGGTGCCTCCAAAGGGATGATTGGCTGGTATCTATAAGATTTTCCATTTTGTTTGTTTGTTTGTTTGTTTGTTACGCTTTATTGCACAAAAGAAATAATACACCTACGATGAGACTCGGTGAGCCAATCCGCGATGGGTCAGTCTCACTATTCCCATTGAGCTTTCCCATTGATGGTAATAGTGATACTACTTGTATCACTATCCCCATTGCGTTTTTAAACCGCTACTATTCGCGACCAATAAAACGCACGATATTATGACCTCTTTATTATTGTTTTGATATCTATACAGGCAATTACTAAAAGCCCAAATAAAATGTTATATTGCGTAGGTTTGTTTTTTTTTTTCTGTAGGATAGTTATATTATTTTACACCCGACGTTTAAAAAAACCGCTCCAAATTGGAATAATGAGACATTTTGTAGGAGAACATAAGTCTCGCTATTACCATTCGGCGTTTCGTAATTCAATGGGAATAGTGAGACTGATTTGAAAAAAAAGTGCAGTCTCAGTATTACCACTGCAATGGGTAATGGGAATAATGAGATCTACCCTCCGCGAAGGGCACGCGTAAAGAATAATATAATAACAATAATAACCTCGCTCGATTAGATGGCCTGTATGTACGTACACATTTCTGTTGGTAGTCATGTATGGTGCGTTTATATTAAAAGTAATAAAAAAAAGTAGTGGATACCGACCTTGACGTTCTCGTACGCAGATCCCACACGTTCCTCGATAGAGCGGAAGGACTCTGAGTTGCGCATCTGGCCCAGCTTGCTGGTCACACCAGCGGTGATGCCGCCGAGGATCGAGGTCGTCTTCTCTGCAGTCGTCTTTATCACAGATTCCGTTTTTTGGTATCTACAGAGGAAAATGAGCTGTGTTACAATGGGACGCTATCAAGTTTGGTCACGATTTTGTTTTGTCCCACGGTGCACGTACGTCGCACGCCGTGATGACTAACTAGTACATTGTTCGATTGTCGGCTTTAATGCGCAATTGATAAAGGCTTGGAGTACTTGTACGCTATCCGTTCTGTTTGGTCGTCCAATAATACAAGTAAATTGTAAGAAACCAGAGGCCAATATATAGAGCATTGATTATTTTTACTCTTATTATTATTTTTTCTATTTGTTTGCTTGATCAATATAGTCTTTTCTTACCTCGCCGTCCCGTAATAATTAAACTGACATTCAATGCGAACCGAAAGCGCGTGTTATGGCAGTGGCATCTCGCCACTACGTACCTAACTACGACTAAAAAACCCGCCAAGTGCGAGATGGACTTTATAAATTAAAAAAAAATCACCTTTGTTGTATGGGAGCCCCCCTTAAATATTTATTTATTTTTAAAGTGAATAATATAACTCAATATTCTGTGAACATTTCAAGCATCTACCTGTTGTCATTATCAATATCGGGCAAAAACGGGCAAAAAAATCACGTTTGTTGTATGGGAGCCCATTAAATATTGTCGCGGTCCTATCCCGAACCATCTAGACTAGAGCCTTCTAGAAGCCTATCAAATAGTCGCCGCATGCTGCGTTTTAGTAAACAATAAACGCTGCAAGCAATAATGACTCGTATGTCCACTAGCGTAAGGTTCAAAACTCTTTGAATGGGTTACTGTTCGAGCGACGTTGCCTTGAGTAGGCACGTAGGTACGGGAATGTTCTAGAGCCCTTGCCGCCGGATATAAATAGCGGCCGCCGCGGCGCGCAGTCAGTTCCGTTTGGAATAGCGAAGAGTGAACTTCGAGCGAACATACCTGCGATACGAGCGATAACCTACGACCTCAGCGATACTATTGGATTTCGATTGGACCTGCGATTGGATTCTACGTGTGGACTTCGTGTCGTGAAGACCTGCAGACCAGACCCTGCGTGAATAAATTCTAAGAAGAGGTTTCATTGGCGTTTTACATCTAAATCCAGAACCCTAGCCCGTAACAATATTTATGTTTTAAAAAAAACTCCAGGTCTTGGATGTTTACATGTTTGTGACGTCGCTGTTTCTGGTTTCCACGACACAGGGTATCCTAGTGTGGGGCCAGAAGCAATGTATGTGCCTGTATGTAAATGTTTATGTTTATTTTATTCTGTTTTTTAATATCTGTTGTTATAGCTGTGACAGAAATACATCATCTGTGAAAGTTGAAAGTTTCAACTGTGTAATGATCACGGTTCATGAAATGCAGCCTGGTGACAGACGGACGGTCAGCGGAGTCTCAGTAATAGGATCCGTTTTACCCTTTGAGTACGGAACCCTAAAAAACCTTACCTTTTACAAGTAAGATAAGATAAGACAAGATTTACTTATTTGTAAAACATACACGACGTACCTATACATTAGCACAAGGTGTTACAAAATAATATATGTATTATTATGTTCCAGTATGTTTTGCGTTTGAGGCGTACAAATATTTAATTGTTACATAACTGTAGGTACTTAATACAATTCTAAACTATTAGCAATTACTACAGTTATGTAATACCTAACCCAGACTGACTTTAGTAATAAAATGAACGCACTTCGATTAACTGTTCCGATTAGTTACTTTACATTAGTAAGCTACATTTCAAGTTATATGAATGCATGAAATACATAATATTAGTAAATTAATTGTATTATTCGAAGACACACAACGAAAAGGAACTACACTATTAATGGACAATACCAAAGATCGCCTCGTTGGTCGAGCCGTTAAGGCGTTTATCTACCAAGAAAGATGTCGTGGGTTCGATTTCCACTGGGGGCTCAGAAGAAGGAGAACCATAGAAGGAGGAATAAAATAAAAATTAACAGTTGTATAGCTGTCCATGTTACTCTTACGATAAATCTCTGCGCCAGAAAGAAACAGCTGTAGTGTACTCATGCACTAAAAATGTTACAATCGTACACCGTTGCCACAGATTACTGAATAAAGCCAAAATCGATAGGGCTGGGACAAACACCATAAAGATGTCGATATTATTTATTCCGATCTACATAATCTGTGTATTTTTTTAAATTAATGTTGGTAATTAAGTATTAATATTAAATGATAAAAAAATCATAGCTCTTTTACACAATTTGCAAAGAGTATCTTTTCAATCCCATCACCATGTTTAATAGTGATTTTTCGGACCCATGGCTGTGTACCAAAAAACCTACGACTAAATTCCATTATTCCAATTCCAATTAATTTAAATTACAGTCATGGGCCCATGATAATCACTATTATCACCATTATCTATCTATCTAATTATCAATGTATTTATCTCTAAAAAAATATCATTTTTCCCTTGGTGGTACTAGTGAACCAGCTGGAACCCCTTACGGTTATGTTATTGTGCTAAGTGCTAAGTGTGGTAAATACCATATAAGTTACAATAAATATTCATAAGTAACAGTAAGTAATTCCACATCAGGTTTTCAATAATATAAATGGGACTAATAGGGCTATAGCGAATCGAAGAAAGATTTTACCGAGTTATGTGGTAACATGGCAAAATGTATATGTACGGCGAATATAGAACCTCTTTTTTAATATGTTTGCAGATCATCAATAATCGCCATATACAGCGCCACCAAGTTATCTGTTCAGGTGGGTAAAATTGTAACTAAGTAATTAATTGTAAATCCTGTTCCCCATTTTTTGTTTTATCTATTGATTTACTAAGATTTATAGATATATGTTCATTAAAATTGAAAGATGGGTTAAAATATTCTCATTTTTCTAGGTAAATTTCTCAAATGTTACTACTAAATTCTCCACTAGCGCCGCTATCAACTGAACAGATGAGATGGTGGCATTGTAAGAAAGTATAATGAATAAAACAAGACCAAAATAGGAAAAACTATTTAATAACATAACATAACATTTACACACAGGCACATAGATTGCTTCTGGCCCCACACTAGGATACCCTGTGTCGTGTTAATAGATTACGTATTTGTTTCCAATAAATACCTACCACCTAGCATAGTTACTCAAGGCACATCGTAATAACATCATCAGTCCAGGTTCGATGGAATAAAATAAAAATTAAAAACCAAACGATTTATTGGTACAAGATTATTCGGCATCAAATAAAGTACGTAGTTTCAAGCTTTTCACATAAAAAGTGGTAGGCTGCAGCTCAATAGAGAAGAAACCAACACGTATTACTATAATGTATATGTTTTTTATCCCTGATTTCTGTTTCACAAGTACCTATTAACGTTTTTTTTTTCACAAAAATGTGTCAGCCATAATGTAAAAGATAATTTAATATTTTATGAAATTCAAATGAAATCAGCTTGGTTGCAGCTCACGAACGTTGTCCATTTCCGCGGAGGGCGCAACCTGAAAATTGTTTTTATTTAAGTACTTCACGTTGATAACTTCCACATAAAAAATAATAAAAATCACTTGCACCAGAATCAGACTATGATAGTATTAAACTAGTTATGACCTTTAACTGCTAAACGTTGTCCAGGATAGAAAAAAAACACCCAGTCAGGCAATAATCAGGGAAAAATTCTACAAGTGATATACGGCGCCTTGCAGGTTGGAACTGACAACCTGTTTTATTATCCAAGTGGAGTAACCACTAGACCAACGAGACAGTCGGGTCTCATGTGAAATTCCTGATGTACATACATACAGCAAAACGTGCACCTCAGTCGACATAATTGTGCAGTAAGTAGACTTTATTTTGTTTTAAGTATCATTGTAATGTATAATTATAACCTTACCAATGATCTGCGGTCTAAGGAAAAGCGTACAGTAGGTACGGCACTTGTTTCCAACCTACGCCACTTGCTATTGTTTATGAAACAGTCGCTTGCTGCAAATGCGGTGTAAATTTTTCCAAGACTACTTTGTACGTGATACTGCGTCATCGACATTTGTTATTTTGTGCTGTCTTCGGGTAACCTGCAATAGATAATTAACAATTAAAACAACTATACGAACGCAAGAAATAACTAAATATGCTCTACGAACTATCGATACTTTTTTTCACTGAGAAAGTGGGAAAGTCCCATCCCTATTCCCCTACAACAAACAACAAACTTGTATTATGATTTATATCGAAAATATCACAATAATCATGATGAAAACACCATTCTCTAATAGCTAATTTGCAATTCTAGTAGCCCATAGTTGAAATCTTAGAGAAAATACCCTTTTAGGTACACAAAATTGAGACTTACCGGTGGAAGCTGATGAATGTTGTTTCATTATCTTCTCGGGAAAAATGACATATACATTCTAACACAACACACGCCATGCCGATGGTTACTTATACTATATACCATGAGAATCCACTATAATTCACTTCAAATGGTGCTTTAGTAAATATAAAATACACAAGCTTCTTGAAAACGGCGCACTCCCAAACCTCTTGTCAAACACACTGCCAAACACAGAACACCCTCTGCCAAATCAATGTCATTGGGCGGCACATTGCATGCCGTCATTTTCTGAGCCGTTCTAATTTGGTCGCGTAATGGTAACCAAAGGTAACCAACTGACGTTTAAGGGTTGTACGCTCGAAAAAAGCAACAAAGACACGACTATGTTTTTCTCTTTCTAACACGTAGCTTGCGGCTATTTAGATTGACGAAACAGACTATGTGGCACGTTTTCATTTTTTAACGCTCCTTCTATGGTACTCCTTCTTCTGAGACTGGGGGCTGCCGGTTTTTGCCGTACATTGGTACATATGTATAAATTATGTGTCTTAAAACCTCTTTAAGGCATTTTGACTACAAAACAAGTATGATTTGTAAATAAACACAAGATAAAATTTTATAATTTGTATCTGCCGCTATTGTATCGAAAACGGCCTGGATTGGATAGGCCGATTCTATGATGACGTCACATGGCAATAAAAATGGCGTCTGTCATTCATTCTTTCTTACGTTCATTGATTCAATTGGTTGGTTTACCGGGAAGTGACGTCATAATTCCTGTACGACGCCATATTGCCTAAGATAGTGATTTGGCGACTTATTTGAAAAGTAAATTTTCGTTTGCCTTTTTTAGAAGAAATACACGAAAGCATTTAAAATTACCACTTTCTGAGGACTCCATGAACACCAACAAACAATATGAGATGGCTTTCAGAAATCGGTCAAATAGTTGTTTGGATTTAGTTATTATTAAAAGATAATAAACTTCGCAATGCACGGAAGGGTCATTTACTTTCCAACCTTTAACAGTATGAATGATATCACTTGTTCCGTTACTACTTAAATAAATAACAAGATACAGCTTACTTTGCAATAACCTATCTACAACCCAGCGTTAACTACAAAATACTAATATACAATGAAGCCATTAAACTAATAAGCATGACTGTACTGGTTTCAATAACATTATTATTCTTATCATTACCGTTATGCAGAACTAGAACTACTATATTATGCAGAAAAGTGCGCTGATTGTGCTAAATATTTGTTTCGGTCGTAAGAAAAGGCCATCAACAAAATCTGAATGAGTCCGGAAAGGAATTTCTACCTGTCATTACGAATAACTTTTTTGAAGAAAAATTTCAAAATTGGGATAACCAGCTGTTACGCAATTTACCCCCGGTTTCTGGTACACCAACAATCTCTAATTTAGCGTTATGGGTTCCAGCAAAGGTAGTACGAGGTCGCGAGTCGCGCGCGACAACGTCAAAAGTCGCGACTTTCCAGTACATTAACTGTCAAATTCTCGCGACTTTTGACGTTGTCGCGCGCGACTCGCGTCCTCGTACTACCTTTGGTGGGGGGGTAGCTCGCGCCACGAAGGGAAAAAAATAATTTCTTTTTTAACAGATCTTGCAAAATTAAGTATCTTTCTTTACAATTTGTAACGAGGTGCAATTCGCCTCGTTGCTTTATATTATTTTTGGCCATTACCAATTCTAAATTTAATCAGATTTCGACAATTGCCACAGTGGTCGGACGTAGCTGGAGGTTCAGATAACCCTTAGTTTCCATACAAGATGGACTAAAAACGTCATTCTTTCTGTTTATCGCGACCCGGATTGTCTTATTCTCCCTATTATCTATTACAATCATAAAATATTTCAAGGGCACATAATTATTATGTGGCTTTCTTTTACCACATAAATATAATATTAAATATTTCCTGCCTAGTGGCATTTTTCCGAGCGGTTCCGTGGTTCGCAAGGCAAGTTAACTAGTTGGTGCCGGCTGCCGTCGATAAGTGGCAGTCAGAGGCCGTAGGGCGGCTTGAAAACTTGTGACACTAAGACCAGCCACTAGTCTTACAAGCATCCACCAATCCGGACTTGGCCCCTGTGGTGGAGTATGGCTTACACCTTCCTCAGGGAAGAGACCCGTGCCCCTCGATGGGGACATAATGGGTTGCTGATGATGATGATTGAGAGATTGTACAGTCACTTATTGCAAATTCGATCTATAAAAAAAGGTCATACCTTTTTTTCTTTTCGATCTATAAAAAAAGGTATGACTTTCCTTGGTGGCGCTAGTGAACCGCACAGAGAGTTTCAACAGCTGTTGTTCTTTTTATATGCACTTTGGCCAACCGACAGCTGTTAACAATAGATTGACAGATTGATAGTGTTCGAGAAACTGGGGGTTGATGCCGTTGATTTATAAATAATATAATCAAGTATCTGCTATTTTTTTGATAATTTGTCCGCATTTTTCCGGTTATATACGAGGCAACAATCATCCTTGGTATGGGGATTTTGTAAACGCCTTAATGCACACCAAAAGCAATACGGGAGCTTACACTCCGTTTATCTATACTTGACTTTTTTTCCAAACTTTAAACGACACTAAATCAAAAACCTTTAGCGGTAAAAAACGAAACAGTTTGAGAATTTAGTAAAAAAAAGTCAAGTATAGATAAATGGATTATAAATACATAATTAGGAGCACAACCAGGGTCACCAAACTGCATCCACAACAAGCGTTGTTTCTATAAGGGCGTGTTCATTCCTATCAAGTTCTATCTCATTCTTGTTTTTTTTTAAATAGAAACTAGTCTCAAAATGGGAGGTTTTACTGACTATTAAAAAAACATAGTTCTCAAAATCTCTGTAGATGGCGCTGAACTGACTACGTTACGTTAAGTTTGACCATATTAAAAATACCTACAATACTAAATGAACCGTGATAGTTAGACAGTTGAAATTTCATTTACAGATTATGTATTTCTGTTGCCGCTATAACAACAAATACAAAAGAACCGAATAAAATAATATTTAAGGGGGCTCCCATACAACAGACGTGATTTTTTTGCTCGACATTAACGGCGACACTACCTGTTGCCTTTTACTACGCTTGATATATTCACAGAATATTGAGTTATATTATTCACTTTAAAAATAAATAAAATAAATATTTAACTACTACCACTTCTACCACAAACGTGTTTTTTTTGCCGTTTTTATAGATAATGGTTCCTACGGAACCCTTTGTGTGCGCGTCCGACTCGCACTTGGCCGGTTTGTTATGATCTCAAATCCGTTCTTTTTCCGATTCGATCCGTACCTTGAGGTAGCTTAGAGTTCAACGCCATCTATCCAGCAACCAGGGAAGAATAAAAAAAGAAAATCCCTCATTGCCTCGTCGAAGGAGGAATGAACACGACCTTTTTAGAGGCTTCCGGCTACTGTACTTACATTGGTGCTTCTGTCACCGCTTGCGATATAGCAGCCACCCGAGTTTCTATTGTCTGATAGCTGTCGTGCAACAAACGCAAATGTGATATTACTATAATAAATTAATAAACTAATAATACACTGCGCGATCGTTGTAGCCTAAAAGCTGAAGGGGTTTGTCCGTCTATCCTCGTAAGGCCCGGCCTTGAAAATAACAATAAAATAACAATTGTTTATGTATTTGTCTTACTAAACTGGGCCTTAGTATGTTAAAACTGTCTTTGTACTATAAATTTTAAATATGTAAATAAGAAAATCTATGTGTCTAACTCAAAATAAAGTAAGCGAATGCAAATCCCATACGTTATTCCATATTAAAACTATACTTAACAAACCCCTGGCGGCAATGAAGCTACTGAAAATGCACGGTGTATAAAAGAAAAAAAAAACCAACACCTCAAAAGCAACGAATATGTGCAACTACTAACTTGAGAGAGAAAAATGTTCTACAATTTTTCGAAAAGCATATTCTCGGATTCCTAATTTAAAAGTGATGCTACTTACACTTGGCTCTCCTTAACGTTTTTCAGGCCCTGATTGATGTCTTCAGTCACCTCCTTCCAAACGGTGATGCCAAGTTTCCTCTTCAGTTCAGAGCTTTGTCGGACCTATGCACAAAAGGAAAACAGATTTTGAACTGGGTGAAATGGGTCCTACATTTCTTATTACGGATACTTTTTCGTTATCTAGTCGTCATTAAGAGGTTGGATAGGATTGGATTTTACCATCTCCCAAATATGTTTTTAAGGCATTGTTGTGCCAATTTTAAAACCCTGGTCACTGCGTACCCCTCAGGGATACAAGCTTCAATTTATATGATGTAGTAGAAGAGATATTTTTTACTGATAATGCCGCTGCTTATACTATTAATTGTTCTTTAACTGTCTAATGTAGCAAGATTGCCTACGATTATACAAAACCTTGACCTGTCGGGATTTGCGGTTTTGCGTACAAAATACCTTTGAACTCATCTAGGCCTTCTGCCATTTGACAAGCCATCAAAATTCGAGGCGTGGGGCAGATGGGATGACATGGGATGGGACGAGTTCACGTCCTCATTGATTCGGTGCATAATGTACGAAAGAGATCTTTATTTTATTTATATTTTATTTTATTTTATTGTGGCAACAAATAGTCATTAATTACAAAAACATGTTTACACAATACTTCAAAAGAGCTGAAAGGAACCCGCTTCTTTTCTGGGCCCTCGTCCCAAGGCTTTCTTTGCACACGTTGTATTCCCCTGTGTGCTGTGCACAGACGCTATTGTAGCTAGGAAAGGACATCACAAACAGGAAAATACACCAAGAATGAGGCTGTACAGAGTGATCTACTCTAAACCACATCTTGCGATAATTTCATTGCTAAAGACTATAATCGAGAATGTGGAGCCGTTTTTGAGTGTGAATTTCGGGCGTATATTATAATTAGGCGCATCAAATCCTGTCGGAAGCCTGACGTTTGCGATAACAATCATAATGTAATTTGACCGTTAGGCGATTGGAATCGTTTAGGATTTTGTGCGAGTAGTATAGGTGGTCATGCATACATGCAGTTTCGCGAGACAGCGTAAATTTTACTCAAAATATTGCTATGCCCTACTACAGGGTCCATAATGGTACTTATAATTCTAATGAAATAAAAGTTTTTTATTCAAAATAACACAGAATCTGTGACTTTTAAACACCTACCTAGCTTATGGTTGCAATAAATGACGATTATTTTAATTATTCATTGCACCAATTACAAGGGCGCGCTTAGTGCAGGAAGCATTCTCTTCCAGGAAACCTTTGTTGTTGAAGAGACTGGCGACAGGTAGTGCAAGAAAAATTAACTGAGAGACGAGATATACCATATACCTAATAAAGTTACATATGCATAGGGAAAAACATTAACTTAGACCATAGGCTTAGACCTATAGGAGGTGGACGATGACGGTGATGAGTACCTTGCTCTGAAGCACGGTGCGAAGCGTGGCGACTTCGTCCTCGACGCGGGCGAGCTCGCGGCTCCACTCGGCGCGCAGAGCTTCGGCCTCCTCGAACGAGAGCCCCGCCAGCTCGTCCACCACGTGGGGCTCCCCGCCCGCGCCAGCCGGGCTCCCCGCCATCGCCTCCTCGGCTGCGGCCAAACGGTTAGGTTGGGTTCACCGATATTAAAAACATACCCGTTATTATTAATTTAATTATTACGCGATATTAAATACCCGCTATTTAATATCGTTGGTTAGGTTAGATCAATCATTGAGCGAGTTCACCCATCCACCCTTACTTCCGTGATAAATGAACAACGTCCTAAAAGATTAAGTTTTGTTTTCATATTTTTTTCCGAGAAAGTAATTTTGAGTCTGGACTGAATATTTCGATTTGGGTTGCTTTCATGATTTTTAAAGAGAAAAAAACCAGTGCTTAAGAAACCAGAAGTACGTCACGTACCTAGCTAAGTGAAAAAGCATCATCAACTGAGATCCTACGAGCTGTCAGTTTCTAGTGACACCACAGCTCGATACAAAAATCCATATCTTCGTCCATATCTTGACGTTATTTATTAATTCAAAAATATTAAAAGTATTTTCATTCACGTGTGAAGCGAACTTTAGAAGATCGAAATACACAAAAATACAAGAAATTATTAATTTACAATTGGACAATAATATTCACCGAACTTAAAATAAATTATCATTTGTATGGTCAATAATTAGGGGAGTTTTTTAAGATTATAGATCTTATACCAATACTCCTACCATCTCCTAATAGAGAGATTCTTGACTGATTGTTGAGATTCTTGACTGATTAGGAGTGCGATTCTTGACTGATTTTTACGAAACAAAAATATAATTGAATAATACAAAAATTGTAATCTCATTCCAATTTAGATAATGTTTTAAACATTTTATTTAGCTCAACACTACATCAATAAGAAAAAAAAAAATTCTTGGAAATAGCAAAGCGATTTTCCAATATTTTTAGGGGTATTCCTTGAGACTTGGTTCCCCTTAAGGTTTATGAATGCATTCACCAAAAGAATAAAATTATATAGTTCGCGTATAAAGGAAAACAGCTAAATAATGTATAACAAGCCACCTACATATGTCCCACTGCTGGGCATAAGTATTCTCTCAGATAGAATAGTTTTACATAAAAATTGTAAAAAACAATAAAATTCTCCTACTACTGTACGACACATACAACAATTCAAATAAACTATGAAGCTGAACAAATCTATGCATATTATTTTACATTATCCCACAATATTATACATGTGGAAGTTTGTGTGACTTTGCCTTAGTAGTAGTGACAAACATATTATACTTCTAAGTGGACTGAAATGACTGATGAAAAAATTAAATCATTATACACTGTATTTATATGCGGGTTTCCACGTCACAGGTATTTCATACTTAAAAGGGAATCCCAGCAAAAGTGTGTGTTAGATATAGTATTGGTTGTACTATTTTTTTTTAATTATGAATTTTTGAATACTAAGCCTAGCTAGGTTTTCGAGCCTTACAATACGACTATTATAGTTTTTGTTTTTGTGAGATTCGGAGTAGTACAGTCGATAGCACATTATCAACCTTAACATTTTAGGTACAACTTTGAGATACAATGGTGATGGTGATGTTGTGGGTACTAAGGTCTGTACCTAATTCCATTTTGGTTAAAATAAGAGACATAAATATATTGGGTTTTTCACCAACTGGACACACATGACTGGAAACACCTGTGTCGAGTTGGTTAAACTCAAATTAGTATCATTTATTCTTTCGTCATCTGGACACACAAAGATTTTTATGTGTGTCCAGATGGTGAAAGCTAAAATAATAATTTTTATGTTTTCACCAACTGGACACACACTGTTTTTTTGCAGAAAAGGTTACAGTCAGGTTAACAATCGTCTCGCTCATGGAATTATTGAACACTAACAATGGTCGCAATCATAGTGTTCATGCTGATAGTTTAAATTTTTTTTCTTGCTATAGGACCTTCATCATAACTTTTATTCCCTGAATCTCGATTCTCATAGTGTCACTTTGCGAGTTACTTTAATTCCCAGTACCTCGCTCCTTGCTTCACAGTAGTTTCCAGTACGCCCCGTCGCACTTATGGTATAGTCCAGAGCGGTTAAAAGTACTAGGGTAACAAAAGTTAGTAGGTAGTAGTAGTAAACAACCCTGTTTAATACTGCGCAGTATTAAGCAACACCATGAACAAAGCCGCATGTTTTTCATGAGATTTTATTTTAGCCGCAATCTCTTACATACTTCTGCTACCCTAGTACTTTTGTACTATTTACTGTAAAATTATTGTAAAAGTTTTGTAAAATTACCCGTTTCCAGCGGTGGAACGTTTGATGGAGGATGATGATTGTGACAGAAAACATTCTGAGACTGTACTTCGTCATAAATTCGGGTAAAATTCGAATGTGTGTCCAGTTGACGAAAACATTAAAACTATTTAAATACGTTTCACCATCTGGACACACATGAAAATCTTTGTGTGTCCAGATGACGAAAGAATAAATGATACTAATTTGAGTTTAACCAACTCGACACAGGTGTGTCCAGTCATGTGTGTCGAGTTGGTGAATAACCCAATATATTTGGCAGTATAGGATATGAGACGGAGATGATAACATTACTTAGTGGAAAATACAATGAGTGAGAGTTTCCATTAACATGATGCATATTTAGATTAAATATCTAGGTAAGGCTTCGCAACACTAAGTCAGAAAGTGTTTCTGCTGTCGCGGTTTTGTTAGATTACGAGATCGTTTTAAACCTCTTGCACAATTTCACGAACATTGTGAGATAAGGTCATTATTATTGTATTCGAAACAGCCTTCACTATGAAACTCTTCCTAGAAAACCGCACGTAGATCTACTCCGACAAGAGACGAAATAGCACCAACCTCCAGGAGTGATACCCAGGAACTTTTTGTAGTTCGTATGACTTGACACTTTGGCAATATACGGCTTGGATAAGTCCTGAAACGTGACTCGCACTTCGCGCATTTTCTTTTTGAATATCCGAAGACGTCTTCTTCTATTGTCCATATAGAATTCTGTTTCGATGCAGAGTGCCGACTCGACGATGTCGGGGAGCGCCTTCCAGTCGACCTCGGGGTCGTCCTGCGGCCAGTTGACGAGGTCGTCCATATCCTCGAGCTCGTCCACGGCCACATCGAAGCTCGGCGTCGAGTCGTCATCGGGCGGCAAGAAGTAGGGGTCCTCCATGTACTCCAGACTCGCTGGCTCGACGCCGCCGCAGCCGCCGCTCGGCGCGCCATCGCTCGCCATCCCGCCACTGCTTAGTGCTTACCTCTCGACGCCGGGACCAACTAACATAGCTCAGCACCAAAACAAACGAACGCACACAGAGTTGAAATGCACGTCCGCATCGGGTGTCACTCAAACCGATACAGTTCCGTGTTCCATGACACCGAAGTGACGTTGACGATTCGCGATAGGTAACATATGTGAGCAATGAAACACGTTAGGCGGCCGCGATCTCTGCCTCGTCTGGCCCCCGCTACACACCCGCGCTCGTCTCGCGCCGCTGCCCGAGTGCTCGTGCCGAGCTACTTTCACCGAGCGATGCTATCCACCACGCGATCCCGATTTTAGCTGATGTTGTTTCGACAAACTTGACCTCCGAATACTAAATTGTAATGTAGCGAGAACGCGACGACATGGACCTGTGCCGCGTGTACAGATACAACAAGGCAGTTCAGGTTTCTGGCCGCGAGGAGCAAAACAACGAATACAAGGTTGCCTCACCTCGCGCGGCAGAGTTTATTGACAGCGCCCGCGGCGCGCGCTCAGGCTGTATCATCCGAGGAGAGATTACGTCATTGCCAGCTTATCGAAAAATCAAGCACCTTTATAAAAACGCGATTGCAGGCGTCGCGCCGCCGTAAAGATCTTGTCTTGCACATGAATCATCAGGCCTGATGATTCACACACTGCTGTTGAAATTGCAATCTTAGAGTGTATACCTTTTACCCATGTAATACAACACATTTTTTAGTAGAATATAAAATGCCTACAAATTCAATTATACCTTTAATAAAACCTTGTAAGCCGTTTGTGTACAATTTAAAAACACTTCTTCAATTTTTTTCAGAGGTCTAACAAGTCAAGTATGGGAATAATTGCAACATATTATGACGAATTTACATCTCCATTGAATCAGTTGCTTTGAAACCAATTTGTTTTTTTATTGGAACCTATCTATGTATTTGTTTTTCGCCATTTTGCTCTCCACCGTTTACTCATGTTAAAATAGTTTAAACTAATTGTTTTTTCAAAAGCTTTCAACTCTTTAAAGCATACCAAGGGAAGTAAATTTCATTAAATAGATTACGACACAAAATTGCAGTGTGCAGTTACATACCGACCATTGCGGTAAGACCTAGTTGCACAATACGAAACAAAGTTATACAATGATCTCTATAAGACATCTGGCACATTTGCCCAGTAATAAAGTCTGCCGAAAATTGGTAAATTCTTGTAAGAATAATTAACACAAATTAAAGGCCTGGATAATTTTTTAAACACAAAACAAATCATTTCCATACTAATGGCATTAATAGTAATACTTAAACTATGTACTTGGCTCTCGCTCACACAGTACAGATGGCAATATTTTAAGAGCGAGAATCAATAGTTGTCCAGTATTTTTTTTTTAAACAGAGTTATAGTAAAATTTTGTACAACAAAATGTAGGTAAGTTCTTTCAATTTTAACTATGACGTACCTACCTACAATGAGAATGATCATTTTCCACTGCTTTATTAAACGGATATGGCCTTTTTAAAGCAGTATTCACAAACAACCGAAGAAATGGATATTAGATGGCCGCCTTTGATATTAGATGACTCAAGTATTTAATGATCACAATATTTCTGATCTAGACAAAGATTATTTTACCTAGTTGTGGCACTGCTTCAACATATTGTTAACCCAGAACAATGAACTGAATGACAATGAAGGACTATGAGAAATCAACTAAACCAAAATCTTATGCTTGATGTCCGTTTGCTTCGTGTCTGAAACACCTAGGGTTGAGGAGTAAAGTCTGCAGCTATGTGTTTCTTTGGTAAGTCATTTAATTTAGTGATATGGCTTCAATACTAACAGGCAACAAAATAATCACCATTTTCATCAAGTTCTCAAAATCAATTTATTATGCTGTGCATTTTATAGCAATTTCCAAAAGGTTAGCGTTTAATTGATATTGCAAGACTGATTTCAAACAAATATGAACTTTTAAGGTAGTATTGATACCTAAAATCTAGAGAAACATAATTATCACTCATATAGAAACCTATGGGTTTGTGTTGATATTAATTTTTGGTTTCCAGAGAAAATTGTCAATTGTGACCTTATTGGCGCTAAGCCAAATCTTACACTACCTATTACAAAATAGATAAAGCCTGCATGGGAAAATTTAATCTATAGGATTACTATGTGGTGAAGAAAAGATTTACATACCTGTAGGTACACCGCTCATTTTTGCGTCAGTTATTTTGTACACACTCTTTAATACTAAGGATGTACTCTAATTAAGTACACAAACAAGAACGATAGGACAAAACGCAAATACTGTGCTCGATTTCAATAAAATAGGTATGTAATTCAATAAAATCTGACACTTGCTTGACACTGCCACCTTTTTTTTTTAATATAAGGTTTAACGGCCCTGGATACTAGTCCTTTTGAGCCTTTTAGTTTATTATTTTATCACTTCCACTGTTTTACACTCTTCACTATTTACAAAGTATTAATCGTGTTCACTATGTATTCGCTCGAATACGTATCTCGCTCGCGTATGAATCGCTCGTAGCCTGGGCTGCCTGAGTGATCTTAAACGACCACTAAGGTTAAGCAACATACGGCACGTTCAGTCCATGGATGGGTCACCGTCTATGACTAACGCTAGTGGCATTTTTTCCGAGTGATTCCGTGCTTCGCAAGGTACGTTAAGCAGTTGGTGCCGGCTGCCGTCGATAGATGGCAGTCGTTAAGCCATGTCAGAGGCCTTAGGGCGGCTTAAAAACTTCTGACAGTAAGACCAGCCACTAGTCTTACAAGCCTCCACCAATCCGGACTTGGCCCCCGTGGTGGAGTATGGCCTATACCTTCCTCAGGGAAGAGACCCGTGCCCCTCGGTGGGGACATAATGGGTTGATGACGACGACTATGTATTTACAAAGGGGGGTGAAGGATCTTGGATCGGCAAGAAGTTCTTGAAGAACACTGCCACCGACCAACAAACACAGAACTAAAGACAGACAAAACAAAATGAACATTAATTACATTAATCTGTGAAGTGTGTACTACACCTTCAATATTTATGATCACGTTTTGCCACACGATGGCATTTGAGTTATTCTCATTCTAGCATAACGTACTCTGTGCTAAAATTATTCGTTCATTCACTTTTTTTTTTAATGTTGTGTTGCAGAGGACGCGAGTCGCGCGCGACAACGTCAAAAGTCGCGAGAATTTGACAGATAATGTACTTTAAAGTCGCGACTTTTGACGTTGTCGCGCGCGACTCACGTCCTCATACTACCTTTGCTGGAACCCATAACGCTAAATTAGAGATTGATGGTGTACCAGAAACCGGGGGTAAATTGCATAACAGCTGGTTATCCCAATTTTGAAATTTTTCTTCAAAAAAATAGTAGAAAGTAGAAATTCCTTTCCGGACTCATTCAGATTTTGTTGATGGCCTTTTCTTACGACCGAAACAAATATTTAGCACAATCAGCGCACTTTTCTGCATAATATAGTAGTTCTAGTTCTGCATAACGGTAATGATAAGAATAATAATGTTATTGAAACCAGTACAGTCATGCTTATCAGTATTGCTAGGGATCTGCAAAAAGTATCGATACCTAAGTATACTCGATACTTCGGTTACGATACCAACCAAGTATTTTTGTACTCGATCCTATTTGATACGATACTAAGTAGGTATCGATACTTTTCACAGTAATCGATACTTTTTTCGTTGAATCAAACATCCCTTTTGTCATTCGTCTTGTCTATGAATTTATGGGGTCCCAAGAAGCTTTGCGACTAGGGAAAATTCCCGTCCGATTAAGGGAAAGTCCCCGTCAGAAATAGGGAATATCCCCATTAGAAATAGGTGTAGTTAGCAATTTATTATGCGTGAGCGTGACTCTTATGGCCTATGTAATTAGGCTTAATGTAAGAAACAAATGAACGTCTGCATAGTTTGTACATACAGTGTTGCCATTTAGGTAGATTTACCACATTTCAAACAGGTTTAGCGACTAAATAAAACTAAAATCATCAGTTCTTAGCACCAAGCTTGTCTCTATCTGTCAACAAATTGAAAATGACACTACAGAAAGAAAAATTTTTTTGAGATCGTTCTATCTATCTATCTATCCAGCCCTTAAACAAAGCCCACTGCTGGGCATAGGGCTCTTCTATGTCACGCTAACCCAGATCGTTATTTGAAGAATCAAGTTTCGAGACCAACAGATAAATAATTATTAATGTAACCCGCGTATCGGTCGGTTCGTTTAATGTTTTTAGTGCGCGCAGGTTTCGGCAAACGGTATCAATTATTTTTCTAATTTGACTGGGCGACCGTTTGTTTGCAGATTGCATGGTAAACAACGACTTGACTTGATTATATACTAGGAGGCGATGATTATGGAACCTAGCCGTTAGGAGTTCCCATGCATGCTGGTAATTAGAAGCGGTGAACCCCAAAGCACTAATGACCTGAAGGGCACTTCCTGATAACGATGATTGCGACTGTGTGTCATGGACTCGTAGAATTCCTGAACTCTGACTAAGAATCGTAGGAACCATCGAAGGCAGGCAGTTTTATGTCGGGTAATTTTACATTGGCCCTAATTACATTTGATGAGGAATTTAATTTAGGACGTTCGTCTTCGCCATCAATTAGACATTGAGCAGTGGCCATGCAAGTATAAAATTGCTCTTCAAAAGACCTGTACTCCAACTGACTCCCATCGTCGTCATCACTAACGATTGATTCAATCTCATCCTGAACATCATTAAACAAGTCAAAAAAAACGTTAGCCGACTGCATTCGCACATGAAGTTCAACCTTTTGAGCTTTATTTAGGGGTTGATCTACATATCGTGACACGAATTTTACAAAGAGAGTCAACCTACCATTCAAGCTATCTCTTTGTCTTTTTCAGATTATAGGAATTTTATTATTGTGAAGAGTGTTTTAAAATAATTGTTAAATATCTTTAAGTAACTGCGAGTTGAAATAAAGCTTGATTCACTTATATTTTTTCTTTTAACTACATTGGGTGCCAAAAGTACTCGATACCTGAGTAACTCGATACTTTTCATACAAGTACGATACCGGTATCGAGTACTTTCTATACGATACTACTCATGAGTGAAGTATCGATACTTTTGTTTCGATACCATATCCCTAAGTATTGCCAGATCAGCCGATTTAGCCCCATTTGTTCCTATTTTACGTGCACTAAATCCTGACCACTTCCAATCGTCTAACTGTCAATAGGGAATGGATGAAAATATCAGAAGTGCTTGATATTTTTTTTGGTGATAGGAATAACCTTCCTTAACGCGGGAAAAAAGTTAAATTTTTTTTGGCCCCGTAGTAAATTTTTAAATATACTTAATATTTTTCCATTCGTCGTTCTGGGCTTAGTACGGCATATCAGACATATTCCTTAGTCCGCTACGTATGAAAAAAAATCCACCTTGAAAAGCTGTCAATGTCACCACAGAATTTTTTTTTAATACGTAGCGGACCAAGGAATATGTCTGTTAAGCCGTACTGAGCCCAGAACTACGAATGAAAAAATATTAAGATTATTTAAAAATTAACTACGAAGCCCAGTTCCAGTGACTGGTGCCTCTGCCTACCCCTTCGGGGATATCGGGCGTGAGTTTATTAATTATTAAATTAATTTAATTTAACTACGAAGCCAAAAAAATTAAAACTTTTTTCTCGCGTTAAGGAAGGTTATTTCTATCACCGAAAAAAATATCAAGAACTTCTGATATTTTCATCCATTCCCTATCCCATACTAGAATCTTTTCTAATTTCTATCACAAACGTCAGGATTTGGGAAGTGTTACTAGGCCCAGGCGGCTGTCTTTGGAGGAAACACGACCAAATATTATAATCGGCTGTTGGTCACCCCTTGGGTCGCTAGCCTGGCTTTTGGCCCGAACTTACAGAAAATTTGGAAGGAATTTACAATATCAGCCGTTTCGGCCAAGTTCCAAGGATGTAAGAACCAGTACCTATTAAGTATTTTTTTGCTCCTGCCTTTGACTGTTTTGTGGAGGTCAGGAAGGCGCTGCCACTAGGGCACCTGCTGCCTCGAGTGACGTGAAAGTCACGCAATAGATTAAAAACCCAGGTTCGCATACGTAGAAGTAACCTATAAAAATAGGGTATCATGGTAGAGGAGCTGAACTGCCTGTCCGTCCAACTATTTCCGACAACGTACTATTACCCACCTACCTGAACTCGTGTGGATTCGCCAGTAAAATTTGAATTTGTCACCGACACGATAAAAATAAGTTTTATAGTTTTAGTTAGTAGTTTTATTAACAGTAAACTATCGCTCATCAATAGAAGTTCACTACATTTACATAAACAAACGTTGTTTAGAAGCATTATTATATTTTGTAGGACCATTAATTTTGGGGACTGAAATTATTACTGACAGCGAGTACTAGTTGGAGCAGGACAAGTGTGTGCGGGATATTCCGCACTCGGCATGACGCACCCTTGGTCACTTGCATTGTCTGCACGGTTAGGGACCTCACACTTCCTCACTTAACGTTGACTTATTAACCTATTTTGCAATTGATATCAGGCCAAATATCCGTAGGCTACTTTTTGGATAAACTTCGTTGATTTATTAGAGTACTATATTATAGTTTATAAATACTTAATTGAACATGATTTTCTAATCTTAAAATCTCTTATGTTTTCTTTGAATTGGTGCATTATTGTTCAGTTTACTATTCGTTAATGTCATATGATTTAAGTAAAATTTCTACAAATACCACAACTTTCTAGTGGTGGTAACACCTAAAGCCTAGTGATAACGAAGTTATTATTACTACTATTATTTCAATTTCCATTCATAGTGAAACTGGTGTTGATAAAAATTATCATTATTTCCATCATGGTACCTACTAGTGTCTACGAAGGCTATTCAATAGGTCATATTATCAAAAGTATTAGCAAAAAAAAATCCTCATTTGATTATTATTTAAAGTGTTCTCTCACATTTTTCTTTTGTACACATTTTTTTTCCAATATGTCGATTTTGGACACTTTTTTTTTGTAAATCTGGGCGTCTTTGGGTTGCTTAGTGTCCTGACTTCTGGCAACATTACTGTGATCAAATCTGCCCTCCTTGGTTAGGTTTGCATTTTAATTCCATTTCGTTTTGTAAAATTATAATCATCGGTTGTGAAGGTACGTGAAGCAATTATTTCAATAGTACTATCGTTATTAATTAAATTACTATTAAAAATTAACTATTAATTCTAAATAGTAATCCTGGAAAGTTTACTACTCTGTTTTTGCTAAATGCTTCGTCATTCTTCCATTTTTTTAGCATCATCATGTCTGCCACGGCTTTATTTGGGAATACGTCCGGGTTGGGTGGCAGTTCAGGGGGCAATAAGCATTTGGTTGAGTTCCGCGCTGGTCGCATGACGCTGAAAGGGCGTATGGTTCACCCTGACAAGAGGAAAGGTCTGCTGTACGTTTATCAAGGGGAGGACTCGTTAATGCACTTCTGTTGGAAAGATCGTACGACTGGAGAAGTCGAGGACGACCTTTTGATTTTCCCTGATGATTGTGAATTTGTCCGTGTGAATGAATGCACAACGGGACGAGTCTATGTGCTTAAGTTCAAGTCTTTCTCCAAGAAGTACTTCTTCTGGATGCAGGTGAGTTTCTTATTATAGCACCACTTAGTTCAGTGCAATGGTAAACCAAATAAAATTATTAATATTTTTTTGTTCCAGGAGCCCAAGACAGATAAAGACGATGATTTATGCCGCCGCATCAATGAGGCATTGAACAATCCTCCAACATCTGGTGGACGTGGTGGTGGTGGCAGCGGAGCTCAGGATGGCGAACTTCAGAACCTTCTCAACAATATGTCACAGCAGCAGCTGATGCAACTGTTTGGGGGTGTAGGACAGATTGGTGGTCTCTCCTCTCTCCTGGGCACTATGGGGTAAGGGAAGAGAATTTATATTGAAGTACAGTAGAATCCTGATTTTCCAGATCAATTAAAAGTGGATGTAGTCCATATAATGAAAATCCAGTTAATCAATTTCAAAATCAAATTAAACAGCATTTAGGTAAATGTTAAATTTAAAAGTAATTTATCTATTGTGTGGGTATTACTAGGTAGTATGACGGATTCCTGCCATGCGTCCTGTGGAGCTAAAACGTTAGTTTGACAAAAAAAATATTGACAGAATTGCAACTGTTAACAGTTAAAATTTACAATTTCAGTCTGCATACTACCAATGCTGAAGTTTTTTAACTTTTGGTTGGAATGAACTTGTTATTGATGTTTCGTTCAATAGTATTATTAGGGACACTGTTGGTAGCCTAAGTGCACCATTGGAATTACATTGTACTGCTACTGCTTGACAGACTACAAAATAGAGGCAAATAATAGCTATTGTCATGCTAATACAATTCTATTGAACATCATCATCAGCCCACTGTTGGGTTTTAGAGCTTAGACCTATAGGCCAGAGGTTCCCGAATTCGAGTTCGAAATTCGAGAACCCTAGCTCAAGTAAGAAGTAAATTAACTGTAACAATACGTGGATGCTTGATGATACCTAAACAGAATTTCGGAACAGAGCATTTTAAAACAAGACAATAGGCTATTTGACTGATTTCTGAAAGCTATCTCATATTGTTTTTTGGTGTCCATGGAGTCCTCAAAAAGTGGACATTTTAAATTCTTTTGTGTATTTCTTCTAAAAAAGGCAAACGAAAATTTACTTTTCAAATAAGCCACCAAAACGCTATCTTAGGTACACTCCATTTATCTATACTTGACTTTTTTTCCAAACTTTAAACGACACTAAATCAAAAACCTTTAGCGGTAGAAAACTCGAAACAAGTCTACAATTTTAGTGCTAGCTAGTACTAAATTTGCAAACTGTTTCGAGTTTTCTACCGCTAAAGGTTTTTGATTTAGTGTCGTTTAAAGTCTGGAAAAAAAGTCAAGTATAGATAAATGGATTATAATATGGCGTATTGCACCAACATCTAGGGCTCTCTCTGGAACAGACGCGGACGCGCGTTGGGCACCCTACCCCATAATGTTTTGTGTCACTGTGCCCCAGCCACCTATATTAACTCCCTAACAAAGTGGTATGCCAGCAGCAACAGTGGTAATGGAGGCAGCGGCCGCACATCCGGCGGCGCCTCCCGCGGCGGCAGCGCCCCCCGCTCGGAGCCTCGCGGGGAGTCCCGCCCGGCGGCGCGGCCGCGAGACCCGGCGCCTGCCGCCCCTGCCGCCGCCGCCCCAGCTCCGACTGCCGCCGCGCCGGCAACTCCGGCGACCGCCGCCGCCGCCGCCGCAGCAGGCCAGGCTCGTGGTTAGTAAAGTAGCTAGTAGCAGAGTCGCGCATTTTAAAGTTATGATGGTCTATGTTCTGACTGTACAAGACACAGTTGTCCCTTAGTAAAATATAAACATCGTAACATCCATTCCAGGTGGTGCAACAGGCGCCGGTGCCGGTGGCCAAATCTTCTTGTCTGACCTGCAGCGCTACTTTACCGAGCTTGGTAACGCTCCCCCTGGCTTGACGCCGCCTCCTGGCTTAGGTGGGGCGGAGTCGGCCCAGGTGGAGCGCGAACTACCGACCGCCTTAGCGGCTCCAGAAGTTGTGGGCACGGCAACGGCTCCGTCGAACGCCGACAGGCTAGCCTCGCACCTGCCGGATACTCCCGACACCGACACACAGGACGAAGTAAGGACCACACTGCTCTCACCGGAGTTCGCTCAGGTGAACCTTTACATATTGCGCACCTGCTTATTTTTTCCTTACTGGCTTTCTTGTATTTAGCGAATGTCGCCTTACTTTTCCGTCGGTCTTTTACTTGATTTCTGCGTTTTGCTTTTTATTGTTTTACTAAAACAGGATAAAGAGACTATACTTCATTGTTTAGGTAATTAGCTAAAGGTAAACAATCTTGATACGCTTTTTTTAATGAAATGTACACTTATTAAACCATAATCTTCACTTAGTAATTTAAATAGTGTATATTTCAATAAAAAGACTTGTCCAGATTGTTTACCTTTATGCCTTTAGTTAAGTACCTAAACATGAAGTATAATAATTATACTTTTTGTTTGGGCAGAATATCTATTGTCAGCTTTACTTGATGTTATTCTCAGTTCCTTTATGGGTAAACCATAATTCAGCATTACATTATACCTTCATTGTGAAATTTAACTATGTAGAATCCATAATTCGATATACCAATTTGACAGTTCATTTCGCACAAGTGTTGCAATAGTCAGGCCAGTGCTGTTCTTGTCGATATTTTAATCGGATTTGGTATCGATATCGGCTTTGGTAACCATTGGTATTTATCCATTTGTTATGATGACTTAATGAAATTAATTAAAAATTTACACGAGATAAAGGCTTTTTGCAGATCTGGTCGTTTTGAGAATCCAGTCATTTGATACCGACCCTAAATTTTTAACCTTCTCATATTATAAATAACATTGTGTAAAGTGGTTTAAATAAATAAAAAATAAGATAATAAATTGATGTATCATTAAATAACTAGCGTATAATGTCCCATCGCAGGACACAGGCCTTCACTCAGAGATAGAGTAAGGAGCTTAATCACCACGCGACTCATATGAGTTGCAAATATTCTCCGCAATAAATTTATATAACGCATAATTTAATTTTTACTAAGATTTTTTACTATCAAAGTAATTTTGGACGATTCGAAAAGCTTCAAGAACGACAAAAAACACATTTTATTTTTCCTTGTTATATTGACCCTACATTTGTTATACATTTTTGAAAAGGTCTATTAAATACCTTTAATCTGATACCCGTGACGATGGAATGCAATAATTTTAATTTTTGAAGTCCTCAATAAAGAACCCCACCCCACGGCTGCCATATATAATTTTTTGGCTAATTGAGAAAAAATAAACGATCCTCATTTGTCAAAATCGGATCAGTCGTTTAGGCTCTGTGAGGGAACAGATTAACACATAACATACGAACATTCATACAAAAATTCATGGAAACAGTGCGTCAACCACGTTGATTAGTATTCGTTCGATTTATTATAAACGTCTCTGATGATGATGAAACGAGAGGATCATAATTCTGAATAAATGGTACTCCCAATAAAACATCGTTGTGTCTCCGCTTACTCAAACTGCTTTCTTCTTTCTAACCTAGTACTTAAGGATCTATTAAGAGGATGGCGGCTTTCAAACTTAAAAAAAAAATGGTACTCCTTTGATCGATAGATGGCGCTTATGCAACCCCATCTGAATGAAGAAAGGCCAGCCGAAGTTATTCAAACTATTTCGTGGTGGATACGCTGTGTTGCTCCTTGCTTCTTACTGTTCCCAGGCGGGGTTGCGTACAGCGCCATTTGATAAATTTTGGTGAACCCAACTGACAACTGTCAAAAAAGCTTACCTGAAAAGGGCTTATTGCAAATTATAATGTTCGCTAATTATTACGACTTAGCAAACCAATTGGTCGAGTCGATATTCATTATCGATATTGGCTACGTTACTATTTAATTTTCTCTAACCCTGGTAACCCTTTATCCGTTAAACAGTTGTCAATTTAGTCTCTCGAATTAAAAATCTGACCTTCATACTGTTTTATTGAGTAACATTACAGTACCGACTTTATAGTTTTGCTAAGTACCCCTATCTTGTACCCCGGATACCCGTCTTTCAAATTTCCCTCAGCAATTTTCCATCGTAAGGTTGTTTGGAAGAAATTGCTTTTAGTAATAAGGCCGCCAATTGTACCATGAACCTTTGTAAATATTTTTTTCTATTCTATTCTTTGTTCTCTCCCTTCCTGACCATTAGGTTGAATTCTCAAAATGTTGAATTCTTACCATGTTGAACTCTTGCTTAGTTGAATCCCAGAATGTTGAATTCTTATAATGTTGTATTTCTGAGTCCTACAATGTTGAATTAGGATAAGCAAAATGTTGAATTCTTATTTCGTTGAATAGCACAAAGTTGAAGTAAGTATATTACGCCCAGGTCTTCTTAGCTTTTTTTAATAAAGGAATAGCCGTTTATTTTAAAATTCTACTATTTAAAGTTTCGGTAACAACTAAACCCTCCGCACCATTAGATTCTGTCAAAAAGAACTAAGTTCACATGGAGATGGAGGAGTTGATTGCCCTTTTATACAGGGTTTTATCTAAAATACGCAATTCCTGAAACACTAGTAGTTTGTATTTTAAAACAACTTTTAAGGCGTTACGTGAGGGAGTGACGTCATAGTCAAAGGCCGATTTGCATGGCGCGTTTTTGTACCACGTTTCAACTGATTATATTATCAGTCATAGAGAAAACAAATACCACGTGTATTTTTAGTGCAAGTTCTCCTTTATGGTTTACTAGCTGTTGCCCGCGACTACGTCCGCGTGGGCTTTAGTTGAGTAAAGTGTTTGCAAATAAGATAGGGATACTTTTGGCGCATACGAAGAGCTTTCATACTAACTTCGCTACCCCCTCTTACCCCCTTAAGGGATGATTTTCAAAAAACGACCTTACACGTCTTTCATTATTTTCAATGAAGGACCTTCATGCTGAATTTCATTCGAATAACTTCAAAAACGGCAAAGTTTCATACCTACTTTGCACCCCCCTGTTACCCCCTTAAGGGATGATTTTTAAAAAACTATTTTACACGGGTTTCATAGTTTCAAGTGAAGAACCTTCGTACCAAATTTCATTCGGATAACTTCAAACACGGCAAAGTTTCATACTAACTTTGAACCCCCATTTTACCCCCTTAGAGGATGAATTTTCAAAAATCCTTTTTTAGTGCTCCCCTACGTTACAAAAGGAACCCCTGTACAAAATTTCAAGTTTCTGACCTTTATAGTTTAGGCCCTGCGTTGATATGTCAGTCAGTCTGTCAGTCAGCCAGTCAGTCAGCTTCTCCTTTTATATTAGATTCTAGTAGTACCTCTATTTAGTCTGTGCTAATATCCATGAAGAATTATGGATATAAATGTATGTCTTGCGCTTTCATGGAAGCTTAATACTTTTTCTAAAACCTATTGAAAAGGATGCCCTTCCCTCATTGTGAGCCTAAAAGCAGAGCTCATCCTTTATATGAGCACCTAATACTTTTAGGTTGGTTCTTATAAAAAAATGAAAATAACTTTACTTTGTAGGTATAGTTATCCCTCGTAGACCCGTTAACGGGACAAAATAATGGGATCACGAGAAAACACCGTTTAAATTCAATATTTGACGAACTCAACATTTTGGGAATTCAAATTCAATAGTTTGCGAATCATTCTGGGATTGCTATGAATTCAACATTTTGGGATTACTATGAATTTTATTCAACATTTTGGGATTCAACATTATGCGAATTCAACATTATAAGAATTCAACATTTTGAGAATTCAACCTAATGGTCCGGAAGGGTTCTGTCAAGTATGGTTAAACTATTGTTTTGATTGTTTGCAGGCCGCGTCACTTTTTTCCTCTGCTTTAACGTCGGGCCAGATGGGTCCAATTATATCGCAGTTTGGCCTTGGACCTGAAGTAGCTTCTGCGGCTAGCAGTGGTGACGTCCAAGCGTTTTTCAAGGCCTTGGAAAACTCCAGCGGAAATTCGACTGAATCCACCGACAAGTCCAAAAAAGATGACAAAAAAGACGCCAAGCCCAAAGACGACAAGAAAGACAAAGATGGCGATGAAGAGATGGCCCTAGACTAAAAATAAGAACATTTACAACACATTGCCTTGTTTACTTGGGTGCAAAATATGTGTTGTAACATCTAGTTATAGTGTGGTGTTCTAACTGATTAGAGTTTGAAATTTATTTGCGATAATATACCTCAATGATTATGTCCTGTTTATTATTTCTGACTAGCTTTCGCCCGCGACTCCGTCCGCGTGGACTTTAGTTCAAAATTTTGCAACCCCGTTCACTCCCTTAAAAGGTAAATTTAGAAAAACGGCAATACCCCTAAGGGGGCGAAAAGGGTTGCCAAAATTTGTATGGGACGTATAAAGAATGTTGTCCAATTTTCTTGAAACTTCTTGCCTACATTATACAGGGTGGAATTTTGTAATGCCACCTGAAGGGGAAGTACTCTTAATACTGTAGATAGAAAATTTTACTCAAAGGAAACGTTGCTTTATTTTTGAAAAGAAAGAAAACTGCATTCAAAGATTTTCAAAAATTCGCTTGCCGCACCCGCTAATCGAACCTACTAAAATCTGTGAAAGTTGCACCCTGTACTTTTATGGCATCGATCGTCAGGGTCAATTATAAGGATGAAATCTCTCTAACAAACTTCATAAATTAAATGAAAGGAAAACAATGAAATCTTAAATTATTTATTCAATGGGTCAAGTTACAGCACTTTTACTCAAAGATCCGTTTCTTTATGTTTACTTATGTTATTAATTAATAATTATCATTGACATCATTGATCCATTAAAATGACGAATTACTATTTAGATAAGACGATTGCAATTTGCACGATCACCAGATCTCATCCCTTTAGTTTTTTTTGTGGGGGTATGTAAAAAATCAAATTTACATTAAATCTTATAAGAATGTAAACGAGTTGAGAGTTGAGGTTCAGAATACGATTTATAACATTCACCACAACACGTTATTAAAGGTTACTAGAAATGAATTCGTTAGAAGAATAAATTTGTGTATCCAAGAAAATGGAGCCCATTTCGAGCAATTAATTAGTTGGTTTACCATTTTTTTTAAATAATTAAAACAATTTAAGATGTCATTGTTTTCCTTTCATTTAATTTATGAAGTTTGTTAGAGAGATTTCATCCTTATAATTGACCCTAACGATCGCTGCAATAAAAGTAGGTACAGGGTGCAACTTTCACAGATTTTAGTAGATTCGATTACCGGGTGCGGCAAGCGAATTTTTGAAAATCTTTGAATGCAGTTTTCTTTCTTTTCAAAAATAAAGGAATGTTTCCTTTGAGTAAAATTTTCTATCTACAGTATTAAGAGTACTTCCCCTTCAGGTGGCATTACAAAATTCCACCCTGTATATAGACCCTCTGTGCAAAATTTCTGCTTCCTAGGTCCAACGGCTTGGGCTGGGCAATTGAAATAAGCCGCCAAAACACTATCTTAAGGCAATATGCGTCGCACAGGAATACGCTACTTGCCTCGTATCAAATTTGACGCGATAAATGGATATTTCCTGTAGTATCTAACGTAAGAAACCGAAATATATTGACTTTGCTAAGTAAATATGCAGGATGGCTGCAAAATTTGCAAATAAAAAAAATATTTTTCGCTTTTAAATCGGAACGGTGAAAACACTATCCGCCATCTTGAAAGCACCTTTGGTTGTAAACAAACATCTGTCAGTCGTGCGTGCGTAGGTTCTATTGTGACTCATACTTCTTTCGTGGCACGAACTCTACCTATGTTGAATGTCAAACTTTGTTTACAAACGTAGAGGACGTCAAACCATAGACAAAAATGGCGGACCGCGTTTTTGGCTGTTTAGCAAAGCAACGTTTTAAAATAATGTTTTTGTTGCTTTTAGGTCCTCAAAAAATATACTAAAATATTTTTTGGTCTAATGGAAGAGATATTTAGCATTTAAGACATACTTGGAAAAAGAGTCAAGTAGCGGATTATGACGTCCATCAAGTAAACCAATCAATGAACGTAAGAAAGAATGAATGACAAACGCTATTTTTACTGCCATGTGATGTCATCATAGGATCAGCCAATCCAGGCCGTTTTCGATACAATGGCTGCAGAGTATGTATTAAATTTTAAATTATTTGTCTTAGTGGAGTTTATTTCCGCTGTGTTTTTCCACAAATTCGATTCCAAGGTAGCATTGTACCTACCTACATTGACACTCAACAAGCAGATAGTAAATTAATTATCTACGTAAGTTTAAATTGCAGTTATATTAAACGCGGCCCTGCTTTTATATTTCGTGCAACGAATGTTCAAGATTCAAATTCTCTAAAGGTACTTCACACTTCTTGTTGCTATCGTCAGGACTTGGTGCACATCACATTCTTGAAAAATTTCAACATTTATTTGCTACTAAGGGCCGATTTCTGAATTGAGAATTTACACTAAGTAGGTAAATACGTAAGTATTATTCTGTCACGCTTTTTTTATACAGAAATTTGACGACACAGGACTACAGTGAAGAAATTACTCAGCGAAATTCTCAATTCAGAAATCGGTCCCACGGCAAGTGATAAATAAGTAGGTATCTGACTTCTCCTAAAGGCAGGAGTAAGATTATGCAAAATTACTTTAATAATAAAGTGAAGTACAGGTTGTCCAGAAAGAGGAGAAATGAAAGAGTTCGGTTTTGCTCAGACTTTTTGTCTGTGTTTGTTAATAGCTTGCGCTTACAAGACATCAATTAAAAACTTGAGCTATTACATGAAATAAGGTATTGTGTTGTGCTTCAATAAATTATAATAAATGTTTTGACTTCTCAATAAAACCATTAGTAAACTTTCACTTCCGGTTTCTATGTTTTTGGACAAACTATGTACCTACATCCTGTCCATAAAGTCTAGAAAACGGAAGTGAATGTTTATTATTTGTTTTATCGAAAAATCTAACCATTTATTATATTTATTGAAGCACAGTACCTTATTTTATGTAACAGCTGAAGTTTTTAATCTAGATAATGCTTCTAAGTGCAAGCTATTACCGAACACAGACAAACAGTCTGAGCAAAACCGTACTCTTTAATTTCTACTCTTTCTGGACAAACTATACTTGCATATTATCTATTTCAAAAGTAGGTACTAATCAAGTGTACGATGGCTATAGAGATAGCTCAGCATATTTATGCACACGAATGTGAATTCTCGACAAATACCTACAATACGTTTAGTGTAATACAGAAAAGCTAGCAAGACACCCATTTCATCCCTTCTTCACCTAGTAATAAAGTTAGATTTCGCTTGTTGTGTTCGGTCGCACTCGTCTCACCCTACGTCATCTGTGCGCGCAAAAGAGACAACACAATCATGCATGAGCATGACTGAGTCAACAGAGTTTGTAGTGATGTGTTGCGACACGACAGGTTGTAGATATCGATATATTAAACATGTAGGTTTATAAATTAGTACCTAGCTTTCATTTACGAATCACATTGTATAAGGTGTTTATTTGAGACGGGGTTCAATGGTGTGAACGATGAATTAAATTGAAAAACCATTCGGATCAGAATATGTAGTTATTATTAACATAAATCAAAGTAAAATAAATACTTTGCATCCATTTGAAGGAGACGCTTAATAAACACGAATAGACACGAATTAATAAAAGATGTGATTAGAGATGAAAGGAACTCATTACGCAGATAATCCAGTGTCATCAAAATGGAGAACTTGCACTAGAAATGATTCAATAGAATATCAGAGGACACTTTTACTTTTAAAATATAAATAAACGTGTTTTTTCTCTACGATTAAAGCGAGTAAAGTATTAATGTAGTTTAATAATATAACCAGGCGAAAACTCAATAGGTATATGTAGTCAAAAATGCGCCATACAAATCGTTCTTAGACAATGACATCACTTTTGTCGCGTCATCTGTACCTAAAGACATGTTCACACATAATTACGTAGGCCTTAGGTTCAAGTACAGATCCACAAGGGCAACAAAGATTACTTATTCGGTTAACTGTGTACTTAATGCAATTATAATTGCTATCGTGATTGCCTTCACGATCCATGTGGCTTAGCCTTTCCATTCGGGTCTGATCTATCAGGGTTCCCGTGCCAATGACGATGATCGACTACGTCCCCGATCTGAGCACAGCATCCTAGGTCTGTGACCTTTAGCCTTAGAGCTGTGCCCTGGTACTGCTATTCATATAGGGCCTGGTCTGTCCAGAGTTACCCGTTCTCATTGAGGTACCAGTCGGGCGTAGGAGCTTTGCTCCTACGAGGGCCTCCACCTTCCCCATAGACCTGCCACGGTGTCTCCAACATCGTAGTCGACTATCGTTTTCACTACATAAGGGCTATAATATTTGCCAGTGTGTTTCCGAACACACTCCTTGGCGGGCAGTTTGCCGGTGCCCTGCCTGTCCAATTTACCATTCAATTGCCATTGTACATGTGTACTGAACCATTGGACTCATTAGGAAACACATTCATTCCTTAGCTGGTTTTATGACTACGACAACATAAAATCACTCACCAGGGTCTCTCCCTGCTGGTTACTTTCCATAGCACTCACGAAGTTCTCCACCTCCGTGCTGCCGTTTCCGCCATGCTCCCAGAAGTGTCGCCATTCCGCTCGCCGCTCTATAGGGATGCCAACAAGCAAAAGCAAAGCAGTGTTACCACTAGGCAAAATAACTGACAGTTCTATCACAGATTAATTTCATGTTACTTTACCTTGGGTCCTGCGGCGTTTCGCGTATGAACGCGACAACTTTCTCACGTAACGTTTTATAATGTACGGTGTTTATCAATATTTGAGTTATCTCGTAAAATAATGTTATGCATTTGAACCCATATTAGAAACCGTCTACAATAGGCTATTTGACCGATTTCTGAAAACCACCTCATATTTTTTGTTGGTAAGGACTTCATCCTCAGAAAGTGGACATTTAAAATTCTTTCGTGTATTTCTTTTAAAAAAGGCGAACGAAAAATTCCTTTTGAAATAAGCCGCCAAAGCGGCGCCATATTATCTATGACAATATGGCGTCGCACAGGAATTATGACGTAACTTCCCAGTAAACCAACCAATGAACGTAAGAACGTATGACAGACGCCATTTTTACTGGCTTGTGACGTCATCATAGAATCGGCCAATCCAGGTCGTTTTCGATACAATGGCTGCAGATACGTAATCATCAAATTTTATCTTGTGTGTTTTTTACAAATAATAATTGTTTTTTAGTTAAAATGCCTTAAAGCGGCTTTAAGACTAGTCACTGGGGAACAGTGGTTTTTTTTATGAAGTTTCATACCTGATACCTAATGTATTTGTCGAGCTGATTTCAAATCTGAAGTCCGTTTCCCCGCAGCAGCTCTACATTTTGAGATATCAATGGTTAGAGATTTTAACCCTTCCCGGGCGAACGCCACGGGAAGGGTTAAAATCTCTAACCATTGATTGTTGACAAAAATAATAAATTTTAAAACGGAAATATTTATTAAGTCCAAAATAAATAAAATTTCCTCTTATAAGATTTTCTTGTATGAGCTAGGTCTGAAGTACTATTCTGAATACTCCAGCAGTAATCAGCCATCATTGTGAGCATTCCAACGACCTTGTTATCGCTCTTCCATTACACAATGTCTTGATGGAAACGTTCTCCCTGTTCTTCACTCAAGTCACCTCAATTATGTGGGAAAACGTCTAAATGACTAAAGAGGAAATGCATCTTAATACTCATTGCGCATCCAAGTCCCTGAAAGTGTAGCATCAGCTGAGTACTATGTTCAAAATAACCCGTTGACCTTTTATTTCCTAAGAAATTTTGGATCACCCAAACGAACTCGATCCATGCAGATTTTTCCACATCTGTCATACAATTGAGAAAGTTTAATACTGACTGATCTGAAGATAACCAAGAATCCCTGCTTTTATTTTTTAATTGCTTAATTTCGGAAAAGTTTATACTTAAAACATTCGCCATCCTTGTAAAAAGCTTTTACGAACTGTTTCATCAGCCTTTATTTTATATGAAGAGGAGGTAGTATTATACGATCTCGCGATACCAGACGTGCATTTATCACATTTAGAGCTCCCGGTACCAAAGTTTCCCTCAAGGGCCAATCTTTTCTGGTCCAAAGTGCAGATTCTGCTCTGCTGTCCCGTGGTTGTCATGTCAGTTTACGCCTAATCATATCATGGCGTTACGATAACACACAGCTTCTACACACAAAATTTGGTATCCAGGGCTTACTATTCACTTCAAATGGCTTCTCAAAGCAGTCAAAGTAAGCATGTTATTAAAAGTTGTAAACACTTAAACGACATTTTTGTAACATGTACACGCCACAAATGGTACAAAAACTTTTTGGGTCGTTTGCACAAGTTCTTCTTAATGTTGACATCACGAACAATTTTGGAAATAATATGCTCAGTTACACGTTTGATTTCAATGAAATATGAGTGAAATACAGCTAAATCAGGGAGTACCTGTATCTCAAAAACTAGAGCTGCTGGGTGAAATCTGATGGTAGATTTGGAATCAGCGACGTAAGTCTAAGTAGCAAAAAACCGTTAAGAAACTTAATAAATAAAAAAAAGTTGGATATTGTTCCCCAGCCAATCTATACGAAGACGTATTTATAAAACTATTTTTTTCATACTGTCAAATAGCCTATTCAATAAAAAACTAAATCTAATACATAAGTTTTATAATATTATAGAAACTTAATTTTTCACATTTTTTTTTGTGATCTCGAAAACCCTGAAAAATATATTTATTTTTTTATATCTAAGACTATGCTATAAAAACAATGTCACTCCAGTCTAAGTGAGACGTAAGTTCTAATGAAAAATAGGAAAACATAAATTCGAATATAGGTACAGAAAAAGGCATTGTAATTACAAATTGTTAATTGGAACTAAGTGGAAATGAAAATTACAAACTGTAATTTATTGAATTCTTTGAATTTCCAACTTACAAAACAAATAAAATGGTCAGTTATTTCCACTTTAATTTATTTTTTTAACTAAATCTTTCGTAAGCACTACACATTAGGTATTAACTTTATTCTGGGCACACTTACTTTACTTTTTACAAAAACATTTTATGCGCGGATAATTTAAGTGATTGCGTTAGCTTTTGACAGTACAGTCGACAGCACGTCAATCTTCACATTTTAGTTGCAAAGTCGCCCGTAATGCAACGGAGTATAGTGCATGGGTGTATACCATGATGTGCTGTCGACTGTACTATGAACGCCGACATGGATCTCGATTCTGGGAGGGTAGGGCACATCACTATGCTGCTGTTTGGCTCTTACATTCGCTACGTTACGACAAAGTCCACTATATAAATGTTAATCAACGCACCGCGCGCTCCTCGGGCGTACATGTCCAATACAGTCGAGTGAGAGACTACGTAATCAAACTATTTTTATACCTATCATAAATGTTTTTTATCAAACGTTAGTACTGGTTGTTTAACGCGGCATGATTTTTTGGATTTTGTGTGGTATACTATGTAAACAATCGTTCAATATAATTGGTGTTAACGGGTGCAGGTTTTGCAAGATGTATGAGTAACCAATGACCGCATCGCAGGGTATCCCTGCGCAACAGGGGGGAGCGAGGGGCGAGGTGGAGCTCTATCATGGCTCGGCGGAGAGGAGCGACTGCGGATACGGCCAACACAAGTGAGTCGTGCATCTTTACATTACTCCACAACCTGTCTCCAAATACAATAAACGTTGTGGTTTTAGGTATCCACACACATGCGCGTATTACTTAAATGCGCGATTAACATGTGATTGACCTATGAACTCGTTTTTTGCACATTATGATAAAGCGATTCTTTTATCATAACAAACTGTTGCATGTATGTTTGATTAGGTGGTTTTTATCAATTTAAGAGAACAAGTTGAATAAATAAGTCTGTAATGGAAAGAGAGCGATAATTAAGACGAATCGAGTCACTGGACTACAAGAACCGGTCGGAGAGAAGAAAAGAAACGATATTTCGAAAACTCTTTTACCAGCATTGTTCTGGACTTTGTAATTATTTGACCACTCACTCAATTACGCGTCTACTCAATAGGCTCATATGCCTACGCATTTATACATTGTTTTTATGGTTAGCTGTATGTACCTAATGAAATAATGTAGTAAAGCTGGCAGTATCCAAATGAGGAGCAGCCGTACGCCTCGTGACGTGAGTCGTGTCGCTGTACAGTCGACAGCACGTCAACCTTCACATTTTAGTTGCAAAGTCGCCCGTAATGCAACGGAGTAGAGTGCATGGGTGTATACCATGATGTGCTGTCGACTGTACAATGCAACACACGAGTAACGTAAAACACACTAAGCACAATTCGTTATTTTTAATTAATTGTTTTACTTCGTCATATCCTTGTCAGTTCGTGACTCTGCTGGAAATTGCTTACTTCGCCATTTTTATTATTAACGGTTATACTATATTGTCCGCAACTCTTAATTTAATTCGGTATAGGGGTATTGCTTTTATAATGTTTCAAAATGTGTGTTCAAAATGAAGTTCAAGTAAATGATTCAAAATAATGATCTGATGTGTGTGATATTATAATTTATACAGATAAGTTTGAAACTTCACCTTTTATTTCTTGTACAGTCGACAGCACATCATCGTATACACCCATGTACTCTGCTCCGTTGCATTACGAGCGACTTTGCAACTAAAATGTGAAGATTGACGTGCTGTCGACTGTACTTGTAGAGATTTTTATTAGTTGCACAATCCGCCATCTAACCAGAAATTACCTAAATAAAAAGTTACCAATGACTGTCGCTGTCGAGGATCAACGGACAGAAGGACGGAGCCGTCAGAAACGTCGGGTGTTAACCCTAAAAAATGCTGCAATCAATAGGCAGGCGAGCGGCGGCTTGTGGCGGCCGCGGGCAGTGGCATGGAGTTAGAAAGGTTTGCCTCAAGCGGCGAGGTGTGGTGCGGTAGGCAAGAGCGGCGGTGACCTCGAGCGGTGCGGGGCGGGGGGCGCTGGGGAATCCTTCTGGCGCCAGACCGGCATGCGGCATCGGCGTCTGTCCGCGCGCCCCGCTCCTCAGCGCTCCCCCTCCACCGCCAACTCGAAATAGATGCACGGTGATTTACGCTTCGGGCATATGAATAAATATTGTGCTGCTTGCCTCGAGTCCGCAACATTGGCACGTCCGTCCGCCCCCGCTTACGCCGGCCACCTAACACCTTACCCGAGAGATGCCTACCTAGCCCTGTTTCGTATAGAATCAGAAACTGGTACTCGCCAACATTTTAGAGAGCGACTCACTCGTTGCTGCTTATATCATGCTTCAACAATTTGAGTTCGATTGACGACGGTCCTATTTTGTATGCTTGTGCGAGGTCTGTCTGTTCTTCCAAAAGGGCTCTTTCATTTACTTTTGTAATTTATTCCTCTATAGACTGCCAGATTCAGATTAAAATCAAGTTATAGGTCTATGAACTTTCCAATCGTCTCACAAGCATCCAAACCAGCCATATTTTGCAAGTGCTTTATTCTTTGGCTTATTCCTTTCCAGTATAAAATGGCTTGATTTAATATGGTCCCCGGATCAGTTAGTCCTGGCGGGTGAATTTATTGGAATGCGAGTTTCCATTCAAGAGAGTTATTGCAATGCACCAGGCGGTGTGGTCAGAGCGAGGCGGGGAGGTGCGCTGGCGGGCTCGGTGGCGGGCGCACAAAAAGAGTGGTCGGACGACCGGTCCCACAGGTTTCGTCGCTAACTGCCACTTGCCCCATGTACTCTCCACCTTTACCTTCCATTCATCAGTGCCTCCTGCTACACATAACGCATAACTTCATATTATGTAACGGTCAGTCCTGATCAAAAGTCATCTCAGAAAATCCAGCAAATAGATGTGATGACGAAAAATATATAGGTATTTATCTCACGATGGTTTTGTAAAGATCAATTTACATACCTATTTTCGAAACAATCGTGTAATGAAATTGTCACGGTATTTTCTATTATTTTCTGTTCACTTATATAAATTATTTATCATGGGATGATAGCACAGACAGATGTCTTTCGACCGCAAATAACCACAAGGTCATACTTGGTCGTTTGTACAATCAAGCGACAGGTGCATTCTGTTCCCTTTGCTGTGCGTCTTTAGTTTTTTTCTCAGTATTACAGGTTCCAAGTCGATTTTTTTCGGTTTTATATTCGCCGCTTAGGGGCGGATGTTGTGATAATATTGTTCGTGTTGAAAGTATTTCCTATTCCTTTAACAGATAACATAACATAACATTTACATACAGGCACATACATACGATAAGATTTTCTTTACCTTATACCTACAGAGGTACCTAGGTCAAAATACCAATGAACGACTCTCCTCAAGTCCTCACTCTCCGAACAATACTCCTAGATTATTTAAAAAGTATAATACATACTTGCTGCTAGATGTAAAAGCACATCGTCTGATTATGTAAGTGTCACAAATGTCATCGGGAATACAATAGCGGGTGACCCTTGTTGAATTTTATTAACGTCAGCCCCAATTCCGAACGCCTTCTGCGATCACTGCTAGTAATAAGTAGATCACTTTTGGAGGAGATACCACGTCCCAATAGGTATTTACTGGTTTCCAAACTACAATTCAATAAAAATACATAGATTTTATCTCATTAAGTTAATTGCTAATTTGTGCAATGGGTTTGTGCTCAGAATTACATAGGTAGTCTTATGGAAGTCACTTAATATTAGGTACATACAAAGAAGATTTTCTTAAAACGGTACAAGATAGTAATTATCAATTTCCAACATTCGCTCTATTGTAATGCTGTAGGTACCTCTATTATTATGCAACAAGCCAGTCATAATTCTCAACGTGATAGTGCATTATTTGCGCTAGAGCGTCTGTAAGCAATTTTCCAAATGAAATCACTGTTAGATCACTCTAGTGCTGATGATGATGACGCACGTTACTCGGAGTTTTAATAGATTTCAAAGTATTAAGAACAATACCTATATTGTTTATTTGATATTTTTTGCCTTCTAGCAAATAGTAGAATCAATCGAACTAAGGTCTTCTATGAGAAGGCATATTTGAGGTCTTCTACATGAAATACCAAGATAGATAGAGTATTCCAAGATTTATGAAATATCAGAACTACAGGAGGAGGCAATGGAGATAAATATATTTTTTTCACTTTATTGCAGGTGCTTTCCAAGAAGCGGAGACAGACGACGATGCTAAGTTGCTCGTACAAAGAAGTGGGGATCAAGAAAGTTCGCGGTCTGGTGAGTTACTTACATAAATTACCATCAAACGCTTCATTACGAATTAATAACAGACTATGGTCTTTGAAAATGCTTTGCTGTAAAGTAAGGAGAATCCCCGTCCGAGTTCACGCGTTTCTGTGCAAAATATCAACGTCCAGTGCATGCCAAAATGCGTAGGTAACTGTATTTATAGCATCTCTTAACTCCTTGTGTATGATCAGTGAGACACTCAAAAATTATTTGGACTTTGGCCATATTTAGTTGGATCACAAATATTAGGGTATCTCTTTTTGGCAACCTTTGGCTACTTGCTTTCAAGCTGTTTGTGTTATGTCCATTTGCTAAAATTCTTCCTATGGATCCAAAATCTGGTTTTAGTACGACTGTTTTCTTTTATGGCATATTCTTAGGTATACTATGTAAGTATGTACTTATTTTCATAAACATAACAACGTGGTGACACATGGGATAATCTGATTATCGCAATGTGATCCAAAAGTTTCTGTGATTAAGGAATGCAGTTCGGAAGCAACATTTCGGATTGGCGAGCAGCCAAAGAGTCAACCTGTTCCTTGCTTGATGAACTCTGAATAGCTATTTTGGTTTCAATAATATAATTATGATTCGTTCAAGATAATTTTGGTTCTGAACGCCTTCTTATTTATGGCTTCTTCATTCTTCTAATACTGTCGGGGTTGAATAGGAAAGAATCGCAATAAACGAGTAGTTATTTATTTGGACAAGTGCTGTAGTATGTGCGATGACTCTGACTCACGGCGTGAATATTATTTGCCACATCTGGTGTGCTTTGCTCGTTTATATTTGTATGTGAATGACGAACAAAGAATGACGCCATGCATCGAAACATGGTATAAAAAACCGGCTAAGTGCGTGTCGGGTCACGCGCATTTTAGGGTTCCGTCGAAATTGGGGGTTTATCTGCATTATGGAACTAACAACTTAATCAAAGTAATTTTCAATGGATTTTGTACGAAATTTTCCTTTTATAAGTACGTTAGTCGCCTAGAAGCGGTGGTGGCGGAAGGGTAGAAAGCCGGCTTCTCATTCGGGAGGTCGTGGGTTCGAATGATGTGCTGTCGAATGTACCGTTTTGTTGCCGTGATTAATATGCACAGATTTCTAGTAGTAGTAGTAGCAGTAGTAGTAGTGTACAGAACTCTAAAAATTAACACGGGTTTTCTTGTCGTGCAAAATAGTTAACATTAAAATAATTTGGATTAATCAAATACACAGACGGTCGCATCACATCTTTAGAACGCATGCCTTGTTTCAATTGGTATTGTTTTACAACAAATTCACAAATGCTCGTTATTTGTTTTTTTTTTTTATAACTAGTAGGTACCAGACAGGGAAATATGGTGAAGAAAGGCCAATCCGACGGGGTACGTATCTCTCTGTAGATAAGGCAAGGCCATTTAGTGGGACGTACGTCTCTAAGCTTTTACATTTGTAATGTGGTTCCAAAAGCACATAACTTAGATTGACATTCACATCACTTATTCTACTTAGAAAATGCTTTTAGCGCAACCATTGAATTTAGGCGCAACCAATGACAAGACCTTTACAGGTTGTAGAACACCCTTGTAGTTAGTGGACTGTATGATTGTAACTGGTGGGAAATAAAAACCGATTTAACTAAATTTTGACTATACAGGAATATTTTTTCACCAGTACAATAAATCAACAAACGTAATACTAAGTCCAAAATACAAATACCAACATTTTTTGTTACTACCCCGTTGGTACAAAAAAACAAAATACCAATGTCTGAATCTATCCGCAAATCTTAAAGAAATATGCACCCATTACGCATGAGCACAACTAAACGCACGAACTGGCAACTGCGCGCGGCTTGCGGGAAGGAAAAGAAGCGGCGGCGGCGGCGCGATGACGCCTTGTAATGGGTGCCCAAAGAATGAGTTACAAATTGGATGAAGGATAAATTAATGAAAATGAAAAAAATATATATGGTAATTTTATTCGATAAATGTAATCTATTATCGATACCAATGATATGGTAAAATTTATTGTACCGGTGAAAATTTCACCCGGTATTAATAACCACAAAGGAACCGCGTGCGGGAGCGGCAAAGCACGAACTCTCAGAAACAAGATTGACAACATTAGAAGAATATAAATCAATGTTGCCACAATAAAAGCTAAATTAAACCATATATCTACATATGTCGCGAACACAGGTAGGTAATTCATTTTTAAAGGAGGTCGCAAATTAGGATTCAACCCTTTATTTTCAGTGTAACTGAAAAATATGCTTAGTTGTTATTTGCGAAAAATATTATCGATGAAAGCAGCTGCCAGAATTGTGTAGGCACACATCAAATTACGAGTACGTTGTAACGTTGTCTTGTGCCCAGCACTTTTCTAGGATTCCGTACTTGAAGGGTGCCATGCCAACGAATCACTATTGCAAACAGCTGTCAATGGGTTGGGATTGGGACCTTTATAGACTGTGTACCTATTTCTGAATTGAGAATTTCGCTAAGTAACTACTTCACTCTAGTGCTGTCTCGTCAAATTTCTCAGAAGTATGTCCAACTGGGGCGTCCCTTAAGAGCCCTTCCACTCACATTCGCTCGATATATTTGCTTTGTCAGTCTTTCTTCGTTCATCCTCTCCACATCTCCAAACCAACGTAACATTCCTTTTTTCAATTCTAGTCACTCACTACATCCTCTTTCTCTACATCCTCGGTCTCTGATCACACTATTGCGTATTCTGTCATTCAAAGTAACACCACTCATATTTCTTAAGGATCTCATTTGTACTGCACTAATCCTACTTTCATGATTCTTCTGCCATACCCAAATCTCGCTACCATGCTTACATCAGTATTGGAACCAGCACACTATTACGGATAGCCAATCTTGCTCTTTTGGACATGTTCTGGCTACTCACGAAGGAATGCAAGGCGAAAATCGGATACTTATCATAACTTTGTCATGGGTACCTCATCACAAATTACTAACTAAATGAGCTTCCTTCATAAACTTAACAGCTAGTGAATCTAATGACGTATTCAATGAGACGTAGAATCCACTTGGCTAATCAACTAAAAACAGCTCCCTGTCTTTGGCTTTACAGCTTTTAGTTTTGTATTGACCACATGTTTTTCTTCATCATTTTAATTTTTGGTATTTTTCTTATCTAGGTAGTGGCTTTTTCATTTCAATAAGTTTATTGGTACCTAACTAAGCAAAACAATAAAGATCAATTTATGACTGATTTCCTTTTTCAATTATTTTTCAGACCCTTCCAAAACTCAATGTCAATTATTGTCTTCCCGCCAATGAAAAACACCACAGATTACTTACTACACCTTCTCAGTTGGCATTGGCACAGATTATAATAACCTTCTTGGATGCCACGGTATTCCACACACCATAGAGTTAACAAATTAGATCGAAGGGCCGGTTTAGATTATCTTAGTGTTTAGGAGAGTGCTTTACTTTACACTCTGTTGCAACATTATGCTGAATCGGGCCCTTTTTGGGGGCTCAACCTTTAATGTATTTTATTATTATTTTCATGTTGTACAGTTTATTTATTTTTACGCTTTTTATGGTTTCTGTGTTATTTTTTTTATTATTGTACGCACTCTGTGTGTGTGTGTTTTTTTGTTTTGTTTTGAGTATCAAATAAATAATTTTTTTTTTCTTTCTTTCTTTCTTTCTTTCTTTCTTAAGGAGAGTGCTTTTGTAGAAACGTGTAAGCGCCACTTGCTTTAGTACGTTTTACGGTATAGTACGGTTCTACTTGCCTTTCAATTAGAATCAAAATAGAATTGGTTTCTATTGTTCTATCCAGTAACACCTGAGCGCGTTACTATCCTCGTTACTTATCTGTGTATAAACTGAAAATTTAGTGAGAACTTTAGGAGAGTGCGCACAGCGCAAGTGACCCGTGACGGGTGCGTGTTGTTTTCAATAACTCGAATTATCAAACTTACCTACTATGTGTTCCATTAAAACTCATAGTATTTTGAGTAGGATAGCGCATATTTCGCGACGTCGACGAAGTGACACTCTACTGGAAGAAATATAAACGTTCACTCGAACGTCTAGTAATGTACTAATGCACTTGCCTCTCTAATTGTATTATAGCACTCTCCTAAACACTAAAATAATGCAAACCGGCCATAACAGTTCACAATGAAAACTTGTGACACTAACACAACAATGATGACATTGACATGTTTACTTAGCAACTCCATTGTTGAATTTAATAATTTTTATATTGATGCTGCTCGATAATACGAATTTTCCGCCCATATGTTGTCGACTCAGATCAACTATTTTATTACGCTCTTTCATTTGGTGTGCATATCGTTCGAGTCTACCGTAGACCCGAACGAAATTATTAATATAGATAAAACTCAATTCGTTAAAACACTCTAAAAACGCCGATTAAAATAATCTGTGGTGAAATAGTTTTTGAAGAATCGTGTTTTTAGAATAAGGTTATAAATGTTTAAAGTGTAAACGGCGACCGCAGCAGGTCCCACTTCACTACGTCTCTCCAGCAATACTTGGGACTTCCAAACTCCATATGGGACAGCATAGTAAAAGTTGTTCGTGTTAGTAGATATTTTTTTTTACGTAGCCACCATTTTTGTGTCCCACTGCTGGGCAAAGGCCTCCCCCAGTTCAGTCCAAAGTTTTCGGTCCTGGGCCACCTCAGACCACTCCGGCAGGTGTTGGTAGTAGAATATAAGTTAGTTTTTATTTATTTATTTAATAATAGGGAATTGTACAGCGACATCACTAACAAAACACTTTTTGGCATGAAATCTTTTTATATAAGGCCAATACCAGTTCTGGTAGCCAGCGATGGCTTCGTACAGACTGTGTTGTTTTACCGTTCGCACAATCTACCATTTTTAATTAATGTCATAAAATGGGCAAATTTTGGTAAATGTAATCAGAGGAGAATTATATCTAGTGTTCAACACATCCTCATGGTAATAATTTATAAGTTTGAAAGTTTCTTAATTAAGCTAAAACTAGTTTGAAAAGAATAAATGTGGAGTTTCTTTGTTAGCTTCTTCTCCACTATTAATAATAAACTATTATAGGCTATTTGACAGTATGAAAAAAACAGTTTTATTTATACGTCTTCGTCTAAATTATTATGCTTAAAACCGCTTTAAGGCATTTTAAATAAAAAAAACATATTTGTTAAAAAACACAAGATAACATAAACTCACCAGACCACATTACACAGGCTGTCCCAAAAAATAGTGTTAAGCGGAAGTCCAGAGATAGAGCACCTCTAGGGGTACCCGAATCACCCCCATGTGTTCCGCGATTTTTTGTAGTTTTCAAGTTATAATTTTTTTTTCACAAGACATTCTTGCTTGCAGAGCCTTGAGTTATTAAGATACATGCTTTTTTAAAAATAGGTGAATAGTGTGCCTTGCAGACACAAACTCAATTGTGGGCCAATCTGATACAATAGCGCCATAAAAAATGAAGACTCGCAAAGTTAGTTAAAATTTATTATTAAAATTAAATTAAATTTTTGTCAACAAGCTACACCTTTAGGCTGAGTAAGTACCTACCTATTTCGGAAAAAAAATCAAGCAATATTTTTTTTTTTTTATTCAGGTACCCTAGGGGTGCTCTACTTCGGACTTCTGCTTGACACTATTTTTGGGATACCCTGTATAATATACATAATATTATATCATTATTAGATACTAGTTAGCTAGTAGTTGCAGCAAAAGTTGTTTTTCCATATTAATTAACCTACGCCACATTCTCAGACCAACCACGAGCCGTTTCGGATAAGATCGATGACAAACATGAGATTTTTACATATTAGACAAGCATTTTTTTTTCTAAGACCTATAGATAATACATATAAAATTTCATCAAAATCGGTTTCGGAGGCGTATGCGCGGTGAGTGCCGACACGATATTATTATGGCCACGACATATTAGAAATAGACGTAGAGGAAGATAATATAAATAGAAGAAAGGTACGGAACGCTTGGTACGCGATTCCTACTCGTACTTAGCGGGTTTTGCAGTTATATTTGTAACTGAATGTTCGTATCGTACATAAATAGCTGAAGGTCGGAATTTCTTCATGTAATGAGTTTCTTTCTGCTTCGGGTGGTTTTTCGCCGCATACGATGTTTCCCAAATTATCTAAATTTTTTTTTTTTTAAGGGCTATGTCCAGCAGTGGACTAATATAGCCTGATGATGATGATGGTGTTTTTTTTATAATTCAATATTATACCTATTCAGGACGTATATATTAACATACATAATTATTTATTTGGCCTTTACATTGTCGTTGTAACAGACGTTTGTAAAATAACCGAGAATAGTGCGCGTGTGTAATGTGGTTGATGTGCTGTCGACTGGACATTCTACATTACTTGGTTATTAATTTCTTAATGACTCCATAACTACTGTAAACCAGTGACTGCAACGTTGACAAAAAGTCGAGAGTTAAGGTAATACCTAATTACCTACCTAATAAACAATTGACCCATTTACTTGTGATTCGACCCATTATAATTACGTTTTGTTTTAATAATTTAGTTCTCTCAATATGCCAAAATAGCCTTGGTTTTCTCTATATGCGTTGTTACGATTTTTTTCCCGAGTTTTTATTTTCGTAAGCAGGCAAGCAATTTGTGTTTTCTTTTTGCCGAGCGAGAGCAAAGGAGTTTTTATTTTCTTAAGCAGGTAAACTCCTTAAATCACCTGCGACCATGCGAGAGGTCCCGGGTCGAACCCCGGCTGGGGATAAAAAAAAGCCCCAGGTCTTGGATGTCTACATGTCATGTTTGTGATGTCGCTGTTTCTGGTACCCACGACGACACAGGGTATCCTAGTGTGGGGCCAGACTCAATGTATGAGCCTGTATGTAAATGTTTAAGTTTAAATTATATTATTTCTTCTTTATTTAACTTGTCAAGAAAATCCGAAACTTTCCAAGAGGACAGGGCGCGGCCGGCCGTCTCGGTTGCTAGCTATAATCCATTTGACTATACTTGACTTTTTTCCAAACTTTAAACGACACTAAATCAAAAACCTTTAGCGGTAGAAAACTCGAAACAGTTTGCAAATTTTGTACTAGCTAGCAGGAAAAAAAAGTCAAGTATAGATAAATGGAGTGTAGTGACGGTCAGCCTATGACCTGGTTGCGAGGAAAGTCCGAATATGGAGGGGAGGAAGCGGCCAGTCTGCATTAGCTACCAACTGGTTCTAACCAAACAATCAAAGTAGGTACATTAAAAATTATTTTCTTTTGCTCACCGACTCAGGCCTCCAACCATTGTTGTTAGGCCTTTACCTCACACGCCGAGCCTAGTCCGTATTTGGGATAATGAATAGTAGGTATGCCTCGTTCCGAGAAGCGAATCCGTAACGTATTCCGAGAACTACAGACTGCGAACAAAATGTGTTTTCTTTTTTTTCGTTTTGGTAGTTCACGCGTGCCGCCAAGACGGGTTTCCCGCCCACGCGACTTCGTGGCGCCCGTTCGGCCCAACTCACTCATTTATGCTGTAGCTATCTACATAAATAGGTAGACACATCATCATTGTGAGATAGAGCGCACGACTGTGTAGGCATGTTGATTAACTAACTTAAATCAGTTAAGTGAACTCTGTTCACAGCGCCGAAGTAATTATTAGGCAGACACCATAAGGTAGACACCTTTAGTTTCGCGTAAAATTAGGTTGTTATGAAACCAAATCAAATATTTTTATTCATAACAAAAACAAAGAGTCTTAATCCAAACCCAATCTAAAACTTTGTTTGTGGCTACATCTTTTCCTTCTAAAATCTTCCAATCTTCTTAATCGGAGATTTTGGAGTGTTTTAAGGAATCGAGTTTTTATAAATAAGACCGAAAATGTTTACGAATGTTTAAAACCCATTGTCTTGGGGTGGCCCGATCGGGTCGTTTAGAATTCTCCAGATTAATGAACATCAAAGATGTTAGTTACACAATTAATAGATTATGTGGCGAAGAAGCTATGAAATAAACCCCACATTAGTTGTTTTCAAAACGGTTTTAAGTTAATTAACAAAGTTTTCAATTTAAAAATTATTAGTCGTGAACGTGTTGAACACTAGACACAATCAAATTGTATTCCTAATATCAATCTACTGTTTAACACCAGAAATCTTTGTCTTCTAAATATGTAATCGTTGATTTTAAAATAAGCTTTTCTCCACAAATTTCTTTAACCACGTCGGAGGTAATACTATATTTTGGGGAATATTGTTGTCGAGAACCTTATACGGTGGCCCATATACGATGTATTAACATTTGGAAGTCCAAATCGTGGAGATGACAATACAATTAGTAGCCATCATAGCGCTAATACTAGAGATAACGTTATGATGGCTACCAAATATTTTCGAAGTCTTTAATGTAATGATAGCTTGCATAAATGGCATGCATAAGCAAATACAACAAACATTTATGCAGAAATGGCTTGCAACTGTAAAGATATTGGTTTCTTTAAATAAATCTCTTAGCGAATCCCTACTACCTAGCTTGTAAATAAATCGGATCGCTCTTTTCTGCAAGATGAAGATACTCGTAGTATCAATTCTGCTGCAAAGTAGGACATAATACTATGGAAGTAACTAAAATAAACAAGCCTAGTTTCAACGTCTCAGTGATTTCCCAATTTTTTTTAATTGCTTATGCTGTAGGGCTAAGTCTATGTGCTAATTTAACAATATGTGCACCCTATTGTAGTTCATCATCATCAGCCACAAGAAGTCCACTGCTGGACATAGGCCTCCTCCATGGATTTCCAAAAAGACCGGTTGGAAGCGGCTTGCATCCAGCGTCTCCCTGCCTGGTTGAGATCGTCTGTCCATCTTGTGGCTGGTCTTCCTACTCTGCGCTTGCCGATGTGTGGTCTCCATTCAAGAACCTTTCGGCCCCATCGGCCATCAGTTCTTCGTGAATGTTTATTTGTTTGTTTGCTATGTGCCCCGCCCACTGCCACTTCAACTTACTCATCCGGTGGGCTATGTCGACAACTTTTGTTTGTCTACGGACCTCATCATTTCTGATTCGGTCTCGTAGAGAAATTCCGAGCATAGCCCTTTCCATAGCTCGTTGCGTGACCTTGAGCTTTCTTATGAGGCCCATATGAATGGCCCATATGGTCTTTCAGACCACGTTTCAGTGCCATAAGTCATCACTGGCAACACACTCTGGTTGTATAATTTTGTTTTGAGTGATTGAGGTATATTGGAGGAAAAGACTTTTCTAAGCCGAGTTGGATTCGACGATTGACCTTTTTCACGAAGTTGGCTCGGCTTAGTTGGACTTATGTCTTAAGTAGACGTATTCGTCTACAACTTCGAGAGTCGAGTTCCCCACTGTTATTGGGGTGGGCACAACACGGACTTTCGACACGACCTTCATTTTGTCCATGTTCATTTTAAGGCCAACCCATTGGGAAACTCGACCGAGGTCTTCGAGCATGAGCCGAGGTCCTCCAGCGACTCTACTATGACTACTATATCGTCGGCAAATCGAAGGTACTCGCCATTGATATTGATGCCGCGTTCCTGCCATTCCAGAAGCTTGAAGGCATCTTCCAGTCCGTTCGTGAACAGTTTCGGAGATATGACATCTCCCTGTCTCACGCCTCTTTTCAGTGGAATTGCCTCCAAATTCTGCTCCTGTACTCGGACCGACATCGACATGGTGGCGTTGGTGTACAAGCACTTCAGCACCTCGATATACCGATATGGCAACGCAGGAGAGACTCGAGCACCGCCCATGTCTCGATCGAATAGAAGGCTTTCTCATAGTCCACAAACGCTAAGCATAATGTCAAATTATATTCCTCAGTCTTCTGTATAATTTGCCGCAGCGTGTGGATGTGGTCTATGGTACTATAGCTTTTTCGGAAACCGGCTTGTTCGGGAGGCTGGAAGTCATCGAACCTGCATTCGAGACGATACCGCTTTCAGAAGATCTGATGTAATTCCGTCCTCTCCTGGTGCCTTGTTATTCTTAAGCTGTTTCAGGGCCATCCTAATCTCGTACAGGCTGATGTCCGGGATATCTTCGGTATAATGTCGGGTCAGTTTGGCTCTTGGGTCTTTGTGCAAACTGCTAACAGGTTTTGCGACTGAGGTGTATAGCTGTCCGTAGAAGCCCTCAATCTCCTTCAGCACCTCTGACTTGGTCGACGCTATACTGCCGTCCTCTCTCTTCAGCTTCATCAGCTGGCTTTGCCCAATAGACATGTCTCTTGCGAACGCTTTAGAGCCTTTGTTCCGCTCTAATAGTCTGTTTAATACGTTCGGTATTAAAGGAACGAATATCGTGCCGCATAGACTTTGATATGTGTCTATTGAGCTGCCTATATTACTCGGCATCTTCGGAGGACTGCAGTTGCAAAGAGCGACGTTTAGCCAGGAGGTCGAGAGTATAGTTTGAGAGCTTTTGTGGTCTACTCGCTCGGTTAGGTTTATAGAATCTCGAGCCCACTGTACGAACAGTTTCTACAAACCTGTTATTGATCTCGTCCACCGATGCGGCAATTTGCAGGCATTCAAAGCGATTTGACAATTCGAGTTGAAAGTTCTCGGGGTTTTGGATATGGGCACGAGTAGGTCGGAGCGGGGACTTCATGAGACGAGATCTCTCAAGTTTGACATTGATATTCAATGTCGGTGATCGCTTCCGGTTTTCACCATGTTGATCACAGAGACATCATTGAATATTTGTCTCTTGGAGGTCAGGATGAAGTCTATCTCGTTTCTCGTGGAACCATCGGGACTCAACCAGGTCCTGTGAGGTGGCTTCTGAAAGAATGAGTTCATCATAAAATGTCCCTCTTTCTCCAGGAAGTCGGCCAACCTCTGTCCCCTAGGGTTCTGTTGCCCATGACCAAATTGCCTCACTCTCATCTCACCTTCGCTTCCTTTGCCCAGCTTCGCATTGAAGTCCCCCGATAACCACATTGAAATAGGTCTCCGAGGTATGTATTGCCCTACTAATGTCCTCATACATCGCCTCTACCTCCTCATCGGAGTGTGACGAGGTCGGTGCGTATACCTGAATGACCTTCAGCGAATACCTCTTAGATATTCTGAGTATTAGGTATACCACCCTTTTTTTTTTTGTTAACGGGGTGAAATGCTTTGTGCACCATAACCGCCACCCTTGGGGGAGGGCGACGGCCGTGTGACTCGCAATAAGTCAGGCCCACCCTCACTGGAGAAGGGGCATGGGCCCCCAACCCCCTTCTCCGCCACGATGTCGGACGGCAGGTCCCCCAACCTGCCGTCTGTGACCCTCCCTCAACCTCCTCTATGCCCTCTGCTGAACAGAGGAACATAGAGGAGGGCCCTCACCGTGTGTTTTTTATAGAGGTTGTCTCCTCGGGGCCCGAAGGCCCCCGGTCCCACTCAGTGTGGGGTTACGGGTGCGGGGCCCATAGTGGACTCCGGACATCCAGCAGCGCAAGCTACTGGACGTCCCCCTCCCTCTGGTTTTGGTCCGCGCCGGCCGAAGCCGGTACCCCCCATATCTGGAGGGCGTTCCCCTATCCGCCACCCGGGGGACGCGTCCGATGGAAGACCAGAAACTCCACACGGATTAGGTATACCACCCTGCTCGACAGGTGGGCTCTGCTGCAGAGCACCACACTATTTCCAGACTTACCGATTACATATAAATTTCATTAAAATCGGCCAAGCCGTTTCGGAGGAGTATGTGCACTAACACGGTGACACGAGAGTTTTATACATATATTAGAATAGAATAGATATAGAAGAAGATTACCTATACACATGGAAAAATTCCTATGTAAACTTACGTTTGGAAATAGATTTCACTTGTCGATGACTCAAGGCCGCGAGTCGCAGTAGCGATTGAGGATTCGAAGGCAAATGAATGGCAGTCAAACATCGGTTCAACAAGTGGCAGGGCGTTCGCGTCGTGGCGCTTATGTCTCTAATGGGACCACTCATGTTGATGTAGCGACTAGGGCCGGTAGTGTCGATGACATTTATTTTATTTGATACTAGGTTCCCTCGTTATGTAAATAACCCTGCGATGATAGGTACTTTGCTTCCTGGCCGGAGCGACTAGGTACTTACTATCGAACGACACTATCGGCAATGCGCGTGCGTCATCACCTCCGAGCTACTGATAAGCGCCTGGCTATGAATTATCATTGCAAATATTGTGTTTATACATTCGTGTTTAAAACGAGCGCGCCGTCCGGCCGAGTTTCTCCATTGGAAATTACCTACTGGTTGCTCAGAGCATAGATTAATGCTTTAGTTACGTGCGACAGGCGTTTATGTATTCGACTGTGTCGAGTATTGACAGAAATTAACGATAAAAGGGGCCTTGCTGATAGAGAGTTCACGTGATAAGGTCAAATTAACATGTCAAGTAAACACCAAGGATATAATGTATTACTATTATTGTAAACCTTGTTGAAATTGACTGTGATTTTTCTAGTTATAGGAAATTCAACTTTTAGTTACTTACACTAGGATTAGCCGATGCTGATCTTTAGCAAACAGTGCTACTAACGTTGAATGGCGCTTTTCTATGTGTCGTTGTTTTGTTAACGACACAGATTGTTAAACGACCGGCAACATCGGCAGGGCAGGGCGAATAGACAGAGCCAATACCCGTTCTAGTCGAGCGCAACGCAACCGTTACGAAATCAGTGCCGCATGAAAATTACAAGAGGTACGTCGTTTGCACTAACAAATTGTGATGGACTATAATTGCATAAGTACTTATTAAACTATTTCAATCATGTTCATCATAAAAGGCATCTATTGACGTACAAGTTTAGTACAACTGATGTCTCTAAAGTGGTTTGAACAATGATATCATTAGGTGTTCTTTAGAATTACTCTCACCGACTCGCGAGACTAAACAATCCAATGAAATACCTAGGTAGTTGTATTATATTATTGATTAAGTACGTATTAATAAAAGCGCTAATGCTGTGAGAGCTCTAATCAGAATGCAAAGTTAAATTCCTCACCATACATACACGAAACGTTCAGCAGGTATAAATAGATTACGAAGAACGAACGATCCGGTTGCGGTGAAGGAGGGAGATAGATAAACACGACATGAATCACTACTCTCCGCAAGCGTTGAGGCTACACGGGACGAGGCGCGCGGTACTGCGGGACGGAGGGACGGGGGTACCGCCCGACGAGCGACAAACAGTTGAACAGTCATACGCGCCACTGGCGAGGGCACGCTGTTCATTCTGCGAGCACATGAACGCGGAACCGCGCTGATCATATCTACTTACAATCATTTGCTGCCCGTCGCTCGCATGGTGATTCGTAAAAAAAGAAAGTCAAAATTTACTTCCGGGGTGCCACAGGAGTTAATTGCGATAAAGGACGGTGTGCGTGTGTGGTGTCGACGGTCGCGGAGCGCAGTTATTAATGATGATGATTCACTGGCTCGCGGGTGAAATGCAACATATCGGATTTGTTGACAATCGTTCCGCTGGTGCACATAATGATATCTGGATGTGACCTTATAATGGTGGACTGATTTACCTTGTTATTGCTCCGGTAAGTGATGTACAGTATGTATGTACACACATTCTGGAATTTTGTAGTTCCTAGTCATTATGTATCTACGTCTTACTTACTTATCAAATTGATAAGTGAAAGTGTCTAATGATAGTATTATTTTACTGAGGTACTTGTCTACCAACGATGATATGCAATGAGGATGTAAAAATCTCAGACAGAACGATCCAGAGGTCTCCGCAAATCTTAATTGCAATACTAGCATAAATACGCAAAATTAATTGACCATTAAGTTACCAATAGACAAGAACTCATAACATTCTCTTTCATAGGTCGGTACGAAGATTGAACCATATACTTGTTTACATCCATTGGAGTTACTCTCAAACTAGAACTATGTAGCCAGCTGTTATATCTAAATTTAGCCAATAATTCTTGCGAAATTGCAGTTTTTTGATACCGTTTGATTGAAGAAAACATAAAATACTTAGTATGAATTCGAGGGTGTCAGGCGGGTGGCGGGTACCGACACAGCGTCGTCGCCAGGGCCGCCTGGCTTGGCGCCAGGCCGGCGGGCGGCAGCCGGCCGACGGGATTCCTTTGTCTCATTACCCAACAACTTCTCGCTACACTGTCATAATCTTTTCTACATAAACAGATAAAATATATATTTTGGAGAGCCAATATTGTCTTATTGCATATTATGCTAATAAAGTGAGTAGGTAAATTCACAAATAAAAATATTGTATAATATCAGTGAAGTAGAGTGCAAAGAGCATAGGTAGTTAATAAGAATTTCACAGATTTGGCAAAAAATTACGTACGTACAAGTTGTTAGAGTAAAAAATCTGCACCTACAGTCTGTTACACGATTAAGGCTGTAGCAGTGTGCGTGCGGCCGCTTATTTACTCACACGAACAGATAGTCGCTTGTCTACGGTTCTTAGAAAATGTAACGCCTTCTCAGAACGCACCAAACGCTAACGCAGCGAGCGGGCTCGAGCGAGGTCGCCTCGCACTCTCCAACTCACTATACATGTATTTGCTGTCGTCATAAACGCCTACACCTGCAATCGGAGAGCGTTCGTGTACCCTGTTCCAAGGCGATGCCATTATTGTCCGAAGTGATCTTTAATAAATAGTTGTGCATTTGAATGTGGAGGTGCTGTTGACACGAAACAGTTCCACCTATTGTTAATCATGTAATTCATGAGTGTCTCAAACAATTAATGTTTGTTGTTGTTATTATTATGTCGTCTCACATCAGCAAAATATAATCTTTCGTTACTATCACTGCGACATACAATCCCGGAAATTAAGGTAATTTCATTATTGCCACTTAATCGTCCACCCCCACCACCTTTAGTTCCTAAGAATGCCAAGATAAAGTCAGATATGAAGAGGTAGTAGCCAGCGGGGATATCCTCGTCCGTTAGCGCAAGCCAGCCGACGTCACGGTGATGTCACACCAATAGACTGAAATAACTCGGCACATGCGCGTTGCGTAAACTTCTTCGCCTCGCTCGACGCTAGCTCACTGCCTGCCTGTTTTTGTTATTGCATATCCACAATAATTGGCCGTGCTACATTTTTGAACATAAACGGAAATCTCAAAACGATTTCGAGAATTATGCTTTCAGTACAATTTCTATTCATCAGCTTATATTCAAAGATAGATATTCAATAAAAAGCCTTGACCCTTAAATGCGTTCTATTACGTCAGCAAAGACAGTATGAAGTAATCCTTTCAAAGTTAATCCTTTGCCTTACTTACCAAAAAAACCAAACCAAATCAACCGATGTTAATGTCATTTGTTTTTTTTATGTAAAGACTGTCTCCTTAATCATCCTCTGATGACGTCACCAACACCAAACTTTAGAAAAATTTACATAATGAATAAGACCCAAAAATACCGAAATTAGTTCGTTAAAATGATCAATATTTTCAAAATAAATTATAAATAATATAATGTCAAAATTAAGTAGCCAATTGGTTTGACTTTTGTACCTACTAGTTTTTACAAATTATTATATTCTCAACAAAAATACAAGGATATAAATATATTCATACTAATCTATACTAATATTGTAAGGAGGAAAATGTAGAATTTTTATATGTTTGTTCATTAATAATTGAAAGGGTAGCTAAAAGATACCTACATAATTATACAATGTGCTGTTAGATTTACATTAATTATTATTTTTCAATTATTCACAGGTACGAAAACAACACGCATGATGCCGCACACTCAAGAAAAACGTATCGACTGTAACATGAGCAACAACAATGATCATAACTATTTACATAAGAAATTCAAGAAAATGGCATCTACTACACCCGTGACGTCAACATCAGACAGATGCAAAGACAACGAGGCTCCAGTAAGACAGCCGAACATAGCAAAATCGGACTCTAACACAGCTATATCGAATGGAAGCATTGCTGCATCTCACCCAGAAATTGAGAAAATAAAAATAGGACAAGAGTACCAATCTACGTTATCCCATGATGTGGAGAGAAATGTACAAACTACTTTTAATGACAACAATGTTAGATTAAGTGATTTAAATGAATTTGAACCCACAACTGGTAAAACCAGCATTTCAAATGAATTTTCTAATAAGACTGAAACCCTTGATAACGATTTTATTAAAGATGGCCTGAATGGCGCAGGTGGGCGCTACGTGTGCCCATATTGTAAGTTATCTTGTGCCAAGCCATCAGTCCTTCAAAAACATATCAGAGCTCATACAAACGAGAGACCTTATCCTTGTGTACCTTGTGGATTTGCTTTTAAAACAAAGTCAAATTTATATAAGCACCGCAGGTCGAGAACACACGCTTTGCGCTTGCAAGGAGCAGACGTGTCAGCAGCGAACGAAGACGATCTCTCGGCAGGGTCAGAGAGCGACACGTCTTTGCCTGCTACGTCTATTTCTGACGCTGGATCGGAAGCGTCTGTGATGAGACTAGAAAACTCGCGACCTAATGAATTTTCGTCTCCTGAATTAGCTAGCGATCGAGGTAATTCTCCAACAGTTTATAATTTATCATCAAGTGATAATGCCAAATGCAAGACCATTTACAAGCCTAAATTCCGTGCGGCTTTATACCAAGAAGCAGATGAAAAAGAAAAATATAGGAAAGCCTTTTCTCCAAATGCAGACTTTTTAAATGAACATATCTCCAAAATTATATCTGCTAACGAAGCTATAGTTGATGTTATAGAAACGCCATTACAGAAGAAGTATGGCAAAATAAAGCAAATTGCTGAAAGTAAACAACTTCACCAAATAAACGAAAACAACGAAGTGAAGTTTGACCCCACGCCCTTGAATTTGACGAAGCCTGGAAACGAAAGCGAAAACTCATTTAGAAAGAGATCGCACTCTGAAACGTTTTCGCAGTTTGATTTTCATAAACATCCATTGAACCCGGAAGGTTCTATCATAAAAGACCTCTTACTGAAAACAAAAGCAAATGGACTTTCGCCTGCTACTAGTGAGTTACCCGAGGCATTCACACCACAGTACGTGTGTCCTCAGTGTCAAATACCTTACCGGAGTGCAGATAACTTAGAAATACACAGGATGTATTATTGCAAAGGAAGCCAAGCAAGCACCCAAAAAGACATTAAAAGTAGCATTTTTGTGCGAAGTAACTCTGTTAACGTTCGACTGCCTGAAACACAAACAAATTCTTCACAGAAAAATTCTTCACCCGCCAAGTCTCCGCCGAGAAATAATAAACCAGACAACATTATAATCGTAAAGCCCGAACCTACGTACGAAGTCATTGCCCCTTTGCCATCTCCAGGACCTTTACTAGGCAACACGAGACTTGTCGACTCAAGATTACCTTCTGAATATTCAAGAAAATCTGAACAATTGAAATCGAGATCGGTTCAAAGCCCCAAAAGGACTCCGTCTGACAATTATAGTCCGAGAATATTTGAAAATGTGTCACCGCGATCTATGGATACGTATTCGTATCCCAAAATACGATGTGTCGAACCCAACCACATATCTTTGAGAACAATGGAAGATCTTTCTCAGATGCATAACATGAAACCGAATTCAACTTCTCTGCAAATGTTCGGGGGTGAAGTGAAAATTGTTGATCATTCAGGCAGCACAACTACTTTACGAATTGAACCTAGTAAAAATCAGTTATCACCAATATTGACACAGCAAAACCTGTCGCCGAGTAAAAACGCAAATGATAATGAGTCTAGTATTGTAGTACGATCTGGCCTTCACTCGGGAGGGACAATTGTTCACAATCCGCCAACCCCTAAGAACATGGTGAGCACGCCACGTCCGCAAACGCCCAGGATCATAATATCAACAGTTGCGCATAGTCTCCAAAGTACAAACATGCAAGAAATTCAGCATTTCCAATTTCCTCCGTTGAGTGCTATTACAGCATTCAATCCATTAACCTTGCCACCACTTAGTCCGTCCACGCCAAACGGGACAATTTCAATTTTACATGGAGGCAAATTGATCCCGCATGTTCCGGGAATGCCTGGGCCTAATACGCCATCACTCTATGTAGGAACTCCTACTGGGCAGACAAAGAGCGATACTTATATAAGTCCAATCGCTGAGACGCCTGAAGTGAAACAGGTGAATGTATCTTCAGTATCGGCAACGAAAAACGTCAATATTTTAAAATATGAAATGGTGCGAAATTCCAGGAGTCCTAATTCAAGACAAACTCATATAGACGCAGATAAGCACTCAGGCAACAATTTACATATTTCGGAAAGAAAGACTTTGCCTGTAATAAAAATCAAGAATGTTGATGAACTTCCTTCCGTGTCAACTAAACCTGTCCTGCCCAGGCATGATGGAGCGGTTAAGAGAGGCGCCGATGGTGTGCCGAGAACTCCTGTATTGAAAGATAATGGCGCATATCCTATAAACAAACTAAAACTTAGTGATAAAGCTCTTCAAAACAATTTGGCCAAAACTCCTGAACAAGAAATAAGAAACTTTAATTTCGAGACATTGATAACAAAGGCGGAAATATATAATAACCAGATTCCTAGCTCATCCGAAGTTCAAAAGAATACGACTGAACCTATTATCTCAAAAACGTCGCCACCTGAGCGATCGGAAACTTTGTACTTTCAAAAGAATACTAATGCGAAGTCTGGGTCAGATGATAGAAAGCCCAAATTTTTGAGACCGTCAACATTGCCTTTAAAACCTGGTACGTTTACTCCAAAACGGCACCATGGCATCACCCCCAATGCCAACACCATGCCGTTGGTATCGCCTGAAACGCCTCGACCTGCCAAAGCTTATGGACAGTTTTACGCAAATGGCAATGCTTACACTTATCTTGGGCTAAAATCTTCAACCAAAGTATTTTACTGCACTATAAATCGCCCGCAGCCAACTTATGTTCCTAACCAGCACTTCTTATCCATGTACAGTAATTGGCAGGTACGTATTCTTCTTATCAGTTTAAATGTTTTACTCAAACCGTAGTAAACTGCATTGATTCAATCTGAAACTCGTTTACAGCTATTATCGGAGCTGACGCCCGATCCACTGGGACTAACAGCTTCATCTGCCATGTCGCTGTACGATTCACGGCATCGTCCGCAAAATGCCACAGTGGCGAAAATAAAACAAGATCTCATACTGACTCATTCATCACAATGGAATGAGAACTCCGATAGTAAACAGGTAATAAAAATAAAAAGAGCTAATATTAAATCTACTTAATAAACATGAGCACTTACACACTTACTAAGTAAATTGTATGCTTCTAGTCGTCGTCTCTCGAGGAGGGCAATAAACTGAAGAACGACGGCACTCTTGGTCCCAAGAAAGAATTAACCGGCGGGTTTGAGAGCAACGAAGAGTACACATACATACGTGGTCGCGGCCGCGGCCGCTACGTCTGTTCTGAATGCGGAATCCGCTGCAAAAAACCTTCCATGCTCAAAAAGCACATTCGGACACACACCAACGTGCGACCTTACACTTGCATACATTGCGTATTCAGGTAATAACATTTTTAAACAGTTATACCGATGAAAATTGCATGTTTATATACATGCAATGTAAATAGTAAAAACAAATTGGATTCAGGATAAGGCCTACTTGCGGCCATAGTGCATGCAGTGGTGCCAAAATCATGTATCATGTATGTACCACTATTCCCGTTCCTATTTTCATTAAACTGTCTACAACATCAATATTTATATCTACAAAAATAACAGTTTAACGTTATGTCAACAGTTTCAAAACGAAAGGGAATTTGACGAAACACATGAAGAGCAAGGCGCACTACAAGAAGTGCTGCGAGTTGGGCATCAATCCTAACGAAGGTGCTGAAGAAGGGGGCGATATAGCCCAGTGTTCCGGCGAGACCGACGACGATACAGACTCCGATGGGGATGAAGGAAACGAGGGCGAGACTGAGTCTGACGGTAAGAGCAACCAAAAATTCAAACTGTTCTCACTCTCGCACTGGCTCTTTTCACCGTTAGATTTAGTGGCAATTAATTAAATCAAACAGCCCACAATCATCGGCTGTGAAGAACACATGTGTGAAAAAAACAGTATTATTTATACGTATTCGTATAAATTATGTGCGTTAAAACCGCTTTAAGTAATTTTAACTAAAAAAACAATTATGATTTTTAAAACAACACAAGATAAAATTTTGTCAATTATTTATCTGCATATTGTTTCGAAAACAGCCTGGATTGGCCAAATCTATGACGACTTCACATGCCAGTAAAAATGGCGTCTGTCCTTCATTCTTTCTTATGTATGTGCCTGTATGTAAATGTTATCCCTTCCCGTGGCGTTCGCCCGCTGCGGGCAGGCGGCCATTGTTTAACTATTGTTATGCTAATTACCGCCATTAGAAGGGCTAAGTTATGTTCACTGGTTGGTTTACTGGCAAGTGACGTCATAATTCCTGTGCGACGCCATATTGCCTAAGATAGCGTTTTGGCGGCTTATTTGAAAAGTAAATTTTCGTTTGCCTTTTTTTTATTATACACGAAAGAATTTAAAATGACCACTTTCTGAGGACTCCATGAACACCAACAAACAATAGGAGATGGCTTTCAGAAATCAGTCAAATAGCCTATTAACACAAGATTTTTATGTATCGGAGTAGCTCATCCGGCTGTTTTGTCATACGACCTATTCTCAGACCTACAAAATAAAATAAAAAAATCTTAAAAATCGGTGAAACCGTTTCGGAGGAGTTCGATAACAAACACACAAAGTGTCACGAGATGTTTATGTATTAGACAAGGGCCTAATTAAAATATTTGTACTTGCAGATACGGAAGTTGGCAAATCACGGCTACCGGAACATGAGGCGGCGCGCTGTCTGTTATCACTGGGATGCTCGAGGCCGGCCACATCCGACACGCCCGGGCTCATAACTAGCGCGCGACCCACCACCTACCCGTACACTCCGACCGGCTTAGAGGCTGCTACCCCAGAGCGAGACCCAGAATCGCTACTCCTAGTGCGATCAACCTCTGTAGACTCACGAACTGACTCGGAAAATGAGCCCATGGACTTGAGCAAGAGCGAAATTAAAACCCCCACCATAACGGAAATACCAACTGCTAGAGAATCTAGTGTCTTAGCGTCCTTAGCTTCCAATACAGCGAAACTGCCACAGCAACCAAGTCAATGGGCTAACGGGGAACCAATGCTACAAGCTTATTTGACAGAAAGGGCTCTCCAAGATTCGAAGATAAAGCAAAGCCAGCTTACAGGTAACTTGAGTAAATTGCGTAAAGTTGAACCAGAAAAGTCACTTCTTGAAGACAAGAATGCTGTAATCTATAGCAAAATGAGTAATACTACTATTACAACTACTACAATCAATAGCGCTGTTATCATGTCAACGTCAGCTCCTCCAATCACCATTGAGACATCCAAGTCCGCTACAGTAAATGAAGTTCCAAAGCCTATACCTAACGGAGAAATTGTTAAACCAATTAAAGTTCAAATAAACGAATCTCCAGTTGCTACAAGTGCATCAAGCGAGACGAAAAAATTACGAACTGAAGGTAATGCGGAAAATGCCAAATTCGTTGTTTCAGAGTACTTAAAACTAGCAAGAGTAAACTCTAGCAAGGAACATACACAAAATCAAGCAGATTTTTTTAATGAAGGCAGCAAACCTGTAAAGACAAACATTGAATCTGCAACAGATGATTCCAAAACCGAAGAAGATTCAATAAAGATGCCAGTGTTAGATCACGACCCTGTCGCTCGAAAAGTTGTAATCGGAGCAGGAGGGGTAGCATTTAAAGTGACAAAAGGAAAGGAGTTTGATAATATGGGATCTTACTCTCCCGGGAGACTAATGGAAGATGGACGCAGAGTGTGTGACTTCTGCAACAAGTCTTTCACAAAACCGTCGCAGTTGCGGCTGCATCTTAACATTCATTACATGGAGAGACCGTTCAGATGTAGCGCGTGCGCGGTGAGTTTCCGCACACGAGGACACCTACAGAAACACGAACGATCCGGCTCGCATCACAACAAGGTATCGATGACGTCGACATTTGGCGCAGCCACTTCACAAAACCCGCGCCCGTTCCGTTGCTCCGACTGCAATATCGCTTTCCGGATACACGGCCACCTAGCGAAGCACCTTAGGAGTAAAATGCATGTGATGCGTCTTGAGTGTTTGTTCAAATTGCCTTTCGGGACCTTTACCGAAATCGAACGTGCGGGTGTTAGTTTAACGGACATTGACACGACGGATTGCGCGAGTTCTCTGGCCAGCCTGCAAATGCTTGCGCGGAAGCTGCACGAGATGGACCCCAGTAAGCTGGAGTACCGTGAGCCGGTGGCGGGCGCGCCACCCGGCGGCGGCGCCCCGCTTTCAGACGACGATGAAGACAAGACTTGTGACAGTGAGAGAGACATGGAAATGAGGACTATCGAAAATAGTGAAAGTCACGATACAGAATCAAGAGTTATTTTTAGTGCCACAGATAATTAGTGCCAAAATTATATTAAGTAGAATATTTAATGTGCAATTTCTTTTTTGTTTCTGTTATTTAAGTTGTGATTCTTCATACTGGAGATTGACCCATCTAAGTGTGAAAAAAAATAATGCGCTTTAATGAATAGCATACAATTTATATTTGATCATATTACGAAAGATCTTGTAAATAACTCAAAGTTTAAAATCAAGATTTCAATGTTGTTATATTTGCTTCCACTGTAAGGCTTATGTATGGTATTAGTTAAAACTATTTGTAGAAAGATGTTTACAAAACAATCTTTGTGACCATATGAAATGATTGATATGGAAACCTCACAACTCAGTCATCATGATATCATCATCAGCCATTTAACGGCCACTGCAGGACATAAGCCTCCCTTATGGTCCCATGAGAGAGGCCATGTTTATATCAGTACAGTACATAACAAGGTGGTCCATATTCAGACCAAGATGATTTAAATATCAATCTTACATATTACAATTTGTGTCGTCAAGAATATTATCTTGATATGTTGTAATTATCTTTTGTATATATTTTTATACAATATAGGTACCTACTACTACATATTTACAATAAGTAATCTTCCAATGTTCTTAATCTCTAAATGATTGGCATATCAACTTCCATAGACAAAAATTAGATTTATTACAACCCCTTACGTCTTCCATATCAAAAATAGTTCTTGTGCTAGCTATTTTATCTTATTAAGAATCTAGTAATTGATGGGGTGAATATTTGAGGAGTGTGTGATATAATATTATTATACTGTTAAAAATAATCATAATTGCCTCGAAATGGTGAGTAAGTACCTAATTTGTCTCTGAATTTATTATTATTTGTGAATGTATAATATCCAATCTTGTTATAACTTTATCATCTTATGCTATGATAGCATTTGTGCAAAAAAACTAATGTTAATTTAGGGTTTAATGTTTAACTATCAACAGAGTTCTGAAACAGGTGCCATTCAAAGTAAAAATGCCCATCAAGTTACTCATTTAAGAGACTTTATGTTGTACATTATGGTATGATAGTATGTATGTAGTTACATTTTGAAGTTTTATAAAAATATATTTGTATTGTGATTGTATTTAAATATTAAAAAGGCATTGTTGTATGTAATTAAATTACCTGTAAGATGTAATGAAACACAAGCTTGTCAAATATTCGCCCGCTTATTGTTTATTATATTTTATGGATGGATATTTTAAAATAGTAAGGTTATTAAAACAAATATAAATCCATACTTTGAGTCCGTTATTTTGGTTTACCGAGCGTCAAACACAACCACTGAATAAATACATTAAGGATTAAACTGTAAATTTGTTTTGCATAAACAGTAATTCATATAAGATGCTGATTATCAGCATGAGTAAAATTAAAGTAAGGTGTTAGTGTCATAAAAAATAATTAGTAGATTGGATAAAACATATTATATACATATTAGCATAACATTATTAGTGCAAATAGTAGAGAAAATATGAGCCCAGAAAGACAAATCAAGCTACTTGGGAGTAAGAATTGCATTCATCAATACATAACATTTACATAAAACAATGGAGCAAAGACCTACCCTGGCACGAGCAATGATGAACAAGCCCAATAAAGGTTGGACTACACAAAGCGGAGACTGATTAGATGTCCTGACACAACATAATATTCTTCACATAAAACTATTTTACGTATTTGCGTAAACATATTTCTGCAGTGTATTCCATCTATTTCATACAAAGAAGATTTTGCACTGATATTTCTTTGATAGTGCAATACAACTTTTTAATTAATTACGCCTAGTGTAGAATGTAGTGGTAGCGCATAAGTATAACATCTGCCTCACATTAGGGAGGTCATGGGTTTGAATGTATGACTGTATTTAAAGTTGCATACATAAATGTGTGAAGTTGTAGTAGCAATACCACTCTCTAACAGTGAAAGAAATCAAAGTGAGTAGACCCTAGCGTCAGAGGTATTTACAAACCTCTATGCTTGCTACATAGCATAAGGGCCCATCTATAAAGCTAACCTGCGGTTTCTTGAACACTAACAGGCTGTTAGCAGCGGTCAGTTGTCAAAAGTGTACAAAAAACACATCTAACAGCTATTAACAGTGGCTTAGCGTACAAGGAACTGGGGGTTAGTGCCGAAATTTCAGGGCTAACCAAAGCCTAGTATAGTTCAACCTTACCAATGATACTTAACACAATTGCTTGACAACAACTTTGTTAAGAATTAGAATTATAGTGCGACCAAACCATGCTGAATGACTGATTGGAGTAGTTGCATTGCAAACCAATACAAAAGAACCCGGAAAAATAAATTGACGAAAAAACTGAATTGTCAAAGGAGTTAGTCACGAAACTAGAAGTAGGTACCTATTCCGAAAATAACACAAAAGTACTTACAGATAGCATGCCATGCAGTAAAACAATACCAAAGCAAAAACCATTGGGGGTGGAATATTTTCAAAAGTTATTAGCGTCCATATGAAAAGGATACATCGCTTTGTTCTCTTCTTGTACATAATTCTGTAACCGCATTCTCGACATCTTATGGGATCTCTGGGTTTTATTTCATTCTCTCTATGACACTCTGAGAACAAACATGTTTATTAAGTTAATATTAGTTTGTATATGTACCTCCAGCAAAATCAAAGTAGTATTGTTCTTACCGCCACAAACATAAATCATTGGAACTTTAGTCACGGACTGTTCTTTGTTTACATCAGCCATTTTGATGAATCCCGAGGTATTAGAAGGTTTCAATAGTATCTAATAGATGTGTTGTTAAATTTGCAAATACAATTTTAACCTAAAAACTTATTGCCTTCGACTTCGAGTCTTCGACACTTCTAAGTTCCATTCGACATCGACATAATATTAGCAGTGTTGCCAGAGCCTACTCAGCCCAGGTTGCCATTTGTAGGTTCAAATGTTGCCATCAGAAGCCAAAAGTTGCCATTAGAAAAACTCAGTAAAAAATTCTGTGCGTTTTTATGTTATTAATATAAAAATATTTATACCTTTTAGGTACTGTTTATCGCTCTGTATTTTAGTTGATAAAAATTTATATCCAAAAATCCTGTTTTCAAAAAATGTTAATCCTTTTGGTTGATAAATAATTCATTTTACAAATTTTGTTTCCTTAAAAAATTTAAATCCATAATATCCTGAAAGTAAAAATGTTATAAAATGTAAAGAAAAAGATAAAAACCAAAATAAAATTTATGACGACTCCTATATCACAACACAAACACATTTTTCAAGAAGCTGAAATGGTTTTTCAAATTAATAAAAAAATATGCAAGCGCCCATGTTTTTAATTTTGCATTTAAAATGCATATTTTATATCCAATATTAAAAACATGCAAAAAATTAATATGTTTTTCCAGCACCTTTAATCAGTGGTTAGTATTATATTTTCCTAACCAATATGGTTTTTGTTTGCACAAATAGATGTAAATGAAACTTTAACAGATGCTTCCACAGCCATATAAGACGATTTATTGAGAAGGTTTCTGTTAACAGTCTTTATAAGTTTCAGTTGACTGAAAATACATTCCACGCAGGCATTTGAAAAAGGCAATACGAAAAGCAAGTTCACAACTTTTATTAAATTGGGGAACACTTGGTTGTTAGAGCATTTTTTGTTTTTCAAAATATATTATACTGTAGTGTACAATTTGTCCAGAAAAAGTAGAAATTAAAGAAGATGGTTTTGCTCAGACTTTTTATCTGTTTGTTAATAGCTTGCACTTACAAGCATTATAAAAACTTGACCTATTACTTCTTATTTTATGTTTTGTGTGCTTCAATAAATGAAGTAAACGTTTAGATTTTTCGATAAAACAAGTAGAAAACTTTCATTTCCGGTTTCTTGTAATTTTCGACAAACTCTAGACGTGTACAGTCGAGTTCATAAATATATGAACACTTCCGCGGCTTCAAAAATATGTGTACAAATATGGTTACAAAAATATCTAGCATGTTATGCAATCAAAAATATATCAACGTTTTACTGGTCATAAATATCAACACAAGGCTTCACAAATATATAAACAACTGAAAATTTATAAATATCTGCACAAAATATTGTCATATGTATGTCAACAACTATAGTTACACAAATATCTATACATTAATTGGTCATTTTTATGAGGACAAGCTGCCCTACAAATATATCGATACAAATGTCAGCCATATTTATGTGAACAACTTATAGGTACGAACTCCATGATAATCTTTTAAAGAGGTTGTCTATTAAATCTTTTAATTTAGATAAATAAGTGGCCATCAAGAAGTCATAAATATAATTATGACTTCTTGATGGCCACTTATTTACATAAATTAAAAGATTTATGAAAGATAACTTCATGATGTCACTGTCATAATCATAACAACCATCATCATGCCTTGTAAGAATTGCATGTAAAGTTTGTGTATTGCATAGGTACAGTCACCAGAACAAATATATGACGGTGGGCAGTAGTGCAAAAATATCTGATTCACTATTGAGATCATAAGAACATAATGACACTTTGCCGGTAAAAATATGTGATGCTTTGTGGGCGGTATAAATATCGTATCTCACTAATTGCATAAATATCGGACCATGTCGCTTAAAAATATTTGATCACAGCTAAAATCAAAATTATGTGACTGCTCTTGCTGGAATATTTATCTAGTCACTATGAAGGAATAAATATCGAATAATGGAAGGCGTCATAAATATGTGTAACTTAAACGCAAGCAAAAATATGTTTCATATTAGTGCGTGTAGTTTAGTGTCCGTGTAGCGTGTAGGTACCGATATCTTTTTTATTTTAATCGGGGTAAATTACTGAAATGATATTTATGTTAGCCTCCTTGCAGGCAAAACTTTACTGACATCTTAAAAAGCCTCTTATCCGTCAAGTCTGTCACAATAAAACAAACACATATTTTATACCTACTCCATTTCATAATTCGAGTCAGTAAAATGCATAGACATAGTAAAAGAATATACTACTCCCTACGGGAGATCAGATTTTCATGTTAGTGAAAAAGGGGTGCCAGCTAAAATAGTGATGGCTAGAGTCGATCGATTTAACGTTATTATCATTTTAATTTTAACCTGAATTAAGAAATTAATAATTAGTATTTTTCCGAGTACAATCGACAACATATCAAACTTTACTTTCATGCGCTTTACTTAGTTGCGTTTACGTGAATTTTCAACAAAAACATCGAAGTTTATAAGCAGTCTTTTTTACTATTGGTGTTTTGTCGTCTTAAAATACCGACCAAGTGCGAGTCACACTCGCGCACGGAGGGTTCCGTACCATTATACAATAGGAAAAAAATCACGTTTGTTGTATGGTAGCCCCCACTCAATATTTTGTGTTTTGTTTTGTAATATTTTATAAAAAACATAATTACTATAAACATAATTATCCTAGTGTGTGGCCAGAAGCGATGTATGTGCCTGTATGTAAATGTTTATGTTTTATTACTCAGTATCTGCAGAGTTTGAATAGCCGTAAATATTTATGCACCACAGATTTTGCACCAAACGGAAACCGACTTGTTGAAAGTTGAATGAACATGACATTGAACCAATTTCGAAAAAAAGCGGAACCGCGTTAGTAAAAAGCGGAAAGCGGATCCTTTAACAGAAAAGCGGAAATGCGGTACATCTGGCAACACTGACGTTCACTCAATCTACGTCGTTCAATCAATCAAATCCTGAAATGAATGAGTAACTGAATGAATGGAATTCAATGATTTGTCCATTGTGTGGAGACAAAGACAGTATTCATAGCTCCAATAGACGTTCAAGTTTTAGCGCGCGCTATGCGCGACAAGAAAAAATGGCAAATAGATAGCAAATTTTAAAAGCTCTGGCGAGCTAGTAGCAGCGTGAACAAACTAGCGAGCGAAATTGATATTGATCTATTTAACTGCAATGCAAAGTAGGTCAGGCAATACTTCAATGACAACTTCTTTGATAACTGAACACTTAATATAGTACATGCAATGTAAATATATACAGGGTGTTGATTTGTACAGTTTACTCCGACTCAGGGGTGGTTATATACATGATACTGAAGCAAAAAAAATAAAAAAAAAATATTTTTTTTTTTAGTGAAAAATCACCTAAAAATCATAAAGTTATATCCTCGTAAGGCCCGACCTTGAAAAGAACAATTGATTTTGTGATCACTTGAAGACATTGGGCCTCACGAGGATATGGCCTCTATCGCTTGCACGCGAGTCGGGTGTTGCGGGCCGTAGCGGGGCTGTGCGCTCGCGCCCCCCACCTGGCTGGCGTGGCGTGGCGTCGGCGCTCGGCACTAGTCAGTCCAATGAGCCGTTTTCAGAAGCACTAAAAAAAAAAATATTACGGCTGTCAAAGTAATGCAATTTTGGACCTCAGCCCTATAGCCATGTGTGACACATCATAAAATAGGTCTCAGCGAGCTGAACAAAAGTTACTATGACGCCAACAGCCAAATGTTTGTCGTTTCGGAGTTATATTTTATTGAACATTTTAGTTTTTTTTCAATACAATATAACTCCGAAAGGACAAACATTTGGCTATTGGCGTCATAGTAACTTTTGTTCAGCTCGCTGAGACCTATTTTATGATGTATCACACATGGCTATTGGGCTGAGGTCCAAAATTGCATTCTTTTGACAGCCGTAATATTTTATTTTTTTAGTGCTTCTGAAAACGGCTCATTGTGTTCTGTGAGTCAGTCTGCGACACAGAACACAATTACTCAAGAGAAGAAGTTCAACTACAAACAAAAAAAAAAATAATGTGCGTACTAGCACCTGCTGCCGGATGCCCACAGCAACTTCTCAGTGGCGGCAAAATTTGAATGTTTCAATAAGGTGCCAGGCACATAAAAACAAAAAGTATTTTGGATGAATAAGCAATTTCATTAATTGCAAACTCAGAAACTTCTTACAATACTACAAGACTTTTAGAACGATTCTGAGTTTGCAAATGAAATTGCTTATTCATCCAAAATACTTTTTGTTACTTACAACTAAAATACTTCAACGCCTTTTAGAAAACAATAAAATATTAAAGTGAAATATTTAATCAATACTTTAATGTAAACAAACCAATACAATGATACAAGATTATTCATAATAAAACAACATTACAAAGAAGGAGAAGCACAAGCTCAACTCGACGTCGTATGTTGAAATAAGAGTCACTTTCTCAAAACGAACTAGGAAAAACACAGACGGAGAATCACAAACAAGCTCAGCTCGACGTCGTATCCAAGCAATTACACAAGAAATATTTCAGAAACAAACCGAATCCGTTACCGAAATAAGTATACAACATACGCAAATAAAATTCGCCATCTTGTAAGTAAGCATGACGTTTGGCGTCGCCAGTTGCCACACTCAAAGTAAGTTTCTACTAAGTTTTTTTCCACCAAAAACAAAAATAAATTTCAATAACGCACGAAAATTGATATACTATTTCACAATTATTTACAAATCTTTTGGTTTAAAAAATTGTGCATTTGTTTTTTTTTTACAATAAGTCTAGGCCTGACTGAAATTCTACAAATCTTACCGAGGATTTTTTAATTTCAAAATGGCAATGAGGAAATCTAGCCCACGAAGGTATTCTCGGTCGCCCATACAAAGTAGACACCCCCTGGTCCTGGTCTGCGAGCTACCGGCATAGAGAGCGCGCGCGTGTCACTCGTGTCCGCACCCGACCCGACTTATGTACGTAACTTGCTTGTGTCGAACCCGTGCTGATGGCGGGTTATCCGATATCCTAATCGGCCGGCCGTAAGTTGTTACAACGTAAGAACTATTGTTTTTAACTTGCGACAGTGGGGGAGTTTCAATACACCAAGTCATGCACAGGGAAGAGGACAAACTGGACTCCCAGTGTAGGAAGCCATCTTGGACTTTAACGTGCTGTAAGTAGTTACAATTGCTACAGTAGGGACCGGCCTCAATAACTTTGTTGGTCCTAAGCCCGCAAAAGTATGAAGGGAAAGGCGAATCAAACAAGTGTTTACTATGCCTACCGTTTCAGTTTTTACGATCAAGCGATGCTATTCTGTGTCGCCGCCACCGCAGTGCAGTAGATAGTGGCGCGCGCGCGCTTGGCGGACCGACCGCGCAACGTGTGAACACACGTTATAATGATTTTAGGACTAAGTGAATACGAACGACCTTTTGTAAGCCAAATTTATGCTTGGATAAATTCAAATATGTTTTTAGTTACAAGCGATACGTAAACTATCCACCCGTAATCGGGTTTAACTGTACAAATCAACGCCCTGTATATATATTAATAATGGCTGTATTCATCGAACATAATGCGATGCATGTACTGTGTTACTACTCTTTTTATTTCATTGCAGAAATGTAGCAGTCTGTTGCTATAGGTGAAAACCTGTAATTGGCTCACTAACCAGTTGTATAAGTTTCATATACTGTTTTATCAGCTGTTGGTTTTCCATAGATAAGTAATAAAATAAATAAATAAAAAATAAAAGTAAAATTTAACATCTCGAAAGCACTCAAAGCCTCATAAATAAATAAATAATAACAACAAATAACTTTCATACAGCACAATCACTTGATGGTCCTAAACGAAACCAGGCAAGGACGTTACATACATGAAAATGAAATATATGGCCTCAAGTGAGAATCGAACCCACGACCTCTTTCTTGCTTGGTAGGTAACTTTAACAGATAGACCAACGAGGCGGTCAAAAATTAGTCATTCACTCACAGATTAGAAAGATTTTCCGTAAAACAAAAAAAAATCTCTTCATAATCTGTGTGGGCTACTCATCCTCTAGAGCCCATTTAACGCTCATACGGGAAATGGGAGCCATCACGATTACTCTTCAACCAAAAAATTAACAAAACGTACTTTAAATAATATCTTCGTTATTATAATTATCAATACAATAATAAAATTTGTAAAATTAAAAAATATTTTTTTCATACAAAACGGAGAAATGAAATGATTAATGGGAAACAAAGGATCCCGACTTTACGGATCGAAACAAATTGCACAAATATAAGAACCTGCACTATCAGTCCCAGTACACTCCTTATGGGCCCAGTTTTCACAACATCTGCATCGGTACCACATCTCTCTACTTTTCCCTGTGTCTATCTATGTAGGCTACCATTTGCCGCTGACCACCATTCTGAAAAGTAATAACATAAAATATTGTACTCATCCATCCATCCACGGTATAGGTGTTCTGTGCCATCCACAGAGCACAAATACTACATCCATCCCAAAATCATCCACTCTGTGATTGTTTGTTTCACAGACCTACTAAATATATGGACCCGTTGTACCTACAGAAATAGGGTGCCAAAAAGTTGTCGCAATAAATGGCCGCCTTCTAGTGCCGCGCCGGAGCTATCGAAAATATCGATATCGATATTAGCGCCAGCATCATCAGCAGTGCTCAAGCAGCTCCGTCACGAGTAGGGAATTAATGTTTACCGATTATTAGCCACGAAATATACAATGAGCCGTTTTCAGAGAACTAAAAATAATAATAATACGGCTGTCAAAGGAATGCATTTTTGGACCTCAGCCCAATAGCCATTTGTGATACATCATAAAATAAGTCTCAGCGAGCTAAACAAAAGTTACTATTACGCCAACAGCCAAATGTTTGTCGTTTCGGAGTTATATTTGGTTGAAAATGTTAGTTTTTTTTCAATACTATATAACTCCGAAAGGACAAACATTAGGCTGTTGGCGTCATAGTAACTTTTGTTCAGCTCGCTGAGACCTATTTTATGACGTATCACACATGGCTATTGGGCTGAGGTCCAAAATTGCATTCCTTTGACAGCCATATTATTATTTTTTTTTTAGTTCTTCTGAAAACGGCTCATTGTGGTGTTGGTGTTTTATACAAGACCGCGGCTTTGAAGTAAATTCGGGTTGTAAGAATTACTATTTTGTGGTTTTGTCAAAGGTGATAATTCGTAAAGTAGATCGTCGCAGTCGAACAAACACCGTTGAAACTCACAGATACTTCTATATTTAACAAAAAGTACGTCCATGGATTGAAGAAATAATTTAAATATGAAGGTGCTTTATACTTTGTAAATTAACATTTACATTTACATACCGGTACACACATTATAAGAGAATATTATTTATTGTACTAGGAAAATGATGAAGACATGAATATTTAGTTTTATCATTGGGAAGTAAAGATTTCGATTACCAGGACATTAATTATATGCAGCAAAGGTAGTATGAAAACGCGAGTCGCGCGCGACAACGTCAAAAGTCGTCAGAATTTGACAGTTAATGTACTGGAAAGTCGCGACTTTTGACGTTGTCGCGCGTGACTCGCGTGCTCGTACTACCTTCGCAGGTACTTCACACAAAACACTACAAAATCACTTCAAGAGACAAAGTCAAATCAAAAAAATTTTATTTCCTTTCTTTTAATCTTCATTATATCATGTAAAAGTGCAAACTTCCTATTTCTTTTGCACACTTTATCATTGAAACGTTTGATTTTGTTGCGCTGCTTCTTGCACGTTGAGTTAGTCGCTTATTTTTTTTCTTCATTACGACGCATCTGGAATGAGAGAAAAATGTGAATATTGATCTAAATCAAATAAAGATAGCGCTGACAATAAAACAAAAATAAGTCTTTATAAAATACGTTAAAAATACCTCTTCACTGGGGTTGTCAGGGTTCAAATCGATTGACTGTGATAGGGCACGGCAGAGATAAGTGATTCCTGCAAATTCCCTTGTGGAATTAAAATTGCCCCTGCAATTGTCACTGCAGAGCTGAGTGGATATTGTACATTGTCTCGATCAAATAAAACGGCCCTTTTCTTTACTGTAGTCCTCTGCGAAAAATTGGTACAATGTCGTTATTATTTCCGTTTTAAAATTTAAGTTTTAGGCAATAAGTACATATAATATAATATTAAACAGAAACACTTATTTGTAACATTATGTTTTTATGCTCTCACTATGTGAAGCAGATCACGTAACGAGACTCACCACAAGAAAATGGAGGGAACCGCATTATCACGCAATCTCACCACATCAAGTGTTCTGTTGAAGCTGTCCGCGTTAATGTGCAGCGAGCAGACATATTATTGCTTGTGTCGTGAATTTAAGGATCTTAAGGCTTCACTACTGGGAAACCTAGAAAATGGTAATAATAAGGTTATTTAGTAACTGAATTATTTTAGCTCTACTGTTATAACAATTATCGACGTTTTATGTTCCATCCAATGACTTTGTCCCGCACTACGGTTTGATAACAAATAATAACAAATGAAATATTGCTTTACCTACGAAAATATCAGGTTATTGAGCAGTAAGAAACTAAAATTTGTCTTAGAGGTTTAAGTTGAGACTTGAGGACCCTAATACGACCAGATTGTACGACATTTCTGTAAAAACCAGGTACTAACCTATGAAGAGTCAACTCCGGTCGATTTTTGTTCTTTTGCGACTTACACTGCACAATAGAACATACAGGCATATTATTTATTAATGCCGCAACAATCCCACATCATAAATAACTGCCAATTAGTAGTAGGTATTGACTTCACAAATTGCAAATAACTCTTTTTTTTTTTTTTTTTTTTTTAAAGAGTTTTGGCTTGGTTTCAAGACCTTTAAGCCATATCTTATTTTTATAAAGTCATAATGCACTTCACATTTTAATACAAATAGTTAAACTTTTTCTATTTACACTTATATTTTAGACACTGTATTTTTCACAAATTTTTACACGATAGGATAGCATTCAGGAGTTTTAAGCAAGTCTTTGAGGTGGTGGCGGGAGAAAAAGTCACTTTTGCCTATTTCTAACAAATCACTCGCGAAAATCAGTCTTTGTACATTGAAAGATGGACAGTCATAAATTAAATGTTCAACGTTTCCAACGGCATTTTTACAGTGTTCACAGATATTTGTTCCAATGTTGATTCTTGAAAGGTGTGATGGTGCACAGTTATGGCCAAAACGCAATCTATTTATTGTGGTTATGAAGCTGCGGCTAGCGATAGCCAGTTTCGATTCGTACCAAGGTGAGTTAGGTATTTTTTCTTGGATGTTTCCGTACCAAAGTCCTTTGCCTTCTTTCTCTTGATTACTCTTCCAGAATGTTTCCCAAGAGTTTAATATTTCTAAATTTATTACACTGTAATAGTCGGTCATAGGGACCCAAAAAGCGCGCCTTACATCTAAACAATTTGTACCTTCATACGCAACTTTATCAGCTATTTCATTCCCAGATATACCTCTGTGTGAAGGTATCCACATTAGAGATATCTGCATTCCTAAAGCTTCATTGGATATTAAGAGGGATTTAATAGCATATAGGATATAGTTAGTTTTGTAGTTAAATTTTAAATTCTTTAGTGCTTGAATGACACTTAATGAATCTGTTAAGATTAAGATTCTTTTAAGGTTAGGTTTAACAACTTTGAGAAGTTTTAATGCCTCAAAAATTGCATATGCTTCTGCTGTAAAAATTGAACAACTACTGTGTAAAGTAAAACTCTGCGAATTGCCCGTTTGTGAGTCATATATAGCAGATCGGCAGTAACATTCTCCCTTACTGCCATCCGTATATATTTTATAAACATCTCCATAATCTGATAAAAAGTATAGAAAGTTTTTATTATCAGAAATAATTTTATCAATTACAGATACTGGATATACTGTATTCTTATATGGATGAGCAAAACAAGACCAACAAGAGCCTTGTTTATAAATATGTGAAAATTTCTTCATGCCTTCAATTAAACTATTGGATATTGTCTCACGGAACATTGGAAATTCGGAATTTTGATGGTAAGTTAAATTAGGTATGATTTTATTTATTATAGGATTATCAGATGAGAGCAATTTTAGAATATATCTTTTAATTAATTTAAGCCTTCTATACTGTAGAGGCATTATTTTGGTTTCAACTTCCATGGCCCTTATGGGAGTTGAACACATAGCGCCAGAGATAATTCGCAGAGCTTTGTTCTGGACTATATCTAATTTATTTACATGTACACTATTTACATAAGCTAGAGTGCTATAGTCAAAATGACTTCTAACTATAGCCTTATATAGCATGGCCAGAGTTTTTGGGTCGGCTCCCCATGAAACACCAGCCATGCATCTCATAATATTTAAACCTGCTAGTGACTTGGCTATTATATGTTTGATATGCTGTTCAAATGTTAATTTTCTATCTAATATTATGCCCAAAAATTTATGTGTTTGAACGATTGGAATTGGAGTGCCATCATATTTAACTTGAACATGTGGTTCATCTTTACTAAATAACATAGTATGACTCTTGTTAGTATTGACCTTAAGATGGAGCCTATTGGCATAATAGAAATTTAGTTTATTGAGAGAATTATTAATGTTATTTATGGCAGTATCTATAGAATAATTTGAGCTGTATAAAATAATGTCATCAGCAAACTGTAATATATTTACACTATCAGTATTTACATAATGCAGGATTTCACATACATACAGGTTAAACAGTAATGGTGATAAAATAGATCCTTGCATTGTACCTTTACTTACAGGGCGAGGACCATATAATATATTGTTGTATTTGACATACAAAATTCGATTATTAAGAAAGTTATATATCCATTGGCATAATATGCCAGGTATCCTTAAATTTGAGAGTACTTTAACTAGAATTCCTGGGTCAATGCTATCAAATGCAGCTTGGATATCTAAAAATGTGCACACTGTACTTAATCCGTTATCTTTACACTTTTTCAGGTCTGATATTAATGAAAGGAAACTGTCTGCGCAGCTTCTACCTCTTCGAAAGCCATATTGAATATCAGGAATTATTTTATTGGCTTCAATATGCCAATCGAGACGAACCTTAATCATTGCTTCAAAAATTTTACCCAAACAGGAAGAAAGGGATATAGGACGATAGGAATCTGCACAATCAGGAGATTTATCTGGTTTTAGAATGGGAATAACACATTGTGTTTTCCATGAGTCTGGAATCGACATATTGGACCACAGGTTATTTAAAATTGCAAGAAATAATTTTTGGGCTCCTTCATCTAAATTCTTGATTAGAAGATAAGGAAAGTCATCCAAGCCGGGAGCAGTGTCCCGCCTTGAATTTAGGCTCATGATGAATTCGTGCCAAGTGAATGGTTCTATCAAAAACTTAGAGTTACTATCATTATTATGTTTTGAAAAGAAGGATTGCAAATTTTCAGTGATAAGATTACTGTTATCTGATAGCTTATTCAGGAACTGGGGAATGAATTCATCATTATAGGTCTTACTTTTGGATTTTGCACCATTAAACATTTTAATTAAGTTCCATATACGACTGATTGGCGTAGTTCTATTAAATGTGTTACACAAATTATCCCAGCTGTAATGTTTTTGTTCAGCTAATGTTCTTTTTTTGAGTGCGTCTGCCTTTTTGTAATTAATATAATTGTCCATGGTCGGATTGGCTCTATAGTGTTTTAGTGACTCATAGGATTTAATTACACTTTGTTCGCAAATATCATTCCACCATGGGCATGGAGGTCTACTACGGTATTTACTTGATTTAGTGAACTTTGGTATACATTGTTGTTTAAGCATTTCAAGTTTATTACAGAATTCATTGTATGAATTTATAGGATTGTATTGATTTATTTCCATGTTTTGGTATAATTGCTGAGATAAATTTTTATAATGTAACCAATCAGTCTTTTTATACAAAAACTTGTCAATTGGCTCATTTGTCTGGTATTTTTCAATGCGCAGCTGGATTTGAGTGATGGTAGGGTAATGGTAACTACCCATGCTATCATCGTGTACTGACCATTCACATAAGGGGGCTATGCATGGGCTTACAAAAGTGATGTCAATTGCAGATGGATTTTGTGTAGGTCTATTGACAGTAGTATAATTGCCATTGTTTAATATGCATAAATCATTCTCATCAATTAAATTATAAAGTTCATGCCCTCTGCCTTTGGTTGATACACATCCAAAGGCAACATGATGCGCATTGAAATCACCAGAAACAAATATTGGCTTAGGCAAATCTCTTACAACATGGCGCAATTTATTTATTCTAATGTGCCCACTAGTAGGGGGGCAGTAGACACATAAAACAGTCAGGTTACCATTATCTGTAGAAAGGGATAAAGCGACAGTTTGTATATCTTCATAAAAATTGGTATCTAAGATTTTATACTTAAGTGTTTTCCTAATAACAATTGCTACTCCATTATGAGCATTCTTAGAGTTGCGATTGAATACATTGTAACCTGGAAATTTAATGCTATCATTATTTTTGAACCATGTTTCATTTAATAAGCATATGTCAATACTTTGTTTATTACGAAATCTAATTAATAATGCCTTTTTACTATTAGCGCTTTGAATGTTAAATTGTGCAATGCGTATGTGAGAGCTGTTACCTGTGCAATTACTATCCATTATTTTAAGTTTTTAATAAGCATATCTTTGATAGCAGCCGTTGTTATAGAGCTGCCCTCAGGGTTGTTGGCAAGCTGGATCAGTGTCTGTACCAGGGCCGACAGTACATCACTGCTTCCAATTATTTGTGATTTTATGTCATCACTGTTAGTATTTACATTATGTACAGAACTATTTACAGATTTGTTTACAATTTTATTTACATTCTTTTTTACAAAAGAGGGACTAGGCCGGGAGGTTTCAGTCAGAGCAGGGAATTCAGTCATAGATTTTGTGTTCAGTACAGAAGAGTAACTTATTTTATTTTTCTTTTCCATCATTTTTTTCATTTTAATAGGACATAATTTTGATATTGCCAAGTGAGGTCCACTGCAGTTAGAACAGCAAAGATCGTTTGGCCTGTCACATTCTCTATAAGAATGTTCACCTGAACATATACTACACTTCTGAACTGAACTATTACAGACTTTAGCAGAATGGTTGAATTTGAAACATTTGAAACATTGTTGTAGAGGAGGGACATATTCAAATACTCTGTATGAGAACAAGTCGTACTGCACGATTTCTGGTAAATTATTGGATAAAAATGTAAGGCTTATTGTCTGTAAAGGTATTCTCTCGTCTCCCACCTTTTTTGTGAATCTTCTGACTGTTATTATTTCATAGATGGATGATAATTTTGTATATACATAATTCTTCATTAGAGATATTTGTAGGTACAAAACGGATCACTCCGGTTTTTTCGATTTGTGTTGCTGGTATATAAGCTTTCAGTTCATGCTTGGTGAGGAAGTTGGTATTTAGTAAGAAGTTATTAGCATTATTGGCCAGTTTGAAAGTTATACTTATCTTATTGGCATTGACTCTTTGCAGGGACTGTACACCTTTCACTTCGCTAGAGAAGATGTTGTTTAGATAAACCGGGCTTTTGTTCCCGATTTTTCCGCAGGGTTTCACACTTTCAACGAACACTTTGAATGTCAGGTTGGGGCTATTTTCCGGGTATAGTCTTTTATAATTAGGTTTAAAATATGGCACATAACAGTCTTCACCTAAATACCTATCTCCCGCCACCGCTGAAGCAGGTCTCTTTAAATTCCTCACTATACGAGGAGTCTTGGGGTCCGGGGGCTTTTCCCCCGGCCCCTCATCATCATCCATAGTTTCGTGTCGCTTTGACCACCTATTAATAGTTTGCACTTAGTTTAAAACAAATAACTAATAATTTTAAAATTTTGGAAAAAGTTTTCGTATCTTTGCTGTTTCCCGCCCAAACAGCCAATCGCAAATAACTCTTTTTTTTTTTTTTTTTAAAGAGTTTTGGCTTGGTTTCAAGACCTTTAAGCCATATCTTATTTTTATAAAGTCATAATGCACTTCACATTTTAATACAAATAGTTAAACTTTTTCTATTTACACTTATATTTTAGACACTGTATTTTTCACAAATTTATACACGATAGGATAGCATTCAGGAGTTTTAAGCAAGTCTTTGAGGTGGTGGCGGGAGAAAAAGTCACTTTTGCCTATTTCTAACAAATCACTCGCGAAAATCAGTCTTTTTACATTGAAAGATGGACAGTCATAAATTAAATGTTCAACGTTTCCAACGGCATTTTTACAGTGTTCACAGATATTAGTTCCAATGTTGATTCTTGAAAGGTGTGATGGTGCACAGTTATGGCCAAAACGCAATCTATTTATTGTGGTTATGAAGCTGCGGCTAGCGATAGCCAGTTTCGATTCGTACCAAGGTGAGTTAGGTATTTTTTCTTGGATGCTTCCGTACCAAAGTCCTTTGCCTTCTTTCTCTTGATTACTCTTCCAGAATGTTTCCCAAGAGTTTAATATTTCTAAATTTATTACACTGTAATAGTCGGTCATAGGGACCCAAAAAGCGCGCCTTACATCTAAACAATTTGTACCTTCATACGCAACTTTATCAGCTATTTCATTCCCAGATATACCTCTGTGTGAAGGTATCCACATTAGAGATATCTGCATTCCTAAAGCTTCATTGGATATTAAGAGGGATTTAATAGCATATAGGATATAGTTAGTTTTGTAGTTAAATTTTAAATTCTTTAGTGCTTGAATGACACTTAATGAATCTGTTAAGATTAAGATTCTTTTAAGGTTAGGTTTAACAACTTTGAGAAGTTTTAATGCCTCAAAAATTGCATATGCTTCTGCTGTAAAAATTGAACAACTACTGTGTAAAGTAAAACTCTGCGAATTGCCCGTTTGTGAGTCATATATAGCAGATCGGCAGTAACATTCTCCCTTACTGCCATCCGTATATATTTTATAAACATCTCCATAATCTGATAAAAAGTATAGAAAGTTTTTATTATCAGAAATAATTTTATCAATTACAGATACTGGATATACTGTATTCTTATATGGATGAGCAAAACAAGACCAACAAGAGCCTTGTTTATAAATATGTGAAAATTTCTTCATGCCTTCAATTAAACTATTGGATATTGTCTCACGGAACATTGGAAATTCGGAATTTTGATGGTAAGTTAAATTAGGTATGATTTTATTTATTATAGGATTATCAGATGAGAGCAATTTTAGAATATATCTTTTAATTAATTTAAGCCTTCTATACTGTAGAGGCATTATTTTGGTTTCAACTTCCATGGCCCTTATGGGAGTTGAACACATAGCGCCAGAGATAATTCGCAGAGCTTTGTTCTGGACTATATCTAATTTATTTACATGTACACTATTTACATAAGCTAGAGTGCTATAGTCAAAATGACTTCTAACTATAGCCTTATATAGCATGGCCAGAGTTTTTGGGTCGGCTCCCCATGAAACACCAGCCATGCATCTCATAATATTTAAACCTGCTAGTGACTTGGCTATTATATGTTTGATATGCTGTTCAAATGTTAATTTTCTATCTAATATTATGCCCAAAAATTTATGTGTTTGAACGATTGGAATTGGAGTGCCATCATATTTAACTTGAACATGTGGTTCATCTTTACTAAATAACATAGTATGACTCTTGTTAGTATTGACCTTAAGATGGAGCCTATTGGCATAATAGAAATTTAGTTTATTGAGAGAATTATTAATGTTATTTATGGCAGTATCTATAGAATAATTTGAGCTGTATAAAATAATGTCATCAGCAAACTGTAATATATTTACACTATCAGTATTTACATAATGCAGGATTTCACATACATACAGGTTAAACAGTAATGGTGATAAAATAGATCCTTGCATTGTACCTTTACTTACAGGGCGAGGACCATATAATATATTGTTGTGTTTGACATACAAAATTCGATTATTAAGAAAGTTATATATCCATTGGCATAATATGCCAGGTATCCTTAAATTTGAGAGTACTTTAACTAGAATTCCTGGGTCAATGCTATCAAATGCAGCTTGGATATCTAAAAATGTGCACACTGTACTTAATCCGTTATCTTTACACTTTTTCAGGTCTGATATTAATGAAAGGAAACTGTCTGCGCAGCTTCTACCTCTTCGAAAGCCATATTGAATATCAGGAATTATTTTATTGGCTTCAATATGCCAATCGAGACGAACCTTAATCATTGCTTCAAAAATTTTACCCAAACAGGAAGAAAGGGATATAGGACGATAGGAATCTGCACAATCAGGAGATTTATCTGGTTTTAGAATGGGAATAACACATTGTGTTTTCCATGAGTCTGGAATCGACATATTGGACCACAGGTTATTTAAAATTGCAAGAAATAATTTTTGGGCTCCTTCATCTAAATTCTTGATTAGAAGATAAGGAAAGTCATCCAAGCCGGGAGCAGTGTCCCGCCTTGAATTTAGGCTCATGATGAATTCGTGCCAAGTGAATGGTTCTATCAAAAACTTAGAGTTACTATCATTATTATGTTTTGAAAAGAAGGATTGCAAATTTTCAGTGATAAGATTACTGTTATCTGATAGCTTATTCAGGAACTGGGGAATGAATTCATCATTATAGGTCTTACTTTTGGATTTTGCACCATTAAACATTTTAATTAAGTTCCATATACGACTGATTGGCGTAGTTCTATTAAATGTGTTACACAAATTATCCCAGCTGTAATGTTTTTGTTCAGCTAATGTTCTTTTTTTGAGTGCGTCTGCCTTTTTGTAATTAATATAATTGTCCATGGTCGGATTGGCTCTATAGTGTTTTAGTGACTCATAGGATTTAATTACACTTTGTTCGCAAATATCATTCCACCATGGGCATGGAGGTCTACTACGGTATTTACTTGATTTAGTGAACTTTGGTATACATTGTTGTTTAAGCATTTCAAGTTTATTACAGAATTCATTGTATGAATTTATAGGATTGTATTGATTTATTTCCATGTTTTGGTATAATTGCTGAGATAAATTTTTATAATGTAACCAATCAGTCTTTTTATACAAAAACTTGTCAATTGGCTCATTTGTCTGGTATTTTTCAATGCGCAGCTGGATTTGAGTGATGGTAGGGTAATGGTAACTACCCATGCTATCATCGTGTACTGACCATTCACATAAGGGGGCTATGCATGGGCTTACAAAAGTGATGTCAATTGCAGATGGATTTTGTGTAGGTCTATTGACAGTAGTATAATTGCCATTGTTTAATATGCATAAATCATTCTCATCAATTAAATTATAAAGTTCATGCCCTCTGCCTTTGGTTGATACACATCCAAAGGCAACATGATGCGCATTGAAATCACCAGATACAAATATTGGCTTAGGCAAATCTCTTACAACATGGCGCAATTTATTTATTCTAATGTGCCCACTAGTAGGGGGGCAGTAGACACATAAAACAGTCAGGTTACCATTATCTGTAGAAAGGGATAAAGCGACAGTTTGTATATCTTCATAAAAATTGGTATCTAAGATTTTATACTTAAGTGTTTTCCTAATAACAATTGCTACTCCATTATGAGCATTCTTAGAGTTGCGATTGAATACATTGTAACCTGGAAATTTAATGCTATCATTATTTTTGAACCATGTTTCATTTAATAAGCATATGTCAATACTTTGTTTATTAAGAAATCTAATTAATAATGCCTTTTTACTATTAGCGCTTTGAATGTTAAATTGTGCAATGCGTATGTGAGAGCTGTTACCTGTGCAATTACTATCCATTATTTTAAGTTTTTAATAAGCATATCTTTGATAGCAGCCGTTGTTATAGAGCTGCCCTCAGGGTTGTTGGCAAGCTGGATCAGTGTCTGTACCAGGGCCGACAGTACATCACTGCTTCCAATTATTTGTGATTTTATGTCATCACTGTTAGTATTTACATTATGTACAGAACTATTTACAGATTTGTTTACAATTTTATTTACATTCTTTTTTACAAAAGAGGGACTAGGCCGGGAGGTTTCAGTCAGAGCAGGGAATTCAGTCATAGATTTTGTGTTCAGTACAGAAGAGTAACTTATTTTATTTTTCTTTTCCATCATTTTTTTCATTTTAATAGGACATAATTTTGATATTGCCAAGTGAGGTCCACTGCAGTTAGAACAGCAAAGATCGTTTGGCCTGTCACATTCTCTATAAGAATGTTCACCTGAACATATACTACACTTCTGAACTGAACTATTACAGACTTTAGCAGAATGGTTGAATTTGAAACATTTGAAACATTGTTGTAGAGGAGGGACATATTCAAATACTCTGTATGAGAACAAGTCGTACTGCACGATTTCTGGTAAATTATTGGATAAAAATGTAAGGCTTATTGTCTGTAAAGGTATTCTCTCGTCTCCCACCTTTTTTGTGAATCTTCTGACTGTTATTATTTCATAGATAGTGAGGGCGCCACCGTCGCCGCAAACAGTCAACCTCTGAGAACGTGTTTTTCGAATAATCATTTTAAATTAACAAAACTGTTCAACATAAACGAAAGTGACAAAATTGTGTTAAGGAGTAATCAGTGTTCCTTCACAAGTGTTTGCATGGTCAAATATAAAGATTTGCAAAAAAAAAACATGCAATACAAACGATTCAAAGAAGTGTTGAAAGCCTTGATAGCCACTGACTATTTGTGTGATAAACCGGTAATTTCTTGACGAACATTATTCAAAGTGACTAATAAAGTGAGGAAATGTGAAAAGTGTTTAAAAAGTGTGTGCTATAAAGTAACGTGACTCATGAGTCCAAAGTTCAATAACAGCTAATGCTAACATAACAATCTTACAATATGTACTACATTTTTGCTTGAGTTCACAAGTGTCGCGGTAGCCTAGTGGTCTTAAAAGTTGGCATCTTGTGTCGCGTCCTTAGGCACCCGGTTCAAGCCCTTGCCACAGTAATCTTTTTGTTAGACTATATTTATAAAAAGTGACATCTACAGTAAGGACGATGAATTTCTTTGACAATATTACGCGCAGGCGACAGCAGCGAACCCATTCAGATAGTGCAGACGAATCTGCATGCGCCTCCCGACCACTAGATGTCACTACCAGCAGTCTACCAGAGATATCGGATGACGAACAAAACTGCGAACTTATAAAATTACGAGAACAGATAGAGAAACTTGTTCTCGATCTTAGTAGTGCCCACGGGGAAATCGAATCCCTCACGATCGAAAATAGTAATTTAAGAAAGATCAATGAAGACCTGATAAAAAAAAATGATCTCTACAAACAAGTAACAGCCAGCCCGGTCAAAAAGTTAAAGACTAAAACAAAAACCCTTACGCCAAAAAAAGGAGTATCAAATATTGTAACAAACACGCAAGAAACACAAACAGATTTTAAGCAAACACCAACGAAACAGGAGAGTCAGAAAAATATACCAACGACCGGAGAGGCGTCAAGGGAAAAAAGTAAGCGAAATAAGGTCAAAACAAAACATCCGAAAAAACAAGAATGTTCTACCACTAGATCCCACCTGACTGTACAAACAGACCATCAAATAAAAAAAAAGAAGATCCATATACTTAGTTGTGATAATATTAATAGTATCACATCAATTGCTGAGTCAACATTAAGTTCGGAATTTGAAAAATGTCATTTTCTGACGCCACACAGCGGAACAAAACATCAATTAGTCGGCCTGAAAGATAAAGTGAAAAATTTCACGCTTGACGATTACTGCATAATATTAATTGGACGAGAAGATTTTGAGACAACAAAGGACTACTTTGATCTCATCTTTTACATTAGAAAGGCACTGGAAGAATTGATACATACCAATATAATAATATGTCTACCGACGATTAAACATTCACAATTTGCCACCATGTACAACTGGAGAGTTGAAAACTTCAACAACCTCATTTACCTAGATTTAATAACACATGAACATGCGTGGTTCTTAGACTGTAACAAGAACCTCAAATATGACTACACGATGTTTTCCAGGCATACTGGAATAATAAATAATGCCGGAATGTGTACCGTATTTAGAGATTTAAAAAATCTAATAAAGGATATTGATACCTTCAACAACAAATCCCAATCACAATTAAATACTCCGAACGAAGAAGACATACAGGAAAATAGTACGTTTTTTCGTGAATAAGTGGATTAATATTATGCATCAGAATATTGCAGGTCTATTAAATAAATCGGATGAACTCACGGTCTGCCTTGAAGGGCTGTCTGATAACGGTAAATGCGTGGATGTAATATGCCTAACGGAACATTTCATGGAGTTAGGCTCTGAAAAGTTTTTAACAGTTCCGAACTTTAACTTAGCCGCTTTCTATAGCAGAAAAAAAAGTAAGAGAGGAGGATCCTGCATCTTGGTGAAAAACGGACACGATTTCACCGATCTTCCAGATGTGGCCAAGCGGTCAGTAAGTGGTGTAATTGAATGTTGTGCTGTGGAACTCACCGCCCATGGAATTATAATTGTAAGTGTATATAGAGTGCCCAAACCAGCCAATCTTAATCTCTTCTTCGAGCGCCTGGACGGACTGCTATTGGAACTATCGAGGAAACGTAAGCATTTAATAGTTGCTGGCGACTTTAATATAGATTTACTAAAAGAAAGTGCTGTTAAACTAGAGTTTGAGTGTTTACTTTTGAACTTTAACCTAAAACTAGAATTAAGACAGCCAACGAGACTTGTAAGTGGAAGCTGTATAGATAATTTTGCACATGACTTCAGAAAAAATTGTAAAGCGGAAGTGATAGAATTATCATTATCTGACCATACTGCTCAGCTGCTAAAATGTCCAGCAAAAAAAGTCTGCCTCCTACCTTTTTGGCGTACCAAACGGAGAGACTACAATAAAGAAAATATGGAGAAATTTAAGGAAATTATTAAAACTCTTTCTTTTTCCAAAATATATGAAACCAGTGACCCAAACACCGCGTATAATGAATTCATAGAAGAATTTCGATTGTTCTACGACCTTTGCTTTCCCTATAAAGTAGTCACAATAAAAACAGTTAAACGCCCTAGCTGGGTTTCGCGTGGTATAAAAGCTTGCAGCCGAAAAAAGAGAAAGTTACTATGGTTGTACAGACTTGAACCTAATACACTAAATAAAACAAATTTTAAAAATTATACACAAATTTTCAAAAAAATCGTACGTTTAACAAAACGCGCCCAAAATAATTATAAAATAAAAATGTCGGACAATAAGTCTAAGGCCACATGGCAAATAATAAATAGTTCGAAGCAAACCATACCTAAAGACTCTATCTCTAAAATAGAAATTGACAAAAAGACGATTACAGATCCACAAGCCATATCAAATGCATTTAATGACTTTTTCATTGACAAAATTAAGCCCATTGACAATGCTGGCACACACACACGTTTATTAGGATCCTATATTACACCGTGTAGTAATTCGATGTTCATGGAGGCTAGTATTCCATACGATATTTTTAGAATAATTAAATCATTAAAAAATACAAACAGTGTGGGATACGATGGCGTCTCTACAAAGATAATAAAATACGTAGCCCTAGAAATTTGCCATCATCTAAGTCATATTATTAATCTAAGCATAGCAGCGGGTATATATCCTAATAATTTGAAACAAGCGATAATAAAACCAGTCTTTAAAAAAGAAAACCGACACCTAATGGAATTTTATAGACCAATTGCCCTTATTCCGATAATAGCAAAAATTTTTGAGAAATATATTTATGCGAAAATGTACGCCTATCTGGAACATAATAACATATTAACTAAGGAACAAAAGGGATTCAGGCAAAATAAGACGATTAATCTGGCTGTTTACGATTTCTTAAACACAGTTATGACATGTGTAGATGCAAGAGTTCCAGTCTCTGCGTTATACATGGATATGACACAGGCTTTCGATTACGTAGAACATACTATCTTACTGCGAAAGCTTGAGGCATACGGAATAAGGGGAAATGTGTGGAAATTAATAGAGTCATATCTTAAAAACAGGACACAATGTACAGAAATCTCAAAAATCAATCCTAAAACTAAACATGAAGATATTTATAGGTCACGTGAGCGTGAAGTTCGCCATGGCGTCCCACAGGGCAGTGTAATGGGACCGTTACTATTCTTACTGTACATTAATGATCTTCCCAGAGCCACTCCACACCCAATGACCCTATTTGCAGATGATAGCACTGTCACAATCCAATGTGACCAAGAAACTTTTTACGAATGTGATATAAATCGGACTCTACAATCTATTATAATTTGGTTAAACAATAATAACTTGAAGGTAAATTTAAGTAAAACTAATTTTATGCAATTTAGCCAAAGGTTACCAACAGCAAATTTGGATATTCATTATGAAAATATTAAAATACAACAAGTAGAGACCACAAAATTCTTAGGACTAACGGTGGACCGAAATTTAAACTGGAAAGCGCATATTGCGGAACTTTGCAAAAAAGTTAGCTCATCTGCTTATCTCCTCTATAAACTTGCCCCTGTCACTAATATTGATGCTCTAATTACTGCATATCATGGCACGGTAGCTTCATTGTTGCGGTATGGTCTGATCTTTTGGGGTAACTCAACGGACAGAGAGATAGCATTCAAAGTACAAAAAAGGTGTCTAAGGGCAATGTTTGGACTGAAAAAGACGGATAGTTGTAAACCATACTTTCAAAACTACAATATTCTAACACTTCCGTCAATGTATATTTTAGATGTAGCACTCTTTGTAAAATCGAACCCAGGCATTTTCCGACCGATCTCGCTAGTCAGAACCCGCTTACAACGGGATGAAAATAGAGTATGTATACGTAGAGCCAATACCGCACTTATGCATAAAAGTCTATATTGTATGGGGCCTATGATTTACAATAAAATACCAAGAGATATACGAGAATTTGACATGGGCCAATTCAAATTTAAATTGAAAAAAATGCTACTAGAAAAATGCTACTATAAGCTAACAGAATTTCTAACTGATTGATTTATTATTATATGACTATGTACTGACTCTTCTACACACAAACTTGACTTTGAAATGTACTTTAATATTTGACAAGTTGATATTTCATTTTTTTTTAACATAATTGACGTAAATATAGCTCGTATGGAAAGTATTTTGTGATAGAGATATATTTTAATGACAAACGATGGTGCTCTCTCTAAATATTTTGTAAGTCCCGATGGGCGAAACATGTACAGGACGTATTTCAATGTAACAACCTTATATCTCATGTTTGACAAATAAATAATCTTTATCTTTATCTTTATAGATGGATGATAATTTTGTATATAATTCTTCATTAGAGATATTTGTAGGTACAAAACGGATCACTCCGGTTTTTTCGATTTGTGTTGCTGGTATATAAGCTTTCAGTTCATGCTTGGTGAGGAAGTTGGTATTTAGTAAGAAGTTATTAGCATTATTGGCCAGTTTGAAAGTTATACTTATCTTATTGGCATTGACTCTTTGCAGGGACTGTACACCTTTCACTTCGCTAGAGAAGATGTTGTTTAGATAAACCGGGCTTTTGTTCCCGATTTTTCCGCAGGGTTTCACACTTTCAACGAACACTTTGAATGTCAGGTTGGGGCTATTTTCCGGGTATAGTCTTTTATAATTAGGTTTAAAATATGGCACATAACAGTCTTCACCTAAATACCTATCTCCCGCCACCGCTGAAGCAGGTCTCTTTAAATTCCTCACTATACGAGGAGTCTTGGGGTCCGGGGGCTTTTCCCCCGGCCCCTCATCATCATCCATAGTTTCGTGTCGCTTTGACCACCTATTAATAGTTTGCACTTAGTTTAAAACAAATAACTAATAATTTTAAAATTTTGGAAAAAGTTTTCGTATCTTTGCTGTTTCCCGCCCAAACAGCCAATCCCTCGCAAATAACTCTCGACAAAGCAATTTGACAGCTAACATACCAGGAAACTCACAGATTACTAGAGAAAGAAAACTTGTCGCAAAACATGGCGATTAGGGCACCCGGCAATGGTATGCATATAGACGAATAGGGCCTCTCCAGGTGTTCTGTGGCCTCTCCATAGATTTCCTTCCTCATTCATTGGTGTTTTTTCTGGCGGGAAATTGAAATAAGGCGGTCAATTTTAATTTCTGTCCAAAGTTTTAATTACTTTTAACAGTCAATAGTGGTTGTAAATACTTATTTGAGTTGTAATTAGCTTAAAAAAATGGATGGTAACGAGGGTGAGGGGGAAAACCCCCCGGACCCTAAGTTCCGCAAGAGACAGCAGACTTTCAGTGATGATGGCGTAGGCGGTGAGGAAATAGACTATAAGCCTTACTATAAACCTAACTATAAAAGACTATATCCTGAAAACTCTATCAATACAGAGTTTAAAGTGTTTGTCGAAAGTCAAGACAAAGAACGACTAGGCAATAAAAGCCCTATTTACCTAAACCATATTTTCTCTGCGGAAATAAAAGGTGTGGTGGCAATTCGACGTGTCAATGGCAATAAAATTGTAGTTGTTTTTAAACAGTACAACACGGCTAATAACTTCATCAACAACACGACCTTTCTCGAAAAATACAAACTAAAGGCTTACATACCGGCTGCCCAGATTGAACGGATTGGAATAATTCGTTTTGTCCCTACTAATATATCGAACAAAGAATTGTACTCGAAGCTCTCTTCGATATACGAAATCGTTGCGATCCGGCGCTTCACAAAGAAAGTCGGGCAGACTCGTGTCGCCCTGCAGACAGTTAGCATTACATTCTTGTCTAACGCCCTCCCCGATTGTGTCCAGTACGATCTATTCGCATACCGAGTGTTCGATTACGTGCCACCACTGCAGCAGTGCTACCGCTGTTTTAAATTCAATCATTCGGCAAAAATTTGTAACGGCAAACAACGATGTAGCTGCTGCTCTGGTGAGCACTCCTACAAAGAATGTGACAAACCCAATGAGTTATGTTGCGTAAACTGCGGCGGCGCTCATCTAGCCATTTCCAGGACATGCCCTGTCAAAATGAGGAAAATGATGGAAAAAAAGAATAATATAACATATGCCAGTGTTGCGGCTTCAAAAACAGAAGTTGATTTTCCTCGTTTAGACGTTCAAACTGTAAAAATCCCAACAAAATTTAACAAAGGAACTGTTAAACCCCAAATTGACTCTCAGTCTGTGGTAAATGCCAAACCAATTACCCAAAATAATGATGTAAATAGAGCTCCAAATACAACCAATGTTTCTTCCACAAACATCAGAGCACAAATTTTAGAAAATAATGATGTGTTGATGGCCCTTGTCAACACTTTGGTACAGCTGGGCAATAAGTCTGATGATGTGCCCATAACCACGTCATCAATAAAAGACATGCTATTACAAAACCTTAAAATACAGTGTGGCCCTGGATAAAGTGCAATCCCGAAAGGGGATGAAACTAGACCATGAATCATTGACTAGAAAAATATAAAAAAAAATTATAAAAAATTATTGTAGGATTTATTGGTATTTTAAGATTTTCATGTTTCATTAAGGACTCTATGTACAAAAGTATTGATTTCTTCCAAAATAATGGGTCTATTTCTTTGAAATAAAAAAAAACAGTATGCCTAATACCTGGCGATGACCATGAAATAATAAATAGTCTGCAAAAAGTAACTATCTTGGGTAAAAAAATGTATTTTTATGAAAAAAATGATTTTTTTAGACGTTTATTTTAAAAAACTTCAAATTACTAAAAAAATGTGCCCTATAACTATGTAATTTTATAGCTTACTTTTATTCTTTACCATTTTAGCTTCCAAATAAAAAAAAAAGCAATGTTCTAACTAAAAAAACACGCTATCTACGAACTTTTAAAGTGGAGCCTAATCGTGTTACCGTGCAGGTAGAGACCGTTTTTTCCATTGTTTCCGTCCTACTCTGTGCCTTCGGCAGTCGCAGTCCTTTTGTTCTACACTCAGGTAGAGGGAAGGCGAGGGGAGGGGAGGCAGGGGGTTCGAAACAGGACTTACACAGTCGCTCCGATATTCTCGCCGCTGCTACTACTGTTCTCGTTCTCGCATTGTGTTCTCGTTGATTTGTTATTAAGTTTTTGTTACATTGTTGACTGTTACGTTTTCTACTGTTCGTTACGTTTGGACTGTTCCTGTTCTGCTGTTAAGTGTTGACGAAATGCCGCGATTGTCAGAGTTCTCACCTCGAGAAATAGCCGACATGCATTATTATTATGGCATGTCACATGGTCGCACAACAGTCGCTCGGACTGCATACATAAATGCTTTCCCGGGCAGACTCATACCCTCAGCTCGAAATTTTCAAGAGATTCATAGGAGGCTCTCCAACATTGGACTTGGTTTGGCACGAGATCGCCGTGAGCATCCAGCTGTCGTTATTGACAATGCGATAGAAGAGGCCATTTTAAACGATCTGTTTGCTGACCCTACAACAAGCATAAGACGATTAGCGTTGCGTCATGGCATATCGAAGACGTCTGTCTGGCGAATTTTGAAAAAGGAGGGATTGCATCCTTTCTATTACCAACGAGTACAACATTTACACGAAAATGTAGATAATCGTCCAAGATGCGTAATGTCGACGTGGATTCTAAGAAAAATTAGAGCTGACCCAAATTTTCCCAAACGCATTTTTTGGATGGACGAAGCGACATTTACCCGAGACGGCATTACAAACTGCAGAAATTTGCACCAGTGGTCTCACGAAAATCCACGATTGAAGCGGGCATCTACTTTTCAAGTAAAATTTTCAATAAACGTATGGGCAGTCTTAATCGACGACATTTTAATTGGTCCAGTCATTTTACCCAGAACCCTAAATGCTGAACGTTTTTTAGAATTACTACAAAATTTACCCATGTTGATGGAAGATGTTCCCCTGGCTACGAGACGGCGTGGGCGTATGTATCTCCAAATGGATGGATGTCCTGCACATTATGGGCGGGAGGTGCGGCGATTTTTGAAGGAAAATTACCCGAACCGGTGGATTGGCCGAGGAGGGCCAGTAGGCTGGCCAGCGCGTTCACCTGATCTGACACCCCTAGATTATTTTTTATGGGGTGTCATGAAGCAAAGAGTATACAGCACGCCAATAAATACCGAGGCACAGTTGCACGACCGAATAATTCAGTGCGCAAATGACATTAAAAATTATCCAGGAATGATTCGCAGAGCCACTAAGCAAATTAATATTCGTGCAGTAATGTGCTTGCAAAATCGAGGAGGCCATTTTGAACATTTAATGCATTAAATAAAAATGCAAAATTGTAAATTACGGATAATTTTATTAATAAAGTTATTGTGATTAAAGTCTGACTTTTATTACCTACTAAAATGTAAATAACTCCTAGCCATTTTTTTAGTTAGAACATGGTTTTTTTTTTTATTTGGAAGCTAAAATGGTGAAGAATAAAAGTAAGCTATAAAATGACATAGTTATAGGGCACATTTTTTTAGTAATTTGAAGTTTTTTAAAATAAACGTCTAAAAAAATCATTTTTTTCATAAAAATACATTTTTTTACCCAAGATAGTTACTTTTTTGCAGACTATTTATTATTTCATGGTCATCGCCAGGTATTAGGCATACTGTTTTTTTTTATTTCAAAGAAATAGACCCATTATTTTGGAAGAAATCAATACCTTTGTACATAGAGTCCTTAATGAAACATGAAAATCTTAAAATACCAATAAATCCTACAATAATTTTTTATAATTTTTTTTAATATTTTTCTAGTCAATGATTCATGGTCTAGTTTCATCCCCTTTCGGGATTGCACTTTATCCAGGGCCACACTGTATAATGGCTCATTCAAATATTCCAATTTCACAGTTACGCATTGCGCAACATAATATACAAAGTGTCAACAGTAAGAAACCACTATTAATAAATTTTTTACAAAAAGAAAATATAGACATATGTTTGCTTAATGAAACCTGGTTAAATGATAACAACAATTTAAGAATCCCTGGTTATAACATCTACTGTAAAAATGCGGTCAACAAACACAATGGCGTAGCCATTCTGGTAAAACCATACCTAAAATACGATGTATTAGAAACAGCTTTTTATGAAGACATACAAACTATAGCTATTTCATTATGTACAGAAATAGGTACTATGACTATTTTATGTGTATACTGCCCACCTAGAGGTGGTCAAGTCAGAATAAATAGATTGACTAACATTATAAAAGATCTCCCTAAACCTATTCTTGTAAGTGGTGACTTTAATGCGCACCATGTAGCATTTGGATGTTTATCTACTAAAGGTCGAGGTCAGGACTTATATAATGTTATTGACGAAAATGATCTATGCATTTTGAACAATGGAAATTACACAACTGTGAACCGTCCCACACAAAACCCTTCTGCTATTGATGTTACCTTTGCTAGTGCAAGTCTAACACCATTTTGTCAATGGTCTGTACATGACGATCCTATGGGAAGTTACCACTATCCCACAATTACAGAAGTAGCTTTGGCTATTGATAAATATCAGATTAACCCTCCTATGGAAAAGTTCTTATTCAGTAAAACAGACTGGAATAAGTATCACAAGTTATCTGAAAGCATATTTGATAACCTTACAGTAAATTATGAAAACCCACTTGACTCATATACAGATTTTTGCTCTCGCTTAAACCAGCTCAAGGAATTAACAATTCCAAAGTTCTCTAAAACAAACAAATTTATTAGCAGGACCCCTACACCTTGGTGGAATGAAGTTTGTAAGAAAAGTGTTATTGCTTCTTATGATGCATTAAAATTATATAGAAGTGATCCTACCATAGAAAATTATATAAATTATAAAAAAGTAGATGCTCAAAAAAAGAGAACAATTTCGGAACAAAAGAAATCTGGATGGAATATCCTATGTAATACTTTTACCAGAACTACTCCCATAAGCAAAATTTGGAACATGATTAAGATGTTTAAGGGTGTCAAGAGAAGTAATGAATCATGCCAAGACGAGTTCATTTCCCCTTTCCTCGATAAGCTTTCAGATAAAAGTAATTTGGCAGATACTAGTAACTTGAACGTGTATTTTAATATGAATAATGACAGTGGAGACACAAATTTTCTGCTAAAATCATTTACATGGAATGAATTTTTGATGAGTTTACAGTCTAGACGTAATACAACTCCTGGTTTAGATAATCTACCTTATAGTTTGATCAGAAACCTTCACGAATCTGTGCAGAAATTGTTTCTTGACATTCTTAATGCCTTATGGCTCAGCAACACAATACCAGAATCATGGAAAACACAGTGTGTTGTTCCAATACTTAAACTAGAAAAACCACCAGAATTAGCTAATTCTTATAGACCCATATCCTTATCTTCCTGTCTAGGTAAATTATTTGAAAATATGATTAAAATCAGACTTGACTGGCATGTTGAAGCAAAAGGTATCATTCCTGATGTGCAGTATGGCTTTCGTCGTGGACGTAGTTGTTCTGATAGTTTCATCTCCCTTATATCCGACCTGAAAAATGCAAACAAATCAAAGTTACACACTGTATGTGTATTTCTTGATGTTCAAGGTGCATTTGATAGTGTAGATCCTGGTATTCTAGTTAGGATTATGTCTAGTCTAGGCATACCTGGACGACTCTGTAAATGGATAATAATATATGATTTTCTTAATAATAGAACACTTTATGTGAAACACAATAATTTTTTACATGGTCCAAGAATTGCATCAAAGGGCACAATGCAAGGTGCCACATTGTCACCATTATTGTATAATTTGTATACTAGCGAAATATGTAAATATGTAAATGTGAGAAATGTTAATATTCTGCAATTTGCAGATGACATTGTACTTTACAGTAGCAATAGGAATTCACAGGATGCAATGAACAACATCAATGCAGCTCTGTGTCACTTAAGCCATTATTATAATGATATCCTACACTTGAATATCAATGCATCAAAAAGCAGTGTAATGATCTTTGGAAAAGAAACTCCAACTTATGATGTTCTATATGGTGGTGAAGTTATAAATAGAGTTAAATCCAAAAAGTTTTTAGGTGTTATCATCGATCAAAAACTAAGTTTTGAAGAGCACATACAATATATTACAAAAAATGCATTGAAAGCACTGAATGTACTCAGATGCCTTGCCGGTATCTCATGGGGATCGGACCCCAAAACTTTATCAATTTTGTACAAAGCTATTGTAAGAAGTCATTTTGATTACAGCTCTATAGCATATTTAAATAGTAAACATGTTAAAAAATTAGATATTTTACAGAACAGGGCTTTGAGAACAATTTCTGGCGCTATGTGTTCAACTCCCATAAGGGCCATGGAAGTTGAGACCAAGATAATGCCTTTAGGCCTCAGAAGACTTCTGTTGGCAGAGAGGTTTTGCCTCAAACTATTTTATGCAAATAATTCTAAAATAATTAACAAAATTCTACCTTACAACTATGCCTCCACTGGTCCTTTGGCATCTGGGGAGAGCCTCTTGGCTGGCAAGACTCCGGAATTGCATGACATTGCTCTGGAAGTAAAAAATAATTGCTGTTTTGTAAAAAAGCAGTGTCCATGGCCCTGCTATTCATTTCATTACGAATGTATAATTCACCCAATTAATGTATTAGGTACAGTAATGAACAACACAGAAATGTTACAATTTCTCTCAGAGAATAGTTATTACACAATTTATACAGATGGTAGTAAAGGTGAGACATTTGTGCTATATATGACCTGCTATATATGACCCTCAAATTAAGTTTGCACAGAGTTTTGTCCTGCAAGATGTCTGTACAATATTCACTGCTGAGGCTTATGCTGTTTATCAGGCTTTGATTCGGATAAGCAATGTAAATAACTGTAGAAATTTTCTAATTGTAACAGATTCCTTAAGTCTAATTCAGGGTCTTGTACATTTAAATATTAATTTTAGAAGCAACTTTATTTTGTACATATTAAAAAAACTCATTTATGACCATTATCACAATGGTAAAGATATATCTTTTATGTGGGTACCATCGCATAAAGGTATTACTGGAAATGAAGTTGCAGATAAAGTAGCCTTTGAAGGGATAAATAGACTTGATGTAAGTCATGCCATGAATGTTCCTATGAATGACTATTTGTATCCTCTAAGTATAAGCATAAATAAGCTGTGGGAAGAGTTCTGGAAGAAAGACCAAGAAACGAAAGGGCAATGGTATGGCAGTATACAAGAAAATAATACAATCCAGCGTTTGTAAATTCTGTGGAACTATGGAAGCTACCGTTGATCACATGGTATTTGAATGTCAAAATTTTCTAATTGACAGACTAGTGCTTGCAAGTGATTTAAGTGAAGTGATAAAAAATAGTGATTCCTCCCGCCCGCCAACCTTAAAACAATTACTAAAAGACAATACAACCTTCAAATCACTGTATAAATATATTAAAAATACAATTACCAGTGTATAGTGAAAGTGGTGAAAGACAAAAACGAAAAACTCTTATAAACAAAGATATGGCTCAAAGGTCGTGTAACCAGGCCATAAAAAAAAAAAAAAAAAAAAAAAACCATTCATTGGTTTGTTTTGAAATTACTACTATTGAACTGAAAAATCATCTTTCGCCTTTTGAATTTTTGAGAAATCAAGCAAGATCTCATTTAATTACAATTCTTTTACTGCGTTCTCTTCTCTGGTCCCATAGGGTTAAGAATATCGTAAGTCTTTCACCAACGACACAAGTTTTGAAAGAAAATCCTTTGCGAAAGTAAACACTACCCATCTATACAGAATGTCTCTAAAAAGTCATAGGAATCTCAAGTTTTTGGAAAATTTCAATCCCGAAACATCAGCTCGAGAAAGACGCAAACTCAGCCGAAGAAATTACCAAGATAATCCGTAGGTTTCATCGCTCAACGTTTCTTGTCTAATGTCTAACCCATATTTCGGTTTCTTTACTTCACAATCACTTCCATCTTTACAGCCGTAAATCAAAATCAATCTACGATGAACGTGGTTGTATAGCTGCGACTGGAAAGGACTTGTGCGATTGTTTGGATGAAACTTGCCCTGGATGTCATTTTCCATGTCCCAGATGCAATTCTTTGAAGTGCGGTCTGGAGTGCAGGTTAGTATCAATTTAAGTACAGTATTGCTTTGGGACATCAAAACATTTCTGTATTCAGTGTTCAGAAAGGGCCGGTGAAACTTGGGCGTTTTTCTACTCATCAATTCTAACAACTTATAATGTGTTAGTCATATTATTGAAATGAAGAGAAATTTAATAAATCGAAGACCTTGGGCTTAGGGAATTGAAAACTAAATTGTTTATGTTATTAGTTGACAAATGCTGTGTACTAGCATAACTAATATTTAATGATGTTTTGTGGAAGTTAAAAATAAAATATATTAATGAATTGTTGTGTAACAAAATGTATGTGAAGGTGTATGTTAGGTGACATTTGAATTTATTGTTGACTCCTGTGATCTTGAAATAAGTCTATTATTGTCATTATGATAGACTTATTTCGAGAAACGTACAACAGATCATCATGCGCCTCCATCGGTAAAACATTGTCATTGGCTGTGGTGCCCTTGGGATTGGAAATCACTACATTCCTGAGTATAACAATCTCTTTCTTAGCTTTGCTTGATGACGGATGATAATCTGAGTTGTTGTATGTTGCAGCACTTGCATTATCTGGTGCTGTAGAAGCTACAGAATAGATAATTCTTTGATTCGTAGGTGTTATTGTTTGCACAAGTACATCGCTGTTTGTTGAGGCGATTCGTTTTTTTCTTTGCAATAGTAAATCACGTCTTGCATAGTTCTTCAAGAGTTAGAACATTTTTGGCTATGTCTCCAGGTTGAAAATTACAGTTCATATTCTCGTCCTTCATTGATATTGATAGATATCCTTAAATAAGAAACAGAATAGCGTAATAAGTAACAGCATAGCGAAATTAAAAAAACGCTGATGGGCTGTGGACAACATTTACCTACAAGAGAGTGGGTGGGGTTAGCGTAATAGGGAAGAGCCTGTACCCAGCAGCAGCAACAACAGTTGGTTTCATTCACATTAAATCCCACAAATAATGATAAATCTGCGTAACATACGTCCACTGAAGGGCACTTTAACTATTAAGCAAATAACGAAATAATAGCGCGTATGTACAATAATAAATCAAAACTCATTCCTTCTTTGACCGCGTACATACCACAACAAAATTACAATAGAGGATAACATGCTTTAATCATAGAAATTCGAAAAAACTACATTACCTGTTTACAATGTAATAGTCCTAATAAGTGTACAAATAAAAACAATGTATTTTCATTACTTATTTCAACGCAAAAACTATATTTTCGCTGGATCGCACTCCATTCTGTTGTGTTTTCTTACATGGAAAAGTAGATACGCGGTCGGTATTGTGACTAACTTTATGGCCCTTTTACACGAGGCCAATTGCGGAGACAATCCAGTAAGCCAGTCCAATATTGTCTTCGTGTGAATGGAGCCAGGACAATGCATTGGATTGGCCCAAGCCAATGATGAAGACAATCCAATGATTTCGAATTTACTGGCGCCAATGCTTCCCCCACTACTTTCCCATTGGATTGGCTCATGTATTGTCTTCATGTGAACGTGTTTTCCGGGCCAGTAAGCCAATCCAATACATGTCAATGCCAGCGTTGCCAGAATGTTACAAAAGTAACATTTTACGTTACTTTTGACCCTCTCATGTTACCTCCACATGTGTAACATGTGACCCTCTCATGTTACCTCCGTGGTTTCAATAATCGAGCGATTCTGGCGAGCGAATCGCTCGAGTGGTTGGATGAGAGCAGCTGCGTACAGTTTGATACAAAAAACTTTTTTACTTAATAAAATAAAATTAAAGTGATCTTAATACTTCAGCATCGATATAATCACAAAAAGATAAAACTAAGAAAATTAAAACATATTGTTGTTTTACATGGCGTCGTAAGGTACGTAGTTAGGTAACTTAGCTAGGTACATTCAGACTTTGTCATGCCATATTTATTTATCTAGGTACCGTTTAAAATTTTACACACACTTTTATTAGTACCTATACACTCACACGCCTCGGTTTAAACTTAACTTCACAGTTTCACACACACATTTTACTTTAATAAGTAACTCATAATCTCAAAGGTATGTGGTGCACGAGCGAACGCCTATGAAACGAACAAACTGTCAACTTCCAAGAAATTCAGTACTTACCTGTATTGCTATTGGTAGCAAAAACACGATAGATCTCAACCTTCAACATCAGCTGCAGCTGTTGATGTTACTGATGATGGCGAGGACGACGATATTTCGTTTGACTGATATCCTAATATTCCGCATAAGATTAGGTAAGAATTAGGTTATGAAACATTTAAATGAAACAAAATTTTAATTCCTACTTTGGCATTTTAATTTAGCATATTTAATAAAAAGTTGGCATATTTTCGACATCGATCTAGCATATTCTGTAGTTACTGAGTTGGTAACACTGTTCCTGGCCTACTCGACTGGCTTGTGTGTAAACGACAGAAACGAATTTTGCGCTTTTCATTGGATTGGCCTATTGTCCTGGCTTACTGGATTGTCTCAGCCACAGAACAAAAAAAAAAGAGTAGAAATCGTAAGTGGGCGGTGCCCGCGTGCCTCAAATTAGCAATGTATTGCCTAAGCGTAGTCTATGACAGTTTTTCTTACCTCAGTTGCCGTGCGCTTCTAGTAAAGAAAACAATTGTGAAAACTCTACTAAAATGCCTTATTGTGCTGTGTTAGAGTGCAAAAATAAAAGTTGGGGACCAAAATGTACCGATCATGCCGTAACATTCCATCGGTAAGTAGTATTTCCATTGTATTTAATTTAATAGAAATTAAATTTGCAATGACATGAACAAGGAAAGCAATCCGAAAGTGAGAAAGTAAAACCACCTTTACTTACTGGAATATAGTGTTCAATTTTCGTCGAAGTCTGTGTACTTTTTCTACAAATTTCTGTCAACATTTGAATGCTACTCAAATGCTACTCAATTCAGCTGGGCCACAACATTATAAAAATCTATCGATAATATTTTGTCTATGACTTAGCAGTAATAAATAATTATCGGTACTTTAGGTAGAGTACCTGCGTCTTATTAGGTACTTTGGGAAAATAATTGTCGTTATTTTATTTTAATTGAAGACCTCTGTGGAGTACCTGCGTCTTATTAGGTACTTTGGGAAAATAATTGTCGTTATTTTATTTTAATTGAAGACCTCTGTGGCGCAGTGGTTAGTGCATCTGACTACCATGCGAGAGATCCCGGGTTCGAATCCCGGCTGGGGACAAAAAACAATCCCAGGTCTTGTATGTTTACATGTTTGTGACGTCGTTGTTTCTGGTGCCCACGACACAGGGTATCCCAGGGTGGGGCCAGGGGCAATGTATGTGCCTGTATGTAAGTGTTTATTATCATCTTTTATTATTATTATTTAACACATTTTTAGTTGCAATTATTTTTGATACTGCGCAAAATTTATTGATCATGTTCCTTGACGCTGTTTAGTTCCTTTGCGAGAATGTGGTCCTGACTGCAGTATCATGTCATTTTTGTAAATTTTAATCCGGATCAACTTACCCATCCCATTTTGAGACGAGCAACCGAACGACGCAAGCTCCGTCTCTGCTCACCACCCACTCACTGCTCTGCGTATCGGGGCGAAACCTAGTCGGACTCGTCCGATAAAACAACACCCGTAAGTAGATCCGGACTAAATGTTTACAATGTGTTGTGCCGAAAGTTTTAGTTCAATAAACATGTCACTTTTATTAGTATAGATTGGCGTATTGTCATCAAAACAAAACCAGCATGCATAATTTCAAAGTTAGATGATTTTATGTGCTCGTGTAGTAAAATCATCTGGTGGGTCTAGATAATTTAATCAACGCTTACTCCATAAATCTATGGGGAAGTCTCGTGACTTTCGTTGGCAAATGTCATCTCCATAATATAAGTGAAGCACAAGCGTTGATGGATAACGACATTTTAAATAAATAAATAAAAAATTAAACAAACTATACATACGATAAGTTTGCTGGGCTTCATTTCATAAAGCGACTATGGTTAGTTTCATATGAGAATTCCATATACGTTGCGTAGCCGATCATCCAGAAGGTAGGTTAATATACTAACAGGCTGCGTAATTTATATCGAATTTATTGTAATTAAATATCAACTGTCGCTTTACGAAACAATTCTATAATTGGTCGATAGGCCATCCATAGCTGAGAAGCACCATTGCACATACTTGTTTTTTAATTTTCGACTTTATGGCATAAAACTTAAAGCTTCTCGACGATCCCACGCGGCGGTAGTTCCATCTAATGTAGAGTAGCGGTACTACAAAGCAAAGATCGTATGTCAAACTTAATTTCATCATTATCATTTGATTTTGATCGTTGTTTATATCACCAAAAGGTTCATATGTTACTTGGAACTTTTATGATGTAGACCTTTTCGGCATTGCCTTTATTTACCAATGGCAGCTTGGCATTCATAGTGTGGGTTTTGGCTTATGTGTGAGTTTGGTCACACTAGTTTTCCTGCTAATATGCTGCTGACATGACCATGTCACTCCTTCTACTCTTTTTTTCTGTTCTGTGGCAATCGAGGCTACGTAAAAAAAAAGAATATTCCTTATTGCACACAAGAAGCAAGAGACAAATAAAAGTTACAGTTAAAAAAAAATATACAATAGGCTTTCTTATTCTCTATAAATTGTACACGATAAGTTTGCTCGGCTTCGTTTCATAAAGCGACTATGGTTAGATTATGAGAATTCCATTATAGGTACATTGCGTAGCCAATCATCAAGAAGGACAGTTAATATGGTAGCCGGCTGCGTAATTTACATCGAACTGTGGTACAGTTTGGCAGAAGGGAATACATTATGTTACTTAGTCAATGTAGATACTAAAAAAAATAAATGATTAAGAAACATTGTCATAACAAATTAATTTTCAACTGTCGCTTTATGAAACAGTTCTATAATATGTCGATATGGCAATATGTCCCATCCTTAGCCTGAGTAGCAACATAGCAGATAGTTATTTTTCAATATTCGACTTTATGGCATAAAACTTAAAGCTTCTCGACGATCACACGCGGCGGTAGTTCCATCTAATGTAGAATAGCGGTACTACAAAGCAAAGATCGTATGTCAAACTTAATTTCATAATTATCATTTGATTTTGATCATTGTTTATATGATTGAAAAGGTTCATATTTTACTTGGAACTTTTGTGATGTAGACCTTTTCAGAATTGCCTTTATTTGCCAATGGCAGCTTGGCATTCACAGTGTGCTTTTGATTTGTGTGTGTGAGTTTGGTCACACTGGTTTTCCTACTGATAGGTCATGTCACTATTTCTACTCTTTTTTTTTTGTTCTGTGGTCTCAGCAATGGGCGTTTTTCCTTTCTTTTTTTTTCTTAGTTCCTTGAGATACACTAGATGGCGCCATTCGTTTCTTCGTACGAATTTGTGATTCGTTGCAATCAATGTCAAAGTCAGTCCACGGATCACTAAACAAGAGAAGGAACCAGGGTTGCTATTCGGACGAGGTTTCTCGTAATAAAAATAAAAATTGAAACCCACAATCCATAACAAAGACTCCAAAGTATGCACAAGCGCACTTATCACCAAACGACAACAGCATTTTTTCTTCTAGATAACCAACCATCACAAATTCCACATAACCATAGTATTATTTTTTGCTTTGACGTTTATTAATACGGTACGGCAGCGCCACATAGGGATCCTTTTAAAACTAAATTTGACATAAGGAAAAATGCTCATTGGCCTCGTGTAAATGGCACAGATTATAAAGTTATGTAAAAAGGCCATTATGCTCGAAAAAGTTACGCGTTATTGTTTTGTTGACAAAACTATGGCTTCCCATTGGCTAATTTGAATCGGGTGAGTTGTAAAAGCAGCGAATCAGCGTCTTGAACCTGTGGGCGCGAAATGTCAAAATTGCTACTTATGCACTTTCGCGGTATTTACAAACTGCTCATTCGCGGTATTGCAGTATCAACGACGTTATTATCTTTTAATACCGGCACTGCTATATATGTATATTAATTATGATTCAATCAAAATGTCCACCAGCAGATAAAAAAACGCACATACAAATTTGAGCAAGCAAAACCAGAACGCAATTATGGTGGTGCCGGCCACCGCGCGGCACCGCCAACAATTCCAAGAAATCCTCAGTCTTGTTGTGGATAGTGGTGGGTGTCCCGCAATGACGACCTCTGTGGCGTAGTGGTTAGCGCATCTGCCTTCCATGCGAGACATCCCGGGTTCGAATCCCGGCTGGGGACAAAAAAAAAAAAGAAACCCAGGTCTTGGATGTTTACATGTTTGTGACGTCGCTGTTTCTGGTTCCCACGACACAGGGTATCCTAGTGTGGGGCCAGAAGCAATGTATGTGTGCATGTATGTAAATGTTAAAAAAAAAAAATATGTTATCATAAGGTTGGCTGCCTCACGCGAAAACTTTGGTGAAAAACCGTTTTTCTCACTTTCGTTATCGGTGACTTTTAAACGTAAATTAGTCGATTTTGTCCTCTTGCATACTTTTGAATGGCCAATAGATTCAAATAGGTTAAGGGCTTCTTCACACATACCGCAACCACACCACGTCAAGCAGTGGTTACGTGTGAATAGTGTCGCTGCAGCTTTTTGTAGTTGCGTTGTGGTACCGACAAAATGTCGATGTGGTTGCGTTGTCACCAGTAGTTTGGTTGTGGAACTGACAAAATGTTGATGTGGTTGCGTTGTCGCCAGTAGTTGCTATGCGGTTACGTCGTGTGCAGACACAGTACGATTCCGGCATTAATAGGTTACGTTTGTGGTTGGGAAGTGGTTGCGATGTGGTCGCGATGTGGCCGGTAAGACACACACGGTCGATAACGACTGCAAAATGTGGTTCGTGTGAATAGTCCTATTCATTTTCCATACAAAATATACGCCCTGCCACGTGGTGTGGTTGTGGTAGTGGTGTGATTGTGGTACGACGTGTGAAAAGGCCCTAAAAACAGGATTGTCGCACTCATGATTTGGTTGCTGATAGGTTGAAGTGGTTTGAAAACAAACTCTGCCCTCTATTTCCATGCAGTGCTTGTGGTTACCTCCTTAGCTAAAGTGTAGTGTAATAGCCGAAGGCGCGGAGGGAGGGCAGCCCCTTCGCCCTTGCGTAACAAAGTACAGCACTTTGTTACGCAAGGGCGAAGGGGCTGCACTTCCGCAGTACAAGAGCTGTTGCAGAAGTAAATTCAGTCTATTTACAAAGAGTAATTCAGTAGGCGTGTCTTAAGCGAGTGACCATAAATAACTCAAAAATTACTTTTCCTGGAGAGGGGAGCTAAAGGGGATGGCCATTTTTTGCTCGACATTAATGGCCCTATAAAAACAGGTGATTATCACAAAAAAAAAAAATATATATATAAAGGTATATTTTTTTGCTTTAGTAATTATCATGTAAATAACGGATTTAACTGTACAAATCAAAACCCTGTATATACAATATAATATGCAGATATTTTTTACAATCTATATTCCCAGTTTCACAAAGATGTTTCTTTGTTCCAGGGTCAAAAGGAAGTGGATGTATGACAAAATTGAAATAGAAGGAAATGACTTTGTGATAAAAAATGACTATAAAAATAAGTAAGTAAATAAGTTAAAACAATGTCTTTGAGAAGTAAATAATTGACAGTTGATGAAAGAAATATTTCATTCTGAGTAGTACTGAAAAACATATTTCAGTGTAGGACTCAGTGTCCCAATTTTTAATATCAGATTATAGCATTATTAAATAGATATTTTAAAGCTGCGTATGGATAGCGCGTACATTGGTACGCGTAGTGGATTACGCGTGTCTTTACGCGTATATTGGATACGGGTACAGCTCCTGTACGGACCGCAACGAACCTAATCGTGAGCTGAATCGATCCACGTGAGCTACGCGAGCTGAATCGATCCACGTGGGCTACGCGAGCTCGGCCTTCCATACGAAAATAAGCGAACATGAGAGTTTATTCATTTTGTCGTCCAAATAACGCGTACCAGATCGAGCGCGTCCTCTTTGTCCCGCGGGCCGGCCGCGGCCAGAGACCGACAGCCGGCAGCTCGCGCGCGAGTCGGTTCGAGCGGCACGCGTTCTCAAAGAGTGTACGCATAGCTGCACGTATGGACATGGCGTTCTAGGACACGCGTACCAATGTACGTACTTCACAGGTCTAATTGCTATTGTTTATTAGGTAAAGACACAGTCATGAACAATCGCAATTACACTCATTAAATGTATGAGCATGGTGAGCATTCAAAAACACAAATTAAAGCATATTAGCCAGAAGTTTAAAGAAATACTCCACTTCCAACTCCCCGTCTTCAGGGAGATCTGTACAGTGTACACCATTGTGTATAACATCTTTACCATACAGAGCTCGAATTGTATCTGGATATAGTTGTCGGCATAAGTCCTGGAAACATGAAACTACGTGAACATTAAACCATAAGGAGGTTGTTTGTCCAGCTGTCTAACTTTGTATTAGACTGACTATGCTGCGAGCTGTGGGGTCTATGAGATCTGTGTGCTTAGTGCGAGTTTTTTTAACTACTCGATCACGTTAACGTAAACTCATATTCTATAGGAGTGACAAAGCGCGCCACCTAGTTGTCTCTCTGTCACTCCTATACAAATTGCAAACGCTCTCGCTATCGAAAGTGAATGAAAAAACTCGCATTAAGGGCCCAGGTTAGATAGATGCAGGATAAGTCATCGGCACTTCTAGTGTAGTTAAAAGTAGCCACTAGTTGCTGCTGTGTATGCAGTAAATCAATGAAGAATCGATGACAATACGAATCGCTCGTAGCCCCGGCCGCTTGAGTGATCTTAAACGACCACGAAGGTTAAGCAACATAGGGCGCGCGTTCAGTGCATGGATGTGACCGTTCTATGACTAACGCTAGTGGCATTTTTCTGAGCGATTCCGTGCGTCGCAAGGCACGTTAAGCAGTCGGTGCCGGCTGCCGTTGATAGATGGCAGTCGTTAAGTCAAGTCAGACGCCTTAGTGCGGGCGGCTTGAAAACTTCTGACAGTAAGACCAGCCACTAGTCTTACAAGCCTCCACCAATCCGGACTTGGCCCCCGTGGTGGAGTATTGTCTATACCTTCCTCAGGGAAGAGACCCGTGCCCCTCGGTGGAGACCAAATGGGTTGATGATGATGGTGATGACAATGTGTCCAACACTCCAAAAAGTACGACGCGGCGGGCGTTTGCCGCCGCGCCGTACTTTTTCCAACGGCGCGCGGCATCCAGAAATGGATTTCGAATGGCATGCAAATCTATCACGCTGTACCAAAGGGTCTCGTACTCCACTTCGAATGACGTTAGCTCGATGCCCGATACCTCGATGTCCCTACCTCGATGGTACGTTTTGTCGAAGGATCATTACCTCGAAAGATCAACACCTCGAAACGTTTCTACCTCGAAAGGTCTTTGCCTCGACGGTACACTTCATCGATGGCTTGTTACCTCGAAAGATCATCAAATCATCAATATCCAAGTAAATTTAAATTATGACGTAAATGATGGTGTAATAATACTAGTGGACTACAATTTTATTGTAATCAACAATATTTATAATTATTTTACAAATGAAACAGGAAAAAAATATTATAATCAGTCTTCTTCTTTTACCTGGCCTTCGGTGGGCCCAATCAACGAGCTGGTGCCTATGCCTACCCCTCCAGCAAATATAGGCGTGAGTTTATGTTATTTTTGTGTTATTACAAAAATCAGCCAAGTGCGAGTCCTCGCCCGTTATAAAAAAAAAATCACGTTTGTTGTATGGGAGCACCCTTAAATATTTATTTTATTCTATTCGTTACATAGGCTGCTACCACAGAACAAAAAAAAAAGAGTAGAAATCGTAAGTGGGCGGTGCCCGCGTGCCTCAAATTAGCAATGTATTGCCTAAGCGTAGTCTATGACAGTTTTTCTTACCTCAGTTGCCGTGCGCTTCTAGTAAAGAAAACAATTGTGAAAACTCTACTAAAATGCCTTATTGTGCTGTGTTAGAGTGCAAAAATAAAAGTTGGGGACCAAAATGTACCGATCATGCCGTAACATTCCATCGGTAAGTAGTATTTCCATTGTATTTAATTTAATAGAAATTAAATTTGCAATGACATGAACAAGGAAAGCAATCCGAAAGTGAGAAAGTAAAACCACCTTTACTTACTGGAATATAGTGTTCAATTTTCGTCGAAGTCTGTGTACTTTTTCTACAAATTTCTGTCAACATTTGAATGCTACTCAAATGCTACTCAATTCAGCTGGGACACAACATTATAAAAATCTATCGATAATATTTTGTCTATGACTTAGCAGTAATAAATAATTATCGGTACTTTAGGTAGAGTACCTGCGTCTTATTAGGTACTTTGGGAAAATAATTGTCGTTATTTTATTTTAATTGAAGACCTCTGTGGCGCAGTGGTTAGTGCATCTGACTACCATGCGAGAGATCCCGGGTTCGAATCCCGGCTGGGGACAAAAAACAATCCCAGGTCTTGTATGTTTACATGTTTGTGACGTCGTTGTTTCTGGTGCCCACGACACAGGGTATCCCAGGGTGGGGCCAGGGGCAATGTATGTGCCTGTATGTAAGTGTTTATTATCATCTTTTATTATTATTATTATTATTATTATGTAATACATTTTTAGTTGCAATTATTTTTGACACTGCGCAAAATTTATTGATCATGTTCCTTGACGCTGTTTAGTTCCTTTGCGAGAATGTGGTCCTGACTGCAGTATCATGTCATTTTTGTAAACTTTTAATGCGGATCAACTTACCCATCCCATTTTGAGACGAGCAACCGAACGACGCAAGCTCCGTCTCTGCTCACCACCCACTCACTGCTCTGCGTATCGGAGCGAAACCTAGTCGGACTCGTTCGATAAAACAACACCCGTAAGTAGATCTGGACTAAATGTTTACAATGTGTTGTGCCGAAAGTCTTAGTTCAAAAAACATGTCATTTTTATTAGTATAGATTGGCGTATTGTCATCAAAACTAAACCAGCATGCGTAATTTCAAAGTTAGATGATTTTATGTGCTCGTGTAGTAAAATCATCTGGTGGGGGTCTACATAATTTAATCAACGCTTACTCCATAAATCTATGGGGAAGTCTCGTGACTTTCGTTGCCAAATGTCATCTCATAATATAAGTGAAGCACAAGCGTTGATGGATAACGACATTTTAAATAAATAAATAAAAAAATAAACAAACTATACATACGATAAGTTTGCTGGGCTTCATTTCATAAAGCGACTATGGTTAGATTATGAGAATTCCATTATAGGTACATTGCGTGTTGGGATTATTGGTATATTTCAATGAAACTGAATAAGATTTCTTACGAAAAACACGATGCTTTTTATTTGCAAAAATATACAACACTTTCAGGCTCATTGACACAAGAAGAAGAAGACACACTAGCGCCACCGCCACCACACGGTGAAAGGTGAAACTAATATTACGTTTATGAAGACACCTATGTTACCAACATTTTGGAGCATTTACAGGGACATCTTTAAATTAAATATTCAACATTGCGTAGCCAATCATCCAGAAGGACAGTTAATATGGTAGCCGGCTGCGTAATTTACATCAAACTGTGGTAAAGTTTGGCAGAAGGGAATACATTATGATACTTTGTCAATGTAGATACTAAAAAAAAAAAAGATTAAGAAACATTGTCATAAAAAATTCATTTTCAACTGTCGCTTTATGAAACAGTTCTATAATTTGTCGATATGGCAATATGTCCCATCCTTAGCCTGAGTAGCAACATAGCAGATAGTTATTTTTCAATATTCGACTTTATGGCATAAAACTTAAAGCTTCTCGACGATCACACGCGGCGGTAGTTCCATCTAATGTAGAATAGCGGTACTACAAAGCAAAGATCGTATGTCAAACTTAATTTCATAATTATCATTTGATTTTGATCATTGTTTTGAACCTTTTCATGATTGAAAAGGTTCATATTTTACTTGGAACTTTTGTGATGTAGACCTTTTCAGAATTGACTTTATTTGCCAATGGCAGGTCATGTCACTATTTCTACTCTTTTTTTTTGTTCTGTGGCTGCTACTTATGTATGCGGAATCTGGGATTCCCATAATTTTAAACGCAATGTCTGACCTCCATGGTCAAATTCGTTCTTTTTTTAAATACTGGCCGCTAATATTTTTCTCTTATTATACGTTAGTGTTTTGTTTTTGTTGGGTTTAAAATGTCATATCGCTGAAAAAATGGAACTCACTAGTGAAAATATTCGTGCTATGATTTATTACGATTTTCGACGTGGTTTAACGCAACAACAGTGCGTAGATCAATTAACTTCGACTTTTGGTGGTGAAGCTCCATCAAAAACGACTGTGTATCACTGGTTTAGTGAGTTTAATCGCGGGCGCAGTAAGCTCACGGACGAAGTTAAAGAAGGTCGCCCGAAATCGGTGGTTGTGCCACAAAATATTGAAGCTGTGCGAAAACTAATAATGCAAGACCGCCATGTTACGTATCGCGAGATAGAGGCTATTCTGGGCATATGTATGACGAGCATTCATAGGTTATTACATGAACATTTTTCTGTAAAAAAATTTGTTCGCGTTGGATCCCGCACAACTTAACTCACGATCAAAAAGGTGCTCGCGTCGAATGGTGCAAGAAAACCTTAAAAAAATTCAACGGAGGCGACTCAAAATCTGTTTATAATATCTACACAGGTGACGAATCCATCCTGGATCTACGCGTACGATCCGGAAACTAAACAACAATCAACAGTTTGGGTGTTTCAAAATGAGCCAAACCCTACGAAAGTGGCTCGTGCAAAAAGCACTGTAAAGCAAATGGTGGCCTGCTTTTTTGGTATTAATGGTCATGTAGCTACAATACCACTGGAGAATCGCAGAATGGTTAATTCGGAGTGGTACACGACCATTTTTTTGCCGGAAGTATTTGAAGAAATACGCTAAAACAACCAGCGCAATTTGATTGTTGTATAGTTTCGGGATCGTATGCGTAGATCCAGGATTCGTCACCTGTGTAGATATTATAAACAGATTTTAAATCGCCATTCGACGCGAGCATCTTTTTGATCTTGAGTTAAGTTGTGCGGGATCCAACGCGAACAAATTTTTTTTACAGACAAATGTTGATGTAATATCCTATGAATGCTCGTCATACATATGCCCAGAATAGCCTCTATCGCGCGATACGTAACATGGCGGTCTTGCATTATTAGTTTTCATAATTCATAATTCATTTATTGATTTGTGAGACACAAGTACATCAGGTGTAATGGTTGAAAAAATATAGCTTCTTTTGTGCTCTACCTAAATAGGCATACAAATCTTATGTGACAAGTAAAACTTTTTAAATAATTTTATAACAATACAATTAAATACAGAATGTCAAAAATTAAAAGATTAAGTTAATATTAAAAAACAATTTAAATAAATACAAAATTAATGTCAATGATAAAAATATACATGTCAGCGTGTCAATAATTACAAACTAAATTAATAAATATCTGATCTAAATTACAATTTATCTTCAAAGAACTCTTTCATGTCATAATAGCATTTATTAGTCAGCATGTCATATAATTTTCTTTTAAATTGAATAGTATTTAGCGATTTTAGATTATCTGGCAACTTGTTATATATTTTTGGTCCCATGACCACAATGCTTTTTTGTTTGAAGGCTGTTTTACAGGATTCAATTTTTAGTTTATGTGGATGCCGTATTGTTCTAGAGCTATTTTCATGCGCCTTTGGAAATAGCGACTCGTTTGTTTTGACAAAGACAGCAACTTCATCTGCATATAGACAGGTAAGTGTAAGAATTTTCAGTGCCTTAAAATATGGCTTACAGGTTTCAGTAGATTTTAACTGACACATCGCTCTCAGACATCTTTTTTGGGCTTTAAATATTGTAGTTACTTCAGTGCAATTGCCCCAAAATACAATTCCAAACCGCAATGTTGACATTACATACCCGTGGAAAGCTGACAGTACGGCGTCTCTACTAACAATTTTTGATAACTTGTATAAGGCACAGCTTCGCACAGCTTTCGCACAGCTTCAATATTTTGTGGCACAACCACCGATTTCGGGCGACCTTCTTTAACTTCGTCAGTGAGCTTACTGCGCCCGCGATTAAATTCACTAAACCAGTGATACACAGTCGTTTTTGATGGAGCTTCACCACCAAAAGTAGAAGTTAATTGATCTACGCACTGTTGTTGCGTTAAACCACGTCGAAAATCGTAATAAATCATAGCACGAATATTTTCACTAGTGAGTTCCATTTTTTCAGCGATATGACATTTTAAACCCAACAAAAACAAAACACTAACGTATAATAAGAGAAAAATATTAGCGGCCAGTATTTAAAAAAAGAACGAATTTGACCATGGAGGTCAGACATTGCGTTTAAAATTATTGGAATCCCAGATTCCGCATACATAAGTAGCAGCCTATGTAGTATTGCCCATTCTCATTTCCAATTTAGAACCACAGAAGAATAGGCATTTTGGTCTTTAATACACCTTTACGGCATAATTTAAATTAACATTAGTTTTGATGATCTTCCGAGGCAAGAAACCATCGATGAAGTGTACCGTCGAGGCAAAGACCCTTCGAGGTAGAAACGTTTCGAGGTGTTGATCTTTCGAGGTAATGATCCTTCGACAAAACGTACCATCGAGGTAGGGACATCGAGGTATCGAGCATCGAGCTAACGTCATCCGAAGTGGAGTACGAGACCCTGTACCAAATAGATGGATTGGTGTCAGTGTGAAAAACGGACGCTATTATAGATGTACGCCACGCCAATCGCCATTTTTCATTAATTCCAAGCTGCGCAGTTGCTTACATCGGTCGTGCTTATAAACCACATCATTTTATCGATGCCATTGATGCCATAGTTATTATGTCAACGCCAAGAGATTTTGTTTGGGTATCCATCAAAATGTACAGAGAAAACCCTTTTGGAAAAATCAATGACGCCGACTACCATTATAAATATGAGAGAAATGCTGCTCTCTGAGGGCCAGTTTCGGAATTGAGAGTTCTGCTACTGTAGTGCTGCCTCGTCAAATTTCTCTGAAAAGAGCGTGACAACGTTACTTAAGTATTTACATAGTGAAATTTTTAATCCAGAAATTGGCCCTAGGGCAACATTTTTTGTAATCAGTTGCGTTATGATTATGACCTTGAAAAGAGTTGTTCTTTTCAAAAACCATTGCTATGGTGAGCCGATCGGCCCACCAAAAAAATCTACAGGTTAAGAACGAAAACGAAAATGTTGATACCTACTGTAAGAAGATTGCCTCAGTGATATTTTTGAAGAACTGCCAGACGACGTCCCGACGAAATGCACCGTCTATGGGCTTGCTTGACATTCAGCATTCAGCAAATGGATGCATGCTGAATTCCATTTAGTCATATCTGAATGTCGGACTTATTATTTATGTAGGTGTTTTAATTATTATAAGGATCTTACCGGATCTCTTGGACCACACAACTTTCTGAACTCGCAAACACAGTTAAGCTTTGGATCTGAGCATACTACTTCAAGTGCTATGCTTTTGCCTTCAGCTAGGTGAAACACCATCCCCTGTAATTAAATTTTATCAATAACATAACGTTTACATACAGGCACATACATTGCTTCTGGCCCCACACTAGGATACCCTGTGTCGTGGGAACCAGAAACAGCGACGTCACAAACATGTAAACATCCAAGACCATCAAAGGTAGTATGAGGACAACGGGAGGACGACGCGCGACAACGTCAGAAGTCGCGACTTTCCAGTACATTAACTGTCAAATTCTGACGACTTTTGACGTTGTCGCGCGCGACTCGCCTCCTCATACTACCTTTGCAGGGTTTCTTTTTTTTTGTCCCCAGCCGGGATTCGAACCCGGGACCTCTCGCATGGTAGTCAGATGCGCTAACCGCTGCGCCACAGAGGTCGTCAAACCAATCAACTTCATAGAAAAAAATCGTTGGCTCGAATCTTCTTTTGAGAAAAAAAAAAAACCCGGTGCTATTAAGGTTGATAAATCGGTCTCTGCATACCGCGCTACACTAGTTTCCCCCTTTGCTCAAGATGTGTGACGGACGGCATTATGTGATGCGGTATCTATCTATATCAAAGGTACCTCATATCCAGGCAACACCCCTTTGTACACTTCATAGAACTCTTTCGCATTTGTAAGGGTTACAGAAAACATGGTCATTGCTGAAACTTTGAACACTCCCGAAGTAGTGATGTGCTCCAATATGGAGCCCACAGTGCCATCGAGGACAGCATGCGGTTTAATTATGCAACAAGAGCAGTTCTTGAACGTGGCTCGAAAGGGGATCCTTGGAACTCTGTTACTGAAGCCAAAGAATAATTCCAACATCTGAAAGTGCACAAATAGTATTAGACCTATATCCGTATAATTACATTTTATCGTACACAAATAATTTGTTAAAATCTATTGATAACAGCTATTAGGTTATTGGTCAAAGTGATCACAAAATAAAACAAAGTGTACGTGAAACTAGTATCTGAAATTCTGGACACCCCAGACACTGAAGTTTCCTTACAATGTTTTTCTTCACAGTTGGCGAGTTACATTGCTGCTACAAATTCACAAATGTAAATAGGTACTTTGAAAGCTACTTAGGTACAACGTGCATGCAAGGCAAGCGTTCTACCGTTGCACTTTGAGCTAATGTGTAGTAGTAACTTCTGGACTTTGCATACTTTCGCAGGCTGTCTTGATTGGGGCTCCATGTTGACAGTGAACGATATTTGGGGTTTGATTTAAGTCCGATCAGCGAGGGGAAGGGGTCACAGAAATATCACGATCAATCACGCCGGGCTGGAGGGAAAGTTGGGTCACCACTTGCACCCTGACCCGGCTCGCTACTGGCGAGTTCTTACTAATCAAAACACGATTGATGAAATCAGTAATATTACGCCTTAAAACTCATGACATGACGTATCACGGAGAGCGGGTGTATAAATCTGGCCCGAAATCTTCCTGTAATTAAGGACGGCAGCTTACATGACTGTGTAGTAATCTCTACAGAGTCTATGGTTTCACAGCCGTGGGCAATGTTTCTGAGCGAGTCATAAAGGGGGCACAATCCTCCGGGCGCCGCCCGCGTCCCGGGACGGGGCACAAAAGTAGCTAAAAACCTCACGAGATTTATTAAAGGTCGGCCCCTTACTTGTGTAGCCTGCTCTGCAGTTTCACAGCCGTGGGCGACGTTTTTGAGCGAGTCGTCGCCATAAAGGCGGCGTAGCGTTCCGGGCGCCGCCTCCACCGGGTCCGTGGCGCCCAGGCACTCGCGCCACTTCTGCACAGCGTTGGGTCCCACCAGCTCTAGTCCGATCACCTCTCCGCTTGTTACATAGTATATTATAATCCTGGAGTAAAACCATAGACGTTAATCTACCTAGCCTAGTCAACCCAACACTTCGCGTGCCATTGAATAGCTACTTGGAGCTAGTAGGTATGTCTGGTGCCTATTTCAGTATGTTTTGCCCTCATTATATCCCCAAATCCCAATACTGCATGCCTACCTACCTGTATTGGGATTTAGGGGCCGTCCATTAATCACGATCTTTTTTTTAACCATTTTTTAACCCCCCCTCCCCCTTGGTGATACATGGTGAGGTTTAAGACTAACCCCCCACCCCCCACCCAACATCACGTGTATTTTTCGTATCTACAAAAAATCTTAAATTTTTTAGCACTAGAATCCGCTACTTGACTCTTTTTTCAAGTACGTCTTAAATGCTAAATATCTCTTCCATTAGACCAAAAAATATTTTAGTATATTTTTTGAGGACCTAAAAGCAACAAAAACATTATTTTAAAACGTTGCTTTGCTAAACAGCCAAAAACGCGGCCCGCCATTTTTGTCTATGGTTTGAAGTCCTCTACGTTTGTAAACAAAGTTTGACATTCAACATAGGTAGAGTTCGTGCCACGAAAGAAGTATGAGTCACAATAGAACCTACGCACGCACGACTGACAGATGCTTGTTTACAACCAAAGGTGCTTTCAAGATGGCGGATAGTGTTTTCACCGTTCCGATTTAAAAGCGAAAAATATATTTTTTATTTGCAAATTTTGCAGCCATCCTGCATATTTACTTAGCAAAGTCAATATATTTCGGTTTCTTACGTTAGATACTACAGGAAATATCAATTTATCGCGTGAAATTTGATATGAGGCAAGTAGCGTATTGTCTTGCGCGCGCAAGCGCGCGTGTTGAACGCGTGCGCGTTTGAAAAAATAAAGACACGTGATATCTTACCACACCCCCCCTCCCCCTTGTGATTTTTCGTGATTTTTATGTTGGTACTTATATTAAATTAATTTGTTTACGTGTTGTTAAATTACTTTTATTTGCTTACATGTTATATTATATTGGATTTCTGCATAGAACTTGTACCTACTATAGAGCCGAGAATGTCCGTATTACTTGTTTCTTAAGAATTGGTAACGTATCGGGAAATAGTTCGGGAAATTATTCATTGCACATCAAATAAACAATCTCACATCAAATTATTTTCATCACTTATTTTCTTTTTTACATCAAATAAATTACTTCACAACAAATAAACTAAATGTTTAGCAAAACTAGTACTCCAGATAATTGGAAAATGTTCATCAATACTACATTACTTTTTTCCTCTAATGCGACACAAATCAATTTCTGTTGCTATAAAAATACGACAGTCATATCAACAATACTGATTGCGCAGCAAATTATCTCATTCTCACAGCAAAATAACTATCCGAGTACTGTATATCCTAATAAGTTCCTCAAAACTTGCTCATCATATTTGTATTGATTTCTAAGAGAACATGGTTAGCAAATTTAATAATTATGACAGCAACATTTTTTTTCTTTCATTGCAGTATTTTTATATGCAGAGCAAAATAACTGAAAAATTGTTTCGCTCGCTTTTTTGTCACAGCAAATTGTTCCTATCTATGCAGATTGGAGCGAGCAAGTGAGATAGCGCTAAGCCATGCCGCGAGTTAAGCGTATAGGGTAGACTGGGTACAATTGAAACAATTTAACTTTACCTGTATGTAGTGCCGTTATCTGTAATATTGACGCACCAAATGGTAGTATAATCTAAAGGGCCATGATTTGGCTTCTAAATGAATTCAATTCTATAGCTCTTACTCAAACGGTTAAGCTGCAATGAAGTTTTTAAAGTGATTGGGGAATTTGTTTCAACTGACCCCATAGTGGGGTCGATTGAAACGGTACATGGGGCTAATTGAAACACACAAATATCTTTGGGAAAATTGAATTTATGAAATCAGTCTTAATCAGTTTCGTTACTTTCACATAGTCGTATGAGATCGAGAAAACTTGGTAAACATAGTATAAGTATTTTAAAATTCACGAAGCAAAAATATTCATAAGGAAGAAAAGGTCAATATTTTTTACAGTATGAGACCTAAAGAGATTTGGGTTGCACTGTTTTTTAACGTTTACCGTAATATATGTAGTTTTAGCGTAATAACAAGCATAAACAGTATAAAAATATAGTAAAATGCAAATTATAATGTTTCATACAAAAGTGCTTGTTTCAATCATAACAATGTTTCAATCATAACCTGACACGTTTTTATTTTATTTTTTTTATTTTCTACGTGTTTTTTTATTACCACTGTGACATGAGAGGTTTTACTTTATTTAAGTAAAGTAAATATCAGCACACTTAATTGCATAACTGACAATCTCCTTTTCTTGAGCAGAGGTGAACACCTTCTTTGCTGAATTATAGCCCATAGTTACAATATCAGCAGGGGTATCTTCGGGAGCATTCTCTCTCTTTTTTTTATATCGCCCTAAGGAGACGTGGTTTATATTAAACATCTCAGCTGCTTTTCTCAATGATTTTCCCAAAAGAACTTCCTCGTATGCCTGCTGATAAGCAAACATATCTTTGGAAGTTCTGTCTGTGACATGCTTTCTTTTTCTGGGCATCTGAAAAAGAAATGTATACTTACACAACTAAAAATAACTAACTATACCGCTGTGCACTGTGCTTTCAATGTTTTCAGAAGTACTGTAGTTTTTATTAAAGTACGTAACTTTCGATGTATTGGCTATCAGTCTATAAGCAACACTAATAACAAGATTTCTTAATTTGTATATATTTTGACAGTTTAGATTCCCTATGTCACTCAGAACGAAATTCATTGATGATTCTAAAAATAGCTCATAAACATAATTATATTAAAATAAAGAAACACTTAAACCCATTGGTATAGGTAGGTAGGACCACGGTAGCGTTAGAAATCAAATAGTAAAGTTTAAAGTATAGCCCAAGATATGATTATGATTCAAAAAACCCTTAAAAAAAGTTAGACTATAAGAGGTCACAAAAACATGCATACGTTAAGTATTAATATTATTAGATCGTACTGTCCCACTGCTGGGCAAAGTCCTCCTTAACCTTTTTCCACTTCTCTCATACAGCCGGTAAACGATATCGCCTTCTTGGGCAGTCACATAAAAAAAAAATTAGGGACAGTTGAAACACAGGGACGATTGAAACGTTTCAACCGTCCCCAAGCAAATGTTTCAATTGTCCCCATCCGACTTTGTTTTACTTCAAGGTCATTATTAATAATTTAAATTGGCTTTAAAGCTTAGCAACTGTAATTTATACAATCGTAAACGACTAAATAATGCAATCAATATAATAAAAAAGTCAAAAGACGAGAGTGAAAAAGACTATAATAAAAAAATATTAAGAAATTAAGTCTTACTTTTTGGCGCGAAATCCGTCAAGGCGTCCTCAGCACGACTGCGTCACTCGCTCGCTCGAGCGCTACTGGCCATAATTCAAAAATGACCGGCGGCGTCTAACGAGTATTGCATCACTCGCGTAAGTATAACGGTTTTCGAGAATTTTGAGTTGTTTCAATCATGACCTGTTTCAATCGTACCCAGTCTACCCTACCTCCTGCGTAAGAGCGAATGAGATGGATAATCCGTACTAAATACATATATAGTAGCAAGCTCAACAGCAAGCTAGGTGACTTTTACACTTTTAACGGTTATAAAAATAAAGCTTTCGCATATTGTACCTACAGTTGCCTTACCCATACTACAAAGCGACTGGATAAACGAAAAATGTAGCTGCCCCAATTTTTTTAAGAACTTAAACGCAAGCATTTCATTGGGCTTGCGATCCGTCTGAGTACGAGTACGTAAAACCACTTACAGGATCCAAAAATGTGCCAATTAGGCAAAAAATTAAGCGCTGACACCCCGCCATCATAGCAAGACCCGCCCTAATAACTCGAATAAAAATTTTGAAGTTACCAGTTTGTATCTGATTTAATATTTTATTGCTGATTACATTATGTTGTATTAATAAATAATAAGACGACATGTCAAATAGAATTCTGTTTCATTTATATAAATTGCTGTACGTTATTATGAAAATAGGTTTTAAAAAAAAAGATTTAATTGGTTTGTTGTGCGCTATGCATTAATAAAAAAACTTTACTTTAAGATAAATAGCTGTACGCCACGACTATAAATTGATGTTAATTTAGTAATATTTTGAGTTGAGAATTTTGCTGCTCAATCAGTTTGATGTGAATTCGGATTATTTTTGCATACAAAAAGGACTTTTTTTATGTGCGTTTAAATACCACCCAAATAGTTCTAGCTGCTTGGCTTTGGTTAAAGGTCGATAACATCCTGGGCAATGGAGTTAATACGCCAACATTGGTATTCCTTATAGTGGAATCCACATGTGACAATTCATTGGCCCATTTAAGATTTTATTTAGGGAAGGTTACACTTCAAAAACTTACGGCATAGTGTTACTGCCAGAAATATTTTTGTACAACTCCAAAGCGAAATCTTTATCGATTTTTCCGTTTTTCATACGCACTATACGGAAACCGCTCTTTATAATGAATGTTATGACTCTTCCGTGCTCCTTGGATGGCATAGGTTTTATAAGAGCAAAAGTGCTGAAAGCAATTTGAGTATCTTAAGTATATTCCTACCTAAAGTCGAAATCAGACGGTTCTCTTTTCCGCATGATGAAACGTAACATACACAGCATCCGTAAAAGCCAGAAAAAAACATTAGTGAACGGATTTAACCTCAGAGCCACATATCTCAATGCTTCAGAGCATGGATAAAATTTTGATTAACAACTACGAGGGCGAGAGGGGGGAGGGGGGGCGGGCTACCTACCGGTACCCCTCTCCCCCCTCGGAAATGCGAGTGCTAAAAATCTGTAAATAGACTAATAAAATTATTATCTTTCGATTAATAAATATTAGAATTGGCAAGTCGTGGGTTGTTAGTCTAAATGTGAGCCCAGAGCATTGAGACCTCAGTCCCGCGTCGACAAAATAACAATAGAAAACTAACTGTATTGTTATTTTCAAGGTCAGGAACTCAGGACTGAAGAGGTTATATAAGCTCAGGCCTAAGCCTAAAAAAAAAATTAGGTATAAACTCTCTTTTTTTTTATTCAATCAAATTATTATATTAGGTTGCGGATAATGTTTCTTCGCATGTTATATGAAAATTCAAAACATTTTTTAATATAGTTTTATAAAATGCGAAGAAACATTCTCCCCAACCTAATATAATAATTTGATTGATACCAAAAAAAGAGAGTTTATAATTACTTTTGTTACCATACTAGGTGATTAGCTAAGATACACAGTTTTCCTCGCTATGTACCTCACGGTTTAGCGACTGGTATTACTACTATAACATCACAAGTAGAAGGTTATGTATCCATCATATTTACCGTTCCATATTTTCAAATAAAAGTTTGCGCGTAGCATCGGCGCAATCGGTTATTAGAAGCAACTTTGAAAAAATGTTTACAATGTTGCCTACTTGCAGATCTTGTAGATTCATGGTCGGTAAATACGTTCGTCGCACTAGTTTTTTCTTTCGATTACAGTCGACAACTTGTACGGTGTTGTCGAAAGGGAAAAAGTTTAAGACAAGGTTCCGCATCTCGTCTGCGTCTTCGTCATACATCTCGCAAATAAATGTGTACTTGTCGAAGTAGTCGTAGACCTATGCCAAGAATAAACGGTCAGTAGATAACGTTTGGTGTGGTTTAGTGTTGTTAGTACAGTTTGGGCTGACCCACGTAGTACACCTAAAGCCCATTACATAATATCTAGGTACCTACATGTTTTAGAGGCTTACCATTATTCTATTTAGAAAAACGAAGCAAATTTATTTCTTTATTAAATTTATGTTATTATTATTTCTTGTTTTGATGGCAACCAGCCGATGTCGAATAATAATAGGATAACTTAACTTTATAATCTGTGAACTTCACAGATTTTTGACGTTTTAAGTAGTTGTTTGTTGGTATTGGAGCGACCTCTATAATATTATTCTAAATTCCATACTAATTTGACAGTTGGAATCTTTCATGATGTTAGACCGGGAGATAGTGACACCATGGATGAACATCCTTGAGTGACACAAATTACCATGAACCTTTATTACAACTGGGCCCTTAAAGGCCTTCCACACGATCGGAAAGATTCTCCGACCAAGGTGACATTGGTCGGGTTGGTGTAAAAATTTCACGTGTGGAAGCCGGTTGTCCAACCAAATATTGGTCGGAATCCAACGGCCTTGATCGGAAGCGCAGCCATCACAACACGCTGTGTTGGCGGTCGGAATGGATCGTGTGGAAGGCTGTCGTCCGACGCGAGCGCTTCAGTGTGCCGTTGGCCGTCGCTGCGGCCGGATGTATGTCTATGACAGTAAGTTCGAATTCTGTAGTTGACACGACTAACTATAAATTACTTCATATGCTCGACTAAAACAAAATATTTCATGAATCTCTTTCAGTTAATTATTGGTTATTACAATTGTTAAATAGATGAAACATAAAAAGAGTGTTCTGAATAATGACTTCATAATGCGGTATTTTCATAGGTACAAAATTCCGTTTTAAAAGTATTTTAATTGACATTTTGTCAGCTACCCAATTATGTTTCGAATTATGGTTGGAATGGGTTCGCATTTCGAAAGCCGCGAACGGGAGGTGTTGAAGGAATTCATATCAATTTACACACAAAATAACATTTACATACAGGCTTGCATTTACATACATCGCTTCTGGGCCCCACACTAAGATACCCTGTGTCGTGGGAACCAGAAACAGCGACGTCATAAGCATGTAAACATCCAAGACCTGTGTTTCTTTTTTTTAGTACCCAACCGGGATTCGAACCCGGGACCTCTCACATGGTAAGCAGATGCGCTAACCGCTGCGCCACCGATGTCGTTTCGTACAGTCGAGAGCACATCATGTTATACACCCATGCACTCTGCCCTGTTGCATTACGGGCGACTTTGCAACTCAAATGTGAATGATGACGTGCTTTCGACTGTACGTTGTCAAGTTGTCCGACCGTGTGGAACGAATTCCAACCCGACCAAGGCCACTTGGTTGGAGAGTCTTTCCGATCGTGTGGAAGGCCTTTTAGTGCGAGTTTTTTCATTCACTTTCGATAGCGAGAGCGTTTGCAATTTGTATAGGAGTGACAGAGAGACAACTAGGTGGCGCGCTTTGTCACTCCTATAGAATATGAGTTTACGTTAACGCGATCGAGTAGTTAAGAAAACTCGCACTAAGCACACTGGACTGTGCACAGTGTAATAAAAAACGAGCAGAGTGAGAGGCTCCAAAGTCGTAGTGCGTCTCTTTAATAGAGTGTCCATGATATGTGAGTGGTTGACCAAAAAGGTACCTCAAGGGAAAATAATTGATTTCGAGAAAATCGCGTTTGAAGTTTCGTGTTTCTATAGGTCTCGATTCGTGCTCAGCTCACAAAAAAAAAATAAAAAAAAAATAACTACGGCACCTAAAAATATTCTGGTTAGACCAAAACAAAGCTAAAATACCACAAATTAAAAAAATCTAATAAAAACAATAACAGTTTCCAATCCCTCCAGGTCCCTTTTTGGTCAACCACTCACATATTTATAAATCTTCACCAGCAGTGGTCCAGGTCCAAAGTAGTGAGGTCCCAAAATGACGTGGTATAAGTAAAAGTTATCTATAGTAAGGAAATATTTTAATATTTAATGAAATATAATTTTGTCGATTTTTTATGACAGATTAACTTATTAATACAAGAACTTTAAACCGACGTACAGCACGACATAAAAGAGAAAATAATGAGAGCGCCTCATCACTACGCCTCGTGTTTTGTATGTACAAAAATGGTGCCAATAGCCGGAATACAGACTCACCTCTAGTGTAGTCTCACCAAAACTTTAATTCCGAACTATTTATGTCCCACTGTAAGTACCTACATTGTAATTTTATTTAGAGTGTGTGTAATAAAAAACATTTAAAAACTCACCTTACTTAGATACCTTAGGTAGGAATGTAGAAAATAAAACGAGAAGGTAATAATTACTGTGTTTTATTACCAACTTTTTAAAATTCTATCGGCCAAAACAATTCGATATAGATATGTAGGTACTTATTCATTTAACTACACTAAACGTTACTAAATAAAATTGTTTTGTGCAACCTTAAGCGCATTGCAATTCAATTGCCCATGATTTTAAGAGTCTCCTTTTTTGCATACGTGTTTCGTCTCATATTCAGATATTTATTTACAATACATTTAATAATTTCTATTTCATGTGTCAGTGTAGTGAGACTGTACTGGATGAGAAATATCTTTCAATCGGGGATAAAAGTGTTGTGTTATTTATTATGTTAATCATATATTTCTTCTTCAAATGTTCCTCCATCAGCGTCGATAAGGTTACGAACAATTTCTCGGTGTATTTTACAACATCAAACACTATCAATAATATGCTACTGAGCATGTGAATATCTTTCTCGGCTGGAACAATCTGTAAAAAAAAGTGTTCTCAAAATACAATAATTTCAATTTGTTGTATTCTGTAGTGGTCAGTTCTAAATTTTTCCTCACCTTTAGGAATATTGACAGTATTGCTGTAGATTTTAATCTTTTTCTTGACTGATTGACAAAATCTTCATTTTTGAAATGTAGACTGCAAACGACCGATGTCTTGGTGACTTTATCAGGTATATTTTCTTTCCACCTCTCAGCCATTAATGCGTCTTTAGGAATCCTGTAAGTATATTATGCATATAACAAGGACATTTTAGACATAAAAACCAATTTAAAACTAAATTATATATAAGAATCCCACGAATAAAGACGAAGACCCACGAAGTTTCTTAACTTTTGATTGCCCCACCAGTAAATCCTGAGTACGCCCATGCATAATGGACACCCTACTCTAGCATTATTCCGAAAATTATGAAATTGACTCACCTGTGAAAAGATAAGTCGCACCCCGAATACCATTTGGTTTTACATCCGTTAACACAGCAAAAATACACCATTATACAACAAATCACACTCAAAACGTAAAAACAGCAAATTATTTCAGGCGGTTGTCATGGCAACCGCTTGAAAGGTCACTAAGGATGACGAAAAGCTACTACATTTTTCCTAAAACTACTTTTATTTAGTTTTATAACTGAGATAATAAAATTCTTATTATAAATTATTAGTTTCAATATTCTAACTATACAAAAAAAGCTTAATGTCCAATAAATAGACTACCAAATTGGATTTTATTTAGTTCTGGCAACTCAGTAGACAAGGACGCACTACTACTTTTAAACCATCTCACACGGCTCGTTTTGCTACTTTCACGTTTGACGGAGAAATATAAACTTTATATCGATGGCTTAAAGTGTAAGTTTGTGTTCATTGTAAATTTGTGTAAGCTATCCAGTTAAAAGGCCTTCCACACGATCGGAAAGATTCTCCGACCAAGGTGACATAGGTCGGGTTGGTGTAAAAATTTCACGTGTGGATGCCGATTGTCCAACCAAATATTGGTCGGAATCCAACGGCCTTGATCGGAAGCGCAGCCATCACAACACGCTGTGTTGGCGGTCGGAATGGATCGTGTGCATGGGTGTCAAACTCAGATTATAAAAGTGGGAAGCGAATCAAGTATAAAGATACCCTATTACGAAGTAGTGTAATGACTTTCGATTTCAGCATAAAGAATGCTTTTTTAATTTAGTAGTATTATTATAAAAGCGTAGTTCTGAATAGAGATCCAAGATGGCGCTGTGAAAGCAGTATGTAATTTAATATTTTAGTACAAATAATGATCACAGATGTCGCTAAGTAGTTGAAGGTATTCATTCTCAGGGTTGCCATACGAAGACGTTGTACAATAAACGTGAGAAAAATATAACGTTTTTTTTTCAATTATTATTTTCTTAAATCATCATCGTCAACCCAGCATGTCCCCACCAAGGGGCACGGGTCTCTTCCCTGAAGAAGTTATAGGCCATTCTCCACCACGGGGGCCAAGTCCGGATTGGTGGAGGCTTGTAAGACTAGTGGCTGGTCTTAGGGTGAAGCCAAACGAGCGTAAATTTCGGTTGCAAAATGCAAAATGAGTTGCGTCGCCGTGTGGCAAAAAGGGGTTTTTGTATGAAACCGAATGTAGCAGAAATTACGCGACCGAAATTGCGCGACTCACAACTCAAAAAATTACGCTCGTTTGGCTTCACCCTCTGTCAGAAGTTTTCAAGCCGCGCTAAGGCCTCTGACTTGGCTTAACGACTGCCATCTATCAACGGCAGCCGGCACCAACTGCTTAACGTGCCTTGCGAAGCACGGAATCGCTCGGAAAAATGCTATTAGCGTTAGTCATAGACGGTGACCCATCCATGGACTGAACGCGCCGTATGTTGCTTAACCTTTGTGATCGTTAAAGATCACTCAGGCAGCCCAGGCTACGAGCGATTCTATTAGCGATTTCATAGATACTACTTTTCAATTAAGTATAATTTGTAACTGACAATATTTGGAACAATAGGTACTTACCTACCCATTCTGGATCTATACACTTATGGGTCACTTTTGAGACCTTCTTCTGGGAAAAACCGAAAAAAAAAATGCTGATGTCGTTTGGTGATAAGTGCGCTTTTGGATACTTTGGAGTCTGCTATGGATTGTGGGTATGAATTTTTATTTTTATTACGAGAAACCTCGTCCGAATAGCAACCCTGGTTTCTTCTCTTGTTTAGTAATCTGTGGACTGACTTTGACATTGATTGCTACGAATCACAAATTCGTATGAAGAAACGAATGACGCTATCTAGTGTGTGTATCTCAAGGAACTAAGAAAAAAAAAGAAAGGAAAAACGCCCATTTAGGAATGTCTTTCAATACCATAATCTGCTTTATTATCAATTAATATGAAAAAACGCCATGACATTAATGAAAAAGAAAGAAGTACCACAAAAGTAACATATTCGGTCGTGTAACATGGAGGTGACATAAGAGGGCCAAAAGTAACGTAAAATGTTACTTTGTAACATTCTGGCAACGCTGCACTCGTGCTTCGTACTCCTTCTACGTGCTTCGTGCACACACCCGCTGCACGTCCGCTGTGATTGGTTGAATATTGTAGCCTATCGTCTATTGTGTTTTGCGGTTGTGGTTGCTGTGCTATTTCTTATTCCTTGTTCCTTATTTCTTATACTTTATTTTTTTCATTGTGTAATGGGCTTAAGTGCTTTGGGATATAGTAGCTTAGGTAATTTTTTGGTGACTGTTTTTCAAAATTTTGGTGATGATTTGCCACGTGATCACGTAATTTGTGTGCCGGCCTATCTATAAACTAACGGCCGATTTCTGAATTGAGAATTTCGCTAAGTAACTACTTAACTCTACTACTGTCTCGACAAATTTCTCAGAAAAGAGCGTGACAGAACGTTACTTAAGTATTTACTTACGTGAAATTCTCAATTTAGAAATCGGCCCTAAAGAGATTGTTGAAATATTGTACTACTAGACGAAAACCCGGCTTCGCTCGGGTAAAATGTAGACGCAAAATAATATTCCACTATGTTTTTTTATATGGTGACGCCTCTGTATTTATCAACCACCAGTAGATATAAATATCTTAATACATTCAGATACATAAGCTCACACCTGTATCCCAGAGGGGTAGGCGGAGACCACGGACTGTCACCTGCCACTATCCTGACAAATCACTTTCGCTTCATCGACATCCATTAGTCGTTGCATGTACCCACATCGGTTTCGGGTAATTTCATCTTGCCCTTTGCTAATACATCCCCTATTTGGTCGAAGTATGTCCAACTGGGGCGTCCCTTACCGGCCCTTCCACTCACATTCGCCCGATATATTTGCTTTGTCAGTCTTTCTTCGTTCATCCTCTCCACATCTCCAAACCAACGCAACATTCCTTTTTTCAATTCTAGTCACTCACTACATCCTCTTTCTCTACATCCTCGGTCTCTGATCACACTATTGCGTATTCTCTCATTCAAAGTAACACCACACATATTTCTTAAGGATCTCATTTGTGCTGCACTAATCCTACTTTCATGATTCTTCTGACTTCTGCCATACCCAAATCTCGCTACCATGCTTACATCAGTATTGGAACCAGCACACTATTACGGATAGCCAATCTTGCTCTTTTGGACATGTTCTGGCTACTCACGAAGGAATGCAAGGCGAAAATCGGATACTTATCATAACTTTGTCATGGGTACCTCATCATAAATTACTAAATGAGCTTCCTTCATAAACTTAACAATATTGAATTTAGTTAACAGCTAGTGAATCTAATGACGTATGAGACGTAGAATCCACTTGGCTAATCAACTAAAAACAGCTCCCTCTCTTTGGCTTTACAGCTTTTAGTTTTGTATTGACCACATGTTTTTCTTCATCATTTTAATTTTTGGTATTTTTCTTATCTAGTGGCTTTTTCGTTTCAATAAGTTTATTGGTACCTAACTAAGCAAAACAATAAAGATCAATTATTATTTATGACTTTGATTTCCTTTTTCAATTATTTTTTAGACCGTTCCAAAACTCAATGTCAAATTATTCTCTTCCCTCCCGCCTTCAGAAGAAGGACCTTCTTCGGAGCTCCCGCCAATGAAAAACACCACAGATTACTTACTACACCTTCTCAGTTGGCACAGAATATAATAACCTTTTTGGATGCCACTGTATTCCACACACCATGAAGTTAACAAATTAGATCAAAGGGCCGGTTGAGATTATCTTAGTGTTTAGGAGAGTGCTTTACTTTACACTCTGTTGCAACATTATACTGAATCTGGCCCATTTTGGGGGCTCAACCTTTAACGACCTCTGTGGCGTAGTGGTTAGCGCATCTGACTACCATGCGAGAGGTCCCGGGTTCGAATCCCGGCTGGGGACAAAAAAAATCCCAGGTCTTGGATGTTTACATGTTTGTGACGTCGCTGTTTCTGGTTCCCACGACACAGGGTATCCTAGTGTGGGGCCAGAAGCAATGTATGTGCCTGTATGTCAATGTAAATATGTAAATGTAAATTATTATCTAAATTAAATTATCAGTTTATTTTTTTACGCTTTTTATGCTTTCTGTGTTATTTTTTTATTATTGTACGCATTCTGTGTGTGTGTTTTTTTGTTTTGTCTTGAGTATCAAATAAATAAATTTTCTTTCTTTCTCTCTCTCTCTCTCTCTCTCTCTCTCTCCCCCTTCCTTCCTTCCTTCCTTACTTTCTTTCTTTCTTTCTTTCGTTCTTTCTTTCTTTCTTAAGGAGAGTGCTTTTGTATAAACGTGTAAGCGCCACTTGCTTTAGTACGTTTTACGGTATAGTACGGTTCTAGTTGCCTTTCAACTAGAATCAAAATAGAATTGGTTTCTATTGTTCTATCCAGTGTAACACCTGAGCGCGTTACTATCCTCGTTACTTCTCTGTGTATAAACTAAAAATTTAGTGAGAACTTTAGGAGAGTGCGCAAGTGACCCGTGACGGGTGCGTGTTGTTTTCAATAACTCGAATTATCAAACTTACCTACTTATGTGTTCCATTAAAACTCATAGTATTTTGAGTAGGATAGCGCATATTTCGCGACGTCGACGAAGTGACACTCTACTGGAAGAAATATAAACGTTCACTCGAACGTCTAGTAATGTACTAATGCACTTGCCTCTAATTGTATTATAGCACTCTCCTAAACACTAAAATAATGTAAACCGGCCATAACAGTTCACAATGAAAACTTGTGACACTAACACAACAATGATGACATTGACATGTTTACATAGCAACGCCATTGTTGAATTTAATAATTTTTATATTGATGTTGCTCGATAATACGAATTTTCCGCCCATATGTTGTCGACTCAGATCAACTATTTTTTTACGCTCTTTCATTTGGTGTGCATATCGTTCGAGTCTACCGTAGACCCGAACGAAATTATTAATAAAGATTTACGTATCTAGAACAGCAGCACTGAACCACCACTGAACTAACACTGCGCAAAAAAAAAAAAACCACTAAAATTAAACAACCAACGAGCGCTAGCAAAGGTAGTAGGTATTAGGTATGAGGATGCGAGTCGCGCGCGACAACGTCAAGAGTCGCAAGAATTTGACAGTTAATGTACTGGAAAGTCGCGACTTTTGACGTTGTCGCGCGTCGCGCGCGACTCGCGTCCTCGTACTACCTATGCTGGATCAAAATATTCAAATTATAATTCTTTCATGCGATAGATTTTTACTCAGATAATTTCAACAATATTGGTACATATCCCACAGAACGGATACATTTCAGCAAGCACGAAAAGTTTTGTTTGTGACGGCAAACTAAAAAACCGGCACTATGGTGGGATTTTAAATGAAAATGTGGCATGTGAAAATACAATTCATAGCACATCACTGTTATTTCACGAAAACTCTTGAATACTTACAGGACGGTCACTACAGCGATAAATATGCTTTCCTGGGTGAATGGTACGACAACGAGGCGAGTCAACTTCGCAAGTTCAACGTGTTTTACTATCCGAATGATGACACCATCGAGATGTATGACCTGAAGCTGCGAAAGATATTCTTGAGAAGAGTTAAGGTGGCTGGGGTGACATTAGAAAATTTCTACATTGGCGCTACTCTGCACATCCTGGGCCGACTTGTCAAAATTGTGGATTTCTGTTGTGAAGATACTAAGAGAAAATTGCAGAAAGACATGGAAGTGTAAGTAGAAAACTTGTTGATTAAATATAGTTAGCAGATGTGAAATTGTACAAATACTAATAACAAAAATTACAATAATCATTATTTTTTTTAGGACTTTTGCTCTATCCAAACCTATGTCAGATACAACATTGGGCAAAATAATAAGTATTTTATTAACTAATGGTTTGCGTATCACGAAGATGAAGAAATCTTTGATCACTGTGGAGAATCTGAATCATTTCTACAGATATCGGATGACTGATGCAAGTTACCCGTAAGTTCAGCTAACATTTGATAATTTAAATGCCTGCAATAATTTCATAAATGAGAGCAGTAAATAAATAATTTCCACTGGTCTCTAACTGGAATAACCTGTGCTGTGGTAACCAGGCAGGGTGGTTACAAACTTGGTAAATCAGGTATGCCAGTCTTTTGTGGAAATCGAACTGACAACCTTTGTTTTGGTAGCCAACCTAGCAACCGCTAGCAACAAGACACAAGGCAGTTCTTTGGAGATTTCAAATCCACAAATCTCAAGGATTACATTAAAACCTGTGAATATGGAGTAAGATAAGATAAGATTATTCTTTATTGCACACCGGAAAAAACAAAAAACACAAAATATTTACAAAGGTTCATGGTACAATTGGCTGTCTTATTATTAAAAGCAATTTCTTCCAGACAACCTTAGGGAGTACCAACCAGGAGTAGGGATTAGTGCAATAATTTGGTATAATATCTAGTTTGTATTCATAACAAACTATTAATCTGTAACTGTAAATTTGTATATTTTAGATTTCTTATCGAGTACATGCAAGGACACTATCTTTATGGAATGGAATTGGTTGGCAAAAATGCTGTTGACTTATTGAAGCAGTCACTTGGAGACCCGGAGCCTGGCAAGGCAGCTCCGAGCACTGTCCGGGCACTATATGGCCAGGACTTAGTTCGCAACTGTATACATGAATCTGCTTCCAATGAAATTGCTCTAGAGGTATTATTATCTTACATTCATTTATTGCAACTCAAAAAAAACATGCTCAGGACTCTCATGCAAAGTCATCAATTTTGTGTACCAAACTTTCAAAATTGATAAAAAATTATGTATCCTTCATACCTAACTTTTTTATGAATATTTAAAATGGTATACATTATTATGTACTTAATAGTTGGTTACAAATGAGGTAGCTAAGCAATTTGTTGTAAAAAAAACTGTTTCACTAGTAATAAATTGGCATAGAATTAAAGCGGCAGTTCAATATTTGAGTTATAAAGGGTGGTTATATTTTAAGGGCCGATGTTGAATGTGAACCACACCTAAACGTCAAGTTTTTTTCTGCATTTCATTTCACATTTCTCAATTTCAGACTAACTCAATTTGAACCATGGAAAGATACAGAATCGAGCACCGCGTTAAAGTTATTCAGGCTTATTATGAAAATGGACATTCAAAGCCACAACTAGTCACACTATCGCGAACAGCAGCAATATTTTCTGCAGTGCGAGCTGTATGAGCATCCACTGGTGTTTTCACATCTCCTACTGACCCGGTTTGCTCAAATTTTTGCACGATTTTTCCGATTGTACGCACATTTGGACGATTAAATTGACCGAAAAAAATCACGAAGTGCACGATATGCATTTTGATCTGAACGCCCATTTTCATAATAAGCCTGAATTACTTTAACGCGCTGCTCGATTGTGTATCTTTCAAATTATGGTTCAAATTGAGTTAGTCTGAAATTGAGAAATAATAATAATAATAATAATAAAAATCGTTTATTGAACAGAAGACAGTTACATAAATGTATACAGTGGTACCCACACTAGGCATAACCTGTGTCGTGGGTAGATACTAATACTCTTAATGTAGTTGTACATAGGTGTCTTAGCTTTTAGTTACTATAATAAAGAATAAAATAAACTTAGTTAAATAGTCCATAGTTCAACGGTGCTAGGTGTGTCTCAGTTTGTATGTATGTGTGTGTGATAGTGAGTGTGTTTGTGTGTGTGTGTGTGTGTGTGTATGTGTGTGTGTGTGTGTGTTTGTTTAAGAGTGATTATATTATTACTTCCGTTTTCAACACAGTTCTACTTGGTAATGATCAGTAAACCTTCGGTTTCAGCGTATGTTAAGGAGAGAAGCCAATTAGTGACGATAACTTTACAATGATAGTTATTCAATGAAGCAATTTTAATTTTCTTGTTTATTTTATTGTACAGATATTTACCAAGAAAACAAAAGAAGTTTTGAGCAAAAGAAGTTTTGAATGGGTAATTGGTAAATATTATATCTGTTCTGCGTTTTTTAGAAATTGTAGACAAAGTGTCATTAGTTATCATGCGGTGTTGGATCAATATAATTCTCTGGATGAAGATTTGTCGCACAGTCATCATTTCTGTTTCTGCGTACAACTTTGTAGTGGGGTATAGGAATGGCAGTGAGTGACTTACTTTGAGGACAGCTCTTTGTGCAATTTCGAGCGGTAACAAAGTAGTTTTCTTTGCACCACCCCAAGTGTCCACACAGTACATCAATAATGACTGGCAAAGTGAACGGTAAATTAGGTTGATAATACGCAAATCAGCTATATGTCTAATATTTTTAAAAACTGCTAGCAGTCTACGTATTCTCGCCGTGAGAAGTTGTATATGTGGTTTGAAGGTCAGACATTCATCCAACAGTATACCCAGGTATTTGACAGTTGTTTGCCTATCCAGTTTTGGACAGCTACAGTTATCAAAAGAGAGTGAGTCGAGACAGACAGCAGAATGACAACCAAGATGGTGCAGCAACTTAGGGGCCTGAGACTTGTTTGAGATTGAAAACGTTATGTAGGTAGTTTTACTTGCATTAAGACTAAGGAGGTTATTTGATAACCATAATGCGACCTTATCAAGACCCTTTTGAGCTAGCTTGTATGTGTTTTCCCAACCGTCCCCACAGAAAACCAATGCCGTGTCATCGGCAAAAGTGTACACATTACCATTTCCTAGTTTGATATCGCATAAGTCGTTTAGATAGATTAGAAATAGCGTCGGACCCAGCACACTGCCTTGGGGCACACCAAAAGTAGGAGTAAGGGGGTCACTAATAGAAGAGCCTATTTTGGTTCGCTGTTGACGGTTTGACAAATAATCTACCAATAAACTAAGTGGTAATCCACGTATACCAATACTCTCTAGCTTTTCGATGAGTCGAGGAATAGCGACCGTGTCGAAAGCTTTCTGCAGATCCAAAAATATTGAAAGGCATTTTTTCCCTTTGTCTAGATTACTAACGACGTGTTGTGTTAGATTTCTTACAGCGTCTGAGGTAGATTTATTCTTGCGGAAACCGTATTGATTTGGAGAGAGAATGTTGAATGATTCTAGAAAATTGACTAATCGGTTGTTAATAAGTTTTTCGATAATTTTTGACATGGTTGGAAGAATGGATATTGGGCGGTAATTTTGTATAATTGTTTTATCACCATTTTTATGAATAGGGCTTACGACGGATTGTTTCAGAATATTTGGAAATTTACCGGAGTTAAAAGAAAGATTGCAAATATGTAAGATCAGTCCCGCTAAAATATGTTTGTTTTGTTTTATTATAAGAGCTGAAATATGGTCAATACCAGAAGAATTGTTATTTTTTAGAGAATTGATTGTCGTTATTATTTCAGCAAGGTCAGGATTTAGTAAAACGAACGAATTAGCAGCTGTAGCTGATGTGGATGAATGTGTTGTAATGGAATTGGGATTAGAATTACCATTAGAGACTATTTTGTCTGCCAATTTTCTACCTACGTTTACGAAGTATTGATTTGATTCGTTAGCTATTTCTGATGAGGAGCTTCCTTCCTTAAACAACAAGTCAATATTAGAAGATTGTTTAGTTTTGGAATTAATTATATTGTTTATAGTTTGCCACATACTTTTTAAATTTTTTGTGCCTGCTTTTTCTAACTCTGTTTTTTGATATTGATGTTTTATTTTTTTGAGTAGACGATTACAAAAGTTTCTATATCGTAAATAAGTGACCTTAAGAATAACATTTGAGGCGTTCTTTTTTAATTTTGTATGCATTTTATCTCTATTTCTCATACAACGTAAAAGCCCTGGTGTAATCCAGGGCTTAATAGGGGCTTTACTTTTTGATATTGTGATATTATTTGTATTTTTATCAATTATTTTAGTTAGAGTATTTATAAGGTACGTTGTAGAAATATTACAGTCAGTTGATTCCAGAACAGGCTTAAAGTTTGTATCAGTTATATCTTTTTTAATTTGAGTAAAATTTATTTTATTATATGTTCTTTGTGTAGGATCGGGGCAATAATTACTATTTAAGGCTAGAAGGATAGTGTCATGGTCTGTTAGAGAATTTGTTATGAGTAGAGTGGAGGACGACAAGTTAGATTTCAAAAAGGTATGATCCAGGCATGTGTTTGTATGTGTAGGGTGATCATAGGCGGGCAGTAGGCCATGAGTAGCAAGTAATGTTAAATAATTGGATGAATCCTGGCTGAGGACCCCAGGTACAATATCAATATTAATGTCACCCATGATTATGATACTTCTGTAATTGCTTAGTGAAGTTAATAATTGGTCCAAAGACTTTAGGAAATTGTCAATCTTTTTAAAAGCATAAGGCCTGTAAATTGCGACGAGAGCGATATTTTTATTTAATATATTGACCAAACAGTTTGCCTCCCGAAATTCTGGCTCATAACAAAAACATTGTAAGCAGTTTTTAGTATAACATACTACACCATCATTTTGATTGGAGTTATTTTTTGTAGAGTTGGCTGTATAGTTGGACAAGATTGGTAGTAGTGGGTTAGTATTGAGCCAGCATTCTGAAAAAACAATTATGTCTGGTTCTATATCAATTCTATTTAGCAGTATTTGGAAGCCTGACATATTGCGATTCAAGCTGCGAATGTTTTGTGATATTATTTTAATGTTTTTATTAGGAAGAGTTAGAAGTTTTTTGCAGTCTTCAGGATTACATATATGTACAGACGAGATTTCTGTTTCATCAATGCAGTTGACTAAGTCAATAATTTTAGTTGTATCCATCTTTAATTATTTTGGGGACACTAGTAAGGATAGCAGCAACAATAGTAAAAATAAGACTTGATAATAATGTAAGCAAACTTAGGATAGACTTGTTGTATGGTTGCCGATTTACTCTGATTGTAGAATTGTGTTTGTAAATTTGAGTGTGTTTATGTGTGTATTGTATGACAATTTGGACTAGTACTATGGTTTTTTTAAGTTTTAAGAAATAGAAGATTATATATAAAAAAGAATTTAAGACAAGGGCACAGTCACATAGTCATTGCTTTTCTATGCGCTTTTCTGTGAGTGTTTTCAAGTCCTGCTCAGAATTGACATAAATCAACTTCTCTCCATCCGTCCTGCGCAGTAGTACCTTCCCATTTGCAGACTGTCAAATGTCAAATGAAATGCAGAAAAAAACTTGACGTTTAGGTGTGGTTCACATTCAACATCGGCCCTTAAAATTTAACCACCCTTTAGTAGGTAAAAAAATAAAAAACGCATGTTTGCAAACTAGTTCAGCAGTAAAAACTGAGCAGTAAACTAAATAAAAATGAGTCATAAAATAATTTAAACGGGCAGTTCAATAAATACTGAGCAGTGTAATAGTTGAACTGGGCGGTTAGGCGCATACAGTTATTGGTTAGTAATAAATTTCATTTAAGCAGTTCTATAAACGATGAGGCGGTAAAATCTATTCCTTGTGTAATTTCAAGAAGGAAAAAATATGAAGCATAACCCCATATTAACCATGCATCATTTTTTTTTTTTCCTTCACATTAAATGCTGAACATTGAACATTACCTTATGTTTTACATGGTTGGAGAGTAAAACTAAAGAACATAACGACAATCTGTAGGTATTTATAATTTGGCATTAGGATACAAGTTAAAATTAGGATACAAAAACTTTAAATATGCAAACACGAAAAATACAAACGCTTTAAACTCCGCCCCTTTTAACGAAAGTTTACCTCTCTTTTCAATCTAAGTGACGTCCGGATGCTACCGCTCACTTCGAACTGCCCATTCCAACCGTTTTACTGCTCATTAATTTATTAAACTACTGAGTCATTTTTGCACTGACATTGAAGGATCAAATAACAGACCAATATTTTTTTACTTACTGCTTTTGTTTTACTGACTCACTAATTTACTAACCGCCGAAAAATTAAATTACTGCCCATTAAATTTTTCAACTGATCATAATAACTTCCGTATTGTTTAAATAACAGTTGTAAAAATTAATTCACTAATAAATTCAAATACCCATTTCCCAAGGGGGATTTTGGACAGTGCCTAGATGATAATTATCATAATAACACACACCATATTGTTTCAGGACATACAATACTTTTTCGACGCGACCGTCATGCGCCTAACACCGACCTTATCGAACTGCACCATGTGCATAGTGAAGCCGCACGCGTTAAGGGAACGCAAGCTGGGACTCGCCATAGAGCTGATCGACGAGGCAGGCTTTGACATCACTGCCCTCAACATGTTCACTGTTGAGAAAGTCAATGCGGGCGAGTTCTACGAGGTTTACAAGGGGATCGTACCGGAATATAAGGTGAGAGCAGGCTCCTTTACTGATAAGTCTCCATCACTGGTAATTTATTTTTCAGAATAGAACATAGAGCAATAGAATTGGAGCATCATTGATGTGTCTATTTGTCTTTCTGTCCGTCCGTCGGACAATAGAATAAAATAAATAATTCAATGGGTCCCATACAACAAATGCCCTTTTTTTGCCGGTTTTTGCTCGATATTTATAATGACAACAGGTAGACGCTTGAAATTCATGGTGAATTTTTGAGACGGGACAGTAGGGCAGGCACCTCAACCGGTATAGTTACAGGAAAACGTTTTTAAGTTTTTAGGAGACTACCCATAATTTTTTAACATATTCTGAACTTTCTGCATTCACAGATTTTGGAAAAAATGTACAGCATTACTAATATTACTCAACCAATCCGGTGTTGGCCCCCGTGGTGGAGTATGGCCTATACCTTTCTCAGGGAAGAGACTTGTGCCCCTCAGTGGGGATGTGATGTTTTGATGATGATGATGATTACTAAAATGTTCGCGCACAATTTGTTCTTGTTTGCTTGAGTGAGTCGACCAAAGCAAACATTTGTGCCGTACGCTGTGCAGCACTGTGCCGCACAGTTCCGCACACTGGTGGAATCGTACCTTTACGGTTAAGGTACCTGTACTTACTGTCCCGTCTCAAAAATTCACCTTGTATTAAAGTTTATAATATAGTGTCTAACGTTGTATAGACAATGGTAGGAAACCTGTTGTGCGCAAAACCGAGTCGCACTTGCCGGTTTTTTAAGATTTATCGTCAATAGATACATCTACATATATAGTTTTTTGACCATTGATCTTTGATATCGACGTATATTAGTTAGTTGCGCGTATTTAGTGGTGTATGGTGTGCAATAGAGATTTCTATTATAATCTTTATATCAAGCCTTAGATTGTGAGATGAATCACATTATACATGAAAACTTCTTTAGACGAACTTTGCGCTCTAGCAGTCAATGAAACTAAACCATCGCACTGTGGGGGAATATGAAGTTCTAGCTGTATTTAATTATTTTTGTTAGACAATTAATTAAAAACACGCTAAATTTTTAGAAATTATATAATTTATTATTATTATGTTATAATTATACTAAAAATAAAATCAAATATAAACCTTAGCGGGACTGCCGGCCACCCATGCCGGGACTCGAACCTGCGACCTCTGGCGCGAACAGCCGGAGGTCGCGGGTTCGAGTCCCGGCATGGATTATGCATAACAGCACGGGCCCGGCCGTGCTGCCAATGTGGGACTCACAGAGTGCGCCTACCCACTAAACACCACCTTGGGGCTGGTTGGGTCCTAAGGACCCCCTAAACCTACATCATGAGCGACCCCCCCTCGAGGCCGAGGAGGGCGCACAGCGGAGCTCACTAGAGCTACCGCTTAGGGGGATTCGTCACATAGTGACAGAAAGAAAAATTTAAGTGAGAGTAGTGTCCCCGGGGACACTGTTGGGAGCGGGGGCTACATCTGACTGGGCCTCCAGGAGGAGGTCTAGGTCGGATGAGAGCTTATCGGGTGGGTCGACTAGAACGTTCCTGGGCCTGCGCACCAGGTAACGAGGGTTAGTCGTGGGGGGAGAGTAATCTGCTGATTTGCGGATCAGGGGGTTAGAGTGTTCTTCAGCCGCGCTGAAGAACGACTCTGAGAGGGATTTAATGAACTGTTGGATAGTTGGAATCTCCATATCCCGATGGAGATCGGCATTTCTGACGCACCAGTGTGCGTTCAGAGCCCTACGTAAGAAATTATTCTGGACTATCTGAAGTTGATACATGAGATTGGGGGCCGCGTGTGCGAAAACGGGAGCCGCGTAGGTCATCACGGGACGAATGCAAACTTTGTAGAGCGTGCGCTTGCCCGGCATGGATGGAATTTTCAGCCTTTAAATAGGTTTTTAAAATTGTCCTTAGCACGGATTGGTTAACATGATACTCATTATGAAAAAAAAAAAAAAATGTATGGGCGTGGCAAAAACGCGCAAGAAATGTAAGTGGGATGTGAATACTCATACTTCAATTTAATAATCCTGAAAGTTTCATAACTGAACTCCACTAAACACCCAAACTTTTTCTCATATAAACTCAGAAGCTTATTTAAAACCAATGCACAAAGACCTAATGACATACGTAGGGCGATAAGTCGAAAATATTTAGGTGAATTTGAATTAAAATGTTGCCTAACTTACCTCTTCTTCATTTATCAACACAATGAACAAAACAAAACTCACTCTAATTCCGAATAGTCGCTAACAAACGATCGTAAGTTGGGACAATTTTACCGTTCGACGAAAAGTAAATAAACGAAGATGACAAACTCCCCACTTTGTGATTTTTTCTTTGATGACAAGTGTAACCAGCAGATAAATTAAGTATGCCACGATTGGTGGTAGGTATTAAGGTAATAAAAAATATATTTTGCGATAGGATTGGGATTAGTTCCATTTAGGGATTTTATACAGCTAGAACTTGATATTCTCCTTCTGTGCATCGGGTTGGTGGCGCTGAATGGGGCATAGGTACTCGTCTTTAGTCGGCCGTTCAGCTTTGGTTTCTATTGTGTAGTCTTAAGCACTCACAATTTTTATAAACTGTTTAATCACCCTTCAGGGCATGGTGGAGGAGCTTGCGAGCGGTTCCTGTATCGGGATGGAGATCATCTGCAAAGACAAAAGCAAGAACTCCGCCGTCGAGTTTAGAAAGTTCGTCGGCCCTACAGACCCGGTAAGATGTTTGGTTCCGATACTTGCGATGTTGCTGAGCAAGCCTACCCCCAAGGTAGTCTGGAAGAGATCGCATTTAGCGATAAGACCGCCAATTGTATAGGACAAAAGTTAGATATGTAAGGTTTCTAATGCATTTATTTCTTTGTGGTGTGTACTATAAAGAGTTCTAATCTAATCCATCTAAAGAACAATATCTCAGGCATTGCAGCGTCCCAGTGGTCTCTTCGGCCTTCTAGTCTGAGTTAAGGTGTGCTGAAGACTAAAAAATGATTGCATTTAATACGTAGATGCAAAGGCCAAAGTTACAAATTATAAAAAATTAGAAAAGCCAAAAAATATTTGGACAAGAACTTCAAAAATCCGGCTGAGAAAGCGGGGCTGCAATACGCCTTATTTCGATACAGTGCAGCGATAGATCGTGCGGAATGCGCTCTAGGCATAGTTAGGATTTGATTCATTTAAAAAAAAGCGTGACTTAACTAGAACAAAACAAAGTTATCGAGTCTCGTATATGTGCTTAATCAGAGAAAAACGTTAGACACTATAGGTTAGTAGTGCTGAGTAGGATGTGATAAATTGAAATGCAATGCCTTGTTATTGAATTCTTTTCTATGGAAAACCTGGTGTCGAACCGCTTTTTCGATTTTGAACGAATTTATTGGCACCATAATTTTTGGAGACATTTTGTGAGATGAGGGGATTTGAATCTAGAACCTCACCAATGTGAAAATTTATTCGTAGGCTACTACCGATCTTTCTGTTCATATGTTTTCTATAGTAGGTAGTGACTCTAACTACGTCTGTATTAATTTAGATTGGCCTATTACCATCAATACACTTATTACACTGGAAAAGTGCGCTTTAATCATTGAACGTTGTCACTCAGCTCTTTCCAACGTTCTTCGAATAATCTCTCTCTGTATTAAGATTGGTGCCCTCCTTCTCTTTTGTGTCGTCTTGACCATCATTCTTTATGCCCGCTACACACTCGTGCGAGAACACGCGAGAACGGTGTACACTGGCGCACACTCCTAGGATAACCATAAAACTATTTGCTGTAGAAGCGCAATGTATATCGTTCTCGCGTGTTCGCCCGCGAGAATGTAGAACGAGCTTTAGCATTTGGTATTCTACCTCTATTTGTTTAAGGCTAAGCTAAACTTGACGTTTATGTTGCAGGAAATAGCTCGGCTGTTGCGGCCCCACACTTTGCGCGCCAAGCTAGGAGTTAACAAGGTCAAAAACGCGATACACTGCAGCGACCTACCCGAGGATGGACTGCTCGAAGTCGAATACTTCTTCAAGATCCTCGAGTTGTGAATGGCGGAGGGAGTACTTAATTTTCTTTCTTTTACAACTGGCTAGAATTTAAAACAATATTAAGAAGGCCTCTGACGAAGCGATTCCCACACAAACGAAGTCTGAATTGCTATGAGACATTATTAATATGCTCAGAGAACATATTATAGAGGCTTGTGTTAAGAATTACAAATAAATTAATCTTAAAAGTTAAGAAAAAAACGGGTGGTGGCGTAGTGGGGTTGACCCTTGCTTCTCGATCATGAGGGTTTGGGTTCGAACCACGCATGCACCAATGACTGTCAGCTACGTACATTTGTTTGTTTGTACAGCAACACCATTCGCTGATAAAAATTGTGCCCGGATAACGGCGACAGGCATGCCACTTGTCACGTTGGGACCTAATAAACTCTGCAAAGCGTGGGCCCAGTTCTAGTGATTGGTGCCTCGGGGTTAACGGGCGTGAGTTTATTTATTTTCTTATAAATTAGGCTCTAATTTGTTTGAGGAGTTTCTTGAGAAAGCTGAAGCACTGATTTCTTTTTATTTATATATTCTAAATTCTAACCACGATCAAAGCTTAATTTGTGTTCTTTAAACATATTGGTAAGGTTTTATTGCGATCTAGCCTGTCGTTTGTAAATTAGAACCAAACTAACTTCGGCTCTTCTCAACAGATAGCGTGGAACTAAACGACGCATTTGCGCTAAGTTATGTTGAACCGTAACAGGCTTACGTTCTTTACCTTATAACAATATACATAAGTTAGCTCGAGAACAATAGAAGATATTTTCGGCAGAGTATTGAATGATTTTAATTGAAATAGACTATTGTTTGATTGATTTTCTTAAAAGCATGTGTTATATTAAAGGCTAGGGCGTGGGCCGCATAGAAAGGACGCATAGAGAGGCGGGACGAGAGCGCGGAAAAGACGCGACGCATTGTTGTTGTTACACTTTATTGCACAATTGAAGTAAAACATAATGTAACTTAAATGAAACGTTTGTGATAAAAAATACGTGCAAAGGCGGACTTATTTCTAAAGAAATTGCTTCCAGCCAGCCTAAACATTTTGGAATGTTACAAAAAGAGAGTGGGGTAGGCCTGATAAAGTGGAAACACAACTCATTCTATCTAAATATTAGTATAAAAATACTACTCAGTAATTATACAGTCACGAAGCACACACGATGAATATAGTCACAAACCGCAGTCCTTGTACTGTGGTCGCTCTGGGGTCTGTGACTAGAATCGAGTCACTCGATACAACTCGTCGTATCTTTTCCCCATGCCCCCCCAAGTCCTATTCTCCTCGCCTCACGTCCGTTCTGTGTGGCCCACGGCTAAGTGAAAAATTAAAGGTTTATACACTACGATGGATATTATGTGCATTTTTATGCGATAAATATTATTTTACGCTTTCGCACTGAGTTTTGTGCATTACATACTGTACTTGAATTTAAGACTGATTTAATATGTCAATCGACTGTGTTAGCTCTAATAAAAACGACTTTTATATACTTACTTAGATGTACATAATTTTTACAATATGTTGTCACATTTCCTCACGATAAATTTCCCAATTTTCCGATAATTCTCCAGAGAAATTTCACCCTGAAGTTGCTCGTGGGGGATTATTTAATTTTGATACATCTTGCCTTTTCTGTCTTTACGAATAATGACCGAATAATGGCATAACAATGAATAGTTTTGTACGTCCCACGATCTACGGTAGTATTGGGCGTGATTGATATTGATCTGGGAAGTCACACGATGTGCAAATTATATGTTTAAGCTAACTGAATACAACAAACTTTTCGTATTTTCCTTTCAGGCTTTCAGGTTTTATTGTATTGTAAATTCTGAATGACTTTAACACACCTTAAGTGAAAATGATGTTTAATAGAACTTCTGACTGTCTCGAGGATGTCACTTGAGGCCTCTGTATGTTTTATTTTATTAGATACATCAATTTCCTCATAAATGGAGATGTACCGAAATAAATGTTTACATGACGCTCTACCACCACCAAATGGAGTCATCACTAAAATATCACTTTCATTGATCCTTCAAAGCAACCACTTCCTTAGAAATTAATTTGATCTAATACCTATTAATCTAGCTGTCCTAATATTTATTTATTAGACATTGGAATAGTAATAATACAGCGAACTAATTACAACGTGCGTGCGATTGAATCGCAGATCGAGTCGGACGCCGCGATCGTTGCCAGGCCGTTCATTAAGTTAATTATGTGCAAAAAATAATAGAAACCGTGGCTTTGAAACGAAACGAGAACAACGCGTTAGTAAGGGCTTAGGCTCTTAGCTAGGTCATTGCTCGCGTTAGGCGGTAGAAAATCGCGCTACCTTTCACTGAAGAGGCTGCAGTGTGGGCACACCGCGCGTTGGGGACAACGGGCTGCGCGCGCGCCGCGCTCAGTCGCAAACTCTCCGCCCGCAGCCGCGCTGCGTCCGCGACCAGACATACTAGTGCGTGCAAGTAGCTCAAAAGAAAAAAAAACTGACGTCGACATCCATAAATGATGAGTGCTTATGAATAAACTCCATTTTTTATATAGTTTTCACTGCCTCCGGCGGTGATAAAATCGCCGCGTAATTTTACGTTTTGGCGATAAGGACTTTTCAATTTTCAACCGCGGTGAGTGTTATTGAAATGGATTTTTTTATAAGATTTTTTATTGCTTTTCCTATAGGTTTCAAAATGCACCAGGAGTTTTGCAAATTAGAGAGTACCTGTATGTTTTCTATACGTATTAATGAATTAAATTAAATTCCATTCAGAGACAAGTGCGTACGTACGTAGCGATGTTGGGACATGAGTTAGTCCAAAATTCGGACTTACGCTGCATAATTTATGATTAGCGTTAGCTTGGGGTGATGCGGCTTATCAATTTCAAGATAGGTAAGGAGCCAGGCCAAATTTCACAGGAGTCGAATGTATGCCGTAACGAAAATATGATGCTTTGCTTGATGGATGACAATAAGCATGTTGTTTTGTTTTTTCCAATAGTACTCGTTTGAAAGAAGTTACTAAAAATATTATTATTTTTCGGGTTCAGTACCTCAAAAGGAAAAAACGGAACACTTATTAAGTCTTTTCATCAATTTGTTGTCCGTCCGTCCGCCTGTCTGTCAAGACGCTTTATCTCTTTAAGGCCTCCACGGCTTCGAATTGCAATTAAAACCATATAATCAGGTCCGCAGTCCCTTGAATCTGTGAGAAAATCAAACTTCTAAGATAATGTAAAAAAAATATTGGGCCGCTTATGCCGCAAAGACGTACAAAGGAATAAAAAATTATAGGGTAGGTAGGTAGTTTCCGTTTACCTACAACTTTGAACGGCAAGTAATATCGTCTTATACTACAAGTACAGGGAAAAATACATTTGTAATTAAATAATAAAAAATATAAATTTGTAATTAAACCACAAAAAACATAATATTCCTAATATTCTTTCTTTAAATACAAAAAGTTGGAAAACATTAATTACCTCCACTAAACTATTACAATTTTAACATACTTACAAGCTAAATGTTTTGTATGTGTTCCTCGTTTATAAATAGTCTTTGAAGTTCGGCAAAAGCTCGGAATAATTGCGTCACTCGAGTCCTGAACTATTTATAATTATGTTAGTACCTACAAATTTGTATGGGACCCTCGGCGAGCGAATCCGAGTCCGCACTTATCCGTTTTTTGTTAACATTGTACATACATTGTCAGGATCGTGGATATTGGTAGTCTCTGGCTGCCTACCCCTCTAGGATACAGGCGTGAGTTTATGTTATATTGCTAAACGTAAAAAAAGTACAGTTACCATTACAAAACTTAGTTAGTTACTGCTCAGATGCAGGTGCTGGCTATACGAGATTAAGGCCTGGTTTACATTTGCTTTATTTCCATGCTATTTTAGCATGCTTTCCATAGAGGTTGAATAAAATAGAGATGTGAAAAACGTATGCCGATTCATAGCTTTTATTACGCAGCATAAATTATAAAATTACTTTAATAAAATTCTAAACACTTAGTTTACAACCAACCATTACTTATTCTTTGCTTATGTACTTATAAAAGAAAATGGTATCTCTATTCCATTCCAGCTCTATGGAAAGCATGCTAAAAAAGCATGAAAAAGCAAATGTAAACCCGGCCTAAAAGAGAAACTAATAACACCGCAATGTTGTGTTTTTCCTTTGTATTGTTAACTGAAGTCCATTTAGGACTTCATGAAGCAGAATATAATTCCATGGAAAAGATTACCATCTCGATATAACTAACTAGCAAGAGCGCAAATAAGTTAATAAAAAAGCCTTTGTTCTTTTTACTCGATTTGTGAATGTTTGTATGCCAGCTACTCATCTACCGCGAGTTCAGTCTTAACTTTAAAATAAACAGAACAGAGCCTCGACTCTGTTAGTGGATTACAGTACGATGGCAGATGCACGTGACGTGTTTTTTCATACCATTGACACCTAGAATTATTGACAAACGTGCTCGCGTTGGCTTGAAGCGGCAATGAAAATAAATCGCCACGTTCATGCAGACGTCATTGTACTACAATGCCTTAGGAGGATCTACGCCCGTGTTTAGTTTCTAGTCTCTTTGAAACATTTTTTTTTCATTTGGAAGTTTGACAATTTTTACAAAACAGAAAATTCGTCTGTGTCTAAACGCATTGTGCTCTAAATATTTAATTTATTTCACCCTTCAAATCTAACTATATCACCGCGCAGCTGGGCCGGGTTTCATACAACTACAATTCGTAATTTATTCGGAAAATTCGTTGTACATTGCCCAGGAGATTCTTTCTACTTTTTAATCTGTAGTTTAACTTTACAATATACATCGAATTGTCGTAGTAAACCATGAATTGTAGTTTCATGAAACAGACCCCTGGAATCGAACCCAAGCCCTCTCTCCCAAGAAGACTAAGACAGTGTCGATAAATAATCGTGATAAAATGGTAATGCTTGACCAACAAGGCCGAGGCAGTCAATTTACAACACGATCCTGTGCTAAAAGCCTGCTTTTAAATAACGAATCAGAATAATTGTACCATGAACCTTTGTAAATATTTTGTGTTCTTTTTGTATTTTTTTTCCAGTGTGCAATAAAGAATATTTTATTCTATTCTAATTAAATAGTTTAGTAAGTATCATTCTGGCTTGTGCTTTATTGAAACTTCTGAATATAGACTGACACTTAAGGGGCTCCAAAAACTTAACTACCTTTACCGATGAAAAAAAAAGATAAGTTTGTGAATAATTATACGCTTTATTGCACAAAAAATAAAAACTTAGATGATAAGTAAGTATATAGAGTTCTCAAAACATAATTAGACAAAACGTTACATGCTTATTAAGTTATTGAAATTCTCGATTGAGAAACGGGTTATTAGAAATGAACAGGATCATTGTTGTAATTTGACTGCCGTAAGTAGCAGAATCACGCTAATTTAAATTTACCTAAATAGCTCCTTAACTGTTTGCTTCGTAGAGTGCCTATCTTATTCCTTTGGGGTGTTGTATTAGGCCGACTACTCTGGATAAGTAAGTAAATAGATAAATACATATCCAAGGATAAACGAATAAATAGCTAATTGACAGCTCTGCAAATGTCATGGTGCAAGATAACGGGTTTCTGCATTTATTTACCTACTCGATACTCTGGATAGTGCTTATCCCTGGACAAACTGGTAGATACCAATGTTAGATAGCGTTGGTGCAAGCCAGCCTAAGTCGACTATTCCCACTGCTCGTTCCACAGGGCTGCTGCCCTGGGTTTATTTTTAGCCCTATTTATTGTACTCGCACGCAGATACCTTAAAGTGTATTCGCATAACAATAAATCAGACCGTCATTCAGGTTTGCAGCTTGTTTTTACGGTTAGTTTCGAACGGGAAATGCTAGGCTTAACGAATTAAGTAGGTACTCACAATTATTTAATAACCTATTGGCTAGATGACTGGAGTAGTTATTTTGTGACTACACTATTTATGTCGGGCGGGAGCTGGGATGCATTGTCCTGCATTTACCTATAATTTGACTATAATTAGCTCTCGGACGTTTTTTGATGATTTTTCTCATCTCTCAGAGAGATAGTATGGGGTTAGCCACCACGCGCGCCCACCGCGGATTGGCTATTTCAAGCGCTGAGGTATGTGTGAATACCTCAGTTTTCCTCATTATCTTTTCCTTCACCGGCAGCGAAGTGGTATTTCAACTTCACAAATGTACATAACTTAGAAAACAAAGTCATAGGTACATGCTTGCACCGGGAATTGAACCTGGGTCTCCCCCTTCCGAGTCCATTGTTCTACCCACTGGGTCACCACCACTTCAAATTACGTATAAATTGAACATTCATCATATCGTAGGGTATAAGGATAAAGTCAAGTCCCCCAAAAATCTTATGAACAAAAAAAAACTTGGTTTCTGAAACAAAAACTCGGAAACTCTGATAAAAATCTAATCTAACTCGGAGTTTTTTTGGTGACTTTTTGATACCTTGTGACTGCTACGGCAGCAATATTAATTAAAACGTCAGCGGTGACGTTATCGTCGTCAATACTTTTAATTTTTTTGACACCTCATAATTTATCAAACTCTGCCTAGCCGTAAAAAAGTATACGCGTGAAGAACTTGCTTTCGTAATCGGGTAATAATAAACCTAATTAATCGAATGAGTTAGGTCACGCTCTTGTAAAATATTGTTTCATTTTACAATATCCGACAATCTTTGCTTTACTTTGCTCATAAAAAATATAAGATAAGAATATATTTTAGTGTACACGAGGAAAAAAACACAACATAAAATATTTACAAGGTAACAAAAAACAAAAAAAAAAGTTACATGTTTCAGAGTAAATTTTTTTATGAAAACGGACTCGTGTTTTGTATGTTTGATAAGTGATTGTAAATTAGATGGAGCCGATTTTTTTTTTATCTCTACCTATGTTAGTTAAAGAAACTGACTGGATTACTACTGGATAACTATTTTCATCTCGCTAATACTGTATTGCCATCTATTTATATTCAGTGAAAGAGAAGCATATTCAGATTATTCAGTCTCTTTAATTGACCGTGCTATATATAAGGTTATTTCTGAAATGGGCAATTATTATTCTCGAAACCGTTTGTAGTTTACCTACAGAAACGTTTTGTTGTATGACTTTTGTATTTTTAAATTCTTCATCTTTACTATTTTAATATTTTTCCTGCCTCGTAGTGTATTTCTGTGTTAAAATTCGCTGTTCCATACTCAATTTTGATATTTGCTGTAGCTTGTGTAAGAAACAGCTAATAATTTTTTTCATTATTTCGGAGTGACTCCCGCAACGAAAAATTTTATCATCAATCACTCATCATTCATCATCACATTTCTGATAGACCCTGTATTTATTAACGTTATAGTTGATCTTTTGTTGTATGATGTGGTAGCACTCCAAGCGAGTAACGCCGTAAAATTACAACAAAAAATCAGGGCTGCGTAAAGTCGAATTGAGTTCATTGTTGTCATCTACATGAAATATCCCTTCAAATCCAAATGCTAGTAATCTGTGACATTTCCTGATCAAACAACCCTAGCATTTCCTGTAGTCGTCTTATACATTGATACGTTGATTTGTTATTTGCATTACCATAAATGTCCGACTTATGTGGTGACCGATGTTTTCACGCTGGATCTTGGTCGATTTCGATGACCAGAAGTGTCATGCTCTTGCGATACACTTGTTATGACGATCCTGAGATCGTCATTGTGGCCGTCCATTGTTCGCCTTGTGAGCCAGGCGAGCGCCTAACTCTATAATGGTCCTGCTACCTACCAAAAACCTCCCTACAAGAGCAATTCATTGTCTCAATTCACTGACTTAGCTTTATTTAAGCATTTTGCTAACAACTGCTCTGAATACCTTTGAAGTATGGTCTTTGAACCAATCCGGACTTGGCCCTCGTGGTGGAGTAGGTATGGCCTATCCTTCCTCAGGGAAGAGACCAGTGCCCCTCGGTGGCGACATAGTGGGTTGATGATGATGAGTCCGGGTTGTAGGGCAGAGAAGTCGAGCTAACGTATCTATGTTTCGTACAGCCATTTACTTAGTAGGTATGGAAACTATGTACGTACGTACTTGATATCTAGTAAATACAGGTAGGTTCAATTAATTTTGTCATGAATTTTCGGCTTATTGTGATTATGATGTCATTCGCGGTCCAATGCACGGTAATTTGTTGCTATTTTGTGGATAAAATTAGTATAATGTGACTATGTGTTGGTAGATATTTCTAGAACCATCTGCGTTATTTCACCCTTTAGGCCCATATTTTCTGCCTTTGCAGAGTTGGTCACCGTCAACAATTCCATGCGTCGAGTACACATACAAACAAGTGTACATGAGGGAGGCTGGGTGACGAGACACTCACCCACGTAGGACACCCCTCGTGTGGATTGTGGACGGTCCAGCGCCCGCCTCCTCATCCCCATTGAATAAAGGAGACACCACAACGCCGAGATGGATTTCGTACGCTCTTTTTTCAAGCGGATCACTAACGATCTGAAGCAGAAGAAACTCGTTCCTTTGAAGATATTGTTCTTCGTTCATGCTTCGAGTAAGTACCTATTTGAGTTTCTTTATTCGGGTTGCGAGTCTGTTCTTTAATTCGAGCTATACCGAGTGTAACTAAATCCCTATATAAGTAGGCACATCCGAAAATGGACGGTTTTACTAGTCAGCACGAACAACTTTTGTTATTTGGAAAACGTTGTATGCGCGAAAAAAAATTCGGCTGTTCCATACTAAAGTGTACGGAACAGCTGATATTTTTACCCCAAAGTAGATATTCTTCGTATTAACGAGTATAATCTCCCATTTTCAGCTGTCAATGGGGATTTTTTACATCCTTCTCTCCCATATATTTAAACAGCCTTGTAGGTAAACTTCGTCGTTAAATCACAACCAATTTTCGAATCTATCCGTCAAAATATAGGTAGATATTTTTACCAAAGCAAGATAAGAATCTAGCTTTCCTTGCCAGCACTCTGGTAGAATTCACCTATTAATACGTTTTCTCAATGCTACAGCGCTGTTCGTCCTGTACCCTTACCTGACGATCCACATGCGGGAACTGGGCATAAACGTAGAAGAAACGGCTATCATGTCAGCGGTGACGCCGGTCGTCTCCATCGTGATGCCGCCTCTTGCTGGGATGCTAGCTGACAAAATTGGCAACTTTAGGGTGAGTGCAAATTTATACTCAGTAATAATAAATGTGTCTTCTTTTTTTAACGAGAATATTCATAACAGCATTGTCGCGATCTGCTGTAGGTATTTGGGTTTTATAGCACAAAAGTGACTTGATAAGTCATTCGCAAACAACGACAGACACTTTAATCTGCCAGCAGTAATCAAATCATCTGTGTAGCTTGAAATCAAATTACCTCATATCTAGACTAGACACTAATTGTCTTGTGTTTCTTATGGTCATATTTTATAAGTGTGGTTTTGATGTCCAGTCACATTTCAAGGTTATGTAAAATTCACACTTTAGGTACCTGTGTGAATTTTGTTCATTTCCTGGTTCAGATGGTATGCAGTCGTAAATACCTCAGGTGGCCAATGAAGTTAAATATGCGGTGTTGACTACTGAGAGTCAACCATCCGTACAGTTGGTCCACACTCATTCAATTCGCTCGCTTCCTGATCGATTGTGTGTGCCGAACGTTCAAAGCAAATTAATCCGAATCGAGCCAATGTTAAACGTCAGTGGACACAATAACCTTTACCTTGTATGTTGTATGGTCGAGGCGTTTGATTGTGACAAAGCATTTTTTCATGTCGATCATCCTGCTCACTTGTAAGGGTCTGATGAATTTGTAGGGCCTCTTGTAAGTATTGTAAGGGCTACTTTCGTCTGTTACGATGGGCGAGCGACGTGCGTCACAATCTCGATGTCTAAGGCCGGAAGGAGCGCAGCCGTGGCTAATATGGGGCGTATGATTATGCGGACACACAGGTCGTTTCCCATTATGTTTTGTGCCCTCCAAATCAGTAGCGGCCGTATGGCTTCCTCATTGTTTTGGTTTCGCACATCAGCTCGCTGAATCGATGATCTGAGGCAGATTGCTGGTAGCGTCTGGATGTGGTAAGGAAGGCTCATAGCAGAAAAAAGTAGCGTAGTAGACGAGTAGGTGTGATAGATTGGATTGTTTTAGTTTGATCACAGAGGTTTGACAGCATAAAAACATATCAGCGAGAGCACTGACATACGTACGTAACTATTATATCTTAGTCATAGTATCTACGTTATTTATATTTTAAAATAATTTTAATTAAATACCGAAGTATTTTAAAATTTTACTTAATTTATCGGTCTACTTAGGTTCAATAATCAGTTAGCTGTGTCGCTTAGACAATCTGTAAGATTCTAATTATGTCTCGTGTTCATTGAAACCGAACGGTTGTTCTGTTTGATGCGATTAATATTTAATAGAAATGTCGTGTAAGTAATTGGCTGTTCTATGCACGCCACGTGCTATCATCGTTAGTCCCTGTCTGTAATGATATAGGAATGATTTTTCCGCTCGCACGTAGTAATGCTGCGTGGAACTGACGACTCTATTCTTGTTGGTAGAGCAGTAGTTAGTGGCCTATAATTGCCACTGAAAATGACAGTTTATCCAGTTTTGCTGATCGCTATTGTTAAACGTCGCATCCTGCCATGTCGTGATGTGCGGAATTTTTTGGATGACCTTATATAAAAACGCCGTCGATTCAAGATGATGCCTAAAATTTTTTGCGCCCGCAACGTCAATCGTTATTACAAACAAGCTCTTCATGGCTCTATACAAAGGATGCCTAGAAACTTTTCACGCGCACTTACGTCCAAAAATTGGCTAATACAGCCGCACGGTAAAAAACAAGAAACCCCCAGGTCTTGGATGTTTACATGTTTGTGATATCGCTGTTTCTGGTTCCCACGACACAGGGTATCCTAGTCTGGGGCCAGAAGCAATGTAAGTCCCTGTATGTGAATGTTTATGTTTACTATTTCGTTTGAAGGTTGATCAATGGTGTTGGGACTGACGTAATCGTTTGCGTTATGACCTTGAAAAGAACAACTAAAAACCATAGTGAGCCGAACGACCCATCGAAAATTCTACATGTTAAATTAATTATCATTACTAGGATTTTAACAAATAACCACTACATTACCAAGACATGAAATTCGTTGAAATTAATAAACACATTCATTTCACTTTCGCTCATTTTTTCTTGGTAATTGATTTCTGATGCAGAAAAGCTTAAACAATCAGAAAAATCATGACCGACAGCCCTAGATAGGGCATTGAAAGATAAAACGTCAATTAGGTATTGAATGGCCAACTTGATGGGCCTTGGACTTTGTGATCAGTTAGGAACTTTAGCTTTACCATCTAGCATATCTTTACTATAGTAAAGATACATTCATTCACAGGAATGCCAACTTTCACTTGTGTTACCTGGTGATTGTACGTTTTATTAGACTGCTTATATAATAAATTCATAGGTCAAAGGTAAACTTTTGTTGTTTCACAAATTTTAATGTTATCAAACACTCGACATACATGTCAGGCTAATTTATCCTGGACTTTTATGATCTTAAGAGGATTAAATTATGTGTTTCGGACGGTGTTCTCGTCTAATATTTGAAATAATAAAAAATCTTTATAATTTGAAACAGAAGATGTAATTATATAAATATTCGACAAATATGTAGTAGAGAATACCTAAGTGCCAGATAAACTTACAATTAGATACGAGTACTAACGTACGTACCTACTTGAAAATTGAGCTTTTTCTATCAGTGAAAGAGAAACAATCTATCTATCTAGTATCTAACGTAACGTGAGCTAACGCCCTAACTATAGCTGGGTGGTTTACGTCTGTAAAGATTAAACGAAGTTCCACGAAGAAACGAAGAAGCAAACGAAGTTCGCTATCGTAGCGATACAATGTACTCGTATAAAATCAAAGATAAATTTAATCTAATCAAGTTATAATGTGTGATTTGAGGTGAGACACACATTATAAATGGTATACCTAGTAGTAGGTATCCAGTGCCAATCTGAGGCTAGGATGTGTGACGATGGAGCGACATCCAATTACGACCCACCTCGCTTGCCTTTAATAAAATATGTATATCAGGCAGTGTGCGTGCGTGTAACTGAAAGATATGTCTAGTTTGATGATTGAAAATAGTCATTGAAGTTTTTTTTACCAAAGTATTCGTTTTTTTCCATGTTTTCTCACCATTTAAACCTTCCCTTATTTAGGCAATTTTTGAAAATTTCCTCTCCGTAAGAACCATCCTCGTACTTCAAGGAATATTCTAAAAAAAGAATTAGCGAAATTGGTTCAGCTGTTCTCGAGATTTGCGCTTAGCAACACGTTCGGCGATTCATTTTTATATTATAGAAGATAACTGTCTGCTGGCATAAGTCTTAGTGCCCTGCCTCACTAGGATGCCATGGCGACGTCGCCAGCGACCGTATCTAAGCAGTTAATAATGAAATGTATGGTGCCTAACTCGCTTGGCGACGGTCTGGTAACGTCGCCATTCAATACAAACTGCTGTGATATGTAGCTGGTGACGTCGCCATGGCGTCGTAGTGAGGCAGGGCACTTAGGCACTGGTTTGTTACCCCCTAGCTGCTCCTAGCCCTGTCGTCAGTGCTGGGTGGCGCCGCGGCGATGTTGCTATTAGCCGTGCCGGTGGGCCGGCTGACGGTGACGTTCGCCCCGGCGGTGGAGCTGCTAGCACGCTGCGACGGCGCGCGGCTGCGGCTGCGAGGGATGCACGACTACCCTTGCACGCCGCTGCACCCCTACGCCTACGATGTCAATCTCACGTGCGTTACTACTGTGTGACTTTAACTCCTGACCAGGGTGCGTATACTGAGTTTTTTCATTCACTCTCGATAGTGAGAGCGTTTGCGTTTTGCATAGGAGTGACAAAGGGCAACTAGATGGCGCGCTTTGTCACTCCTATGCAAATCGCAAACGCTCTCGCTATCGAAAGTGAATGACAAAACTCAGTATACGCACTCTGTGGGCTCCTTATGTAATTATCAAGTCACACTACTGTATAGCACTATCTTCTTTTAAGACCCTATGTTAGAGCGAGACTACTCCGTACGACGTCGGTTTTTTTGGTGACGAGACTTTAAGACGTATGAATATCCGTTGCGAGAATTACATAATGAGCCCACTGACCTTGAAAATAAGAATAGAAAACCATTGTTATTTTCAAGGTCAGGACTTAGGAGGTTAAATTCGTTTGTTGCATTTTGAGAGGCATTTTGGCAGTAATGGTATAGCATACATAATAACAATAACATTTACATACAGAAACATGCATTGCTTCTGAGAATACCCTGTGTCGTGGGCACCAGAAACAGCGACTTCACAAACATGTAAACATGTGGTCTCCTTTTTTTTATACCCAGCGGGGTTTCGAACCCGGGACCTTTCGCATGGTAGTCAGATCCGCTAACCACTGCGCCACAGAGGCCGTCAAACTATACCTACATAAACTCATGCTTAAACCCAGAGTGGGCAGGGACCGCGGATTGCCACGATCCTGACAGATCAGTTTTCCTTGATATTAAATTTATTAACATTTTTTTGGTATAATGCCAATAAAGAATAATCATACCTTGATTCGTAAGTTAAATTTGAGTTTTTCTTCTCTCAGTTTTCCTGAATATGTTATTCAATATAAGACACCTTATCGTATGAGATAAATAAATCTCGTTGGGTTGTAGTGATGCATATTATAATTCTTACGTGAGTAGATAATTAAAAAAAATGTCCAGATTCATGAATTCATATTTTACGATTTATTTTTTGGTGACAACGAAAATAAAAATAATCCCGCGAAGCTGTACAATAAAAAAATGGTTAATAAAATACTGGTGACACAACATAATATTTCACATAGGTAATAGGTATCCATTGATTTGTAGTAACTCTTATTTCAATATTTTACTTTTAAAATAAGCTGGCCACAAAGTTAACTTTATTTCTTTGAGTGATTCAAATCTTAGGCACGTAGTAACCATCCTATAATCTGGCCTTGGTACTTACTTAATCTTGGTACTAATTGTGCAGTACAGTGTAGTGAACATAATCTCTCACAAACAAGGCAGAGTAACTGTATAGAAAGTCGAACCAGCATGTGCGACCTCTAATCGCAAACCTTCATTTTAATAGACGGCTTATGTAAATTCATAAATCACGCGATCAATCAACGTTACGCAACACAGTAACGATTTGCATTACGTTTTCAGCGTGTTGTCTTGCGGTTTTGTTTGCGAGCTGCCGGCCAACTCGACGCCGGAGGAAATAACCGCCATCACGCACACGCAATCGTACGACATTCGCCTGCGATCGCACTTGGACGCCCAGCAACTAGTCTACCGCCATTCTGTCTCCCACCTCATACCTCGGACGGTGACGCCGAAACGAGACCAAAGCACTTCGCGGATTATGAAAAATGACCCTTATCTCAATACTACAATAACTAGAATCTCCGAGCGAGAGGTCTTCTTCCCTGCGCCGCGACTGTATCGAATGGAATGCACGCGAAGCGCCCCAAACGCGACGTGCTCGTTCGGCACGGATAATATTCTTGATGAATTCGACGATAAGAACGAGGAAGTCCGGTACAAAGTGAGAGTTACACATGATGCACAAAAATCTGCTGTCGATGTCAGGAGCTACTTCGTGCAAGCTATCTCCACTGAGAACCGGACGAAAGACGATGGCGATTATGACGGTGTGGACAGCATTACGTGCCGAGACGAGGTGATTATCTACAGTTGCTTCTATGTCATAGATTTTGTTGCAGTGCTCTGACTATTTTTATTAAATGTCTCTCTTCATAGTTTGGACTCTACCTACCTCTCTGGGATAGGCTGAGATTATGTGTGGAGTTCTACTCTCGGTCAGATCACCGACTCTTTTTGTGATCATAAACTATATAATCCAATCTATTTTTAGACCAGGTTTAGTCAAAGTCAAGTCTGACTAAAAGTAAAAGTAACAATCGAACTTGACCTTGCGTAGTTGTCTAATAGAGTGATACTAGCACAGTGGTGATAGTTCTTGGACTTAGTGGGAATGATATTCTAATTTTGAGCATCATTTGCATATGCCGATTGTTTTACGGTACCTACCTATCTCTATAAGAGTAATTCTATTAAAATACCATTGGGAGGCCATTCAGCCATCTATCTCTATGGATGTAGTGATTATGCTGTGTGTGGATCAAAAGTCAAACCTAAACCTTACCAGTGTTATTAATAAACACAAGATTTCTCTAAAGTATAGTCTTGGGTAAGTAGGAATACTTTGAAGTTTAATTGCAGTTTAGGTACGAGTGTCGACACAGCCGAACTCGAACTTCGCGTATCTTCGGCAGGAACGCTTTTTATACGACACCGGCTCTTCTAACTATGAGACATGTAATGTGCGCTGGAAAAATATGTGTTTTAGCTTCATCCGCGTATTTTCGGGCACTTCGAGAAATCGAGGTTTTATAAATCTGTGGTAAAGGGAAGGAAGACTTTTACCGCAGACTATCTAAACTGTATTTGAGAACTGTTTGCAGGAATCATTTTTGTATAAATAAGTTTCTTGGGATTTAAAGTAGAGTAAAGTTAAACTACGTGCGTGCGACGCAACAAAATCATCTATGAAATACCATGAGATTAATAGAATCTACTACGCGGTGGATCGGTACTACAGAATTTATCACGACGCGTCGCGACGCGTAGTTCCGCTGCCGCGTAGTGCGGTCCAACATTAACTCTAAAACAATGCTAAATTAAAGAAAGGGGATGTGTCTTAGGCAATAAAGTACCTATTATTTAATTGGTAATTAATTAAAGAGAATGGACAACAATTTGCCTCAGGTTTATTCAATATTACTGTCTATATTGTTTGAGCAAGAGACAAATAGTCAGTAGCTTCTTTAACTTTCCAAGTCTTGGGGCATACCAGATCCTGAGCGATTCCCATCGTCTAACTATCAAACTCATACTACATATTTATCCATACATGATTTGAATCGTTCAGGATTTGTGCGCTTATTATAGCAGCTGACCTGGAAAAATCCAATGGTTTTCTTGGTATTTTCAAGATCAGGACTTAGGAGGTTAACTAACCGGGCTATAAAGTAAGAAAGAAAGAAAGAAATATATTTATTGTAGCAACAAGACACATCACAGAAACAAAATAAACAGACAAGTAGTACACAATATAGTAACACAACAAACAAAGATAAAACAAATAAATTAAGACGTAACTCTGTGGTATATCGGTATGTTCATCCTGAAGCACCGTTTCCCCCATCAGATCGGAGCGGCGGAGTCTGTGAAAGAAAGAAAGAAATATATTTATTGTAGCAACAAGACACATCACAGAAACAAAATAAACAGACAAGTAGTACAATATAGTAACACAACAAACAAATAAATTGAGACTTAACTCTGTGGTATGTCGGTATGTAATCCTAAAGGAAGACCCGTGCCCCTCGGTGGGGACATAATGGGTTGATGGTGATGTCGGTATGTTCATCCTGAAGCACCGTTTCCCCCATCAGATCGGAGCGGCGGAGTCTGTCCACGTGCAGGCGGGGGCTTGGCGGCTGGGCCGGTGCGTCGCCGCCTGCGCCGCCGCCGCGCCTCGAAGAGCTCTTTGCGACAACGCACAACAGCAGATTGAGCTCGACCCCTCCTTCACCTTCTGGGCTTATCTCGCTGTGAGTATTAAGAAAGGGATACCGCCGTTTAGCCAAAGTATTTTTCGCCAACTTTTACTTCCCAATAAACTTATGGCATCAGTTTCATTTCCCAAATGAAACTTTAGCAAGTTTTCATTTCGCATTTTATTCATTAAAATCACCCAGCGAAGCCTGGTCAGCGAGGGTGATTAGACCACACCCCACAAACCACAAGGCTTGTGGGAGGCCAAGCATGTGCCGGAGAGGGACACCCTAATAAAAATGCAAAAAATATAATTTATAAAATTTATTTAATAATTAACTCGAGTATAATACAATTATCAATATGTCAATTTCAATTTCTAATTGTTGCATGTAATTAACTATTATTTTGAAAAAATTAATAAAGGCTTATATTATTATATTATTATTTTATTCATTATCATTTCGCATAATTTTACTGCGTCAAGTTTTATTAAGACAAACGTTTATTATGCTAACGTTTTATTTTGGCTTTTATTCATTTGGTCAAATTATTATTTGGCATAAATATAGTTGACGATTAGGTACTAATTATTATTGAACGGGGGGTCGGCGATGTAAAGAATACGTGGCAACAGAAATATAGGTGCGACGACGCGCGTAGCGAAGCGGAGCGCGTCGGAGCGTTAGGTTCTCTATGTAAGATCGAAAACAGACTCGACTTTGTTGTGTCATTTACACACATTGCCGGCAGCGTATTCGGTATTCGGTATTCGGAAAGGTACTTTTTGCCAAACGATACTTTTGACTGAATAATGCTTGGTGAAATGAATTTTGACCAAGTATTTATTTGGTAAACAATAACTTGCCATAATAACTTTTGCTAACTGTTTATTTGCTTTAAGTTGTTTTGAGAAATGTTTTTTTGCCAAGTGATAATTTGCGGAAAATAGTTTGGGAAGTAATACTTTGGGAAACGATTTTTGGCAATACATTAGTAAACCATTAAGAAAACATTTGCTGGGTGGTGGCGACACGTGTGACTCGTCGCCCGCGCGGCTAATGGCCCGCGCAGACGACGGACTTTTCTCCGCGGCGCGGAGAAAAAGTCCGCTCCGGGAATAAAAAGTCCTCCGCGGATTTACCGTGAACTCGACGCACACGGGCGTGCGAAATACTCGGTCCATCCCCTTATATTTCAACGCGGACTAAAGTCCGCCGTGTGCGTTGTTTCGCCTAGTCACACGAGTTCTATGTTTTTCGGGGACTCCCGCGTACTTTAATCCGCTCCGCTCAATGCATGTCCTCGGTTATTCGGCGGATTTTTAGTACGCGGTACTTTTAATCCCTCGTTTCCGTTACTCGATACAGTTGTAAGCGATCTATTTTAGCGGATAAAAAAGTCCGCGGAGAAAAGTCCGTCGTCTGCGCAGGCCATAAGACTGTGTGTCGCGCAGGGTTCTTTGCCACAACGCGCAGCAGCAGATCGAGCTCGACAGCTCGTTCGCACTTAAAATGTACGGAATTTTATGGCGCGAGAATGGCTTTCTTATCTTGAGTCTGGTAGCTTCAATCGGGAGACCACAATAGGTGGTAAACCACTGACCATGGGCAACTTGCCAATGCGAAATAGTTAAATTCCGATGCCATTCCAAACCAAGAAAAATACCCAGCCCATGTTCAACAGTTTTCATATCGCGAATTTTATTAACCGAGAGTCTTAACTAAATGTGTGTCACAAAAATTGTTTTTTTTTTTTTATCTAGACAGACAGTTTTATCTATTTATCTGATCGTATGTTTCACGCTGTGATTTTTGTGTTTACAATGTGGCTGATCGTTGTATTACGAGTATATGAAAGAGAATTTTAACTATAAATATTTCATTTCTTTAGCTTTTCCCTAGATGTGTACAAATACTTGAAATACGGATAACAATGTTTCAATGATAAATAATCTTGTTTGTCCATTCATTCAATTCAAATTTTTTGACTTTGACTATTTAAAAATTTGTTTGAGTAATCCTTAATAAAATTAAATATATTGAAACCTGTTGTCGTTATAAAATTAAGACCACTGTGTCTAAACAGGATAAATAATTTGGGTTGCGGGACAAGGTTAACGTAATCAACGTGTAACGTAAATTTACTTATGTAGATTCAGCGAACGTTTAGATTACAAGTACCTAGCAATCATGTCATTCCCGTTATTATGGTGATAAATAGAGAAAGAATCTTAATATGCAAGTCACCCGGCCAAAAACACCACAGCTGTAGCTGAAAACAATTGAATTGTAAAACTGAGTATAGTTCTAATCAAAACACAATCAGTTGTTAAATCGTTTGGAGGCAGTACGTATAGCTGATAGGTACTTATAGTTTTTATAGTACTTCAATCGTGATCTGTACTTTTTGTTTGCGACGACTTCAACTTTTAAACTAATCGGCGACTCATCAGAGGTTTCATGCTAATACGATCCTACGGTGCCAACGCAAAATTGACCTATATTTAATCAGTTACTCGTTACGTCAACGTATCATCGAAAATACAAAAGCGTGGACTAAAACGTACAGTCTGTTAGCTTTTAGAATATACCTCGGCTACTATCGGATAGAATCGGATATATTCGTGTAATAGAAATATCGGAACTAATATGACACTTAATTTCGAAATCGGAACTTATATGACGGAAATAAACTAATACAGAGCAGAAAGTAGTACTTATTACACTCGTGTGCTTTCGGCGAAAACCGAAGCCTGCTCTAAAGCCCGAGGTAGGTATATTCTAAAAGCTAACAGACTGTAGCTACTTTTCACCACAAACAATTCCATTCGGGAGTCGGTAAATCTAAATACTACGAACTACTACGGCTGCAGGAGATGTAGAGGAGTAGTTAGCCACGTTTTGGTGGAGGGGACGCCGGACGCTGTCGGCCGTTTACGTAAATGCGTCCAGATTGGCCGGCGGATGGGTGGATTGTCGGCTAATCGCCTCTAACTGGGTAATAGCAAACTTGATACGAACGCGCTCGACCCATTGCCACCGTTCCCACTCGCAATGTCAGGCGGCTGGTGCCCCGATATGGCACTGGGGACGCTCGTGTTTACGGACAGAAGTATTCGGCTGGAGAGTTCTTAAAACCTTTCAATAACATGGGAAAATCAACTTTATTTTAGTAAAAATTAAAAGTATAACTCTATTTTCTATTTATATCCTATCTATGTTTGTCTATCATATTTGCATAAGTTCCATGGAAAGTTCCATAACATGGTTTCTAGTTCCAAAAATGTTGTTTACTACATCTTATACATTTGTCACCAAATTGCTGACAGCTTAATTGATTGCCTTAACATATCGTGACAACATGTAACATTTTATTTGATATTGTTTGTGTTCAGTAAAGACTTATACAATATTATGTAAGACCGGTTTTCCAAATAAGTCTAACGTTGAAAAAACAAACATGATGCAGTCCTTTCCATAACGATCTTTATCACGAGGAGTGTTCCCGCCAAACTTCTCCGTTTATCATTAAAGATATTTTTGCCAAATCTCTAGTTAGTGCTACTGCTAAACTGCTAACCTCTTTGAGTTGAAGGTGAAGTGGCTAAAGTACTTAAAAAAATAATGTTCTTACGTAATAACGACGGCATACTGTGGAAATTTCTCGAGTACCTACAGGCAAAAGCTCATTTGAAGATTTCGGTAAAAACATCGTCACAGAGCTACTTCTTATCACTTTCGATCCTCGTAAGTTCGTCTATATTGGAGGATTGTATTGTGTGGAAGTTATGTATTATACATATAAAGAAAGAGGCGTTCCGTTGAGAAAGAGGCTGCCTCAACGGGACTCAATTGGAACGAGTTAGAAGTTGCCGCACAAGACCGCGAGAAATGGAGATCCCTTCTACGAGCCCTATGTCCCTGATAAGGGATAAGAGGAATTCATCATCATCATCATCATATAAAGAAATAAAAACATTGGCTTAAAGGGATCCACTAAGTAAAACTTGCGGCACAGAGGATAAACAATCATATCTTTTTTACAGATCGAATTTGCGAAAATTGTTTGTACAATCTCTCAATTTTTTTTTTTTTTTTTATTTTTTATTTATTAAGGAAAACAAACAGTAGTACAATGACAATTTAACATAATTACTTAATTATTTAAAGTGTTGCATAATTGTACCACCAGCACCGTTAACCACAGATTAAATTAAATTGGAGAAACAAAACAGAAAACTTAATATTACGAATGTTCTTGTGCCTTTTGAACGCTAAACTAAACTTAAACTTGAACTTGAACCGTGCATTGCTCGCATTCAGACTGTTTTCGTTTAGGATGGTTTAGTTTATGTTATCCCAAAATAATTTTGGGGATAGCACAGAAGTAAAAAAATACTGATGAACTAATAAAATTTCAGAAAACCTACTGTTCCATTTCAAGGCATTCCATGGCCAGTGCACGGAATGAGGGGAGCGATAACGAAAATATGTCTAATTTATTTAAGTGGGTATTGTACGTCTTAACTATTCTGTTCAAGGGGGCCCTTTCGCCCGCGTTTGTTCTGCAAGGATCCGTCATAAACAAGTAGTGGGGGTACGATTCTTGTATTCTCTTTGATTTACTGGGTATTTTGAAGAAAATTTGATTAATTAACTGGCTGCAGTCAAAAGCATTATGGCATAACTTGTACAGAAAGATCTCATCAAGAAGAAGTCTTCGGTTTTTTAAAGAGTTTATAGAAAATTCAATCATGTTAATAGTGATTTTAGAACTCATGATTCTTAGAACCCGTGATCCTATGGCAAAAAACCTAGGACTATACTCGTATAGCATTTACGGCAAAAACTATGCCTGCTATCTAGTCTCAGCTTCGTGTTCAGGTTCTTTGTCGTGAGTTCTATGAATCACTGTCTATATAATTTAATTATAGAAAGTGTAGAGACACTTTTTGCAAATTCGATGTGTAAAAAATATATGTTTTTTTCCTCGGTGGCGTTAGTGTTACCCCTTGGACGCCCTTAAGCCATGTTTTTGCGGTTTTCAAGAGGTATTCACATTACGCTGATGTTGGTGATGATTTCAATTCAAACCACAACTACTCTTCTGTCTTAGTTTATGTTGTGCCAATACGCTTCCCGCAGACAGACTCTCCCAGTTTTTGCCTTCAATTTTCTTGGTACCGTGCGTCGAGAATGCAATAACACGTGTCACACTTGCTGATTGATAGCCCCCATTCTATTGAAGAAATCTGCCCGAGGAAATGGGGTTGTGAATGAAGGTGAAGCGTGTTTGATGTACTGGATGTGCTACTATTGTCTGTTGTGACATCTTTTAAACACTTCGTAGAGTCATCAAAAGTGCGTGCAGCTCACAAATAAATAACATTTACACATCACAATCGCATGTCCTAATTTGATTATTGACATAAATCTGTATCTGGTGGTATATTACGTAAGTAAGACAGTACAAACATGGAAATATATTCGGATTATGGCCATAATACACTGCATGTCTTCTTGAGACCAGAATTGTGTCTATTTCCGTATCCATACCGTGAAGATCCGATGTCGAATTAGTCATAGTTTTTTCCAACTTACCATTACGACAGCTATACATAATAGTTTAAACAAATGTTTACTTTTCGGCTGTGTTGGGAGATGGGACTTTCCGAGTTACTTAGTGAAGATTCTACTTGTCTACCTCGTCTATAGTCTTCTTTCGCAACCGCATACGAGATCGGCCTTGTCCCACTTTGGACGTCTGAACTTAACCACATTTGATAGTTTTAACAGCGAAAAACAGAAAAAAGAATGACGTTTAGGTGCAGCTTAGATGGAATCTGAGGATAATCTGAGCCAGATACGTCCGAACAGTGTGGCGAATGTCAAAAACTAATTAAATTTGTAATTGTAGATGGCCGAAAATGATAAAAAGGCAACGAGGCAAATGCACCTCGTTACACACTCAAACTGTCATGTCATTTGATGCTAGTCCATAAGGCATTACGATATAACTGAATATTTGAATATTAAATAATATGCCATTGTTAGTATTGAGCTGGAAGGTCGACTTCTAGTTTTATTTGATCCTACGAATTGATTACTCCATCTACGACATTTAATTGCGATATAAAACCGACTTCACTTAAACAGAAAAAATAACCATAAACATACAAAATAAACTATGCACATTGTTGGCGACAGACCTTTTTTAGATCACTTTGTTTTCTTTTTTATTGATTTGTTCTTTGATATTGTCATTATTTAAATTTAGTTTGTTTATTTACTTTTTCTATTGATGTCAGTTAGTGTCCTTGTGTCTACTGTCTAGCTACGTGATTCTATTATTTGTTTTAGTAAACAGTTAATTACAGTGGCAAATCTTTTATTTATAATAGAAAAGTAACGGCACTGTTACGGTGCCCAACACACATAATCAAATTATTAGATCATCATCATCAAGCCATTATGTCCCCACCGAGGGGCAAGGGTCTCTTCCCTGAGGAAGGTACTCGTATAGGCCATACTCCACCACGGGGACCTAGTCCGGATTGGTGGAGGCTTGTAAGACTAGTGGCTGGTTTACTGTCAGAAGTTTTCAAGCCGCCCTAAGGCCTCTGAATTGGCTTAACGAATGCCATCTATCGACGGCAGCCGGCACCCTGATTAACGTGCCTTGCGAAGCACGGAACCGCTCAAGCAAATGTGCCCTGATCTTGCGCACGACGCGCACTTACTAGGCGTTTCATAATGACATTCAATCAGACATAATGATTGCACAATTTGTTTTTTGATAAATGTAGTCTGAGGCTTACTAGAGACAATACGCAAAAGTGCAATTTTTGCTATTCAAACGGCCGACCCCAGCTGGATTCCCCCTCGTGTCTTGTTTTTCTGCCTTATTATGTTTTCTCGTTACTAATATTTTAATACATTTATTTTGATTTATCAATAGATCAGCCCGCATCCGTCAACTGCTAGACAAGCCCTCCCCAAGAAAAGTGGTAGTAAGTGGTAGTAGTAAAGAAGTAATGCCTTCGACCATCCTCATCACGCTGCTGTCTGCAATCTGTCTGGGAGCAATCTGTCGCTCCAGCTGGTGGGCGTCCTAAGCTGCGTTTGCCAATTCGTATTTAAATAACAATGCCTCTTTTACCGTTTGCAGGTTCGCGTTTTCGTCGGGATAATCGGCGGCACAGCGTTCGCGATGTTCGAGGGCGCTGTAATCGCGATTGTCCGCGAGCAGAGCGCCGACTATGGCCTGCAGAGGGTTTACGGCAGCATCGGGGGCATGATCTCTTCGCCTTTGTCCGGGATGCTCATAGATTACGCCAGCCGAGGAAAGGGCTACACGGACTTCAGGTGAGCCGCTGTTATGTTACTGTGCTAGCTGTAAACGAGACTGCTCTCACAGTTCACTCAAGCAATTGGTTTCGTGAGGTCTTGTTGTAATGAATTGTCGGAACATCTTATTTTATGATAATAAATACAGTACAATACTGCCCTCGTAACGTAAATTACTGCGTTTTTACTTTGGATGCAAAACTGAGCTAATCGGTAGTATATCTACAGTATATATACAGCCACCATTGTTTTTTTACTTATAGATATACCGTGAGTAGCACATTTTTGCATGTTTCTCGTTACGAGGGCAGAATAGGTACGTACGGATATCATGCACGTCGCTCGAGTGATATTACCGCTGAGAACCGCTCTCTATCGGCGAAGCGAAGCAAATATATTCGGCTGTTTTAGACGTAGTCCTAGAAGCTACGTATGTTAGTGATCGGTTCTTAAGTTTAGCAATAGAGGGCGCCAGTTAAAACAAAATGCTGTGACGCTCTAGAAACGCAGTAGACAAATGTTGGGTGGGTGAACTTTACTCAAAGAGGCTGACTCTCAAAGAAAAAGTATTAAAGTAAACAATGATTGATCTTATATATAAATTACCTGACCTGGCAAACGTTGTTTTGCCGTATTAATTGGCCTACGATTTATTCTCAGACGTACCAAATGCACACTAAAAGTTTCGTGAAAATCGGTGAAGCCGTTTCTGAGCAGTTCGATAATAAACATAGTGACACGAGATTTTTATTATATTAGATTGTAACCGGCTAACGGCAAAAGGCTACTCTTCACTGGGGTCTGTGGCACCACTCGGTAAAACACGAGAAATAAAGAAGAAAACTTTACACACGAGGTCCAACTAAATTCACTCTCTTGCTACCCCTTTACAAATCCTGAGTGTTAAAATTAAAATAACTTCCTAAAAAGTCATTGCTCTACTAATCAATAGGAAATCGAAATATTATATTAGCTGTTCCATAATAAAGTTTGTTGACACCGAATTAGATGAAGCAGCTAATAATTATTCGTATTATAGAAATTATCCCCTTAGATTTTTTATATTTCGTTGGTATGTGTTCATACGTCCCCTTTTTAGGAAAGGAGCACTTTGTGTACGCGAATACGGTCCGTGAGTTGTCTAACACAAGGCACACATTTGCAGGCCAGCGTTCTACCTGTATGCGGTGCTGAAAGTCGCGTCCGGAGTCCTGATGCTGAGTATCGACCTGGAGTTCAAGCAGCCGGCGCAGAACTTGCTCGACGATGTCCTGTCGGTGCTCAAGAATATCGAGATGGTCGCACTGTTCATCGCTTGCTTTATTATGGGTGAGTGTTGCCTGAAATCATGAAGACGACAAAATCATCAGGGGTGTAATTACATCAGTCTTTCACTGTATGGAGTTGTCCTGTCAAATACATACATATGTATTTGGACACTTTGAAGATGTATAAATGCTTATCGCGATAAGGTGGAAAGTTACGTGATGCTTTGTTGACAACGAAATTCTTGCTCTTGTTCTTTTGTAGTCAACAAAGTCCCTGTCCGCAGCCTACCACAAAGACTATAAGTTCTAGAGAGCTGCAATTTGGCGTAGATAGAGTCTGACAAAGAGTAACAATAGAAAACCATTGTTATTTTCAAGGTCAGGAGTCAAGATGATAATTCATATTAATTAAAAGTGATTAAAATTACAAGGAAAGACACATGCGATTATAGTTACAATAGGGTATTTGACAGGATCTCAAATGAGTTACTTTTAAAACGGAATTTTGTATGGCAATACTTGCTTGTGGCGTCACATTTCAGAGCACTCTTTTTATGTTTCATCCAGTTAAAAATTTGTAATAACTAGTAAATGATTAAAAGAAATACATTTTCCGAATCATTTTTGTAATTTTTTTTTAATCGAGCATCTCAAATAATGTACTGTTGATGGTGTCAAATACCGTATTAGGGCTCAGAAAACTATGACCCTTTGTGCAGGTACGGCTTGGGGCTACATCGAGAGCTTCCTGTTTTGGCTGCTTCAAGACCTGGGCGCGTCGCGCTCTCTGATGGGCATCACCATAACGGTGGGCGGCGTGGCGGGGCTTCCCCTGCTTGTGCTCTCCGGCCCCATCATCCGCCGGCTGGGCCATGCCAACGTGCTGTTCATCGGATTCGTCTTCTACGCCATTAGACTGCTCGGTTAGTAGATCGGTTACCTAAGGTTACTTACAGCGGCTGAATCATCCGGCCCTCCACTTGGAGGGACAACATCCGAAAACTACGAACCGTGCCGTCGGCTTAGCGTATCTTCATCATCATCAACCCATTATGCCCCCACCGAGAGGCACGGGTCTCTTTCCTGATGAAGGTGTAGGGGCCAAGCCGGGATTGGTGGAGGCTTGTAAGACTAGTGGCTGGTCTTACTGTTAGAAGTTTTCAAGCCGCCCTATTAAGGCCACTGACGTGGCTTAACGTGCTTAACGTGCCTTGCGAAGCACGGAACCGCTCGGAAAAATGCCACTAGGCTTAGCGTATGATTGCATATAATCTTGGGTCATGAGCAGGAAGCCGCATTCTTCGAGTGTCATTGTAAAAATGATGGTTGGAATATCTTCTCAAAGTGCTTGATCGTCTACTTAGCCCCACAATCACGATGATAGGTGAATATGTATACCTATGAAATACATTTTTCTGCTGTACCTACATAACCTGCATTACAAAAATGCCTTCTCGTATTTATCATGCTTTATTTGTCTAGGCTTTATTTGATAAATACGAGAAGGCATTTTTGTAATGCAGGTTGCATTACATAAATGCCTTCTCGTATTTATCATGCTTTATTTGTCTAGGCTACTCTCTGATCTACAACCCGTGGCTGTGTCTGATCTTCGAGGCTCTGGAGTCGGTGACGTCATCGCTGTCGTTTACAGCGGCTGTGACGTATGCGGCGCGCCTCTCCTCCACTACTACTGATACTTCGGTGCAGGGCCTTTTGGGTGGACTCTACTATGGAGTTGGTAAGTTACTGGATACCATAGCACGGGGTATCCTTGTCTAGGACCATGGTGGTGTATCTCTAAAATGTGTCGTTGTTCAATAGAGCGGCTCACGCAATTATTTAATCCAGCTTAAAGCAATGATTTATTGTTAGACAATACGTACCTTTTGTTTGTTGTGCTACAAAAGGTACGTATTGTCTATCAATACGTATCTTGTACTAGAACTCTACGGCTATCGACCAGGAGGGCGAGTCTTTAGAATGCATAGTCGTTCAGTAGAATTATATTAGTACAGTAATGGTTGTTCCATTCCATTGGTAGTCTAGTTCCAGTTTCATTCCAATGTTTTTCGCCCAATATGCCTATTATTTTGCGCCGGTTATCCCACTAGAATAACATCGGCCTGATACAAATAAAACTATGTGTGTCTTAGACTATCTAGGGCCCGGATAATTAAACAATAATAATAACTCACACAACTCAATCACTTGACTTGGTTCAAACTAGGATACACTGTGCTATGGTAACCAGGCAAGGATATTACAAACATGAAAAAACACATATACTGAGGCCATTTTGTACAAATGTACGGCGGCCTCCAGTGGGAATAAATTCCGTAAGTGTTTTGTGGGGAAGTGTTTTTTTTTTTTTCATAAAATACATTAGGCATAAATTAAACTTAAATAACGAAATCTACCAGACGAAAACCACAAAAGGTGTATCTGCAGCTGTTATCACTCGATTAGGTGACAAACAATTTTATTCCACTCTTGAAGGTTGGTTTATTAGAACCTAAGGTGGTGGCGATGGTAGCCGCAGCATTAATGTGTTTCTACTTTTGTCCGATAAGTTTTGTCATTTAATTTTATTAACGTTATTGATGTCACTCGAGGAATGTAGCAACGATGTATGTTTAATATGATTTGAGATAATGTTTTCAATGGAACGTTCGGTTCCCTCTTTCTCCGTCATAATTTGATCCTATTGGATTCAGAAATCAGAAACCATTTATTTTAATTTTAGGGTATCAATCGCATGTGTCTAGACTCTAAAACCAGCCTAGCTTTCACTCGTCCACAGTCAGTCTACTGACAGTTTTCTATAGATTATCCGGCAATAGTGTTATCTATTCCATACATATTTCAAAAACTAACTAGATTATTCTGATGGAACCACAGAAAATAATTGTGTTGAAAAACTATTTATCGAAAAAGTAGGTATATGTAACTTGGAATTTGTTTACACTGAGTGAAGCGATTTTTCTATGTTAGAGTTCTGGTATTCTCGCTGAAACAGTTTACTTACATTTCGGTTAGAGTTTCTCATTTACCATTAATTTTTGTTCTATTCTTATTTCGTAATTTCTTTTTAATAGATGATGCGAATTGTGTTTAATAGAATGGATATTCTCCTATGTAAAACAAGTTTTACTTAAGGTTTCTTCAGAGCTTAAGGTTGCGGCATTGATAGTGCGCGTAAAGCGAGAATTTAATAAAATTACACAATTTTAGACCGGTTCTGAAACCGAGAAAAGAGTTGTAGTAAATAACAAACTATAACCGAAATGTTATTGCAGGGTTTTTTTTTTATAAAACGCGCATGATTAAGTATTTCAGAAATAACGTTGTGAAATGAATTCAATTAAATAGGCGAAGCAAAAGAATATGAATTGGTAGTTTGCGGTTCCTAGCATTTATTCACACGGCCTCTTTAATTTCAAGCTCCCACAACTCTGCAAGCTCCCTCAACTCTTCACGAGAGCTAACATAATTTAACGCGTCACAGGCAAAGGCGCCGGCAGCCTGATCGGTGGCTACCTGATGAAGGCTTTTGGCACACGCAGCACCTACCAGATATTCGCCGCCTCGACCCTCCTCACCGGCTGCATTTACTTCCTCTTCAACCGGTTCTACATTCGGAAAAAAGTCGTCGACACCGGCGTCGACCTCTACAAGAAAAAACCGCCGGTTCTCGACGTCGAGTGCCGCGAGACGGCACCCAGAGAACTCGAGAAACCCACCGAAGCCCTCAAAATCGACTCAGATAAGTCCGACAGCATCAATGCAAACAAAACAGAGAAAGAGAAAATCGTCGGAGACCTCAATCAAGGTAAGTTGGTTACTGATTTGGCGGACGGCGGCAGCGATTCCGGAGTCGACAACCCCGCCTTTGTCGACGGTGAAAATGCAACTGAAACAAAGATCGAGAACGGCAAAGTAAACTAATGTGATATTTTACCTGTGTGTTGTTTAATATAAGAAGATTTTATTGTAATAATTTGACAAATTAGTATTATTGCAATTAGTTTTGTAAGACAAAGATGGATTAAAATGAGTATTGTATATAATGAAATAAGTAAGTGTTAATTTATTTAATTAAATAAAATATTTAACAAATCTAAGTAGTTCTGCCTTCAGTTAAGACCATTGTAGATAATCTACATAGATTCGATGTAGTTTCATAGTTTTGAGAGAGACCGAAATTTTGTTTACTTTTTTCTGATTGACCTGATTAGCTTAGGTAACGTGACAGTTAATCTTTATTTCTATTAATGGCTGCATTCATGTATACATATATATACATCTTGGGTTGTAGTAAATACAGTTCATTCTTCAGTTTTTATGTACGCCTAGTTAACGCGCGGCGACAGTGTGCTCAATAAAATAGGCAAACATGTGACACTTTCCTTGCACCCCAGCGCGGAGTCGCTAAACGTGTAAATTGTACCACCGGCCGCCAAAAATCTGGATCGTGTCTCCGTCGTGCCACATTCAATAGTACCGCTAGTAATTATCACCACTCTAACCTTTGGCTTCAGGAATACAGTATTCGGTTGCCTCCAGCAGTACGCTTCATTCTACAAACAGATCTCGCACGGAACACTCATTCGTGAACAACATTATATGGTACGAAAAGTACCTTAGTAAAATGTTAAAGTTATACTCTACGTATGTAGTGGTACTAGTTCACGCGGTTTGTTCATTGAAACTCCCGGGGCCTCTTGTCTACGTCGTCACTCCTTCTCCTCGAACGCCGTCGCAAAATGAAGGACGCGCTGCCCCGTTTTACTACCACAACTGGGTTCGACGAATGGATTCACCGCCAAACGCTACCACTACCACGACGACACCTAAAGTGGAAACCCCAGACTTAATCTTCGCGGAGTTCGAGTCGGACAATGGCGACCACATGCGGAAGTCGATACGAAAACTGCTGGAGAAAGAAAGAATCGACCCGAAACCTTCGACTACTTCGAAACCGATCTATGTACCTGAAGAAACGCGTATTAGACCGCTCATACCAGAACCTGAAGACAACTACGCCCTTCCTAAAGTAGAGGAGAATAAGCTGAAACCTGAAGATACTGAAAGTGCTATGGAAGATTATTTTGCTTTGTACAATAACGCGTACAATGCGCTAGCTCCTGTTTATACGCCATCGGGCACCAGTAAACCAAATACTAAACCAAGTACAACAACTATTAGCACGACTTCCACTACGCCAGCGCCCAGCGTGGAAAATATCTGGCATATCATAGACAGCGAGAAGTACAATCAAAACCCTGGAAATTGGGAAGAGATTCCTTTAAACGAAAATCACAATGATAGTCCGAAAGAAGTTGTTTCAGCGCAAGATGAGCAAAGACAAGATGATGGTCGCATTAACGAAAACTTTGCTTTACCTGGGTAAGTTGAAAGTTACGTGTAAATTATTTGGTTTTATATTTTAGCTGTCTTTTATGGAGAATTCCTTATGTCTAATTTAGTTACTAATATTAAACTTTTTTCGCAGATTTGCTACAAACCCGGGACCCGCAGAGAACGAGTCGAGAGCCATTCGCACAGAGCCTAATTTCAGGTTCCCCTACGTCAACCTGAAGACATTCCAAATGAAAAACCCACAGGCTCAGATCAACTCATTTGCTAACAGCAAAAAGTCAGGGAGCAATGACAATATGTATACTAGTCTGGATAATTTTAGAGATGTAAAGAATCCAGTCAGAGGTGAGGCTCAGGATGTAATGCCATCCCAACGTCAACAGATAGATCGGTACAACCCTGCTCAACCCTATTTGCCCTCCTACGGAACAAAATCTAAACAATCTAGTCCGGATGTTGCGACACCTGTGAAATCTGTGGCCAACCTCGTTCCACCTCCTCCGCCGCCACCAAGGGGTTCAATCAGTGATTTACTGCCGCCCACAAACTATGATTCTTTCCCGCCTTACCCACCATCAGCCCCAAACAATCCGCCGTCACCCCCAGCATCTAAACCGTCAACCATATATCAACCGCCTGCCACAATGAACGATGACGACTCGCCGCCGAGCCCTGACGACGATGGTTCCCCGATAAACTTGGGATACAGATACAAGCCACCTTCGCTGGCGTTCCGACCAACTCTACCTCCGCCAGATGTCATGGATAAGCCGTTCACGGGTTATTCGTACAATAAGCCGTCAATGGACGATGCTCCCGTCGCACCTTTCAAGGGTTATAGCTACGACAAACCGTCATTGGATAATCCGCCTCCTATGAAACCGTACAAAGCATACTCAGCGCCTATGGATGACTCGCCGCCGCCGATGGATAAGCCCATATCATACGGTGGATATAGCTACACCAAACCTTCACCTCCGGAGGAACCGCCAAGCTACGGTCCTCACCATGACCATCCGCCGTATCCTTCTCATGCCCAAGACTACCCAGACCTTATTTACGATAAACCTCACGGTGGTAAGGGTGGAGATGATATGAAGGGAGGTGATGATATGGGGGGAGGTGATGATATGGGTATGTTCCCGCCACCTCCAGACATGAAGCCTGAGATACCACCAGCAGACGCCCCGGACGACCAAGGTTTCCCGCACGACTTCCCTGGAGATTTCAAGTACCACCACGACTTCGATGACCACGATCTCTACCATCACCATCATCATCATCACCCCACTACAACAACCACTACAACCACGACTGAGACGCCTCGCGTGAACAGATACAGCTACTACTATTTGGGAAAAAAGCTGTACTACTTGCCTTTATATTTTAGTGTTTATTTTATTATCTATGTGGGAGCTCTGATCATCAAGGCGGTGCTGCGTCACAAGATCGTGTATCCTAACAGCTGGAGGCCTAACGATCAGACCGCAGGGTTCTTCTCTAAACGTTCCGTTGACAGTAATTGGGATCTCTCAAATGAAAAGCTGCACGAGGTCACTGGAGTTGTGACGAAGGCTCTCGCGATCGCTGCTGAGAAATATATGAATAAGGATAAAGATGCGTGACTGGTGTGGTTACTTCGATTATTGTAAATATGGATACCGATAAGTCTATCTAGAATTATAAGTGGCTTGTTGTAAACTGGACATATTTAAATATTTACAGTAAGGAACTGTTTGAGCACAAATAGTGATTTATATAATTTTGAGTATTGTTCACTATTACAACGTATTTAGAAATAAGTATTTAGATGTAGCTACGGTTTAAAAAAAATGCAATAAAAATTTTGCTCAATCCCTCAAAATATTTCTCTCAATGCGTCTCATATCATGAGCAGTCTCATAGTATAACAGTCTCACTTGTACGATTCCTTATAACACTCCTCAAATAAAAATAAAATATTAACCCGATCGATTCGTGACCTTGAGAAGAACAAAACCATTGTTATGTTGGATCTAACGGCCCACTGAGATGAAACGGTATATAAATAAATAATTGTTTATTTTCACTAATAAAACTCAACATATTTTACAGTTCGCTTAAAATATATTAAGTATTTCCTAAACTAGGAGCACTAGGTTTGACTAAATGCACAAAGTCCTCCTTATTTGAGGAGTTTCTAGAGGAATCGGGTACTTATTTATTAAATAAAGACACAGATATACTTTTGAAAGCTGAATGAAACGGGAATGTAGAAAACCAGAAAACGTAAAACGAAATATTTTTCTTTCATACGTAGGTAGTTCACCAATTCGATGTATGTACCTATTTACCTACATTGCATAGCCAATAAACCCGCAGTAGTAAGTAGGGAGACTATTAATTGCACTAATTAATCTACTGCGCAACGTCTACATCGAAATGTCATAAATTACTCATAATAAACTATCAAATTAATTAAATTTTATGAAATACGAGCCTGGGGCCAATAAGTCTGTGTTAGCGGCCTAATTATGCACACCAAATTCTGTCGGAATCCTGACGTTTGCTATGGAATTTGACAGACGATTGGAACCGTCCAGAATTTGGGGGGGGCTAAAATAGCAGCTGGTCTCAGCTGTTGGACGTCTACCAACGAAAACAGTAAAGTAGGTATAAGTACCTACCACTTCTAAGTACCTTCTAAGTACTAAGTAAGCTAGGAACAAATGCACTACCTACCAGGTAGGTAGTGCATTTGTTCCTAGCTTAAAATGTCAATATGTCAGCAATTTATTACAAAATTAATTAAATCTAATATATAAAATTCTCGTGGAAACAGCTTGACTTGATTTTGATGAAATTTTATATGTATAGTCGGTAGATCTGAGAATAGGTTGTTATCTATTTTTCATACCCCTAAATGATAAGGGTGGTTCACTAGAATATTTTATCTGGCAAAACAACGTTTGCCGGGTCAGCTAGTACGTCTATAAAATAATAATAATAACTCCTCAGCCGGAGGGCGTCCGTCTGGCCATTGGTCAGACGGGACCATTGTCTTTTTTTCCACATAATAATAATAATAATGTACAACGTTAAAAGCGGTAGAACCCTGCCGGTCTCACATTCGGGAGGTGTCTGATTTGTTCACATACCTCAGAGATTGAAATTGCCAACCCGCGGTGGGCAGCATGGTAATTAAGCCCTACTCTCTCGCTGACAGAAGGCCTGTGCCCTCTAGTGCGACGTAGGTACTACTACTCGTACCTACTACTTAAAAAATAGAAGTGAAATATAGGTTTCATGCATTGTAACCACATTATAATCCAATACGATCGAATCTGTTTTTTCAAGTAACCATAACATAGGTTCGTCCTAGTTTGGTTACTTCTGGGATCCATGTTGTATAAATTCATATTAATGAAGTTATTTGTATTGTACCTATAAATCAAGCCCGGAATATTTGCTGAAAGTTTGTGGACTGCACCCAATCCACCAAGAACGTCGAGGAGTTTGAGCTATTTCTAGTCTAGAAATTGGTAGCAAGGGTTGTTGAACGTCGACGACGCAGAATTATATTCTGTTTTGTTCTATTACTAAATAATTTCGACGCAATATCTTCGGAATGCTTCAGTAAATACCATGAGTCCCAAACCACTATCACTCTACCAATAATTGTGGCCTAGAGTTACATCAAGTGCTTATCCAACCCAATATCGTTGAATTTTTAAGTAAGTACTTAAAAATTATTTGGTAAATAACTTAAGAACTGAGCATTTCGGTAAGTAACTACTTAACTTTAAATTTCGTCAACGTAAATTTCGTTTAACGTCAAATTTCTCAGAAAAGAGCGTGACAGAACGTTACTTAAGAATTTACTTAGTGAAATTCTCAATTCGGAAACCGGCTCATAGACGACCCTAACTTTGAAATAAGGACTTTTTTGTATGCATATACAGTTCTCATTAGATTAAATATAACAACTTATAGCATTGTAAACTATAGACATAATAAAAGTACGCAGTAAATGTTATTGCTAATTGCGTGTTTGCTAATTTGCCACGTTTATTCGTTAAGTGGTAAGTTTATAGAGTTTGCACATTGGATTCCTGATATTTTGTACAAAACGTTCGCTAACGTGTAGGATAAAGCCCGTTACATGGAAGAGAACCGGGACTCCTAGATTATGTTAACCGCCGGTGATAGTAACGTATCACTTAGCATTAAATTATACTCATTAGGTCCTAGAACTAGGACGGTTTAGTTGCCATTGCCACGTGCTTGGTAAGCGCTGTCAGAGATAATAAGGTACAAACGAAAGGCCAATTTCGAAGAGGCCAATAAAATATAGAAATTAGACCGCTGTTGCTAACTGAGCGGTCTTGTCGCTTTCCGATGTAGAGAAAACTGTTTCAGGGGAATGTGACCGTCGCCGCTCTTACAGTTTTGAACTATCGCAGGTGAAAAAAGAGCTGTTAAAGTCGCTCAAGCTTTACCATTAATTAAAAGAGTCCCGAATCTTGAATACAGTGATATGAATCGTGACGGATTAGATTAAATTACTAATAATAATAATAATATAATAATAATAACATTTACATAAAGGCACATTGCTTCTGGCCCCACACTATGATACCCTGTGTCGTGGGAACCAGAAACAGCGACGTCACTAACATGTAAACATCCAAGACCTGGAGTTTTTTTTTCTCTCCAGCCGGGGATCGAACCCGGGACCTCTCGCATGGTATGCAGATACGCTAACCACTACGCCACAGAATTCGTCAACTGTAAGCTATGCGCTATTAAATACACTTGGCAGTTTATGACAGATAGATACTGTTTCATGTCAATAACGATTGTGAAGAGTAAAATATTTGTTAAGAAGCTAAATTGTTATATTACGTCCCGCAACACAGTAGAGTTTTTTATTTATTTAGATGGATAAATAGTTAAAAAACATAATATGTATACGTCTAGGTATACGTAGATTTAATATATATTATATATTAAATCTACGTATAGGTACCTAGAGTTCGTAGAAGTGTACCGAAACTCTCTAGCTAAAGTCTGATTTTTAATTCCGTAGAATTCTGACAGTTATCATTTTTTGACATGTCAGAGATTAGAAACCTTTTTTGGCTGGGCACATTTTTCAATTTCAATACGTGTGTGAACATCTGAGTATACACATTTAATTTGTTAGTGAATGTATCCATTTTATAAAGTGTGGAGCTCCAAATTAAAAGAGAATTTAAGGCGAGTGACAATTGTGTCCGTTGTCATCACACAAACAGTAAAAAAGTACAAGTAAAGAAAATATATTTTTATTAAAATATCTAATCATCATTAATACTAATATCACTATATAATCATCATCATAATCGCTGACATGAATTATTAAACGAGCTAACAGCGGCATACTTCACTATTCTAAAAAGGTTTACGAAACCTTAAATTAGCAGGCAGTGATGCCAGCTAAAGAATAAAATAAAGTAATTAAAGTTAATTCGATATATTGCTCGTGATATTGAAATATTTGTTATTTTTGTATTAGGGCACTTGAGTAAGTAAATATTTAGATTAACCTTTTTGTAGGTAAAACATAAAAAATACGTAGCATTTTATTTTTTATTGCCCTCAAATGGGTCAAATTTGTCCCTTTCGGTGGAGAACTTTTTCAGTAGCAACACTTATGAAATGTCAGAATTCTACGGAATAAAAAATCAGACTTTAGGTCAATGATTCTTCGCCCTTTAGAGATGAATATTCTATTCTTTTGTCATGCCATCTATCTCAATTGTCATATTGTTTAAAATTATGTTATGATTGTTCTATAAATAAAACACGTATAAAATATTAAATACCACGAAAAGCATAATATTATGTACGAAGCCCTGGTCTACGTGGGTACAGGCGTTATACAGGCGTGAGTTTATGTATGTAAAACTACTACCCGTGTCTTTTGTCCTTCGGCAACCTTTCCGTCAGAATGTTGTCTGGAAGAAATTTCTCTTAGCAATAAGATCGCCTGTTGTATATATATTTTTTTTAATTGCAACTTTTATTTCGTATCTTGTTTCTTGTGTGCAATAAAAAATATTCTTATCTTATCTTATGTACCTATGTATTACTTCAGTGCGTCATTTATAAAGAATTCGCGGACCAGTCCGACAGCCAAACTCTGGTGTCAGCGCTTAATTTTCACAGTGCCACTAAAAAGCAACCAGGTCGCTCTCTGTTTACCGAAGTCATATTTCAGACGCTCCCGTAACGAGGTTAACTTGCAGGCGACATGTCGCACCATTCAGTTGTAGACCGATCACTATCCTATACGCTCTATTACATCTAGAGGCGACAGTGAAACTAAAACAAAAAAAACTCGTTTTCATTCGAGATTATGTATTTTTTCTGAGCACAAGAGTCAAAGAGTATCTTGTTTGCTACAAAGTGACTTTGCATTACTTTCTTATAAGAGTGCCGGTATTATTTCTGAGCAATAGAACGTCCGTAAACTGTTAGTCTACCACTACTTCTGTACAATCCACGAGATTGCTGAGGTCTCTATTGAAAATACTGATCCCAGGATAGATTTTTGGTAGTTCATTGCAAAAAGTGACTCCAAGTACCCCGGGAACAAGGGTGGTATTAGAGTGATGGCGCGGCGTGGGCCCTTCCTTCTGTCGTGGTACGGGATAGCGTGGGCGGCGCTGGCGCTGGCTCTGTGGGCGGCGGGGGCGCTGGGCGCGGCCGCGCCTGGCTACGACACCGCTACGCCGCACGCGCCGCCCCACACACGCTACAAGTATATTCCTCTACGGTGAGTGAAAATTTCAATTTCTTGATGATTGTTTGACCACCAGTTTTGTTTACGATAATGATCTATTGATCTACTGTGAGCAGCTGTGAGTTAGGTACATAGATAGAGGACTCTTTATTGTACATGCAAAAGAAAACGCAGATATTTCTTTTGTTCTTGTTTTTTCCGCATGTTCTTTGCAGTTATAGTAAATTAACGTGGGTATTGTTAGTGTAGGGAAAGTTGGGAGTGATTGTTTTTATTCCGGGTTCCTTCAAGAATGTTATTCCTGAGTTTGCGTTTTAAAACGATGATGAGCTCTACCAATGTCGCACCCTTCGGTAAATCAATTTCATGAAACTACAATAATAGTTTTAGTATTGGCAATAGAAAAAATCGAATTTCAGTGTAATCTTATGAAATTTTTAAGACATTGTAATTATGTTGCCCTATCTTACACTAAATAAATCAATCAGGCCGTATTCGTCCACTGCTCTCTCCCACTTTCGCAAGGCACGCTACGTCTTTCTGCCTTTGCACTCCATGGACCAACCGTTCTTCGGTATATGCGGCTTACAATAAAATTCGTCATTAATTTTCCCTGTTTGTAATTTTAAGAACTTCAATATATTTGGATGCCTCGATTCGTTACTTCCACAAAATTGTACGCTTAATCAGTAGGTACCTTCTCCCCTAGCTCGAACTACGGGAGCTACATCCCTCCCATGACGCCAGCGCCACCGATGGAGTCCGAATCTCAAGGCTCTACCGGAATAGCGCCGTCGCAGTTCATCCTCACAGCCCTGAGGACTGCCCTGGACGTTATTCGCAACATGAATGCGAACAAGAAGAGAGCTAGCAGCAACGCCGCGCCGCCCAAGACCTCTGCTGTATCGGTAAGCGCAGGCGTAAGAAGACGAAAAACTTTTCAAAGTTACGTTCACAAAAAAAACTCAACATAATTCAAATTGTTATTAAAAAAAATACCCAGTAATTAAAAAGACTGTATTATATTTTCGTCGCAGTGTGTCTCCGCTGTCGCAGATGAAGCTGGCTCACCGAAAAACTTACAATTAGGTTACAGTTACAACGAAATCCGAGAGATCCAGCACGTCTCGTGTAAAACATATTTTGAAAATCAAATATGTAGGTACTCATTTTACTTAACAGCTTCATTATTTATTAGTCTATACAATAATTTGTTCCTATTCCTCTAGGGCAGCGTTATCTACTTTTATGGGCCTTTTACACGAGGCCAATAGCTGAGACAATCCAGTAAGCCAGTCCAATATTGTCTTCGTGTGAATAGAGCCAGGACAATGCATTGGATTGGCCCAAGCCAATGGATGAAACCAATCCAATGAAATAGAACGATTTCGAATATTGTCCTATTGGACTGGCTTACTGGATTGTCTCAGCTATTGGCCTCGTGTATTGGCCCATTAGTAACAAATCTAGCCTGCCTACAAATCTCCTCTCCATACAAACGTTCAGCTAGCTTGACCAAGTACATGCTCGTACCTACGATAACCTACAAAGCTCGTGAGTCCCTCATTGGGCACGGGCCATAACGGGCCGGCGGCGGCGGCGGCGGGCGCTAACTCGGCCGGGTGACCCGCGCCCGCTAAGTGTCTCATTCGGGTGACCCACTTGCTGCTTGTGATAATCGAATCTTTAGACTGCTTGGGTAGTGGACATTTTGCGGGACAAATATAACAGAGGCCCATTTTTTTATACGCATGATTCGAGTAGGTTTTCTTCAAAGCCAATTTCTATTTCATTCATTATATACTCCATAGTAGAGTTTAGGTACGCTTTTGGTATTATCGAAACAAGTAGATCGTATTGAACATGGTAGAGAGAGACGAAGTACCTACCTATATGAGCTCTACTTAGATAAATTATAACTGCAAAAAAATGGATAGGTACTTAGAGTAAACGTTTTAAAATAATAATTTCCTTAAATGCACTAAATATAATATATAGTATAACTCTCTTGGTAGGTACATAGTTAACAGCGTTATTAATGGCTACCCCATTAATAACGCTGTTAACTATCTACCACGCCCAACAGCCGGAAATCCACTTCGTTGGACAAAACATGGAAAAGGCACTTAGAAGAAGGGATTTAATATTTTTTTTAAATAATGAAAATCACTATAAAGTTTGAAATTTAGCTTCAATATGTATATCTTTAATATATTTATCGAAGTTTAATAGCATCTTGATAGCTCAGTGATATTGTGTCAAGATCCTCATACGGAAAATCTGGGCTCTGTCACTTATAAAATTTACAGAATATTTTGTTTTACAGTTAAATAAAGCTATTTCGAAGATCACTTGTTCATAGGTTAGTATCCGTATAGTTGTAGACCAAATGAGTTATTTTAAAGATCATAAGCAAAAAAACTTAGGCATTTGCATCTACGTAATGATCATTTATACAGCAGTGGTGCACTCTGTCACACTAGTTAGGTGCTTGGGGCATTGTTTAGATGGAGTAGGCATGCTCAGCATCTTACCATCCTGACAGCCTAGTCGGGGTGTAGTTGGCAAAACATGAATATACCCAATGGAAACAACTGAAAATAAAAGCCGGAAAATTTTTCCAGCCGCGCAGTCGTGACGAGAACAGCACCGTCATCGCCAGCGGCCGCGGCTTCGACTACTACGACGAACACGAGCACGGCCACGAGACAACCACCACCACCGCCAAGCCCGTGAAGCAGGGCCGCTACACCGACCCCTGGGCCGGCTACTACGACTGGATCATCAACGAGGGCTCCTTCAAGTTCTGGAGCGTGTTTCAGGTGAGAGAGTCATATACATATACTAATATTAAACAAACAAACAAATATTCTTGTGTATAAAACAAAAGGGACAACAGCGATTCGGGCTCGCTCACCGAGGGTTCATCATCATCATCATCAATCCATTATGTCCCCACCGAGGGGCACGGGCCTCTTCCCTGAGGAAGGTAGGCCATACTCCACCACGGGGGCCAAGACCGGATTGGTGGAGGCTTGTAAGACTAGTGGCTGGTCTTACTGTCAGAAGTTTTCAAGCCACCCTAAGGCCTCTGACTTGGCTTAACGACTGCCATCTATCGACGGCAGCCGGCACCAACTGCTTAACGTGCCTTGCGAAGCACGGAACCGCTCGGAAAACGCAACTAGCGTTAGTCATAGAACGGTCACCTATCCATGCACTGAACGCGCCCTATGTTGCTTAACCTTTGTATCAACAGTGGATTTGAGTAAGATTTTGGATTTAGTTTCTACTCGATACCTCCATGCTTTCCCGAGATAAAGGGTTTTGACGGACGGACGGACAACAAATTGATCCTATAAGGTTTCCGTTTGTTTCTTATGAGGTACTGAATTCTAAAATCAGTTGTTGGTTTCTTGGTCTCGCTAAAACTCGAAAACGGCTGGACAGATTTGAATAAAAAAAATAACTTAACTTTTTTTGTCTCGTAGTCGTTGCTTTTAGTCTTGGTTTTTGTTGTAAGCATATAGTAGTTGTGTAGTATTTGTGTCATATTTTTTGTGTGTGTTATTGGTATGGCAAATAACCTTTTTATCTATCTATCTATCTAATAAAAGAATCATGTGGAAGTCTACGGAAAGTTCAAATGGTGATAACGAAAAAAACATTGAGATTCGAAGTTCATGGGGTCATCTAGGTCAATATAATTTACTGTGGCTGGTAAGGAAACGTGAGGCCTATACCCTTGGCCAGCTGTGGCCAGCGGTGGACGGATGATGATGGTGATATTTATTTAGATCATGTTGCGGCACAAGACTGGGAAGCGTGGAAAACCATGAAGGATGCCTATGTCCTGCAGTGGGCATCAATTGGCTGATAATGATAATGACTGTTGTGACTAGAATTGAGAGGAGCACTGCGTTGCTTTAGATTGGAAATGGCGATAAAGGAATAAACATTGACGAAACCAACATATCTAATGAATGTGGGTCAAGGACGTCCTAGTTAGAAACGTTTCAGGCGGATTTCATCATCATCAACCCATCATGTCCCCACCGAGGGGCACGGGTCTCTTCCCTGAGAAAGCTATAGGCCATACTCCACCAGGCGGATTTACTTGTACCAAATAGGGAATTATTAGCAAAGGGCAAGATAAAAAGTTCCCGAAACCGGCATGCGCGCGCAGATGACGCAAAAGAGATCTTTTAAAATTGTGGCTAGGGGCACGCTGGTCTGCCTACCCCTCTGGGATACAGGCGTGAGTAAATACTGTTTCTAAATAGAAACAAAGTTCTCAGTAACGTAGCTATTTTTTCGTATCAGGTAGGTAACCGTGTCAGGTAAGTGCAACATGTACAAGCAAATGATTAAGTATTTAGCTACATAGAAGATTAGAGACAGCCCTATAAAAAGCCTTATGTCTTGAACCTTATAAGTTGCATTTTTTATGTTTGTGCTATTGTGGCGAATCAAGTGACAAAAAATAAATTCTGTTTAGTTCTTAAAATACCTTCTGTTGATATAACTAGTGTGTTGGAGAGAAGTTTGAATTAATGCTGAGTTTTATAGAATAAGTTTTTTTATTACTACACTAAAGACTAACATGTTTGTACATGCCCTGGATAACATAGTGAAGCTATGATCCTATTTAATATGAACATACTTATTCAATTGACTTTGTTTAACTTCACAATGGCTTAGTAATAAAAGTACCTTTACTATATTATGTAGATTTTATATTGAACTATAACTATGTCCCTAGCGGTTCTTGGGGTCGTGCGTGCTGCACACATCCCGGGTTTCTGCACCAATGCTGGAGAGAATAAATACGCCTTCTTACGATTAAAAACGATTTATTAGACGCACGAGAGATAGAAACACATAGGCGCCGCGCGCATCCTAGGTTGCAGTGGAAAAAACAGTGTTGCCAACAGGGTTCTTATGTTATTCCCTAACAAATTGTAGACTAGATGGAATTCGCTCCCTTCCTCTGTATTTCCGGAAAGGTATAATTTGGGTGCCTTTAAGGCAAGAGTGAATAGGCTCTTACTGAACCAACGAGGAACATCGTCGGCTCCATCTTCACTTACCATCAAGTGAGATCGGGGTCAATCGTTGGTCAGTTTTTAATTTAAAAAAAAAATTGCTCGAATCGTGTCCCCTCGTCACAAGTAATGCCAGAAAAGGGTAAGGAAATAAATCATGTACATTATGTACTATAATTTAGATATAGAGTAAGGCTAGGTGTTACTTACTAAGAAATTGAAAAGCATTCCTTGATTCTGTTATGTTCTGTTCTGTGACCATCGAAATTGTGCGCGGAGGGAAACGTGACTGCAATGCAAAAGCAAAGTTTTTCTTTTGTCCGCGCAGCATCCTCAACGCAGCGTAAAAATAAAAAGGCCAAACAAATAGTGTCGACCTCAAGCGCATCGTAGCGCATCGTTTCGCTGAAAATGCCATAATCGTTCACGTAGCGTGAATGAAAAACGGCGATTACGTTCCCGTACAAAAACTTCCGAGCAACTGTCAACGGTGAGGCGACAACATTGACACAGTTTGGGTTGTATGAACTGCCGCGATGACGCTGGGCTACGTCAAGCATGGGTGGCAACGCTTCCAATATTGCCAAGTAAAACAAACGAAAGTCGTCCTAAATGTTATCAAGATAAAGTATACGTCGCATTAATTCGTAATTTGTTGTTTCATGTGATAACAATCATGACGTGTGACCAAGACTCAATAAGATTTTTTAAAGTAAAGCTGACATTGAGGAAGCCTTGGCACTGTGTGCAGTTTGGCTCTATTTCCTATTGTCATAAATCCCAATATTTACATATCTTAAAATTGTCTTTCGTGGTATAGCTAATAAATTCCCTAACTTCCACTTCATAGTATAATCTGTTAATATACCATCAGTTTGCGAAGTTCATACAAAAAAAAAAACTGACGACTATTGAAAGACGACGAAAGTACAATTTTATTCACACGATAGTTTTTAAGAAAAATACTTCTTCTGAAACAATTTACTGGCTCAGTGGTTGTACAGCCATTTAAACGATCTAAAAACAAAAGGGTCTAACATGATATTTATTTCACGGTCGAATCTAAGTGGTGCTTCTCCAGAAATACTTCCGCACTTCTTGCAGTTAACTCAAACATATTATTTGTATGGCTTAGATAATAGCCCTGTGAAGTATGATATCAATAAAGTTTTATGGGTAGAAGCCGGAGATCCTTGCAGTGAAGACCAGCAGATGGCTTTAAAAGTAGAATATTTTTAATTAAATCTCTACCTAGAGTGGTATCTCCGGGAAACTATAAAAAGCTTTCAGTCATAATAATTGTATTTGCAAGAGTTTATACTCAGAACCAGTGTGTTTTATTGCCCGATTGTATTAGATAACGAGTTATCTCTATATCATGGATGGCCACTGCCATATCGTGAGATCTATCTGAGGATGAATATCTGCCGTATAAAGGTAGCAGTCAAATGCCGTCATAAAGGAAGATACAATCTATGTACTTACGTTTGCTTAGTTGAAAATTAAAGTTTTTTATTCCGAAACAAAGCTACTTTAACGAGTTCCTCATCCAATGCACAATGAATAATAATTTAACGTAACATGCGAAGAATTTAACGTTCCTAGATCAATGCGCAGCACACTCGCCAATTATAGCATGTACACAGATATTAAGAAGAAGTAACAATTATTTTAATTATATTCTTATAGTAACGACTTCCCAATCCCGCTGCTGGCGGCAATAAAGTATTTATTTATATTGTTAGTTATAATGGTGTAGTGAACCGATGATCGTACGTGTATGACGTAATATTCCAGGGTCTAGAGTCTGCTAACCGGATAGTTGTTCATCGGAGTGATATTAGCACGGCACGACATTTCACACTATTTCGTAATCTGATATAAATCGCATTACAATGTCATTTGGATGGTATGTACAATCCCTGTGAATTAAATCGGCACCTCGCGCGATGGAGGGTGCATCTTGAGTGTATCACGCAAGACAAGTTAAGGTGCACCGGGTTATAATTATAATCCTTGTAATGTACTTAGTTCGTAGACTACAAACATTGTTAATGATTCAGCCATTGCCATGTTAATATAATACGCTACTTGCCTCGTATCAAATTTGACGCGATAAATGGATATTTCCTGTAGTATCTAACGTAAGAAACCGAAATATATTTACTTTGCTAAGTAAATATGCAGGATGGCTGCAAAATTTGCAAATAAAAAAAATATTTTTCGCTTTTAAATCGGAACGGTGAAAACACTATCCGCCATCTTGAAAGCACCTTTGGTTGTAAACAAACATCTGTCAGTCGTGCGTGCGTAGGTTCTATTGTGACTCATACTTCTTTCGTGGCACGAACTCTACCTATGTTGAATGTCAAACTTTGTTTACAAACGTAGAGGACTTCAAACCATAGACAAAAATGGCGGACCGCGTTTTTGGCTGTTTAGCAAAGCAACGTTTTAAAATAATGTTTTTGTTGCTTTTAGGTCCTCAAAAAATATACTAAAATATTTTTTGGTCTAATGGAAGATATATTTAGCATTTAAGACATACTTGAAAAAAGAGTCAAGTAGCGGATTGTATTGAGCAACAAGTATTTAGTGGACCTATCCCCCTGTGCTCGTGTGTTCGAGTGAGGCGTGCCGCGTTGCGCTATTGAACTATACACAGCTCGCATACCAACTCTTATTTTATTCAATACCTACCCTAGAGCTAAGTGCTTGAACGTTGATGAATTGCGAAGTTGTTCAACATCTATATCACGTGGGAGTATTAGGTAAAATCTGGGAAGACTGGTAGTGTATTTTTTATTTACGCAAAAATGTCATTTCTAAATGCTATGCTCACCTTATCTACTCTCGGAAAAAGGAGAGTTTTACATTGTTCATTGTTCCCACTATTTACTTACCTAGTTCACCAATTGGAATTCCTGTCTCTGGTTTGGAATTCCTCTTCATTGAAATTCGTTGAAAATCACGACAAAACTCGGCAGTTCAGGTAAAAATAATTAAGCAGAGTTGGTAACGAATAAAAAACTGCCTTCAGTTTATATCATTCGACTTACGTAAGTCATTATGCAAAATACTCGCAGCTAGTATCATAACAAATTGTTTGGTTCATCCTTAATGCTTGGGTGCACTATCAAGGATTTAAATTCTGATTATAATTGGTTAAACCTATGTTGTGATTAATTTGTTAATTGTGCTGTCAATCTATCACTTAAATGTGTATAGGTACATATATTTTTGGTACCCAAGTTAAAATTAGAACATTAAGCATAAATGGTTATAATATTATATGTATACACTTGTAAAGAGTAACGGTACACAATGTTTTATGAAAGGTTTTAATTCATTCAATTTCATTCATTGCTCTAGAGCGTAGGTAACATCCTCTCGTACGACAAACAAGGATCTCCTTTAGTTATAGCAAGTAGCACAACACAAATATGGACAACAACCAAAACGGGGACCAACCATAAAATTAAATGTAGCAACGACGTATTCAGAACTGGCTTATTTCTCTTGCAGCTCTTCACAGCGGCCCTTTTACTGTACGCGTGCCTCTCCGCTATCTACTACGCCAAATTCAACCCAATCATTCCGGATTACGATCGAGAGTACGACGACTATTTCCTGGAGCGCACGGTGGGTCGCCAAGCCCGCAGCCTGGAGCCTTCCGAGTTGGCCTCGGGACTCAGTTGGATCAACCCCAGGACGTTCCAGTTCATTATGGACGCCATAGCGAGTCATTACAAGGACGCGTGATAAAGACTGTGAAGTAAGAGGGTTGAGAAGTATCTTGGAGTGACTGATGTAACAAAAAATCATAGTTACCTTCTAAGAGTGATTGATCTTTTTTGGGCCTGAATAATCACGTTTAAGCAAATCAAACGCCCAGTGGTCTAACAAATAGAAGATTTTGTAATCAGGTATTAAATTACTAGATATTACTACGTTAAATCTTTGTGGAGTAACATAAGGAGCGTTGATCTAGTCAGTGTTGATATAATCCGAATTTTGGTTGTTTTTTCGTAGATCGAAGTTATAAAAACCAGATTTTCCAATTTTGAACATTTCTGCAGTCACTCTCATGGACTTCTCTTCTTATATTAAGTACGAGTACGTCTATAATTAAGAATTGTTACTGGACAACGATGGATTTATAAAAAGGTAACTTAAGGACATAATATTGTTGTCCCGTAGCAAAAGAAATGACAACGATTGTTTATTGATTGATTGTCAACTTAAATTACGATGTCAATTTAGTGATAGTGTGTAATGTGTTATTGAAATAACGTAAAACCTGAAACCAATTTCTGCAGATAATTGTTAAAGTGTCTTAAGATTCTTTAGTTTAAACAGCAGTCACTTCCAACAAACATAAGTCACGATCAATTTGAACAAAAAAACTAATATCAAACTTGGAATTAGATTTAGGGAGATAAAATTAGATTTTTGGAAGTGATTTAATTTTATCGATACTATAGAAAGGCGTGATGTAAAGGCCTATGTCTTGCAGAGGGCATGACATGGCTGATGATGATAATCGTACTAAAGAAATTACTTTCAGATTTTATTAATTTTAATATGACGTTATATTAAATTAGCTCAATTTAGCTCTGGGTTTAATCCTGAACTGTTAAATGTAAGCGCAATAAATTGTTTAACTTTCTCTAAGGTTTCATTTAGACAGCAAAACTCAATAGCAAAATTATGAAGCTATTACGTATGGGGATACATTTAAACCGTAGTGCGGTTAGCTCAACAATATGAATAAGATTTACGCACAGTATGCATGTATTGTAGGTACGTAAAGTGCAACCACAGCTCGGGTAAGGCGGTTTTTCGCCTCTGTTACATACATTGAAAGCTTTAATCATGATTGCGGGCAATTTCTCGATAAGAGAATGTGAATGTGTGTTTCACAGAAGTGAAAGAACCATAAATATTACACGGAAATATTTGGTTCATGTGACATTGAATAAGACCAAATATGTACCACATGAAGCAATAAACGATAGAACTTGAACTAGAATTGCTTGTTTACTCAGTCTCGAAATTACAGTCGATTATTTATTTTTAGCTCTTCTATATTATGCCTAAAACGAAATAATTATTCTAATCATTTTGTACAAAGAAATATAGTCGAAAGAACGGCTAATAACCCGATTAACGGTACAGTTTCGCGTCGATAGATGAGTTTTATCGTTTAAAAACATTCTCGACCGGCTAATCGCGCTCTCCGGAAATCTATCGCTCCACGCTACAGCTAAGTGAGAAATTCAAAAGATTCGGTCCGTATGACTTGTTTCCTTTCAATTAGAATATCTAAAAAGATAGATAGGATAGAGGTGGAGAAGTGAGAATACTTTAATGTTACATAAAAATTTAAATTACACAGAATGCTTAGAGCTTTGTAAAGAAGATAAAATCTCGATAAAAAAGAGAGTTAAAGTATCTTCCGTGGTATATTTCATTTTCTTTTATTTGTGTTATAAAGTGTTCTATATTATGTTCTTTCTTGCTTTCTCCCTATCGATACAATAAAAGGACAGCAAGGATTAAAGCATAACAAGCTATATGCACTGTAGTAGTTACAGCATATGCAACCTTCGGGTTTGGCGTCCGCTTTTATCTATAAAAATAAAATTCAAAGTCCTGACTGACTGATTCATTCACTCATCAACGCCCAGCCCAAGCCGTTGGACCTAGGAAGCTGAAATTTTGGTGAGAAAATATAGAGGGTCTATATACAATGTAGACAAGGAATAAGACCGGATTTTTTGAAATTCAATCCCTAAGGGGGTGAAAAGGGTTGCCAAAATTTGTATGGGAGGTATAAAGAATGTTGTCTAATTTTCTTGAAACTTAAAATAAATACTCTTCAACACAATTGATTGAACACGTGTTTCGCCGTTTTTCTAAATTTAACCCTCAAGGGAGTGAACGGGTGAACAAAAGTCCACGCGGCCGGAGTCGCAGGCGAAAGCTAGTCGACTATAAAAGCTTTTCGAGCTGCAGTTCTCAAACGTGTGAGAGTCAGATAATTTTCATGTCGTTACGAGAATTCTACGAATTGTTGAAACAAGAATTTTACTGCAAATATTCAGGCATCTGACTGTTTCGTCCATTTTAGCAAATTCCGAAAAGACTTATCCTTAAGTTAATTAGTGAATTTTTTATAGGGGAATAATAAGGAGACATGAATATACGTACAGATTGTATCCTCATATCTGCAGTTACAAAGCGGAACTCAGTTGGCGCTGCATACATTGTGAGAACCTCTGGCATCTGAGGCTGTGGTGGCGGGCTTGATGGGTCGTAAAGACATCGCTTCAGACGCTATGACCGCGACGGGCGAGTGCCGATGGGCCGATGGGTGTGAAATGGAAGGATTCTGAGAAACACTTCTGGAAGGCGTACTTGTTTTGTAACCCCGGGGTTTTAGTATAATGAACTGCAAGTAGGTCATCCATCTGACGTCTTGCAATGTGCGTTGCTTATCTTTTTGTGGCCTTTTTGACTTGTCACAACTTTGAAGTGTGTACGAGCTCGTATTCAAGACTGAGCGCACCAGATACTTTATTTTTATTATTATCTTACCTAATATATGAAATTCTCGTATCACAGTGTGAGTGCGCATATTCCTCCGAAATGGCTTGACCGATTTTACTTTAATTTTATGTGTATGTTCGGTATGTCAGAAATTAGGTTATTATCTATTTTTCACATGGCAAAACAACGTTTGCCGTGTCAGCTAGTCTTCTAATATAAAATTCTCGTGACACAATGTTAGTGGGCATACTCCTCCGAAACGGATTGATTTTGATGAAATTTTGTATGTATATTCGGTAGGTCTGAGAATAGGTTGTTATCTGTTTTTCATAGACCTAAGTGAAAAAAAAAAATGTATATTGCGAAACAACGTTTGCCGAGTCGTCTAGTACGTACCTATAAATAAACAACCAATTGACTACGTCCTTGTAAATATAATTATGTTACATAAGCCATTCTTTTGATGTAAACGAAAGGCATTGCCCGAGAGCTTTTCTTTATGAGTCGGAGCTTTTCTGAACGTCGCTTATGTGCAAATGTAGCCCTGTAGTGCCTGGGAGGCGTATGTGTCTTTCTGTATTGAATACGTTTCCTAAGGAGAGATGACTACGGTACGCTTTTCTAGTAGTCTGAATCGTGTACAAAGTATAATATCCTCTCGGGGCTACTAACTTAAATGTGCACCAATTCATGGATAATCATCATCAACCGATTATGTCCCCACCGAGGGGCACGGGTCTCTTCCTGAGGAAGGTATAGGCTAGCGTTAGACATACGGTCACCCATCCATGCATTGAACGCTCCCTATGTTGCTTAACCTTCGTGATCGCTTAAGATCACTCGGGCAGTCGGGGCTACAAGCGATTCATGTATGCTTTGCAATAATTTATTTTAATTTAGATTTTTGTTTGTTTTGTTATTGGTGGCGTCTGGACTATTTTAAATGATTTTTATTCGTCTTCTTTTTCATTGTACGTACAGATCACTATTTACTTTACTATTCTCAATAGTAAAAATTTTGTAAGTATAAAGTTCATCGCTTCTATGGCACATAATTTGTCAGGCACCTAGAAAGTGTACTGAACTCAGCTGTCCTAGGAGGACGTATTGAGTACGGAAAGACGTATACGCGTTCGGGAGGTGGAGCAGCGAGGGAGGCTCGGGTTCGTTGCCCGGTCGACGGCGCGCCGTCCAGCCTCCTAGCACAGCCTGCACAGGATGTCACCACTGCGGCTCATGACTACTAGCCCCCGATATTACACCCATTTATATCCAACTGTTGTGGTCACATGATGATGGCACGTAATCTTTAGTTTTTTAACTTAGCGTGCCGAGTCTTATGTTTTGTTCAGCGTGATTATCTTGCTTGGCTTTTGTGACGTTCCCATTTGTCTGCACGCAATGTGATGAAGATAATTTATTACTTGATTAATCTGCTTGACCTCATCGGGAAAGGTATCTGTCGACTCGTAATGATTGCTTCTTTATATCGTATCAATATTCCGTTTGAATGCTGAGTACTCTGAGGGAATAAGGTGAACACGATGTATAAGCCGCAGACCAATATAAATAGTGATTTATGAGTAATTATGGTCTAACAAATACATGTACCTACCATGGTTAGTACGGTCGGCAACAAAAAGTCCGGCTGGCGGCCGCTGGGTGAAGTATCGTAATTCTGCGCTGTACTAATACATAGTTAAAGTGTCCAGTAACAAACAACAATCGTTATTGCTTACTCCGTGAATTTATAGCGTCTTGAACTAAGACATTTCTCTCTGAGTCATATTTTATTCTGGCAAAGGAGGACTGTGTGGGAAAATTCGTCGAATAAAATAGGTTGAGTAGTCTATATTGTGATTAAAAAACGAAAATATTAAAAAAAAACGGATAAGTGCAAGTCGGACTCGCGCACCGAGAGTTCCGTAGAAATTTGTAGGTACTTATTATAAATACTTCAGGAATCGAGTATCGCAGTTTTTTCCGAGCTTTTCTCGAATCTAATGATAATCAATAATGCATAGTTTTTAAATTTTAGCCTGTACTTGTAGCTAAGACTATATTACTTACCAAACTTCACAGTTATCAACGAAAGTACCCTATACATTTTAATTCCCTTAAGATCTTCCTTTCTGGTTCCCACGGCACAGGGTATCCTAGTGTGGAGCCAGAAGCAATGTGCCTGTATTTAAATGTTTATGTTTATAAGTAAAGTTTGCTTTTTCACAGCTTCAAGGGGTTGTACACTTGGGTGTAGGTTTTATTTCAACTCGATGTCTCAACGCGTTCCCGAGATGAGGGTTTGCTTGACAGGCGGACGGACGGACGGACAACAAGTGCTCCTAAAAGGGCTCTGTTTTTTCCTTCTGAGGTACGGAACCCTAAAAAGGAGTTATCTAAGCTTAAGTATGAAATCTTCTTAAACAATCACATAATTAAAGCTGTTAATTATTGAGCACTGGCCAGTAATAACTTCAAGTGTATAGCACTGGCCTCAATGAGTCACACTTCTGCTTCGTCATTCCCCACCAGAATGCCTATCATCGTCCGGGGAGATAACGCTACTCTGTCTCGGGTACAACTCCATCGGAGATAAGTAAGCGATCGATTAAACTATCGCGTCGTACGGTATCAACCACAACTGACCACTGCCATAGTTTGAAATTGTAGCCAGAGATAAAAAAGGAGATAAAAGAATAATCATTTACGTATTTTTTCTATCTATAGATATAAATAAATAAATAAATATTTACATACAGGCACATACATTGCTTCTGGCCCCACACTAGGATACCCTGTGTCGTGGGAACCAGAAACAGCGACGTCACTAACATGTAAACATCCAAGACCTGGAGATTTTTTTCCAGCCGGGGATCGAACCCGGGACCTCTTGCATGGTTAGCAGATGCGCTAACCATTATGCCACAAAGGTCGTCACATCTGTGTCGCCATCTCCCACTATCAGAAAATATGCCCGGTTTGTTCTGTTTAGCTGTTAGACAAAGTAGATACACAAAAGCACAACGGATAGCTGTTAATAGTAGATAGGGAAACAGAAGGAACAGGAGCTGGAGATGACACAAAAGAAATTAAAACTAGGTAACACATAGCTTTCATTTCATGAAATATCGCCAGGTTACAAGAGTTAACTATATTAGATTAGCAAAGACGGCCATAAATGTACGTTTCTAGTTCCCACGTTCATCACTGATGTCTCCGCACGAGAAACGAGGAGCGATCCTTATTGTACTGTTCCGAGCTTACACCGATGCCTGTCTTGCTCGGTTAGCTACGGTGGTCACTTCCTCCTTGGTCGCTCTTTTCCTAGAACCGATTGCCTGAAAATAAACCAAAAAATCCTGGCTCTGAAAGCCTGGCAGTGAATGTAAACATACAGATAAGGCAATAAACATACACAACTGCTCATTTACTTAATCAATCAGCAAAAAAATAGCGCAGCCAATAAGTCAAAGAGTGCAATTAGTCAAAGATGTCGGTCATGTTTCTACAACCCGTTGGAAATATCTGTGCACCTCGCTTAGTGACGTCATGCGAACTGGAGAGATAGCAAAAAATGATGCGATTACGAAAGCAAGAATAATTCACCTGCGTCAGCGCTGGCGTTGGAAACGGTACTAGATAGAAGAGAACGGAGCGAGGTGCGGCGTAGCGCGAGGGGAAATGCATTCCAGCGAGGTGCACAGATATTTCCGACGGGTTGTACAGCCGTGGATAGTCGAATATTGTGACTCTATAGGTATGTGGTTCGACGGGAGTGCGCCGACAGCACCGCGTCGGTTCAACGTTCAAGTGCAGCGGCCGCTGGCGGAGGCTCGCGCGCAATCCCATCGTGTCCGTAGAGCGACGCGGCTGCGTGCTCTGTGCCGCGAGTTCCGTGTTCCACATTCGAAATACCGACTCTCTACGCCCGAAATAAATGACTGTCGGCTGCTATCTCCGCGCTCTTGTTTCAAGATCAATGCCGATTGGACACACAGACTCGCAGAGTGAATAGTGCTAGTTAGAACCTTTTGTTGAATGAAAACAGTTCCGAAGGAGAGTGTGCGGTGCTTTGTGTGTCTCTATTGGGGTCATATTGGATAAAAAAGGTAATGCTAATATAATATTGTGGTAGAAAGTTTTACACCGACTTAGTTTCATGATAACCTGGTAGTTACTAACGATAGGTATACATATATTTCAATTAAATATTCTAATAAATAACATAGTTAACTGATGAATTATTGTTACGACATTATTATTAAATAGGTATAGGTACGCAACGTTAGAGTAAACGTCGGATTAGCAAATAAGTACAGCGCATGCGATTTTTCCTTGAAAAGACATCAACGCGGTCGCTAGTAAACACTAGCGCTTCCAAAACTTCTCGAAAAGGTTTTTACGCGTTTTGCTGTCTATTTCCACGTTTATCAAACATGTAGAAAATAAATATATACAGGGTATAGCAAAATACCCATAGGCATTCGAAAACAGTGCTGTACTCGTCAATACGATCTACATTTCATATGGATTCGAAATCGCGGAAAAAGTATCGATTGCTCAATAATTCATTTTGATTTTTACTACAGCAAAAGTTATTCGTATTGAGCAGAATAACGCTGTTTTTTGATGTATTTGGGAAATTTTGTACACCTGTATATATAGAATATGGCTATAAGTTCTACGTATCCCATTATTATAAACAGAACCGAAGCTATAACAGTATTATTATTACAATAAAGTCTTCTACCTATTATGCATAATACACGCGTAGTTATCAAGATGTGTGCACTGGCTTTGGATGTAGCGTTATATTGTTAACACAGATACAAGGCAACATTTTATGCCCCGCAATCATATCATGCAAATACCAAGTAGCTACTCAACATACTCGTACCATAAACCTTAACAAAAGTATGTTGATCAAGTTGACGTACTGCTGTAGAAATATTGAAGAATAAAGATGATTGTCGTTTAACTTTGAAATAGGAACATCATATCCATAATTATGTAATATTGGCATAACATTCAGTTATTTTTAAATAAATGAAGTCAACAAGCGTGACGGTAATTGTTTGACCACTTATTATCACGTGCGTTCACAAGTTCTACGCATATTATTTATTTGTTCGGCAATAATGCTGTTGATGCCGATTTGGAGTTCATAATGAAACAATAGGGTAGTTTCCAGGGTCAAAATAATTTAATTCTATTTAGTCCGTATTTTAGATTATAAAAAAATATTGGATACGTATTTTTTCTTTTTTCGATTAAACAAAAAATAAAAAAGATATAGCGAATTGAAGTTACGTGTGACGTCACTCAGTGCTACAAAATGCAAGTAACTATCGTTACTTGACTCAAAATAATACCAAAATCAATTCTCGACGTGAATTTATTTAGCTTACCATTGTAATCTACTAACAAGATGGAAATCAAGATTTAAGATTATTAGAGGTATATAGTAACTTTATACTCAACATGTGCACCTATGTACCTTTTTCATTGAAGTAATAATTTTTTTTTGTACAACATTCAGTGTATATTGCTATAAAGCTAGTCATTTCTTTATAAACCTTTATCTATAAAGAAATGACTAGCTTCAAATATTTTAATCACAGATAGTAGAACAAATCATCATCAACCCATTATGTCCCCACCGAGAGGCACGGGTCTCTTCCCTGAGGAAGGTATAGGCCATACTCCACCACGGGGGCCAAATCCGGATTGGTGGAGGCTTGTAAGACTAGTGGCTGGTCTTACTGTCAGAAGTTTTCAAGCCGCCCTAAGGCCTCTGACTAAGCTTAACGACTGCCATCTATCGACGGCAGCCGGCACCAACTGCTTAACGTGCCTTGCGAAGCACGGAATCGCTCGGAAAAAATGCCACTAGCGTTAGTCATAGACGGTGACCCATCCATGGACTGAACGCGCCGTATATTGCTTAACCTTAGTGATCGTTCAAGATCACTCAGGCAGCCCAGGCTACGAGCGTAGAACAAATGAGCTGAGTTAATCGGCGTTTACATATTCCGCTATCCTCGGATTCTTGAATTTGAATCTAAAGTCAATGAATGTAAATTTCTTTGACCTCGCCCTCGATTTCGGTCACGAGAAAAAGACCTGCGCATTTTCATATATCTTTAACATACACATTGTTGGTGTGGCTGGCTCTACATATAGTTTAGGTTGTATTAGATAGAAAGGAAGAGTAATTAAAATAAATACGTAGTAGGTATGTGTAAATCCGAGAAGGTCCAATAAAATATATTACTCCAAGTATATTTTAATACTTAAATAGTGTTCCAGCAACGAGAAAAATATCAAAAATAGATCTATAGATCCTCTGATTTAATCTCTAGGCCTCTGCTTAATAATGCTGGAATCATGACGTTTGCGATAGAAATTGTAGGTATGGAATATGAGAGTCAAACGATCTGAATTGTTCAAGATTTCGTCCGTGTAGTATAGTAGCGAATAACAATAACAACCAGTAGGTGCGGGATAATCCCCATCACAATCCATGACAACCATAGCGTACCCGTTAAATAGAGACATTACAGATGGTGCGCGCACGCACCGCCACCGACACTGTTACCCATTCAATGGTAATGGCAGGCTCGTAGCCCGTTGCCGCAATTAACGTAACGTGACGCAGTGACGCTACTGGAAACCATGGTAACCTGCGACGTAGCAACTTTTTACGTAGCCCAGCCACACGTTACGTCAGAAAAGCTTACGTTTTACTGTTACACGTGAGTTTTCATGCACTAGTTGCGTTCCTCGCGCTCGGCCCGTGGGAAGCCCTTTGTTGGATCTTGGTTATGGTATTGATTATTAGAACAGACATGACTCGATTATCTTAACAGGGTTTTTATGCAGTTGTCTGGTGTGCACGCTTGCCTTGGAATCGATAGTTAAGAAAGGATTGTATCTTGTGGCGCTACATATTACACGGTATTAAGCACATAATAGATGGATAGGTAGATAAATGGTTTTTGAACTAAAACATTCGTAAGCACCTAACATGACTTACTTATTTCCAGATACAGTTTCTTGAATTTTTGTCGGATAAATAGTTTACTTGTGCTTCGAGACACAAGCATTAAAATGAACAACAATCATAGGCTTTTGAAACACTATGGCAAAAGTTGAATGTTTCTCTAACATAATACTAAGCTGGAACCTCTTGCATTATTTTCCATTTACACGACGAGTAAACAGAACTGCTCCATGATAAATTGCTCATGGTTTGTGAAGAGTAGCGGAAGTTAACTCCATGACCAAACAAAACATTCCATCTATCTCAATGAATGCTGTCATCGTCGGTGGCTGTACGTATGGATGCACAAGGTTTGCAAAGGACGACGGGTGTCGTCGTGACTCGCACATGGTCAGATTAAAAAATATAAATTTTGTTTGTTTTTAGTAGGTATACCATAAAGAATATTCTTATCATATCTTAGAAGCAGTTGCAACTTAAGTGGTTTCGGATTTTTTCTTTTAAACCGGTAGCACGGAATCCTATTCACACGAGTCGAACTCGCACTTGACAGGTTTTTCTTTTAAATATGAGCTTATTACACGATATCCATTGAGGGTTCTTCAATGACATAAAGCTTTCATTGGATATAACATAAATAAAAGTGTGAAAAGTAGATAAGAGTATTCTTTACATTTTATTCATGTTTAAGTGCTATCAAAATTATAGTCGGTTTCACTGTAGTCACTTTACCATAGAGCGTTTGTCATTCACATCGTGTTTATTTTAGCCATCTTCCGTTATAACTAAAGTTTTTGTTCTCCCTGCGTCGCCCACATTAGAGAGACACTTGTTGAATTTATTGCGTCTCATTAGTGGTATTGTTCGAAACAAAGATTGGGGTGACCGTAATGCGTGTGACGCCCCAGTAGAGATAGCATGCAGTTACCGTACACGGCCGAATTCCGTCCGATTCGCGTTATTTCACCCACATTGGAGGATTACTTGTTTTTAAGAAGACGCAACAGAGTTCGTCCTTGCAAAAGGTTACGAGTATATCAAACCTACGACTACCTGAGATTAGACCTCTCAAAGTTATATGCGTCAGGCATGCGTGATGGCAAAAATAGGAGTACTACAATTTACTTGAGTCTACATATAGGTATTCTTTACCAGAAATCCAAGCTTTGCTTTGTCTTGTGTTGTGCACGTTGTCATTATTTGCGCAGTTGTGCTTCAAACTGAAATTATCGAGTCGTGAAAGTAGCAAGATACTCAGGGCTTTGAACTTAAAAGGTGACATTGACATTGGCGCTGTATTACCACTGCCCTAGCCCACCCCGAGGACCCATAGATGCCCCTCCATCGTAGGTACGTACAACTGGCGGAGGTTACATTGATATTTCCTCAGGTATAAGCTTTACTTGATTTTTAAATAAATATATGCATTTCATGCTGCGTCAACGTTGACATCTTGGGATAATTTATTAGGATTCGGTATAATCTAAATATATAAAATTCAAAGTCCTGATTGACTGACTCACTCATCAACGCCCAGCCCAAGCCGTTTGACATAGGAGGCTGAAATTTTGCACAGAGGATTTATATATAATGTAGGCAAGGAATAAGAACGGGTTTTTTTTAAATTCAACCCCTAAGGGGGCGAAAAGGGTTGCCAAAATTTGTATGGGAGGTATAAAAAATGTTGTCTGATTTTCTTGAAACATAAAATAAATATTCTTCAACTCAATTGATTGAACACGTGTTTCGCCGTTTTTTCTAAATTTAACCCTTAAGGGAGTGAACGGGGTTGTAAAATTTTGAACTAAAGTCCACGCGGACGGAGTCGCGGGCGAAAGCTAGTAAATTATGAAGTCAGTAAACACGTTTAATTGCAAGGACTTGTTTTGAGTCTAATCAAAACAACGACATCGACAGCGCCCATCAAACTAAATGCATATCTATCGTAAACTGCTCTGATTCACATGCAATTATTGTCAATGCAAAACCAGTAAAGCTTAGCATGATACATAAATAATAAATTGATATATTGATTATAATGAACACATTATTACAATAGTTCGCATGGAATCTCAACATTCTTACACCCAATGGAAGTCCTATTTTACTCAACATTACACCATTGGCGAACAATCATCGTTACTTTGCGAGCTACGTTAGTAGCGGCCAGTGGCCAGTTTCTTAATTGAGAATTTCAGTAAGTAAATATTTCAGTAATGTTCTGTCACGCTCTTTTCTTAGAAATTTGACGAGACAGCACTACAGTTAAGTAGTTACTTAGCGAAATTCTCAATTCAGAAACTGCCCCATAGTCTACATTTTTGGTATTTTTGAAGCACGGGTGACTGCCCAAGGAATAGAAGGCACGCGTGAAAATGATATTGTGCAGTCATTTGTACCATTGTATTTGACTATCTAGCATCGCCAGAACATACCGATTCCCATGACGGGCGTGGTTCGTGTCGTGACTAAGTGTCTCTGAAGACTGTATATCATTGAAGCCAACCCCGGGCCAACATGGTCTGTTATAGCTGTCACAGAATCGCAGGGTTCCCACGCCGTGCGTGAGTCAGTGGCTGCGATGCACAGCAAGGTCCTCGCGCTCCAGTTGAGCAAACGCACGTGCTAACGACAAGTAATTGCTCGAACTACGGCTCTCAGGGGAAGGACATCGTAGTTCTCATGTTACTATTTAAATGATGAAGGTGAAGTTGAGTCGCTTATGAATATGAGCTGAACGTGGTTAATGGTTAAAGGGCTACATAAATGAATGGCGAGTATGAAATTAGGTACAGTCGACAGCTAAACAACCTTTATATCTCAGTTGCAACCCGTAGCGTAACTAAGTAGAGTAGAGGGGTCGAAATATTGCCGACAGTAAAAGTTAAACAAAATATCATCAGTCCTTCGACGGTCGAACATAGTAATTCTCTAAGGCTTTTCCTTTCTGTTCTCGGCCATCCTCATCCGTCAGCTACCAAGTTTGGTATATAGGCAACCCTATTCAAGGAATTCATCGAATAAACCATCAATTTCATACAGCGTCTAACGAAATCGTCTAATATAACCGTGAATGAGTTAATTAGATCACATTAGAACATCATTTATTGTACAAAAAGCCACAGTTTTCGGATAGATTTGGGGATCTTGTATCACTCTGCATATTAAGTTACACTGAGATTTGTTCTACATGTAAACAAACCGTTGATACATATTATTAATAAATTTGTTTGCTCGTCGTAACTCATTTATTTATTTTATCTTATTATTAATCGAAGAAATATCTACGCTTATTGTCAATTTCTTGATCACGATAAAAAAAAGGTTTAGGTACACCCATCATTCAAAAGCCAAATGAAACGAAACAAAGGTTGATGATGCAATATCATATATTTTTTATGACCTGTTAAAAATTTTATACCTAACATACCCACCTATATATGAAGTTTTGTCTATTTTTTGTTACCGTTTAATTAAAATTTAAGTTCTTCTATTCACAGGTGAATAGAGCAATGCAAGCATAAAAAATTCAAAACAGCTTCCCGATAGATATCTACAACAGACTACTATTAAGTGAACACCGTTGTTTTTGTTGCCTCTAACTTAGTCATGAATTACATATCATGATTGTAGATATACACGACAGTACATTACGCTTTATGTGAGCGATCTGAATTCAACTCTAATAATATTGTGTTTTTTTTATAAAATCCCGATTCATTAAATTACTCCTCAGAAGCAGCTTGTCTACGGTAATCATTGATTTAAACTGCCTCTGGGAAGTGTTTAACAGAAATCAGAAATTTATTTCGACGTAAAGAATTTACATTCTGTTTGTTGAATGTCAATGTACATTATATTTATATGATACAATATTAGGCGCTGCCTCGGGGCCGAATGTAGTGGAGAAAAATGGAGGGAAAAAAACTCCCTATCTTTTCTCAAATGACCTTAAATCTAATACTTATGTAAGTTGGTACGAATCTAGCTAAGAATCTCAAGAAGCATGAGAATATTAATAATAGCACAGTATTTGGTATGCAGTCACAGGAATCGTGTTCTTATAAATAACACCGTGAATTGGTAACTTCATTATGGATTTACTTACTTGAGTTTATGTCGGGAGTGCTTCAGAAACTTTTAGTTCGGCGACAGTAAATCATTTAGATTAGATTAATACTCTTTATTGCACACCGTACATTATAAAAACACATGAAAAACTGAAATATCTAAGCATCATAGTATGCTATCTCTTCCAGACAAAATTAGGATGGATAGGACTGAAAGGTAAAGAGAGAAGGTAGGTGTACATTATTTAAGGGTACACGTACAACTTAAGTCCTATAATTTACTACATACATATATTTAGAAAATTATAAATACAAATAGAAAAATAAACATACATAACTTAGGAAACAGATATCAGTAATAGGTATTAAAGAGAAAAAATGACGCAACAGCAACAGATAGGTTTACTACATGTACTTATATCTTTAGTGATGTAGTGACACTTTACCAATTCTTTAAAGATGTGTAGTGACTTTGCCTTTCGTATTTCCACTGGCAAGACATTCCAAAGTCGAATGGAGATTTTCTCAGATCTAAGGACATTTTATAATTAAATTGTCATTTAGGGACTCCACACACGGCGGCTATAAGGTAAGGATGTATATTATAGCACGATATATCTCATTACATCTTTCCATAGAAATCGTCAGGAGACTACACACGACAGCTATAATATACATCTTTACATCTTCGTATCTTAAAGGAACTGAGCGGTCTCTAAGCTGTACATCCTGGGATGTAATGTATATTATAGCTGCCGTGTGTGAAGTCCCTTACACAGACAATCGGACTCTCTTTTCTGTCATCATCATTTCTCGCAACTCTCCATTGTCGTATGTCTGCAAGAAACTGGTATTAGCAATAAGACTGCCACCTGTACTATATCTTTTAAATATTTTTTGTTCGTTTTTTTCCTTTATTAAAATTTCTAAAGAACAGAATATCTAATTAATCTATTGTGTGCACTTCAGCGTTAAAAATTGTTTTGAAATTTTGAAAATTCCCAGTTATATCAGTCCTACGTATTCACTGCTGATCTTGACCGTGAGTGGGCTAAGGTCAATGATTAACACCATGTTAAAGTGACTTGTACTTCGATCAATAAGTTTTTTACTAAGCTAAGAAAAACTTAATTGAAAAGATTGTAATATTGATAACGACACGCTGAGATCAGTTCTAAGTTATGAATCATTTTGCAGACTCTACATAGCCAATAGAAGTGCCAAAGGCTAACAACATCCTTCCAAGAATATCCTACATAACGGACCGCAGTTTTCCCAGACACATTTTCAACAATAAGAGCTCCTTACAGTTAACCAAATAGCATAACTCTATTAATAAATACTAGAGATATGTACACAGTCAAAGGTGTTTGACCTATCGAAATTTGTTTTTCATTTGACCGACTTAACGGCTGTCTAGGAACCGGTCGTGGTACCGAAACCGATGGATAGTGTCGCTGTTTTGGGAGAATACTATGAATACATTATGAATTTATAACAAAATGCGCGCTGTGTACCGTTAGAAGGCGATCTAATTTTGTTATCACAATTCGATTAGGCAAATTTTTGCTCGTCTGGACCGTATTTCTAAGTACTGTAATTCATGGTCTGCTATGAAAATTCGATGTATATGGCATAGCCAGTTAACCCAAAAATTAACAATGAAGGTGATAAGTGCAATTTTTTAGTTTAAACTACAATTTTCTACAATTTTTTTCCACACAAAAAAAAAGGAACCCGAAAATACGACATGTCACCTTCATCCACTCACGTCTTCAAATACGAAGATTAGTTTTACGCAACTAGGTAATAAACGTCGAATCGTCATAATAAACGACAATGGTGGTTTTAAGAAGCGATCTTAAACTTTTCCTATGCTGAACTGAAAATGGATTACAATACTAATAGTGTATGTTATCAAACTTTTCACAGATTTTTAAGAAATGTTTTGTGTGTTTGGTAGGTCTCAAGAATATGTCGTAGGCTTATTAATATGGGAAAACAGCGTTTTCCAGGTCAGCTAGTTATTGTTATATGTATTAATACCAATAGGTACGACATTTTTTTCAGTCCTACCAAAATAATATTCTCTCACAAAAAGAAATAATAAAAATCGGAGCAGTCGTTTCGGAGGAGTTTGATAACAAACACTGCCACAAAACATTTTTATATATGACATATTAGAAGTATTTTGTTAATAAAATTTTAAAAAGAATAGATCTTCAGTATTGATAGTTTTTCAGTAATTATTGATAGTTTCTCTTTTTTTTTGTATAAATTAATCGCGTCATATTATAAATTAATCGGTACAAGTAGACCTAAAATCGTTCGTTTTATTTCAATGATAAGTTGAACCTTATATGATCAGCGACACTAAACATTTTGTATTCTAATACACATCTCATAAAATTTACTGCTTTCGCTTTTTGAATACACAAATGGTTTCATCGAAACCAACAGTACTCGAACACACACATTCATAAACTTTGACTCTCGTTGTTAACAAAATACGTGTGAATTTATCACCTTTTAAAATAAAAATAAATAAACTCACGCCCGTTATCCCCGAAGGGGTAGGCAGAGGCACCAGTCTCTAGAACTGGACCCACGTTTTGCCGAGTTTATTAGGTCCCAAACGTGACAAGTGGCAAGCCTGTCGCCGTTATCACCTTTTCTTGGTCGATATTTCTCACTGGGTTTCTGTGTGTGAGAGTGAAGGGTGGCGACTTGCGCATTAACTTCAGTTGCGTATGCGCATCACGTCTTTATCCCATGTTTTCTATGCACAGCGCGCGACGCACGAGTGCTTATCCTGCCATTCATAACGCGTCCAAATGAAAGCTCGGTGCCGAGAAATAAGCTACAGGGAAGGCGTTAAATGGAATGGAAATGTATTATATTGTATTATGTAATTTTATACTCAAATTATACGAGTAGGGAATTTTTTCGAACTAAGGGCCAGTTTCTGAATTGAGAATTTCGCTAAGCAACTGCTTAACTGTAGTGCTATGTCGTCAATTTTCTCAGAAAAGAGCGTGACAGCACTATATTTAAGTATTTACTTACTGAAAATTCTCAACTCAGAAGCTGGCCCTAAATCTTTCGTAAGCACTAGGATAAGTAAGTGTAACCGGAATTAAGTTATTAATGAACTTACTAATTCACCACAAAAACTTGAATACTACAATAGCACGGATCGAAACCTTGCGTAAAAACAGTCCCCAACTTTGTTACCCATAGGTACAAATTGATCTGCCGGTGGACAGTTAATATGAATTTATGAAGTTCTGTGCTTGGCCTATACCTTCCTCAGGGAAGAGACCCGTGCCCCTCGGTGGGCATAATGGGTTGATGATGATGTACTTAAAGACTCATCACACCTACTTCTTGTTACAGACAACGAGGACTAAAAACGAACTATGGTGTGAGCCAGCGGCCCCAAGACAGTGACAAGGATAGTGCGTGCTGCGGAGCCGGCAATATGCATACCTTCGACACTATGGGCTACGGCCACAAGAAGTATCGACCGCCGCTCTCGCCCACCAGCTTCTACCAGCACGATCTGTACTCGAGACCCACCACCTTGCGTCCTCAGGTAAGACAATAGGGTAGTTTCAAAGGGTAGGTAGGGTCAAAAAATTAAATTCTAATTAGTCCGTATTTTAGATTATAAAAAAATATTGGACACGTATTTTTTCTTTTTTCGATTAAACAAAAAATAACAAAGATATAGCACATTAAAGTTACTTGTGACGTCACTCCGTGCTAAAAATTCAGCACGGCGTGACGTCACACGTAACTGTAATGGGCTATATCTTTATCATTTTTGGTCTAATTTACAAATAAAAAAATACGTGTCCCTTATTTTTGAATAATCTAAAAGACGGACTAATTACATTTACATTTCTTAGGGCAACTAGCCCATTCAATTTTATTAATTATCTGGTCCGTCAAATCACCAAGCTAGGTTCAGCTCGGGTTTTCTGCAGCTTTACGCTTCAGCAAATATTGGTTTTAGGGTCACAAGATAATCCATATTCACCGTGGGGTAGTTTGCGTGTCAGGACTGCAGAAGCAAAGCAATTAACTAGAGAGAAAGTAGTTTGAAACCTGCAAAACGAGTATCGATTCCGGTGAATAAGGAGGATGTCATCTATCAAGCACGCGATGCCGTTGGTTTGTAATGCTTCTGCTACATATTTGTACCTACATATTTTCATACTGTTCTACCAATTCTAGTTTTTCAATATCTCTAAAACAGGCCAACCTCCGTGGGGCTGAGACGTCTATCGTTTCGTGAGCACCAATTCGCTCTACTTGTGACGCACCACTTGCTAAAGTTGCCAACACACCTCTGGCGCTGCGATGCGCGTTAAATATATATCACCAGAAGAATATTTATGAGTTTGCTTATTGTGTTATATTAACATGAAATAGTTTTATGAAGAATAATCTATGTATCTATGTTAGATCTCTGTTTTGCTATATAAGTAGTTATTCCCTTTGTCCTTACTTTTGGCTTGGTTCATGACCTTGTTCACCCATTCAGGCTAGTTTTCAGTATTTTAAAATCTGGTCATTTCTGTATCTGATCATCAACGTATTACTCGATCCGAAAATTATTGTTATACTTACGTAGGACCAATAATTTTCGTATAGGTAATATTGAATTCGGATATAGTTTCATTGAACGCTCTAGTTTTTGTTATCCCACACAGATTTCCTTCTTAATTCTCCAAACAGGAAGGTAGACACATCTCAATGTAAATCACTGAGTGGTTGTGTCTTCAGAAGCTTTATATACCAAAGCAGTCCCTCTGTTGCGCCCTAAATAGCCCATGGCGCTGCGGCCGTACACGTCAGATCTATATAATTTCCCTGATTGCATCTATCGAATGGCGTCCGTATTATTCGACGGAGGGCCGGAGGGTCCCGTTAGATGCAACGGGACTGTGATCATCGCTCACAGATGAACAAAAAGGCGTTCGTTTTGACACTTTTGAATGGACGAGAAGAGGGGTTAAGTGAGTTCTTAATGTCCTTAGTAATGCGCGGGGTTCAAGTTCAACCATTGTGATTTGATTTTAATGTAGAGGTTGATATAAAAAATATCGTCAGGTTTTCTTGAAAATTGTAAGCGACTATAATGGAATTTATGAATTCATTTATCACAATAATGCTAATAGATACTCGTGCAAACTGAATTTGGCTACCGGAAGCCCCAGAACCGCACTATTGGTGTACTTGCAACGCATGTAATAGTTGACCTAGCTACTCTCATAAAGAAGCGAACTCAGTGGTTACTTGTGGTAAACGTGTGATTGTATGCATCTACGACGTGTAGATTCCGTCATATTTTCTGTAAGCCTAACCAACCTTCTACAAATTCAGTGTTATATTTAGATTGAACAATAAATATGGAGTCAATTATATATAGCCTCTATAATATTTTTTGGCCTAATCACAATGTTCCACTCATTCGTGTTTTTGTTAGAAAGTTTTCTTTCTGAGTAGTTAAGGTAGAGAGTAACTGTTACTGCCTATAAGTTGCCAAGTATTTTGATTTCGAGATAATGTGGTAATAGGATTTTAATCATTGTAGCCACAAGTTATCTAGAACACTTATGAAAACTACGTTGAAAATGAAGACAACATACCTAACTGTTCCACCGATAAACTTTTTTCATCTCAAAATAACCGTCTAATCAATTATTACTGTAATTAAGTGATAATTACGTTCGTATCTCAATTGAGTTATCGGTTACTTTAAGCATGAACAAGTTCACGGTTACTGTAGGATTGTACAATATTTTAAATAGGCTTTATGTCCCAGGTCGTAAGAGCCAAGGTTATACTTTGATTTGCTCCTTTCGTCGCTGCACTCCGGTCCCACAAAGTGCCGTTAACCAATCTTATTGACACTTGACGCCGATTGCGCAACGCAACCGGCAATGTCACTAGCTCGTTAATATTTCAACGATCATGATGTCAATTAAACCGTTATTTAGGCGCTAAGCATTTAATCGGCTGTGTTTAGACTTTAAGATAGACGGGAACCTGTGGTCGAGGCATACTAGCCAGTCTCATTGAATATATTTGAATAGAATGCGATTTGAAACTTGTAGCGATCCAACAGTATCTATGTCCGTGGGCCGCGGGCTGGGCCAGGCCGGCGGTGTCACGTGGTGCTCTTCATCAAACGGGGACCGGCTACAAGACCTTTTATTTATACGTCAAACCAACGTCCGGTTAACGGTGCTTCGTGGGCCACTATAGCTGCTGTAAGTGTGATTATTTAAATGGCAACATTCAGTTACAACAACGGGGTATCTTTGCTCCTAATTATGTATATGCAATGCAACGAATATCGCTAATTATTTAGATATTTTTGGTAGGGTAGTTTGTGGAATAATATTTATTAGGTAGAGACTTGTGATGTAAGCCGGTTCTATGAAAACTAATTATCGATTACTTTTTGTTGTGATTATATTTTGGCACCAAAATATAGTTTTCATGATTGATTTACTTACAAGACTTAATCAACTTCATACTAATATTAATTCTTATTAATTACATGATTATTCTAAATGAAAAAAAAAAAACTATTAAAAACGCTAAAAAATTGTGGTTTGAAAAACATAATGACTTTTAAGTAATAAAATACCGGTACTGAAAATTGTATCGGTTCATATCACTAGTGTTGTCGATAAGACGAAGACGTATTTTCTCTACATGATCAGGCTCGGACACTGAAGTCACATAACACCGCGGATGTGAAGATCTAATGCTCTCTAGATCCGTTTGTCTATACTTGGCATTTTTCTCAGATTTTAAACGACACTAAATCAAAAACCTTTAGCGTCAGAAAACTCGATACCGTTTGCAAATACTCGTATAGTACTAGCTAGCACTAAATTTGCAAACTGTTTCGAGCCCTCTACCGCTGAAGGTTTTTGATTTATTATCGTTTACAATCTGAAAAAAATGCCAATTATAGACAAATGGATCATAGATGTTTTGGCTCGACGTAGGCTCAAGCAAATTTTGGACAGGATATTGTGCCATGTCTCGGAGGTTCCCTGAATTTGACTCATCTGCTAACGGGTATCTAGCGGTGCATCTACTGTGAGGAAAGGCTATTATAGAAAAAAAAATGGTAATATAGAAATATAGCGCGGCTAATGGCAGTTGGCGCTTCTAAACATGGCCGCGTGCGAGGTTTTTACAACACACCGCACGCTCCAGCCGCGCTGTCGCGCAAAAACATTGGTTACTTCAGTGTGTTATTGCTGCGAATACTAGCGTATCCGACGCCTACCTGCGTTTGTTTCTAACCAGAGGCACCAGATGAGAGGAGTCGTCATACTCCGTACTGTTTTTCAAGACGGTTTAATTTATGAAATTGAAATGAAAATGAAAATTCTTAATTTTTTATCATCGAAATATATCAAAAATAAAATTAAATAAAATAAATTACAAAATTAAAAAAATACAAAAAAAGGAGTATGATGACACAACGCTGATTTTCAGCAAACCCCTATTAAATTATACACAAAAACGAAATAATATTACTAAAACAGTTGGACGTATCTATAGAACTGATATCATAAAGTTAGATTTAGGTACATTAAAGTCATAATCAACATATTAGGCGCTTAATAATACTTAAACTTACTTTATGGCGGCGAACCCAAAAAATATCTTTAATCAATCTGATGGTCGAGCCGCAACGGGGCGGACGTCTCAAATCCAGACCTCTTGTAATGACTTCAACTGATTTTTTAAAGTTAATTGAAATCACTGACTGGATCGAGACGCGCCGGTAATGTTTACGCTGAATTGAGATAATGGCTATTATGATTTATGATGTAAGGTCCGTTGTTGTGCGCACGAGCGCGGCGGCGCGGCACGCCTGCGCCGGCGCATCTGCAGCTCCAGGTGAAAAAACGCACCAGGAAGCCCGCGCGGGCTCTTAAATGATGCTGCTAATGAATAATGACGAATATACTTCCGTGTTCTCGCTTAATTACTTACCTCCTACGTTTCATTCTGAGCGTGTAAAGCACGGTGCATGGCGGTGTTTATAAATATGTAGAGCCTGCCTGACCGTGAACGCAGCGTAAGCTTCCGCAACTACGTAACAATCTCATAAGAAACCATGAACCTGAAACCAATCTTTGAACTAAAACTTTCGTAAGCTCTACACATTGTTAAATTTATTCCGGGATACACTTACTTGATTTTACGGAAGAGGCCGACCGGGGGTGCAATTACGTAAGACTTCACTGTATGGAGTTGTCTGATTTAGCCCTTTTGTTGACGGTATGTCACACCACCTTATGTCACACTAGGTAGGTATCTCATACTCCTACTCCGAACTGTCGTATAAATTCTTATTTTGACTCTTTCGAGTTGTCTAAATGCTCAATAGAGTAAAAAGTTACGTAATATAAGGGCAGGGGTGCAATTACGTAAGTACTCCACTGTATGGAGTTGTCTGATTTAGCTCCTTTGTTCCCGGTATGTCACAGCACCTTTTGTTACGCTGTTACATCTTGGACTTTTATTCCCAGTAAGTATGTCATACTCCTACTCCGAACAGTCAAACACATCCATATTTTGTCTCTTTCGAGTTGTCTAAATGCTTAACCCGATAGAGTGGAAAGTTACGTAATAAAAGAGCAGGAAACCATTTTTCGCATGACATTCGCGTAATCTAGAAACAGTAGATAGACAAGTAGTGGGTGGTAATCTTGTGTGAACAAGCAGTGATTGAATAGACAATAGGTCGCGCGGGCATGGGAAGCCAGTGTTCTTTGACTTTGCTGACCATTAAGCCGCCTGAGGTCGTGTGTCGCACAACGGTGCTGCCCAAACTTCAAACCGGGACTTTGGAGTTAACGATCTGAATTTTCCAGTTTTGAAATTCCCATAGAATTAACAGTTTTTATTGCCTCACTCGGACCGTGAATGTTATTGTAAGAAATGCAAATGAGGAAAGCTTTTAAGCTTCCAAATATTATCAGAAAAGTAACTGTATCTTTATTCAAAATAAGTAAGTACCTAAGTATAAAGTTAAAGAGTGATTTAATAGCAAGCTTTAAGCAAGAGTCACTCGAGACATTGATGGCATATAATATGCAGATCGGCCGCTGACGTTGCCGTTACATTATCTTTACATCAGTAACTTCGCTCGCCCGTAACATTTCATGGAGTATTTTTGCGCGCGTTCACGGTCGAGTGCGGAGCCCAATACTACCTACGTGTACTTAATTGATAGAAACATTTCTACATGAACACTTACTAATTACACACCTTCAGCTCGATTTTATGGTATTGCTTCTATAGCCATGGAGGTAATTGGTTTCTGTAGGCCCTCGTGATCAATGCCTGACATAAAATTGTCCTCATACCATTCAATGTTGTTTCATTTGAAACCAGTCTCGGCAGCATTTGGATCATAAATTGTTTCAGTTTTATTGTGCCGCCCATTGAGAGCGACATTAATTTGTCTGCAAATTCCATCTATGTGGACCTTTGGCCGTTTGAACCGCCATCTGTTTGGGCAGCCTGCAAGCCTTATTGAATCGTCTAACATTTTATTACCAGGCAGTTATTGTAAATGGATCTTTTGGAGCATCGTTTTTTAGTAGGTATTGCTATGTCGTATATCCTGCCTAAGGTTTACGCGCAATAAGTGATGTTATCAATTATTGCACGGATGATCACATACAATTGTACATTATACCTACGGCAAGTTCACCATGGCCGCTTTAATCTTAATCGAATCACGAGTCGCCCAGCCTGCGCATGAGCACAGTTCATTGCGTGCTACCGACACTTTTTGTTCCTTTAATCTAGGGCTCTCGACACGATCGTCGCGTCGTTGACTTTTGCTTTACAAAAAAGCACTGAACGTGTGGCCGTGTAAAATGAATAAAAGTCCGAGAATAACAAATCGATTTGCAAATATTTAATAAGTTAAACCATTATTCAACCATTTGACATTCGATATGTGGAGCCAAAGCTCCCCTACGCATAGTGCCTATTAAGAGAAATAAACTGAATAAGTGTCGCGATCATGGACACAATCCAGATAGAGCCCTTTGCAAAACTAACCCGAAGTCACAACCTATTAGACACTTTTTTGGGATGACAGTAAAATTTTATTTTTCCTCATTGAAAAATGTAATATATTCACTACATAAAATGTAAATGCATTTGTAATGTAACTCCGCGATGGGCATACGGTGACATCGCTTTCGCCACCATCCCGGAGTACCAGGTCAAAACCTGGTATCCCCAGGATGGAGTATTACCGGGATGCTGGCTGGCTGATTTTTCGATTCATCAAATATTTGTTGTTCCTTTCACGCAACAACTAATGAATGAACTAACTTTACATTACATTCACTCACGCCTGTAGGGTAGGGTAGGCAGAGAACAGGATTTGCCACTTGCCACGATCCTGACACAACTCTTTCAAAACGATTTGAAAAAGGTTTGTCAGAATGAAGAATAGAACAATGAACATAGATTTGTTCTTCATAATACCTATATCATGTCCCACCGATGTTTCTAACTTTTTTTCAGCTCGAATAAAGCATCACTTTAAGACTAACCTCTGGTTTCTCGAACGCTAACAGTCTGTTAACAGCTGTCAGTTTTTTTTTTGTATGCACTTTTTCCAGCTGACAGCTGTTAACAATAGATTAACAGTCTGTTAGCGTTAGAGAAACCGGGGGTAAGAATAAGAATAACACGAAGCCCGCACAATGTTGCCAAAAGAACCCCAGAAGTAGGCAATATATAAGTATATCTATCTCAACGCGGTGTTGTCATAATTCGGTCGTGTATTACGCGGGAGCCGGGACCGGCTCGCCTTGCACTTGGCTGAGCGTCTTCAGTGCAATAGCCGGACCCAAGACCTGTCCCGCCACGGCCGCGGCCGCCCGACTGCTATACGCACTAAATAAACACTATTCACTGCAGTTATGTCGGCACGACTTACTAGTAGGGACTAGATCTATTTTGATGGTGGCGTGGTGGTGAAAAAAACCTACAATAGCAGTTGGCTGGATCTTGATTTAAGGTTTACCACACTTTTTACATGCTTTGATCTGTAGAATTTTTGGTACGTCGATTGGCTCACCATGATAATGGTTTTAATTGTTCTGTTTAAGGTCATAGCGGAACTGATTAAAGTAACTGGTTTCTCTATTGTTATTGATGATATTATTACTTAATACTAAGAGGAATTTCTTTCAGACAACCATAGGTAAAAGAGCGACTACCGACCTCCCTGTACTTTACCAAAACTCAAAGGCCTGCGAAAAATTTCAGCGAACAAGTTTTAGATTTTTCGCGATATAAGAAAACTTGTAGGTCTAGTGACTAGGATTTTCTATTCAACATCAAGTTCCTATGTACGTGCAGTAGATTGGTAAAGTTATATGGGACTTTTTTTTATCAAGAACTAAAGTTGCAGAGTTGAAAAAATTATATTATTCCTCTTAGTTATATAGGTTTTATCCATCGGAAAGGCTGGACGTGCGGGGCCACCTAAGATGCGGGTTTCCGAACCATGACATTCCTTTACAAGCAAAGGCCGGTTGGTTATCGTGAAATTAAAATGACCAAATGGGATAAGTGTTAATTTGGAACAACTGCAACAAGTATATCCATTATGGTCAGACGTAATTTATTGACGATCGGCCAGCACAAAGTTCGCACCACGAATTTGTGTCTATTATGAGGGAGTAAAAAAGCGAAAAATTTGTAGTTTACGACCGCAAATTGGACGCTAGAAAAATATTGAATGTAAATAGGTACTTCTTATATTTCTCATCGCATAGCATCATTTCAATCGCACAACTCGTTATGCGAACCCAGGGTCTATTTTTAACCCTGAGCGGTCTAGCATACCTGCCAACCTGTCCTGTCCTACTGAAGTCTTATTAAAACATACTCTAGCGATCGATGCGTGTCTATGAACAGTGAAGAACCTGACCCCTTGTATTTAGTAGTATCTTAAATTTTATTGATCGTCGGTCTTCAAACACGTCTGTATATCAATGAAATCAGAAATCAAAAACTTATTTCAACGTAAAAAAATTACATTCTGTTTGTTGACTGTCAATGTACTTATAATGTTAATGTTAGCCGTTACCTTGAGGCCGAATGCAGTGGAGAAAAAGGCAGCGAAAGAAAAAACTCCACTCTTAACCATCGCGTGGACCATCAATGTGCGTGCCAGGTCCATCTTGACAGTAACAAATAACAATCGAGCAAGGAAAGTGGTGGTCATAAGTCGGTCAGTGGGCCCAGGCAGCGTCACCTTTCTCTTGGCCACTTCGGGGTAAAAAAAAACAAAACAATATTTTGCACAGATGACTTCGTGATGTTATCTTTCATTTGTCGTATAGAAAGTCGAAGAAAGTGTTTCTTATGCGTCAATATAAATGGTTCCTTTTCTTTTAGTTTTCATTCGGAAGCTGTCACTGGATTTCGTTTTCTAAGGCACTTTCATACGAGCTTCGCAATTAGTAACTTTTCCCATTACGACACAATAGATTGCCAACGATATATACCCACTAGAGACGGCTAGTCCGTGGCGGGTAGCCAAAAGATACTAGTCTTGCGAGTACGCTTAGGAATGCAGTGGTGAACTACAACAGCCATGCTTAAGCCTAAAGGATGTCACATTCCTTGGCATTGGCGATTGAGGAGTAGATAGCTTACCAACTTTGCAATTTAAAAGCTATTTCAATCTCCAACGTAGAACCGAAGACACGTTCACAAAAACCTAAGCCTGCATTTAGTAATGAAGCACATTTCGAGCATCGTTAATCATGTAAGCCTTTTATTTTGGTAATGATGCAACATTGTGCGCAGAGGGTTCCGCCAATTTATTTGCAAGTAATCCGCAGACCAATTTCCGAGGGTTTTGACCTGCCCGAGTTCAATGTCTTCTCTGTGACGGGAGGCCAGCGATTAATAGAGTCGTGGAGCTAATTAAAGCCTCTTTTGCAAGTTTTATTCAGAACTACCCGGTTGTTACGACTTTATTTAAAAGTATAGCTGCTGTAACATCGGTTCTCACTGCAGGGTAAATGCCTCTCTTCTTAGAACGCACTTGTATGTACCTAAACTCCACTTTACGTCCGACTGCCCCTTCAGTTTAGTTATTTACCTACTTATACAGCTGCAACTGTTACAATACCTTTAGGCTCGAATTTAATTAGTTGTATATTCATTGCACACAAGTGTCTCGCCCTTTTGACCAACACCCAGTATGTAGGTGTGATGTCCCGCAATATTGACAGGATAGTTGGTCATATACAGGTGTGAAAATGACAGAATCCCCACATACATACGAACATAAGGGGATTCGGCAATTCGAATAACTTATAATATCTATAAGTCGTTCGCATAGACGAGTAGAATTGGAAAACTTCGAAATCATAATAAAATATTAGCTGTGACTTAATTATAAGAATGTATGAATTGTATTTTAATTTCGCAGGTAAAATTGGTATGAGTATGGCATTTTCTTTGAGTACCTGTAATAACTTGATTTATATCTTCTCCAAGTGGTTGTTATAAAATGGTTTAAATATAAAAAGTAACAGTCAAATCACAACCGATGAATAGAAACAAATCCTTGTGAAGTTCAATGGAGATTATTACATAATTATAGTCCTTATACAAAACAATGCCCATTAAACGCAATAGATTCTATAAACGGAGCTGCTAACTAAGTATCCGTAATCTGCAGCCCAAGATCGCCTCGAGGTAAATCAGGAGTAGTCGACGGAAAAATATTAAGCTCGATTGAAGAATATTATTTATCGAACCATGATTATGCGTGTACCTTCCAAGCCTATATTGAAGGTGATGATGATTATACGAGCATTCTGGTGAATCATTTTCGAAATACTTAGTTAAATGTGATGGATGGCGCAAGTCTCATACCAGTTCGTTGGCTGGCGGTTTTTATGCCAAATAAACTATGCAAAGCCCGGTAATTCCTCATTATTCACAATTTGACACTCTTATTTGCGGCGAGGGAGACTGTCGAAAATTGAGGATGTTTCACACGTCATTGTAAGATTCCCCGAATATTTCGTGATGGGTGCGGAAGCGCTTATAAGAATACTTTATCACGTTTAGTTTCAGGGCCAGTCGAAATTGCGTAATGATTATGTTCTCCAGCCAATACTGGGTAGTTGATTCGTGTGGATAATTAATCATTGCATTAATTAGCTGAATACTTCCGCACATTCGCATCCAGGTCTTCTGCAGCGCGCTTGAAAAACTTCGAAGCCCCTTTTTAATCAATTCTTAATAACCAATCGTTCTGCAGTCTCTGTCATATACGTTAAGTTTAACATTTTGTCTCGGTTTTTTTATATTTATTAGATATATATTTATCGGGATATATTTATCATTAATTTAAGTACTGATGTCTGTTTCATAATCATCCACGTGTTATTAAGTATTTTCTCCGTCATTACGATTTTTGTTTTCCAAAGAAACCATGCCTGGGCAAATGCCCAACCTAGTGAAATCACTAGGTACATGGGATAATATTGAAAGCCAAAGTAACTCATTTTCAGAAATTGATCATCCTTGTTACTAAACATTTCTTCCCACGGAACCTTAGGTACTGAAAAATAAAATTGTTTCGGTGTTCAGTACGCTCAAGCTTTCGGAACGGGTGTATTTTTTCAACATCCAATATAATTATCACCTCAGATCTCTCTTGTCCATGGAAGTAGGTCCTTGGCCCTCACCGTGTGAGGCCGGGTGACTGGCCGAGTCCTTGACCCACTCTCTCCTTCCGATCGACGTCGTAAAGGCCCAACAAACCTGCCTCTAAGCTGTTGTTTTTAAATGGTTTCATTGCCTCAAAGGTCCGTACATGCTCAAGGAAATATTTTCTCGGAGAAAGTTAATTGTCTCTATGTAGATCACATAAAGAACATAGAAGCGTGACAAAAGCTTAAGAACCCCTTGCCTTGTCTTGCTCTACAGCAGAGTTTTGTCCGTATTCGTGTGATTAATTGCTCTTCTGCACAGGCATTTGAATGAAACTATGTAGAGAACCACATTCATGCTATTCGAGTGTAGCTAGATAACCATTTCCGTGATTCCACAGCATTCTGCATCACTCCTTCCATATCCATAAACTATTCCAATGCTAAACACCCGAGGGTAGGTATATTTTCTGTTCCGTGGGCTTTCCTATCGGCGATTACATTATCTACTAATTTATCTACTAATTTCCATTTCTTACTTTAGGACTTTAGTTTATATTAGTTTTATTAAGTAATTACTTATTTTAATTAGTTTATAGATTAGTTTATAGTATGTTATTTAAGTTTTGTTCTACACTAATTTACGCATCTATAACTTGTTTATTTTACTACCATCGAGGTTCCATAGAGTTTCCGTTATCATTCGGAACGGTTCTTCAATGGTTAGTGCAAGAATCTAAGCTCTGCGAACGCTCACCAATGCATTGTGGGCCTCAAAGACTTTATAACAGCCGTTTAGTTTTCTTTCTTCAACAAAAAGAGCTTCGGTATCGTGTTCGATCGACGCTTGCGCATCACTCCGTATCGCACAGCGTGACGCGGGTTCCGTTATGCGACACACTCACGTCGCGCGTGCGACTTCGAGCGACAGGGATTTGACGACAAGGTTTTAAGATTATAAATAAGTACCAGTAAGTACAGTAACAATATTAAGAAGATAAGGAAAAAACTCTTGAAAGGAGTTTAAATAAAATCGTTTAGTCACACCTCATTTTCTTCTATTACTAGCAACATGCTTGTGGACATTATTCCACGGAGTGACGCTGTAATGGCGAGATCTAGCGCTACAGACGCGCGAGAATAAAAGCTTGCCAATCTGCCCCAGGAATGCTGACGACAAGGCAGCGGGAAGACTCGTTACAAAAGCTATCTTCAACAATTTGTTCTGCGTTATATTGGAAATAGTTGCGGCGCATTGCTGATAATATCTGTACCTAATCTAATATTATGATGTTAGATTGAAGTAGAGTTATTGAAGAGATCCGCAGAAGAAATTCTCGCAGACAGTACATGACGATTTTTGAATAGAATCAATGGTTTTACCGTCCGGCCGCTGCTGGGAGTTTACGATCCTGACAGGTCATGTTAGAACGGACGACGTAACCTTGAAGTGGCGTTAAATTTTCGATTAAAATATTTTTATGTCCTATTTATCCTACTAGCAAATAATTGTCATTGAAACTATATCACTGTGTAAACTTACAAGCAATGTTATATTTTGCACAGTGATTTAAATGTGAAATAAGAAGAAATCAATATTTAATGTTCGTGCTTAAAATCCTTACTACGCTGTCACAAGGTTATGTCAACCGTATTTTTTTGTAGTGACGTACCAAAAATAACGAAAATAATAACGGTCCCTTTAACGATACGAAGTTGATGAACAGGCTTTAGAAAAAGATCATCGCGTTCTCAGAATCTCTCCGTATCACTGCCGTACAAATAGCGATTGAGCTGATGTGGGCCCAAATAAAAGGTCGCACAGCTCGCCACAACACTTCACCGCCATTCGGTACAAAAAAGATGATGACCCTTCTAAAATGCCTGCGAAAATGGCACAAGAGATGACTGAGTGAAGGTCGTCTAAAAAACAAAACTACTTAATCGTGAGTCAGTAGCAAAAGCTAAATAAGAATAACGTAAGGAATGATAACGTTGCTTTTCTCCCATCACTAGTCATATGAAACAGATAATAGGCTAGTTTCCCAAAAAAATGTAATTAGTCCGTCTTTTAGATTATTCAAAAATAAAGGATACGTATTTTTTTATTTGTAAATTAGACCAAAAATGACAAAGATAAAGTTATGTGTAATGTCACGCCGTGCTGCATTTTGTAGCACTGAGTGACGCCACACGTAACTTCAATGGGCTATATCTTTGTTATTTTTTGTTTAATCGAAAAAAGAAAAAATACGTATCCAATATTTTTTTCTAATCTAAAATACGGACTAAATAGAATTAAATTATTTTGACCCTGGAAACTACCCTATTGTGTCAGGATCGTAAAATCCCAGCGGCCGCACAATAATAAAAAAAAAATTACAGAAAAATAATAAGTTACAATTAACAAGGAGGCTAGTTACATACTTTTTGGCAGGCAAGAAGTAGTCAGTTTGAAAAAATTCAATAACAACTAGTGGGATTAGAATAGGTACCTACTTATCTACTGTGAATTACTTTGAACTACCTAATCAAAAAACGGAACTCTTAAGGATCACTTTGTTGTCCGTCCGTCCGTCTGTCTGCCAAGACCCCTTATCTCGGGAACGGGTGGAGGGTATCAAGTTGAAATTAAATACTCAAGTCTACGGTTCCTTGAAGCATTGAAAAATTCAAACTAAAACAAACAAAAAAAAAGGATACGGCCATTTATACTGCAAAAAACGTATTATACTGCAAAAAAACGTATAGGTACTTCGACACTCAGGGGAATCAAAATTCATAGAAATATGAAATTTGGCTAGTAACATCGTCGTATACTACAAATTAAATACAGGGAAACTTTAAAGCTGAAACAAAAAAGCTCCGTGAAACAAATACTATGATTTTGGCTCTATTTGTTCTCTATTCACATCGCTACCAAGCCTCACCTTGAGATAGTTTAAAGCTTCTATGTCAGGCAACGTCCATTATTTTTTGGTCAGTGTTTTTGTCAAGATTGGCACGTAACGAACGTATGGTAATTGGTTCTTTTATTATTATTATGGCGTATGGTAATTTTTGTCTATGTCGAACAATGCCACTATGTCGGTTTGTTTAAGAAAGAAGCCCTGAGTCTCCTCGATGATTTTTTTGTGTTTAGAATGAAGGGCAAAATGACTGACTATGCGCATCGAGAGTCACCCTGTCATACTTTGGATTAGAATCGATTTCGTACTTTGTAATGATAACATTAGTGTTATTGATGAGAATTATTGACGAGTCTTTTGGAGTTATTATAGAGTTCATTTTTAAGTACCTCATAGGTACTTGTAAATTAATCTTCGCTTTTTTCTTTTGATTAGTTCAAAGTAATTCACAGTAGGTAGGTATTCTAATCCCACTCTATTAAACAAATTTTGTTTTTGTACCTACTAAGAAAATATCTAGGTACATACTAGAGTAGGTAGGGCCGATGCGATTTGCTTCGGGCGGTGCACGTGAGGCCAAAAATCTGTCAGCGACAGAGGCATATACGGCATGGATGGCCACAATGAGATTTTTATCAATAAAGTGGTCGTAACAATATTTAACACATTAGACAATATATAGATAGATGGAATATTCTTTATTGTAAGTACACCAGGCACGATATTATATTTTATTTTTTATATTGTAATCTTCTTATGCAAGCCGCTTCCAACCGGTATTTTCGGAAATCCTTGGAGGAGGTCTATGTCCAGCAGTGGACTTCTTGTGGCTGAATGATGATGATGATGATGATTCATAATTCATAATTCATTTATTTGATCTGTGAGTCACAAGTACATAAAGATGTTACAATATTAAAAAGTTAAGTTGCTGTGTGCTCTACCTAAATAGGCATACAAATCATGTAATTAATTAAGTTAAAAATGTCATTAAAAAATAAGTAATAATTCAAAAACAAATTTACATGAAATTAAAAACTTACATAAGCTACAATACAAATGTCAATACACAATAAAATAACTACAAAAACATAATGTCAAATACGAAATAATTATTACATTTTGTCAGCAAAAAATTCATTTATGTCATAGTAGCATTTATTAACTAAAATGTCATATAGTTTTCTTTTTAATACAATTGTATTTAATACTTTAATTTCGTCAGGTAATTTATTATAAATCTTTGGTGCCATAGTCAAAATGCTTTTCTGTTTAAAGGTAGTTTTACAGGGTTCAATAGCGAGTTTGTGTGGATGGCGTATTGACCTGTTTCGGTTTTCGTGGGCTTTCGGAAATAATGTCTCAGTAGTTTTAACAAATATAGCGACCTCATATATATACAGACAAGCGTGAGGATCTTATGCTTTTTAAAATAGGGCTTGCAGTTATCTGTGGATTTTAATTAGTACATTGATCTAAGACATCTTTTCTGTGCTTTAAATATTGTAATTACATCCGTGCTATTGCCCCAGAATATAATGCCAAATCGCAAAGTTGACATAACATATCCGTGAAAAGCTGATAGTACGGCATCTCTACTAACAATTTTACTTAATTTGTGTAAAGCGTAGGCTGATTTACTGAGTTTCTTACATACTACTTCAGCTTGGCATGTCCAGTTCAAGTTATTGTCAATTATTAAACCTAAAAATCTGGTCGTATATTCCTCTTCAATCGTTACATTTTTATATACCAGCTTTACCGACGGAGTATTAACCCTCTGATGGAAGTGCATAATTTTTGTCTTACTCAATTTCCTCTACCGTTTTAATTATTTCATTTTCATAATCCCTATTTTCAGTTTGTTTAATTACTGCCGTGCTATCGTCTGCAAAAAGAGTCATTGGGTAGCTTACATTTGTAGGTAAATCATTTATGTAGAGTAAGAATATCAATGGACCAAGTATACTGCCTTGCGGAACACCATGTAGACACACGCGATCATTTGAGGTGTATGTAACTTCATTGTTTGTATTAGTGCAGATTTTTGTTAGGTGTGTTTGCTGCGTCCGATCACTTAAATATGATTGTATTAGTTTCAATGGAGTCCCTCTAACTCCATATGACTCTATCTTTTTTAACAAGATTTTGTGATTTACATAATCGAAAGCTTTGGTCATGTCCATATATATGGCGGATACCGGGACTTTACAATCTACACATCGGATGATTTCTACGAGGAAGTCGTATATGGCGAGATTAATGGTTTGTGTTTTCTAAAACCTTTTTGCTGCTCTACCAAAATATTATGTTTGTCGACAAAATAGTACAAAGAATTGTAAATCACGTTTTCTATGACCTTAGAAAATATTGGTATTAATGCTATTGGCCTAAAATTTTGTATTGATTCTTTATCACCTTTTTTGTGAATTGGTTTTATAATTGTAGTTTTCAATTTTGTAGGGAATGTTCCATCAACAATACAGAGATTTATTATATAACTAAGATGCGGTGAAATTATTTCATTGACGTATTTTATCACTTTCGTGCTAATTCCGTCGTAGCCAATACTTGTTTTGTTTTTTAAGCCTTTTATAATTGTATATATGTCGTGCGGAATCGCAGGCGAGATAAACAAAGAAGTTAATTGAGAAGCAAGTTTGTGTTTATATTTCATATCTGGCAACAGATTAGAGTCTGTGTTTGAGAAGTTTATTTGGTCTATAAAGTGATTGTTAAATGCATTTGCGATTTTGGTTGAATCTATGATTGTTTCATTTTTATTTTTTAGACACCTAATTGGTTCTCTAGGTTGACAGGGCTTAGTACTGTTGATAATTTGCCAAGTAGCTTTAGACTTATTTTTTGATGTTCTTATTAAGTTATTGTTGATTGATTTTTGTGTTAATTTTATTATTTTCCTAAGCCTTTGAGTGTAGGTTTTTAACAAACTTTTATTATCTTTACTCGGGTGTATTCTATAGGACCAAATGTCAAGGAAGCTGTTATATGCCTTATTCGGGTCGTCAGTACTATATATATCAGAAAATGACAATTGCTCTAAATACCTACCTTTTAAATGCCCGGAGATTTTCGTCACAATAGCCACGTCTCTTTATTCGCCAGTACTTTAGCCTGCATATTGTTTTGACTCTACATTTCAATGTTTGAGCCGTATGGTCAGATTTACCCAAATCAATGACCTCAGCCTGACATGTCAAATTATTATGAGCAAAATTATCTATACACGTTTTACTTTGTAGCCTTGTGGGTTGCTTAATTGCTAAATATAGGTTATAGCTACAGTCTATTTTTTGAAGCGAACGACTAAGTGTCAACATGTCAAAAATTTGGTTTTTCAATATGCCACATTTATAACACTGCATAATATTTAGCAAAGTTATACAAAACGATATGCCTAATAAATACCATTAAGCAATCAACACAATAACACTGTTATTACCTGATTTATCCCCCACTTGCAGTTTATTTAACTAATATTTTATTTTATCATGAAAATACCATTTGCTTAGGAGATCTATGCCCCAAAAAATACCTAAAATTTCAGTGGTCCTCAAATAAAAGCGATCCTACTGCTGCCAAATATGTTCGCAACTAGGAAAGATGACGGACTTTTGTTTAAAGGCCGATTATAATCGACTATTTTATGCTACCAATGGGCTACGCGAAGTGTAGGAAGAAGTATGGAGACCTGACTACGAACCTCTTTTTTAATTAAAGACAAAAAAAAGTAAGATTGACGTTGTTTTTGATGGGAGTGCGACTAAAGAAAATAAAATAGGTAACTTATCTTTAGTCTGTTCATCATTGTAAATAAGGTATTGGTAAAGTTTTTTGGTCCATCGTCCAGTTGTTTTATACTTTTGTGTTTGTTATTACGAACGGCGTTGGAGCCGGACCCAACGCTGATTCTGCCAAACCGATGTATACTCGTACGATGCCACAGAATACATAATAGTACAACGATGCAAGCAAAGCTGCGTGCTCATGCACGAGATATTTTGAGTGAGATGTAAGTTTGAGAGATGCTGTGTCTTTGTTTACCTTTAGTCGTTCGCTTCAGTAAATAGAATATAGTCAATAAATTATCGAATTTCTGAAATGTCTTGTTACGTTTTAAAATGTGAATGATGATGAGTGTTCTTATCCGGTTACCATAACAAAGGCATCCTAGTTTGGGGGCAGGTCAAGTGATTGTGTTGTGTGGAAGTTATTATTAGGTAAGTACGAGATAATTGGGCTGCCTGAGTGATCTTAAACGATCACTAAGGTTAAGCAACATACGGCGCGTTCAGTCCATGGATGGGTCACCGTCTATGACTAACGCTACTGGCATTTTTCCGAGCGGTTCCGTGCTTCGCAAGGCACGTTAAGCAGTTGGTGCCGGCTGCCATCGATAGAGGGCAGTCATTAAGCCAAGTCAGAGGCCAGAGGTGAAAACTTCTGACACTAAGACCAGCCACTAGTCTTACAACCTCCACCAATCCGGACTTGGCCCCCGTGGTGGAGTATGGCCTATACCTTCCTCAGGGAAAAGACCCGTGCCCCTCAGTGGGGACAAAATGGGTTGCGGATGAATGATGAACGAGATATGAGTACCACTTACCAACATAAACGCAGGCCGAGCCTGGGCTCCGGCAAATCTCATTTCTTAGCCAAGAGACACATTTGTCCATGTGCCATGATTCATGTAGTTCTCACAGACTGACTGGTGCTCGCACTTTGTTTTTTACGTGAGATAAAAACGACCTACGTATGTAGGCAGGCACCCATCACAAAACACCTATTGGGTTTTTTCGCATTAAGCTTTTTCAATGTTTTATTCGTAGCTAAGGAATATGATCGAAGGTCTGGGTAAAAATTACATTGGTATAAATAAAGATTATCAAGGGTATAGAAAAGAATCAATAAGCTCACGCCTGTATCCCAGAGGGGTAGGCAGAGACAAGGGTCACTTGTCATGATCCTGACAGATCACACTTTCGCTTCATGTTTCGGGTATTTTTTATCTTGCTCTTTGCTAATACGTAAATATGATGTAAATCATATTTACTTTATATAAAAAGAACAATTAAAAATGATTGAAAAAATTCTACAGTTTAAAAAAATCTAAGGGTTATATTATTGTAATCTTAATATTGAGAAATCAATGGAAACGCGCATGTTTCCATTGATTTCTCAATTAGATTCTGCTGCTTATCATTGAATATTTAATGCGCGATAAATCTTATACTGGTTACTGGTCATTGAGTAATATGCGATAAATCTAATGCCGCATTGTTACAAGGATGCTTAGTTCTGCAAAAACTGATGTTCCTGTAGACTGAACATAATGACCCCGGGTATTATGAAGTTGAGATATTAATTTAAGTGGCTAGGTATAATCTTAGAGGCTGAAGGCTGCCACTGCAACGTGGATTTCTGAACCCTGTCAGCTTGTCAGAAAGAACCGAGCGTCGTCACGCGACTCAGCCTTGGTCGTAGGTAGGTAGGTAATTGAAGAAATTAAAACAAGGTAAATGAGGTATATTATGTAAACGAGCAACGAGGACAAGAGGCTACCATGTGACGTGGCGTGCGTGACGATGCGGCAGTTAAATTTATTTGAAAAAACAGCACTTGAACCATTCATAGGCTCACCTACGAACCTTTGATTATTGCCAGTGTGATTATGGAGAAGGATTATAGGGGAATTATTTGCTAATTAAATTTTTTCGCACTGCGGGTTTTGTACTAGTGTGTTATTTATTACACACGCCCGTGACCCGGGCATGACCGAACAACCTTGCACATCAATTATGTGAGTAAACACTACACGATCAAACAGCTTCTAAAACTTACATATTTTGACAGGTCTTACACCTACCTAAGCGATCACATGGATCGCTGTATGAAATATTGCTATCGATAGTCAATTTATCCATCGATTGATAAAGGAGTACCTAGCTTGTCGAGCGGGGTGTGCTAAGATGTGAGGCCGCAAGGCATCTGCCACAAGGTCAACCAGCTAATACTCTAGATGAGCCTAAGATACGGCCTAGGATGCGTCCGGCGTTTTAACTACAACCCGACTTTTTTCCAGATCCCAATTAGCTAGTTTAACAACTCTAACGTGGGAATGGGCGAGCTCTCGCAGCTTTTGAGCAACGGCACCTTGATTCTTCACAGCAAAAATGTTTAAATAAAAACCAACTTCGGAACACTCAGCAATGCAGACAGAGAAATAATTTAAGCGAATCGGTATACCAGCATATACATTTTGGGCATCAACTTAAAAATATTATATTTCTACAATAGGTACCTACATCTAATTTAAAGGTCATTATTCATTTACCTATAGTATTGCTCTGTCTTTGCAGTAGTGTTTTGAAGTCGGTTTTTATTTACAAAAAAATATTTCACGTTTTTTCATCAACATCTGTGCGACTCAAATTAAGTTTTCCGAAAGCATTTGGCACAAGTCACTATAAAAAACAACCAAATCGCTTCAAGTGTGCCTTTAACATTTGAAGAGATCCCCCTATTTCTTCATGAAATCTCAGATTGGACCGATTTGGAAAAATATTTTTTTGTTTGAATGGGTAAACACAGATTTTTCCATTAAAAATAAAAGCTCTCGACAAACTGTGAACCTCCTCCTTGTTTTGAAGTCGGTTAAAAGACAGATTTTATTATGACATTTTTGTAATTTTATTTGGCTGTGAGCAAGCTGGTCTCAGGCAGATTATTATGAAGTAGTAAAAAATTAGGAATGAAGTAGGGGAAAAAAATAAAAAGCTAAGCTATCTGTTTGCACCTGTTTCACGAGTATGACCTCAGCATAAAAATATTAATATGTATGCATAATGACTTGAGGTATGACAAACCTGTTAGAGGTATTAGGTACGACCATTTGTTATAACATACATGGAATAGGGGTACATACAGGATACAGGTCTAACAAAAACAAGTAAGGATATTTTATAGATAGATAGATGATTTTATTTATACAACAAAATACACATTTATACATCATCAACCCATCATGTCCCCACCGAGGGGCACGGGTCTCTTCCCTGAGGAAGGTATAGGCCATACTCCATCACGGGGCCAAGTCCGGATTGGTGGAGGCTTGTAAGACTAGTGGCTGGTCTTACTGTCAGAAGTTTTCAAGCCGCCATAAGGCCTCTGACTTGGCTTAACGACTGCCATCTATCGACGGCAGCCGGCACCAACTGCTTAACGTGCCTTGCGAAGCACGGAACCGCTCGGAAAAATGCCACTAGCGTTAGTCATAGACGGTGACCCATCCATGGACTGAACGCGCCGTAGGTATGTTGCTTAACCTTGGTGATCGTTTAAGATCACTCAGGCAGCCCAAGCTACGAGCGATTCCACATTTATACATTTAGGTGAAATTAGAACTAACAAGACGAAAAAACAAAAAAAACGGAACGAAACTTTCGTGGGTCGAATAGTATCATGAGATAATAAGCATGTCCGGCCGCCGCCGCGCTGGAAGAATACTATTATTTTTAATAATAATAATAATAATAATAAGAATAATAATATTTAAGTCCTATTTATCCTACTAGCAAATAATTGTCATTGAAACTATATCATTGTGTAAACTTACAATCAATGTTATATTTTGCACGGTGATTTAAATGTTAAATAAAAAGAAAACAATATTTAATGTTCCTGCGTAAAATCCTTACTACGTTGTCACAAGGTTATGTCAACCGTATTTTTTTGTAGTGACGTACCGAAAATAACGAAAATAATAACGGTAGTTTTAACGATACGAAGTTGATGAAGAGGCTTTAGAAAAAGATCATTGCGTTCTCAGAATCTCTCCGCACCACTGCCGTACAAAGCGATTCAGCTGATCTGGGCTCAAATAAAAGGTCGCACAGCTCGCCACAACACTTCACCGCCATTCGGCACAAAAAAGATGATGACCCTTCTAAACTGCGAAAATGTCACAAGAGATGACTGAGTGAAGGTCGTCTAAAAAACAAAACTATGTACTTAATCGTGAGTCAGTAGCAAAAGCTAGTTAAGAATAACGTAAGGAGTGATAACGTTGATTATCTCCCATCACTAGTCATATGAAACAGACATGTGTCAGGATCGTATACTCCCAGCGGCCAGACGGTAGGCTAACAATTTATTGTTCACATGGAGGCAAGTATTGTAGCCTATCATAGGGTGGATATAAGAATGATAAGTTGTTATTTCTTACCTACTCGTGCAAAATTGAAAAATTGAGAAAATAATTAAGGGTAACGGAAATGTAACAACTTTTTTTTCTTATTTTTCTGGTTTTGTGTTGCTAACTCTACGTCTCTTGCAGGTGACTTCGAATTCGTTGACCAAGTTTAAGGGGTCATCTGAGCATTATTAACATTTATTATTATCTGTTTCAAAATTTTTTGTAAAAATTAGGATTGAATTGATTGGAAAGAACAAAATGTCTTTTTTTCAGCGAATCCTGAGAATACTAACTTCCACACAACACAATCACTTGAACCGATCCCAAACTAGGACACCCTGTGCTACATGGTAACCAGGCAAGGACATTACAAACATCGAAAAACACCCAGACTGAGGCCATTTTGTAGATACAAGTACAAATGTACGGTGATCCCCAGTGGGGATGGAACCCACGACTTCTGTATATTGTTAGCCTTTTCCAAATAACGCTTTAGAATAAATTAAAAATGGCACACGGCCGATTTCTGAATTGAGAATTTCCACTAAGTAAATACTTAAGTAACGTGCTGTCACGCTCTTTTCTAAAGAGATTTGACGAGACAGCACTACAGTTAAGTAACTACTTAGCGAAATTCTCCATTCAGAAATCGGCCGTAAGGCGTGATAGTGTTATCTATCGCCTTTACTACGTTATCAATTCAGTGTTAACAAAAAACAATCGGAATGACACAAAAAGAGGTAAAAAAAAATGTTTCATTTAACTACGTAATATTTTATAAATTATATCCTATTCACATACTATTTAACATAACATTTACATACAGGCACATACATTGCTTCTGGCCCCAACAATAGGATACCCTGTGTCGTGGGAACCAGAAACAGCGACGTCACAAACATGTAAACATCCAAGACCTGGATTTAATTTTGACCCACGAGATTATCGTTACCTAGTGTTAGTAATTTTGTTAGTCCCTGTATAATAAAATTAGAGGTTGTCTTGCTGATACCATTTCTTGCTGATGAGATTAATGAATTATTTATTAGGTCATTCGGTAGGTACGGTCATAAAACATGATTAAGGTTTTAAAACATGATTAATCAATCAATCAGTACAATTAAATTCAATTAATTTTAATTAATTTCAATTCAATTCAATTTCATTCAATTAATTTCAATTCAATTCATTCAATAAATTCAATTCAATTTCACTCAACTCATTTCAATTCAAACAAATTAACTCAATGTAAATTCAATTCAAGATTATTAGAATTGTTTTCTTTTTTAATAACATAATATGTTATATCTTTATTTACTTATTTTTTATTTCGGCACCCATCCAGTGTTAGTTTTATTAAAGATTTAATAAAAATTGTCTATGAATTGAATTATTATTATTATTATTATTGTTGTGTGTGTTTATTATATTAATTTTGGCGACCGCTGAAAATCAGCGTCATGGTCTCCAACGATCATGGCATATGCTGAGCGGCGGCCATTTTGGTGCCATTTATGTCTTATTTATGGTAGTAAGTACTCTAATAGAACCTAAGTCATTATGTCTACACGCTACACCATTATTGTTCTTAATTTTATGTTGATCCTTTTGGTACCAAATAAACGTTTTCTATTCTATTCTAAATTGATATCGCTCTGTGGTATAAAAACATGCAACAAAAACATATGTAATACATGGGTTCGTACTTCGTACCGATCGACTAATTGCGTAAATGTACTTAATGCTCGAAAATTTGACAAGATCGTAGGCAAGTTAATTTGACAAGATCATTAAATCGTCAACAGTTCACGTTCACGTTCACGTCCATAATATATTTTAATAAGTATCCAGAATTACGCTTATAACTTATTTATTGTCCTTTAAGCCAAACAGAACTTATTTAAATAAAATAGGAAACCTAAGAAACATTTTAAGATAAAATCCTACACAAACCTAATGTAAAATGGGATTGAAGTAAAATGGGGTTGATGTGCTGTCGACTGCACTTATACCTACTGGGTAATATGAATAACGAATTCTTAACAGTGTAGTCGGTCAGCGGCTGCCATCTTCGCATATACACAAAGCGCTTGCAGCGCCTCTACCGGTAATTAATGTTACTATGTTATGATATTAATAAACAATCTTGACTATTTAATAAAGTAACCGCGCGATGAGTTGCATGTTATATTGAGAAACGATTTCTGTCATTGATCTGCACCTAGGTGACATCATGATGACATGTGGCCAATAGACAGTCAAACATTCCGTGAAATGCGACCAATTCATGAAATTGTCCCTAATTTCATGAAGTGAGAAAATATACTCTACTATACATACCTATATACTGACATACATCTTATAACTTGCTTGACACGCCCATTGTTTCTCTATAAAACTGTTAGTATAAGAAAGGGCTGGATTGGTAACTATTTAAGTTAGTTACTCATTTATGGGGCCTAATCGCGATTGGTTATGTTTATCACTACCTATAGGTATTGTTTTTGGTTTACCTAATGGTTATCATGATTATATCATGATTACATATCGTTATTATTGTTATTAGGGCCAGAAGCAATGTTATGTTTATTTGTATTTTTAACTTTTTGTCTGTCTCGCAATATGAAAGATGTGTTGTAAAAGCGAGAAGAATCTATCTCTATCATAATTTCGAGCTATATATTTATTTATATATTTTTTTATTATGTATTCTATTATTTTTACATTTATTTAGTCTATGTAGTGTATTTATTTTTTGCATAGCGTAGGAAACTGTTTAGGTATTTTGTAGATTATGTAGTCTATTTTGTACACGTATCCGACTCGCTAAGGCTTGCTGGAAGAAATCTCTTACAGAGATAAGCTCGCCTTTGTACATATTGTTTCAATGTAATGTTATGTTTAATGTCTCGTGTGCAATAAAGTATAAAGAAACTAGTTATTTCTATAACAAAGCTAGTGGCAACTGGCAACGCTCACTCGCTAGGCGACGACGTAAATAGCCTACATTAGGAGCCGTAGGTATATTTACATCGTCAAGTGGGCGTGAAATTAGCGTAGATAGCTACGCGGGATTCACAGAGATTAGAGCTCATAGGTATGCAGCTAACTGATGAACAGACATCGTCACCTTAGCCCACATGCATTGAGACCACGGCCGTGGTAGCGTCATCCGCATCGTATTTACATCGTAAGAATGTATGATTATCACTTAGTTTGTGTACTAAAACGAAAAAACTCGACTTCTAACAGAACTTCCAAGCGAACCCTACATGGGCCCACATACGATTTGGATCAATCGTTCAGATCAAAAATCGTCATGGAATAAAAGAACACATTTCTTAATTTTAAACAGAAGAAGAATGAATACATTTATAATACCAACAAGGCTAATGACAGAAACAAAATGAACAGACAAGTAACATAATATTATGTAACGCAACAGATAAGAAAAACATAACATAACATTTACATACAGGCACATACATTGCTTCTGGCCCCACACTAGGATACCCTGTGTCGTGGGAACCAGAAACAGCGACGTCACAAACATGTAAACATCCAAGACCTGGGTTTATAAAAAAAACAAGCAAATTAAAACAAAACCATACTGCATACTCGTATAGGTACTCAGTCTGTGTCTAAAAACAATGAAAACACTTTTAGCCATACTTTTTATAGTTGCGGAGAATGTTACACGATATTTCGCATCGATTGTCGACGGTTCCATGGTGTAACGGTTAGCACTCTGGACTCTGAATCCAGCGATCCGAGTTCAAATCTCGGTGGAACCTGTTCTTTTTGTTTTTTTTTTTGTTTTCTACGTAGCTAATTAATTTCTCTAGCTACTCTTTCATTTATTTTTCAGTAGCGCCAGTTCAATGGCCGATTCGGTTATACAATGTTTAAAACCTTCGTAACCGTCAGTCGTGACTATACTACTTTACACGGCCAATAAAAGTCGTACCGAAATTACTGAAAATGTTTTAGCAAGATAATTCGGTGCTTGAAGATGTTATGCCTGCTGTGCATGCTGGACAAAAAAGCTCGAGGTCTATCACGTAATGTAATGAGATCTTGTATTGGTTGAATTGCTCAAGACAGGATAAAATGTTTATAATTAACTTTGGTGCACGTATTGCTTGCAAACTCGAAGCTTCGGAGTGTTTTTACTAAGTATTGTTTCCTGCAAGTGCGGAATACTTTTGGAGTCGATCGGCCGCGCTAATGATACACTGGTGGCTCTGCATTTCCTCCCGAAGAATGAAGTTCAAAGCCCTTGTTGTTATGTAACTGGTTGTTGTCATACCATGTTGTAGGTAATTGCCGCGGGTGCGTTGCGCGTGGACATGTTGCGAATGTCGACTCAAATTAATAAGCATGTAATAATTACACGAAGCCGCCTGGATGGACCCCACGGCTGGTTTTTTTATTCGTAGCAAGGCAGCCATTTAAACGTTCGAGTTTTCTCGAAAATCAAGTAATTCTGCTTTCTCGTAAACAGGATTCCTGTTAAATTTAATGTAGACTTTACATTTGTTTACTATACAGAGGTATAACAAAATTCCCATACATGGGAAAATAGAGAGCTCTGTTTGTAAATACGAACCACTATGAGGAAATGACTGACTATGAAAGAACTTGGAGGAAATCAGGCTGTTGGACAGTGTGAAAAAAAAGTATTATTTATATATACCTATTCGTATACGTTATGAGTCTACGAACCGCTTTATGGCATTTCAACTTTAAGAAAAATTGGATCATTTGTCCAAAAAAACAGGATAAAATTCGATAATTTTCTATTTTATAATAGTTGCCATTTTATTGAAAACGGCCTGGATTGGGCGAATCTAAGATGACGGCACATCTAAATAAAAATGGCGTCGGTCATCCATGTCGTTCTTACGTTCATTGGTTTTGTTTACTGACCTGCGGCTTGTTTTAAAAGTTAATTTTTATTTGATTTTTTTAGAAGAAATACACGAAATAATTAAAAATTTACACTTTCTGAGCACTCAATGGACACTAACAAAGAAACTGAGATGGTTTTCGGAAACCAGTCAAACAGCCTATTGTACATAAAAATATTAGATGTTCAATTTTAATTCTGGCATGTGGTGATAGGTACCTACTCTAATACTTTTGTATGGAACATCTGGTATATTAAAATTTTATTTCTTTTTTTATAATTATAATAATAATAATAAACTCACGCCCGTTATCCCCGAAGGGGTAGGCAGAGGCACCAGTCTCTAGAACTGGACCCACGTTTTGCCGAGTTTATTAGGTCCTAAACGTGACAAGTGGCAAGCCTGTCGCCATTATCCGGGCACAATTTATCAGCGAATGGTGTTGCTGTACAAACAAATGTACGTAACTAAAAGTCATTGGTACATGCGTGGTTCGAACCCAGACCCTCATGCTCGAGAAGCAAGGGTCAACCCCACTACGCCACCACCGCTTTCTTTTTTTCTGGCTGCGCAATAAAGTGGTATCTAAATAAAGTTAAGAAAAGTTGATCGATTTTATTTAATTTCTTCGCTAAGCGTGTATGTTCTGTATGTTTATGTTAGAAATAAGGGGGACCACCCTGTAGGTGGCCTTTCCAAGTACATTTTCCTTCTTCTACGCGCAGTACTTTTTGTGCAATTTTCTTTGCAGTAATGTTTTCGGAAACATTCAACTTGATAGCCAGAAGAAGGGTAGCAAAAACATTTAATACTGCCAGCGGCAATCGTTTTGTCAAATTAGAGTCTCTCTTTTGTAAAATTCGAACCATTTTATAATGAGCGGTGTTGCCTTGGTATAATTATGGCGTCCAAAAAACTCCGGGGCTGTAGAATTTTGTCTCGTCGACATTCTGATATCGTTCTTCATACTGAAGTGGTAGAGACGCCACCGAATTTTTAATAAGCCCGTTGCTGCTTCTAAATATCTAACTACACAGATAATTACTGCCTAGTGTGGTAAATGGGATAAAATTACAAACCTAGTAGTTATGTTGTAGGTATACATAGAGATACCCTGGAAATGTTAATTTAGATAGTAGATACAGACTTCTAGGACGTTTCTTATGCATTGGATCCGATTTTACTAGTTCAGAGATGGTTAACAAACCAAAGCTGGAAATTGCTATAATATTGTGTATCAACAAATCACCGTTAATGTTGTTTATAGCTGTCTGTCTAAGCGAATGACAAAGAACGATAAACTTTAGAGTTGAAAAGACGTCGTTTGACAACCATCGGAAAACCCGCGGGCGATTCTCAGGACAGGGTATAACTTACGAAGCGCATGTTCCCACAACTTGATATTATTAATGACTTTGCCCGCAATTTGGGTAATTATCCGACGGCCACTCAGCAAACCCCTAACGTGCCAAAGAGTTCGAGTCACTTTGAGTTGCATCTTGAGTTTTTGACCTCCCATAAAGAGGTGCCATGGTCTAAGCATATTACGTTTGACCGTCACGTAGACGTTTTTCTGTAGACTACTGATGACAATAATTACGAATCACAAAAGGTAGTTACGGTTGCGCCAAAACAAAGACTCGGAAGTGTGATCTAATTACACTTACATAGCGACGCGCGGAATCAGCGTCGCACAATCTCGACTCAAAATTTCCATGATTTATGACTATAATCACGACTGAGCCTTGAAACCCACGAGAGACACATAAATCGTCAACGACCAGAAAAAAATAATGGATCACACACAATACCGATGAAAAACTTCAGTACCAATACACTTTAAACGTGTATCATAGTACCTACGTAATGTACCTGATGCCGCCGCCGCATCATGCCTTGGATACAAATGTTTAGTAGCGTTATTAGAACTTGACATTCAATTTAACATAAACATAAACATAAAACATAAAAATATCTTTACTACTTTAAAAACTTAGCAACTAGTGGTTTGTTTACATTTTTAAAAGGTACCTAATACGTTCTGTTCAAGGCAAAGCTGCATAATAATATAAACAATTCTCTTCTGTGCCTGAACTAGGTTCTAGACCTGTATCTCAGGCAACAGTGCTCTTCATAGTTCAATACCGTGTTTATGTAGCTTAGACATGTGTAAGTTTAAATATGTTGTACTATACCTAATCGGATATCATAGATAATTAATCGGACATTACTGAATATTAAGATATTCTATAACAAAAATTAAGGTAGGTAGTTGCAGTTTTTAGTTGGTGTATATGAACCTCTCTGTGTGTTTTGTGAATATGCTTGCAATAGAATACCTCATTACAAAAATGGGCTCGCTACCAAAGGAAAAACCCTAATCGTCAATACCAACGTCCTCTGATTTACACCCTCTTAACTTCTGATATTAGGTATAGGGGTAAGAAATGTATTTTGAGATCTATTGCCTTTGTTAGATGGCATCTTGCTGGTTGGAACATCGATAAACAATGTGATTAGAAATTACATTATGTTCTGTTTTTAAAGCTTTCCTCGCCATTCAATAATCCAGTCGGTATGGGTAGAACGATTAGACGAGTCAAATATGTCACGTCGCTAAAGTGTGTATACCTAGGTACTGGACCTCGATTCTGTTTCTGCGTTACAGTACGATGACAGATACTGGGTCAGGTCATATGACGTGATTTTTCATACCAATGACACCTAGAAGGTTTGATGTGTGCACACGTAGACTTGAAGCGGCAAGGAAACTAAATCACCATGTTCAAGCAGATGTCACTACACCACAATGCATTAACAGAATCTAGGTCCTGGAAATTCGCGACTTTTGACATTTAACTCTCGCGTCTAGCGTCGTTGTATTAAAGTCCGTTCGCTTAGATAGTGTCGGTACACACGAAGGCAATCTTGGAAAAACATTTATTTCAATAATACAACTTAGACTGCCAAAACACTTTAAATAGAAAAAAAACATGGTACACAATATACCTAATGAAGAAGAAAATAAAACACTAGGTACTCTTCATTACTCGAAGTGTTCTCAGAATATCCATCTCCACCGGAATTTAGAATAGGTACCTACCTAAGTGATGCAGGATCGTTTCGTTATAAATCCATTCTAAAATACTGATTGATTTAATTCCTTAATTGCGTGATCTACATAATGGTCGAATGAGACGAGCTGCGAGCCAAATTCACTGGCGTGTTTGCGCCGCGTTGGCTTCTGTTAATTTCTTTTGTCAAAAGCCGCCATGTGCCGAGGCAGTAAATATCAAAGTGCCACTATGATAGCGAAAAGACTTTACTAGGCCAGTTTAGTCGTCAGCTATGCCTAATGCCAACTGTTGTCCACAGAGCGAGTACCGGTTCGCGGGCGGGGGGCAGTACCGCGGCAGCAGCAGCAGCAGCCGCGGCGGCGGGCTCTGCTCGGCCGCGCTGGTGGGCGGCGCGCTGCTGGCTGCCGTCGCTGTGCTGGGCGTCGCCGCGCTTGCCTTCTACATGGGAGCCTTGAGGCCCGATAACGGGGAACGTAAGTAGCTCCGCTCCTATATTACGCGCACCAGATCCTGTGCAAATCTTGGCAAATTTCAAACTAATCGCTATTGCAGAATACGATAAGATTTGGTCGTCATTATTAGGCATCGAGTCCCATTCGGCAAATCGCCCTCTCCGTGGGCGTTGACCGTTGAGGACCGATAGCGGAAAACGTAAGTTACCGCAGATTACATTCTCTGACGAGGCTTAGCTAAACTTGTCTTGCCGTGTGGCAGCAGAAATGTTCCGAGCCTAGCCCTAAACTTTCTTCCACGATTTTGCTGTTAAGAAGTAGAAGAAGAAGCAGGCGAAGTTACGATAGAAACGTAGCAACCTATGCGTATGCGTCCTACTGACTTAATTAGTAGATTAAAATATTGTTGGTAAATGAGAAACCAGAGGTTTATCGCCATACTCGGGATGACAAACTCAGTCAGGAATATAACAAGACTATTAGCACTAAGGGCCCTCGCCCACGGCGGCTTTTTGTAGCGCTACGGCCGCGCGATGGTGGCGCGTTCGCCGCGCTACAGCCGCGATGCGGTCGCTAGCTGTGTGCCCTCGCCCACGTAACCACGCTTCTGTCGCGATGCGAACGCGCCACCGTCGCGCGGCCGTAGCGCTTCGAACGCGCCATCGTCGCGCGGCCGTAGCGCTTCGAACCCGCTGCCGTCGCTCCGAATCGCCACAGTTGCAAGATGGACTCCGTTGAGGCAACATTAGTCACGTTGTCTTTGGTGCTGCTTTTACGTAAGCAGCCGAAGCGCCGACAACGACAGCGACGTCACGTAGCCCCGGCTGCCTGAGTAATCCTAAGGGCCCTCTCCCACGGCGGCTTTTTGTAGCGCTACGGCCGCGCGACGGTGGCGCGTTAGCAGCGCTACAGCCGCGCTACGGTCGCGCGTTGCAAAAGCGACCTACGCGCGTTAGTAGCGATGACGTCAACAGGGGCGCTACAAAAAGCCGCCGTGGGCGAGGGCCCTTAGATATTTGCCCAAGTTGAATGTACTGGGGCTGGACGAGTCCTATAAATATCAGGTAACGGTAGCTAACGGTAATTCTTTATCCGGCTATGGCCATTAAAAACCAATAAAGTCTGGACTTCGTTCGCATGAACATTTTGACGTGTATCTTTCCTAGATAAAAGATGATTATGTATACTATTCTAGATTTCTCTCTTGCTAAATTTAATCCAGATCCGTTCAGCCGTTATGGCGTGCGTTATTAACTAAGCCTGCCCGAGCGTTAGTCCAAACTAAGTACTTTTGAAAAACTTTTCCCTTTTTAGCAATAATATCGTTCGAGGGAACTCTCCGAGTGACGCGAGGGGACGTCTACGGCGGGTCCCCCGAGAGCCCGGCTTGGAAGGAGCGCGCGCGCCGGTACGGGGCCCAACTGAGACAGGTGTACGCGGCGCCTTCGCCTCTCCGGCAGGCCTTTGCTGGTGCACTCGTTACTGGATTCGGGGATAGACGACTGGATGTCCACTTCAGACTGTACCTTGATCGACGAAAAATACCGAGGTAGGCGTGTTGACGGAGAGATGTTTATGTTTTTTAATTTATCTTTGACCTCGACTCCAGGAAAAAGGCCTCCAATCCGCCCTGTTGACTTTTTCAATACCCGTCGCGTGAAACACATCGGTGGCGATCCTTGCTCAGTTGCTCACTTTTCCGGATCCATACGGCTCACGTGGATTATTTCAATAATAATTTAATTAATAACTTCTGTATTTTTCAGCTCGGTCTCAAATGTGGAAGAGACTCTGAAGAATATCTTAGTTCAGGATTTGCTTTCGAAGCATCCAGCCTTCGGGCAAGTAAAAGTTGACACATCTAGTATAGTGATAAAGAGAGATCTAGAGCACACATACCATTCAGAATCCTACGTAAAGGAAGCCCTGAATGAGAGCATGGCTGTCAACTCATCCAAGAATCTTACAACACAGAATTCTAAAGACAAAGTCTTGCAAAGCAGAGTGGGTGTTGTTAGGAAAACGACCGTCAAACCAAATCAAAGTAACAAGAAGAAAGATATCGATGAGCCAGACATCGATACCGAAAACTTACCTGTTGTACAAGGAACGTTTCAGATAACCAAGACTGAAGCAGATATTACAGAAAACAAACAACAGAACCCTATTCCGAGTAAAAGTGACGAGAAAGTAAGCCAGAAGCAGCAGGTGGTTGCCAAAACAACGACCACAGTGAAACCGACCACAACTAGGAGATCGCCTACTAGCACACCGAAGTCGCGACCTTTCACCATCTTGTCGACCCTCAATGTCAAGACACGGACAGATGCCACACCTAAACTCGATTCACTGAAAACCACTAGAAAAACAACAACATCCACCACAACAAGTACAAGTACAACTCCTCCACCGACGACAACAGTGGTTACCACAACGAGCAATGTATCACAACTTTTACTAGATCTTTTGACGAACGAGAATCACTACAAAGACTTGCCGAAAATAGATACCCTGTTCACAGTCCCACACGTGATAGACAACGAACCGTGGCGTCCCATAACAAAGCCTTATTACGAAATCACTGATAAACCAGCCATCGACAAAACAGTGGATCAGGTTGAAGACAGGATCGGAATAGCGGAAGTGGTAGAAGATATATCGGCGATTGAAAGTATGCTAAGCCCCATTCCACCTGTGAGGAATAGAGATAAGGTGACAACGCGAAAACCGCCAGGTATCTACGGCCTTGATCCGAACTTGGCCGCTGACGTATATGTACCAAGTCCTGTTTATACTAGTTTCACACTACCCACGTATGCACCACCTTTGAAAAACATGGAAACGTTAGGCTCCAGTTATCCAAAGGCGCATCCAATCCCGGTAGATAAAATTAGTGGTGTAGTTGAGGAAGTCAAAGAGCCTGCGATAGACGACGAAGACGATGGTAAACCTGTAGAGAGACCGCCTAAGGACAAAACTACTTCTGTTGCTCTGAATGTGATGCAATTTGATCAGCAAGATAACAGTACCGAGCAGATCGCTGTTGAAGGCGCTTCCATTGTCAAAAAACACGATGAGCATACTAGTAGTAGTACTAGTACAACTACAACAACCACTACATCTACCACAACTACATCCACCACGTCTTCCAGTACGCCTCTACCAGAATCAAAACACACCAACGTCTCAAAAGAAATCATGGCAGAAAGTGAAAGCGAGAGCAACGAAGCGATAAAGGAGCAGTCTACCAGGCGACCTAATAATAAAGTATCTATAATCCCCAGCACGGGTACACCCCACCATACTTGGGAGTTGGTTAATACATCCACGCATGAAAATGACACATTCAATAAATATTCCCCTGAGAAACATTACAACGACACATTACAAGCAATCATAACTAAAAATGATGCTGTGTTCCCAAATACAACACCGAAATTTCCAAGCAGAGTTTCAATTCTAAGAAATCTAACTGATATCATAAAAAGGTATACTCAAACCACGACCGAAGTGATACCCGAATCAAAAGCTGAAGAGCGACAAAGCAGTAATAAAATGGTCGGGTCATCAGAAGTAGTTATAGAAGAAGAAGAAGAAGATGATGATGGGGATGATGATGTGTCTGTAAATACAAGTACTCCAAGGATAATTACTTTGTTGCCGGCAAAATCTAATCTTGGAGTGAATCGTCCTTTGCGGCCCCGGCCTAAGATAAAACACGATTCAAGTAAAGTAACAGCTGAAAATCAGAGGAGTTTTTTTCGTAGCCCGCAGGAGCAGACTGAAGTAGAAATGGCAACAGAGAACTACGTCACTTTACATAGTGCCACGAAGTCTGCTCCTGCAGTATCTAAAATGATAACTACCGAATATAAAGAAACCGAAGATAGAGTCCTTTTGGCAAACGTAACTGAAAGCATGAAAGTTGTTGATTTGAACAATAACGCTACCAGTAATTATAGATTACCTAAGAAAAGTATTAACTTAAACAATTCGGTAAATGACAATGACGTCTCAGAGAATAAAGAAACTGTAAACGTGGTTCCCGTTCCCGAAGGTACTTACAGAGTGTCTTATCACGTTACTGGCAGCGTGAGCAGCAAACAAGCTAATAAAACGAAAAGTCTTCCAGCCTATGAATTACCCTTGGAACCGGACGTCGTACTAGAAATACCTGTAAATCAAACAAACACTTTGACTATTGATAAGTTGCGTCAGTTAGCCAGCCTTGCAACTATCTCTGACACTAGAAACAACACGTTATTTAGAACCCCAGGAGGTGGAGTGATATCGACTAAAGCTATTCCATCCAGCTACACTCTAAATCAGGCTGGGTTTAAAATATTAACCAAGACTTACAATAAACTGCAGTCAACCAAGCAAGATGAAAAGACCAATAATTTCGATAAGAATTACCAAGACAAAACTTACAATAAACCAATCTATAACAAACCAGAAGAAGATAATGAAACTCAAGAAACTATAGAAAACGGTAAGTCGAAACAGTTTACGCACTTTTATGTCGATCCGTATGATGTGAGATCTTAGTTGATTCTGGCACTTGTGAGTAATGTCGCTGGAGATAATATTGCCAAGTCAAACAAGTATTCGATAGTTCTATTGCACCTATGATATATTATATTGTTCCAAGTATTATTTCCCTATTAATATTATATTACTATAAATATTCTGTCACTTCCAGAGGAGTGTAACAATGGCACATCATTTCGCTGTGCATCAGGAGCATGCCTGGCGCTGACGTCACGCTGTAACCGTTTAATAGACTGCCCTGGTGGTGAAGATGAGCACACCTGCTCCTGTGCTGACTATCTTAGAGCTGAATTCTCACAGGCCAAGATCTGCGACGGTGTCGTGGACTGCTGGGATTATACAGATGAGAATAAATGCGGTTTGTGCCCATTAAATTTAAAGCTTAAGGAAAACTTACAGCTAAACATAACATAATGAGCAATGTAGTAAAAAACAAAAAAGCTAAATACAAGTTTTCACAAATTGCTGATACCTATTCTTCTTACCTATCCAGGAGTTGCAAAAACAGTTGCTCCATCTAAAATCGGTAGGATATTTATATAATCAGTGATGTAATTTTGCAAGTGTTAAAATTGATGAGCGATTTTAGTTCATTGTCTATTAAATAGTATAAGAACGAATAATAATAGGTAATCACACAAATGTGTGTCGGCCGCTATGGTCTCGAACTGACTATTCAGTTCATTAAGGAGAAAATACAGTTTGCTGAATACGTAAATATTTTGTATGAGGATTTTGTTGTTTTTTGTATTTTCTTTTGAGGTACGTACCCACCTAACGTAGCCAGCACAAAGCTATGGTGAGCGCAAGTCCGACTCGCACTTGGCAGTTTTTTTTTACCACAAATCTCTTTTCAGACTGGTGTAGAGAAGGTCAATACGTCTGTGCTAACGCAAAGCAGTGCATTGACGTAGTACACGTTTGCGATGGTAACCCAGACTGTCCATTGGGAGACGATGAGAAAAGCTGCGTGTCGCTTTCAGAAGACATTGAGGACAACGAAGTGGTACCTTATAGTGAGGAAGGTATGATTGAAATTACGCTGTTGCCATATGTTTGAAAAACTTTGAAACTTTGAAAATAAGAGAAGAAGAAGAGGAGAAGTGAAGTGTATTTCCTATTTTCCAGGTTTTGTAATGGTCCGCAAACATGGAGTCTGGGGAAGGCTGTGTGTCGATAGTTTTAAAGACGTCGTGGCTCAGGCCCGCAGTTCTTTGAAACTACCTGACTTGGGCCGCGCCGTCTGCAAGTCGATGACGTTCCAGTGAGTAGTTCGTGTAATACCTACCTCAGTACTGTTGACAGATCAGGACAAACTTAAAGATCGTTCAAGGAGGCACGTAAACAAACAACTGCCCAAACGAAAAATATTAGTTTTCATGTACGAATGTTTACTTATTCGTTTTTATTTAATCTAGGTACCGTAACTTCTAAATTCTAGAACCAATTTAAGAGCCATCGACTTTTTGTAATATGTTGAAGTTCGAGTTTGGTAGACAATGCAGCCGGCACTGAGGACAAAAATTTTTGATTGACTCACAACACAAATAGTTATATATTTAATCGCGATTAGACTACATTAGGCGTCAAAGGGAGAGATGATTTAGATCAACACATCTTCATGTGGAGTTTAGAGTTTTCATGAGAGTTCAATGATTTGAGGTGGTCCAGGACAGATAGATCTGGGCCGAGTCAGGACTCATGCCGAGCATTGTGACACGAAAGACTATAGCTACGAAAAAAAATCGCGAATAGACCGGTTAAACATATAACCGACGGGAAAACCTCAGTTTACGGAGTTTCCATTACAGGGATTCCCCTTGGGCCCGAGAAGCCCGCGAGGGTCGCAAAGTCAGCAAGGTCGGCTACTGGGAGGTCTGGCACAACGCCGCAGCCAGGGCTGCCGACACGCGTCTCACGTTCAAGCGTACCTCTTGCGCTCGCAAGCGGGCGCTGAGGATCCGATGCTCTGGACTGGACTGCGGCATCAGACCACACGCCGATGCTCAGCAGCCCAGGTAATTTAGACTTATTTTATATCAACACTAAACTATTAATCATGTTAATCCACTGATATACTCCTATATTAAGCGCACCAGATCCTGATCGATTCGAATCGTCTAACTGTCTAATTGCATACTAATTGCTATCGCAAACGTAAGGATTCCGACAGGATTCGATTAAATAATTAGGCCTCAAACATATTTTGGTTACAACAGACGGACTGTCACTTGGATTTCTTTTTGCTTTGTCTCACTAGAGAAAACGCGAGTAAATCATATGACTGTCTCGGTGGTCTATCCGTTAAGGTGCCAACAACAGACAGCTACAGTGGTCGTGGGTTCGATTCCCACTGGTTCCAACATACATTTATTCAAATGGCCTCAGTCAGGATGTTTTACTATGTTAGTGAAGCCCTTGCCTAGTTTCCATAGTACCTACACGATACCTATCCGAGTTTAGGACCAGGTCAAGTGATGATGAGGAAGGTATTTAAAAAAAACAGACTGATAGGAATGTTTTTTAAATGTTTGCCAAATGTAAATGTGACAATTCTACGAGGCACAACAATGACTCAATCTTCAATTGAAGCACTGCACCTTACTACTCGGACTAACATAATTAACAAGTTGAAGAGTGTGTCATTTACTAGCACTTCATTGGACCACATTCTACACCATTCACCTCATGTTGAGTCCCTATAAATCTAAGAAACACAATACATGTTTCTCCACTAACAATATCACACTATGTTGAATCCATGTTCAATCGCAGCAAGGTGACTAATTGCCTTAAATGAAGTTAAATACGAATCCCACGAGAACGCGGTTTCAAAATAGTTTTTTATGCCAATTACCAAATTATTCCATCACATAAGCCCTTGCCAAGTCCAACAGCAGGGCCGTGGCCAGGGTACCCCAGGACAGTCTAAGCCTGCTCTAGAAATATTTCAGCAGCACTCTGGCTGCACATTTAAACTTCTTATCTCGAGAATACGCTGTGAAGTTCAAACGTTTCAGTTTGAAATTTATGGTATGTTGCGTAATTGGCGCAATACTGCGAATTTCCGGACGCGCGAATATAATTATTTTTCTTAAAAATTATAGTTTTATTACCTATCTTTTAAAAGATGTGTTCCGTGGGAAGAATTGCTTTCTTTTAGTGTGCAATTCATTGTTTTTCCATCATCTGCCCTGTCCTGAATAAAATCCTGGCGCAGTGTCTTAATGGATTTTTCTAAGGTATAGTGGTACAAAAACAATGCCACTACTCCAAACTAAGTTCGACAGTCAGTCGGGGACGTCTGCAGCTACAAGCGGCTCATAGCTATAGGCGCAGAATGTGAGGCTGACTGAGCGTCTTAGAATTTTTCAAATTCAATTCAACTTTCAACCCCCGGCTCCAATCGCCATCGATCACGTCCTAAATTGGTGATGGGGACTTACTTCTCCCACTGAGCCCGCGTCCCCGGTCCAATGCAGTGCTAGCCGTGTCCGTAGGCGTGTGTCTGACCGCGTGCGCTGGGGCAGGGTGGTGGGCGGCGGCGGCGCGGCGGCGGGCGCGTGGCCGTGGCAGGCCGCGCTCTACCGAGACGGGGACTTCCAGTGCGGCGCCACGCTCGTCGCCAACGAGTGGCTGCTCTCCGCCAGCCATTGCTTTTACGAGTAAGTTCATTGGAATTAAAGGTCTCTTCCTGGGCCGGATTTAGGGGAGGGCAACAGGAGCGAAAGCCCCGGGGCCTCCACAAACGGGGGGCCCCACCCAAAAAATAAAACGCCCGTTATCCCCGAGGGGGTAGGCAGAGGCACTAATCACTAGAACTAAGTGAATCTTACAGTGAAATTATTTATTGAAAAACTCTACTGAAAAAATTGTTCATATTATTTGGAAAATAATTTGGGGCGTGGGGGCCTTGTTCCCCCGAGGCCTCTGGACCTCTAAATCCGGCCCTGGTCTCTTCACAATAAAGTTGTAATAATTTGTTTGTAAAACGGAGTCGTTGGATGCTGGCGGCACAAGACCGGGAAACTATGAAGGAGGTCTATGACCATTTTCTGTATTTACCTCACAACCGCCACAATAATTCTCAACTCTGAATATACCTACTTACTCCTATTTCCGTCATTTATTTATAGATACTTTATATACTTTTATTGCACTTATTTTTAAAATAAAAATGTCGTACAATGCGGCGGGCTTAATGTCATAAGCATTTTCTATCAGTCAATCGGAGGGCCTTCATCATCACCAGTAGGGTTGATGAGGATTCCTCTTCCTCTTCCTCAAAATGAGGAATTTCCTCATATTTTTGAGGTTGCTCATCCTCTTCCTCGTCCTCAAAATTGATTTTAAAAAATCCTCTTCCTCTTCCTCATGAGGAATTTAAGAGGAAGGAGAGTTATAAGTTTTGTTGAAACGAAATATGTTTTCGAGAGAGAGAAGTCTCGCCGTATTAAAATTTGTAAATATTATTAATATTATATTATATATTATATAATAATAATAAATTTAATAAATATTAGTAAATTTTTTCTTCGTCTTTAGCATCCTCTTCCTCTTAGTCTGCCAGATTCCTCATCCTCATCCTCTTCCTCAAAATCGACTTTGAAAAATTCCTCTTCCTCATAACAAGTTCCTCAACAACCCTAACACCAGACAGATGACGCCCACTGCAGGACGTAGGCTTCCCTCATTGTTTTCTAAGTTACTCGCTTTTGTCCCGCCCGCATCCAGCACCATCACACCACTCAGATCAAGTCAAACCTATAAAGTACGACCCAAGTCAAAATCTATTGTCGCTTAGCTTTCCTTGAATATGGGAAACGTACTTAACACGATTTATCTCTACAGAGCAACAGAGGCGCACTGGGTGGCACGGCTGGGCGCGCTACGGCGCGGGGCCTGGCCGCGGGGCCCCTGGGAGCGCGTGGCGAGGGTCCGCCAAGTGGTCTTGCACCCCAAGTACGCGCCGCGAGGGTTCCGCAACGACATAGCACTGCTAAGAGTGGACCCTATAGCGCTCCACGCGAGGCTCCGGCCAGCCTGCCTGCCCCCGCCCCGCGCGCAGCCCCCCGCCGGACACCACTGCACGGTCGTCGGCTGGGGACAGCTCTACGAGCATGAGCGAGTTTTCCGTGAGTTCGGGCTACTTCGGTGTGCTTAGTGCGAGTGTTTTTAACTACTCGATCGCGTTAACGTAAACTCATATTCTATAGGAGTGACAAAGCGCGCCACTAGTTGTCTCTCTGTCACTCCTATACAAATTGCAAACGCTCTCGCTATCGAAAGTGAATGAAAAAACTCGCACTAAGGGCCCTGGTGGCACAATTTCCAACTCGCATTATTATTAGGTACTCATTATTATAGATACTCATTTAGTGACAACATGAAAAAATAGAAAATTTAGCCTGTTTTTAGTATTTTAGTAATACATATCTTACCTATAGTGATTTAGTGCGACTGATTAACATGAATATATCGCACCCTTGCAAGTACAACGTGATATTTCGAAGAAAACAATTTTTTATTCATAGAAATTTATTTTATTTAACGCGATTTTATTTACTCCGAAAACGCTGGAATAATGAGCAAAAGAGACACTGCATCACGTTATAGCGTTATCTCTTTCGGCCATTACTTTGAAACCTTGCAAAAAATGCTCTCATGTAACGGTAAGGGTTCCGAAATAACACGTTGTTCTTCCAAGTGTACGATATCAGGATTAGGCTCAGCCCAGATCAATCGCGACTCAATCGCGATTGATCTGGGCTTCAAATGCTTGCTCTGTTCTATTCTAGAGAAATACTTATATTTTATATTTTCATTTTGTCTCTGGTTTCTTATGTGCAATAAAGAATATTCTTATCTTATCTTATCTTTTAAAATTAGCTTGCTTACTAGTAAACATCTATCGCTATTTGGGTCACCTTGAATAAAGATAGCACAGTTATTTTTATTGAAACTGCTGGATAATCACCTCGTGCTGATCAGTAACGTATAAGTACGTATTTTTGGCAAGTGATTTCATCGGCCCATTAGCTCAGTTGGTTAGAGCGTCGTGCTAATAACGCGAAGGTCGCGGGTTCGATCCCCTCATGGGCCACAGTCTTACTTTTTGTTTTCTAAACTTTTCTCTTCTTTACAGCCGACACATTGCAAGAGGTGGAGCTGCCAGTGATTTCGACAGCGGAGTGCCGTCGTCGTACGCGACTTCTGCCGCTGTATCGAGTTACAGATGACATGTTTTGTGCGGGATACGAGCGTGGAGGCCGCGATGCCTGCCTTGGCGACTCTGGAGGTCCTCTTATGTGTCAGGTAAGCAGTAAAATCATACTTAAACTGACGACCTCTGTGGCGCAGTGGTTAGCGCATCTGCCTACCATGCGAGAGGTCCCGGGTTCGAATCCCGGCTGGGGAACAAAAAAAAAGAAACCCAGGTCTTGGGTGTTTACATGTTTGTGACGTCGCTGTTTCTGGTTTCCACGACACAGGGTATCCTAGTGTAGGGCCAGAAACAATGTATGTGGCTGTATGTAAATGTTATGTTATGTTTGTGTCGAGATGTCGACAACCTACCGACAATCTATTCTAACATTTCTTTCGTTGGTTACCAGGAATCAGACCACAAATGGTATATCTACGGGGTGACAAGCAACGGCTACGGATGCGCCAGAGCTAACAGGCCTGGAGTCTACACTAAAGTGTCTCATTACGTGGAATGGATCGACAGCGTACTGGCCACTTACACGCCCTCTGCAAACAACACCAGCGCCCCTTATGATGCAGAGTCGGCAGAGGACTTTTATACAGACTTGGAAACAGCTGAAAATAGAAGATCCACCAAATTTGATAGTTGTAAGGGTCACAGGTGTCAGCTAGGAGAATGCTTGCCTGCTTCCAGTGTCTGCAACGGATTCCTAGAATGCTCAGACGGTAGCGACGAATGGCAATGCGGCAAAACCACCTCCAACAGTTCCAGCGCACTGCACCCGGATTGACAATAGCATTTATTATTTAGTTGTCTACTTTGAATTCAAGGAAGGGTGTACATTATTCTTTATAACTTGTTATATGTTTAAGCCAGTATAAACGTGATTATAGGCTAAAATCGGAATTCGACTGATATGTAATAAGTAGATTTAGTAAATCTAAATTATACAATTTGAACTTTGCATTTTGCCAGGGCACTGATTCGTCAATGCTTTCTTTCGATCTTAATTATCTGTTCTACTCTAAGCCATATTTTAGGAATGGGTCTGTAAATATAGAATAATAGATCACATGCCCAAACGTTGTTCGGGAGTTTCATCGACTGAGGTCGTGAAGGATTGTGAGGTCAGAGGCAAATCCGAAACTCCAGGATTGAGGTTACAGGAGTTGTTTACCACTACGTGTATTAATGGTATTTTATTTATTAAAATCCATGGAGTACCTTTTCCGTTTGAATGATTTTCGGATGGACGATGTATACCATGACAATAAATATTTTAAAAACGAATAAACACTATTTTATTTTCACCATGATTGACCAATAGCGGGTTTTCGGGGACAGATGATAAGTAAAACTAGTAAAATATCCTTAAAATTAGTTTAATCTCTCGACAAATAAATTAACAAAAATGCAAATGTGTTACACATATTTACCATAATCATCAAAGTAAGGATGGCATTATAAATAATTACAATTATATTTATTTAAGCGACGTCACAATAATTATTAACTGTTACGGAATATGTTTAGTATAATGATTCACATTTTTGTCCATATAAGTATTATCATCAATTGAAAATAACTGTGTCCTAAAATTAAAAAAAGATTTACCGACGAATCATATAAATTAAGCATAATAATTGAAAATACTATTAGAAAAAATACTTCAGAATATAAAAATTTAAAACGGTCACACTTAAAGGGGTTTTACAATCACCACTTATCTGAGCGTTCAAGTAAAGACGAGAACAAACACCTTCTCTTAGTTGGAACTCAATACAGTTACACGCCATACAACTAACTTAATTAGATCAGAGTACCCGCACGGTACGATACGACGGCTCACACTGGATATTGCCGATGAAAATTAAAGGAACATCTTCACTTACGATACAGTTAGGTCTCTTAAAGGCCAGTGAATAATATTCAGTTATAGTGACCTTATAGAAAGTATACACTTTAAAATACTAGGACCGAGCATGAGCATAAACGTCGATATCAGACGATGACAAAACATTATCACATCCCAAACATAGCCCGAAGCCAAATTATCCTCAGCTACAATAATAAACTTTTTTTTTACCTAAGACAATTCAACTTGTGCATCATAATAAGAATAAATCCGTGATGAAACACCAGCTAGACTGTGCAAACGAAGTTTACAAATTACAGCGAGGGGCCCTCGCGAAGCTACATTACTGTTGCAGACTAAAAATGTTTACACGATAGCTTAAATGGTTACTTACATGGTTTATGTTCAACAAGGTATATGTCATGTATAGTTTGGCATGGGATGGGTACCGGGGCTCGGGCGTGGGCGAAGGCGGGGCGGCGCCGCTTAGCCCTTGTTCTCGACGGGAGTGGTCATAAGGCCGGCGCCCTTCTTCAGAACCGTCTTGAATTGCTCCGGGATCGGGTGCTCAGACTGAAAAATGCCGTGCAAGTGTTATAATGGTATTGATCTTGATGTTCGTTGTGGAACGTTTATTCTAAGTATGCGCATCACAAATGATTCTACAAACCTACGTAAAGAAAATCTATCGAATCACCAGGTGCTCACACAACCTTAAAATGGCTGATAGCCGCGGCTGCCTGAGTGATCTTAAGCGATCACGAAGGTTAAGCAATGTAGGGCGGGTCCAGTGCATGGATGGGTGACTGTCTATGACTAACGCTAGCGGCATTTTTTCGAGCGGTTCCGTGCTTCGCAAGGCACGTTAAGCAGTTGGTGCCGGCTGTCGTCGATGGATGGCAGTCGTTAAGCCAAGTCAGAGACCTTAGGGCGGCTTGAAAACTTCTGACAGTAAGACCAGTCTTACATACCTCCAACAATCCGGACTGGGCCCCCGTGGTTCCTATACCTTCCTCAGGGAAGAGACCTGTGCCCCTCGGTAAAGACATAATGGGTTGATGATGATAGGTACCTTAAAACACTATGCCACCAAAACCATTGATGATGGATCAGATGGCGAGGTAAATGTACCTACCACAAATACAAACTAACAAGCAACAAATTAACCTGCCACTTTCCGAATGAAGGTTAACAAATTTATGACACGTAACGGTTCGCATTCTCGGGCTACACTTTCTATTTACCCTAAAGGTGGCAAAGGACCTCTTAAATTTTGTCCCGGTATACCTGTTAAGTATACGTTGTACCATATAGGGGTAGTGGAAACCGTAACTCGAATGGTGATTCTTTAGAATAATCTGCGATGACTGAGATGTAATGTAACTCACGTAATCGCCGTTGCCCTTAGGTATGAGCACGTTCATCTCGGAGGACTTGGAGCTGACAATCTCGACGTTCAACGACTCGGGCGACAGGTAGATCTGGCAGCCGTCCGTCTTATCGATCGACACCGTTGGCACCTTGCCCAGCACCTGGTGACAATGTCGAGAGTGTAAATATGAAAATGAATTCAATTTTGTTCCTTCATATTATGAAGGACCCATTCATCATCTAGTTCAACTTCGCCAATGTCACTGGGCATTAAACAGTGCTATATCTAATGTCAGTGAAAAAAAATTATTGTTGTGACTTTTTTAAAACACATTAAATAAAAGAATTATTTTTAACACCCAAAACAATCGTCCGTTCTGTGCATGCCATACTAATGAATGTGTAATGCAATAATGTTGATACAGCGAAAGAGGTGTGCTTGCCTACCCTTCCGAGATGCAAGCGTGAGTATATGTATGTGTAGGTCTCCCTAAAACCAAAATATTAACATAAGTATAGTAACGTATTCTTAGTTAGGAGATAACTGTTTGAGGTCAGGCGGCAGACCAAGAGAACAGAGATAACAAGGGAAATCTCATAAACAGTTGAGCATCAAGATTATTTAAGGATCGGAGACGACCGACCGAGATGGTAGAAGACGTGAAAACATTATAAAGTGAGCAGGTGAGCTTTCTAGAGATCACGACCTACGTAAAGTTTTCTACGATCCGGCAATGGACAATTTTGAAAAAAGAAGATAATTCTGTCATTCTGTCTTGGTGACAATCCAGAGTGAAAATGTCATTCTCCAATCATAACAAGTTTTGGTAGCGTTTACGTTGCGAAAATTACAATGGCACCCCGTGAGTGAGTAGAATCAGGCCCCTGATCGTTCTACATGTGTTGAACTAGTGCTGCTCGTTTCCCTTGTGTGTTGACACAGCATGCCAGAGGAGACCGACCAAGTACAGAGAGCTGAGGAGATAGCCAGCTGGTTTACACTGTGGGATGATTCAGTCTGGGACATAGACTGGTCGCAGCAGTGGAATGTATTCACCGCCGCGTATGGCGCACCGCTCACAAGATACATCATCAGTTTTATTTACTATGTTTACATTCGGTCTACATTCATCAATGTGGTAAATATTGCAACCGTCAACGGGTTAAGAAGCGAGTTTTATTAACTATTTTGTAGATTATGCTGATGGAGATAAGAAAGTTTAGGCACTCAGCATCATTATCGTGATCATAATAAGCCGGTGTCAGTCCACTGCTGGACATAGGCCTCTCCCAAGACACGCCACCGGGCCAGATCTTCGGCTCTTCCTTTCCAGTCACTGCCCACCGCTTCGAGAATTCCGTCGCTCTATCTGGTCACCGGCGCTCGTTCATCCAATAATGTTTTCAACAAAATGTTAGACGATGCATTTTAACAATAAATGAGTGACCGCACGCTGACTTATTCTGTTCCCAAATGTTTTTCTTTCTTTCTTTCAAACTAGGACACCCTGTGCTGCGATTACCAGGCGAGGATATCAATATGAATACACCCGGACTGAGATCATTTGTATAAATCACGTACGCCTCCAGTGGGAATGGAACCCACGAACCCTGTTTCGATACGCAACCGTGTTAACTACTGGCTAAACATATTAAAGACTAAGCAGCCTTATACTACGATCTAAAATCTAGATGCGAGTTTTAATAAAAGAAACCGTTGTTTTCTAGGGAATATTTCTTCTCAAGTATGTCCCAACATTCGTCTACATATACAAACTCACGAAGAACGTCTACGTGTCCTCGCGAGAAAAAAATAAGGAGAAGCAAATGGAGCTCGAGGACATTAAACTACAAGTACGATAGTTTTACTTCACGAGAATGACAAAAGCCTTTTAGAGAAATTACTGCTTGCAGGATGGCTGAAACTTCGATCATCAAAACTTTTAAATGGTATTTGTGGATAGTTAAGTTTCGGTCATAAAATAGCACGACTTGGAGTCAACATCCCGAAACGATAATAGTTGTTGGGCCCTACTTTTATCAAATTTTGCCGTTATGTACTTATTTATCAAATCATACCTGATTGTTTATCATACCTGAAACATCCGTTTTAGTATCAACAAACGCTAGAATTTATATTCAGTATGGTCACTTCATGAACCTGAATAATGCGGGAAGACTTCTTTTTTTTTCTGGCAGCGTAGTCTTTCCCAAACTGAATCCAATATTATTTAAAAATTGAATAATTGAATAGTTTCATCTGGGTTGGGATAAGATCGTGGTGATCCGGTAAAACCTAGCTAGAGAACACAAAGCAACACGATTTGTATGAAATAAAAAGAAAGCGAGGCGATTTTTCACAACGTATCTTGAAACGTACCTCTGTTATTTTATAAGGAAAGAAACCTTTTAAAGTAAATGAGTAAAGTGACTACATTTTTTAGGGTGGTCGACTACAATAACAACCGAGCGCGGACTGAAAGTAGCGGCCCCTATATTCGGGCACGCGAAGTAGGTGCTTGGGTGACAATAAGGTTTACCAAATCGTCCCTTAGCTTACAACACCGCTCAAGTCGAAAATTGGCGGTTTTCACATTTGAATGGCATTAGATGGAGTTGCTCATTGCGCTTCTAACCATTGGTTACACCTATAAAGTTGGTAAAAATTACTTGAGCGGTGTTGTAAGCTAGGGGACGAAATGTCCCTTTATGCAGTAGTTATTTCTTCTAGATAAAAATAGTGAACAACAAGCTATGTGTGCGCGACGCAGAGATCGCCGAGCGTACTCAGGAGCTGCGGCGCGCGACGGAGCGGCTTAGATACGTGCGGGCGCGCGTGCGTGACGTCATCGCCTCGGATGCCTCGCTGCGGCATATGGCCGAGATGGCCTCGCGGTCGCCCGTCGATGTGCACGATTCCACCACTTCAAATAGTGAAGGTGAAAAGATCTTTTTGCGGACTAAGCACGAATATTAGAATTGCTTGATAACGAGATTCCAAGACTCGCGTGTTTGTATCCAGTGCGATTGCAGGCAGGTGTTCCTTGTACGTAACTGATGCTGACACCATCATCATCATCATCATCATCATCATCATCGGCGTATGGTTGTCCACTGCTGGACATAGCCATTCCTAGCTCTTCATAGCTCTCCCATTGCACGCCACTGAACACGGTCCTCGGCTACTCTCATCCAGCTCTTGCCAGCCGCCCTGCGAAGATCATCGCTCCACCGAGTCCGAGGACGTCCTACACTACGTTTACCGATCCGCGGTCTCCACTCAAGAACTCTTCTACCCCATCGGTTATCAGTTCTTCGGGTGATATGGCCGGCCCACTGCCACTTCAGCATGCTAATTCGGTGGGCTATGTCGGTGACTTTGGTTCTCTGTCGGATGACTTCGTTTCGAATTCGATCTTTCAGAGAAACCCCGAGCATAGCCCTTTCCATAGCACGCTAAGCGACTTTAAATTTGTGGATCAGCCCCACCGTGAGTGTCCACGTTTCGGCACCGTATGTCATGACGGGTAGGACGCACTGATTGAAGACTTTCGTCTTTAGACTGATGCTGACGCCTGTGAATAAAGACAATGGTTTGTCAGCAGCCGAAACGCAGCAGCGAGAGTTCGAAACGATTGCTTGAGTTGATACCCGGAGCGATCACTTCTGAGTGGATTCGTTTCCACTGCGCACAATGGTCGGTCTCAGAAATTTCAGGTCCAACTAATTTTATCATCCAGACAACACAATCTCTTATCCTGGACCCAAACTAGAATAAAGGACGAGGAAATCACAAACATGGAAAAGTACCTGGACTGCAAATTATAGTACGGAGAATTCCAGTAGGAATATAAATCACACCCTCAGTCAATGTAATCAAACATGATCCAATAGGCTATTTGACCGATTTCTGAAAACTCATATTTTTTTGTTGGTGTTCATGGAGTCCTCAGAAAGAGGTCATTTTAAATTCTTTGGTGTATTTTCTTCTAAAAAAGGGAGAGTGGGCTGTGACTCTTTACAATGTGTCGCGTCTTCTCCGCGGCCTGCAATTTGTACTACGCTTAATCAATAATAATAATGATGATTATTACATCCACACAACACAATCACTTGACCTGGTCCGGAACTAGAATACCCTATGCTATGGTAACCAGTCAAGGACAGTAGAAACATGGAAAAAAACTCATACTGAGGCCATTTGTATAAATGAACGGGCGGCGTCCAGTGGGAATGAAACCCACGACCTCGGTCATGGTAGGTAAGTGCCTTAAATGCTGGACCAACGAGGCAGTCAATCAATCATTGCCCCCAGATGAATACATCGGCGAGCTGCTCACTGAGCTAAAGAGCAGCTACGTGGCGAAGACGACCGACCCGCAGGAATACCCCGACAGTTCGGTCGGCCACGAGGCGGCGGCCGAAGACAGCGTGTACTCGACTCTCACCGAGGACAGCAAGAGAAACTGTCGCGTCAAGATCATCAAGGTCACCAACGTGTACAAAGTGGCCTATTTGCGCAACTACATCAAGCAGAAACGGCTGCGGCGTGCCAACAGGCACGCGTTGCTCAAGAAAAAGGTTTGTACTTCTGCCTGTAATAGGCTAGTTGCCCTAAAAAATGTAATTAGTCCGTCTTTTAGATTATTCAAAAATAAGGGACACGTATTTTTTTATTTGTAAATTTGACCAAAAATGACAAACATATAGCCCATTAAAGTTACGTGTGACGTCACGCCGTGCTGCATTTTTTAGCACGGAGTGACGTCACACGTAACTTTAATGGGCTATATCTTTGTTATTTTTTGTCTAATCGAAAAAAGAAAAAATACGTGTCCAATATTTTTTTATAATCTAAAATACGGACTAAATAGAATTAAATTATTTTGACCCTGGAAACTACCCTATTGCGTGTCTGCCTATTCATACGCCTAGCAATATAAGTGAGTACAACTCAGTGAGTAGGAACATTCGGCTATGCGTACAGACAGTGGCTTCGAGTCGGATGGCCACTTTTGATATGGGCTGACAACAAAGCGTATAAGGGCCAGTTTCTGAATTGAGAATTTTGCTAAGTTACTACTTAACTATAGTGCTATCTCGTCAAATTTCTCAAAAAAGAGCGTGACAGATTGTTGCTTAAGTATTTACCCAGTGAAATTCTCAATTCAGAAATCGGCCGTAAGTGGAAATAACTTATTTGTCTATAACGGTCCAAATTCGTTGCTTGCGTTGTAAATGACGTTGCTAACGCAGTACCAAATCGTTAGCAGTGTTTCGTCTGCAGATCAAATTGTGACAGTAAAGTTCTTTATCTCGTTAACGTTGTTCCGAAATCACATTGCCAACCGTATCGCAAATTTAGTTACAAAAATGCCCGACAATGGAGTTAACTTTACAACAGATTCTCTTCTTGAACTGGCAGATGGAAAACATCAAGCAGCTGCTGGAGACTTGGCAGAAGACACTTAACACCGTGATCAACAGCAAGCTGTCCATACTGAACATAGAACCGAGGGGTTACGAGTTGGTCTCGCAGGAAGCGATGGGCGACTATTCCAAGCCCAACGTTGGCTCCGACGATGACAGCGAAGAAATGACCAATGACTACGATGACTGCGGCAATAACTGGGACAGGAACTACCAGTGCAACTTCGATGATTACCCAGAGACGGCGCACAGCGGGGACTTCACCGACCCGCCAGATTTCATGGACATGAAGTACGCAGGGTCCATGCATCTCCAGGTACACGTTTAATTACAGATATTTGATGTATTGTAGAAATATTGCAACAACAGAAAACAGTTTTGCCAGATACATGGGCCGGTAAGGGACGCATGGCCAAGGGCAAGATAAACAGTACCCGAATGCGGCATGCTTGCATGCAACGACTAATGAATAGCGATGAAGCGAAAGTGATCTGTCAGGATCAGGATCGTGGCAAGGGGCAATCCCGGTCTCTACCCCTTTGGGATACAGGCGTGAGTTTATGTATGTATAATTTGTACATATATATTGGTAATTTATCATTCAAATAGATCACGTAAACTTCGAGATTGAAACAAAAGTAAAAGAAATAGTGTCGCACTGGTTTTTGTCGAGGTTATACATCGGTTTCGTACACGTTTCCTTTCGGTGCATTAGCTCCCATGCGCTCTATACAAAATAAAACCCACATAATAAATAATTTATTTTATAAGAAAAAAATAGACGTCACGGATATAAACTAATAAAAATAAAAATAATTCACCATGGGCATTATATTTTATAGCGGTAACACCGCGTCATTTTTTTTGCATCGAACTAAAAAACGGACTTTAGAATATTCTTTACATTTATATAAATTATATTTTTGTGTGAAACGAACATTAGAAGGTCGAAGCAGTCACACACATAATTACAAAAATACAAGAAACCTGTGAATAATTATTAATTTCTAATTACAGAATTATGTAGATAGATAGATAGATAAAGTCTGTTTTTTAATTCAATGCAAAAAAATAAAACTGTCACGTTGACATCTCAATACAATCTAAAGGCTGTTTATTATTATTATTATATCTTTATTTTACAGGGCCATGTACGAAACTTAAGCCCTAACGGATGTTCGGGAAACATTTGTTACAAAAAAATTAGGTTTACGCCATGGTGGCTCAAAACGGAATCATCTAAAGGCTGTCAATGTCTGAATGTTGCTAGTACGCAAAAACCAAATAACCCCATTTTACTTCCAAGTAAAAATTGTTTGTGCTACGCAGGTGTCTTTTTTTTAGACTTTGCTCTTATGAGGAATTAAATTTTAATGTCGTTGATGTGATAAGAATTTTGGTCCTACGAGTCTTCTATTCACGGTAAAAAAAATTCTACTGAGTAAACCTATTAGATATATTTTATAGCGGTAACACCGCGTCATTTTTTTTACATCGAACTAAAAAACGGACTTTAGAATATTCTTTACATTTATATAAATTATATTTTTTAATTATATAGATAGATAGATGGAGTATCATTAAAATGAAGTATCATTTGTAACTATTGAATCTAATCTGTTGCAGTGTGAGTGCAACAAGCTGGGCTCGAACGTGCTATTCATCCTCCCGGAGGAGACGAGTAGCCAGGTGGCTATCGAGGAGATCGTCGGGGACCAGATCAGCCCCGATCCCGAGCTGCTCGAGCGCCAGGAGAGCATACGCTGTGAGACGTAATTCTGTTGTTGACGGTGTTGGTAGCAAGTGTTTTTGACGAAATTAAATGTTTGAAAGCACTGCGTGGTTTTCTCAAACATCCTAAGCGACGTGATTTATAACCACCCATAAGGTGAAGGACTGAGCATTTGCTGTTTGTTCTATTAACAGTACCTCCTCCGAACTCACTCAGTGTGTTCATTAATCATTAATTATATTAACACTTGGATGAGACCAGATAAGAACAGAATGGAATTATTGGCGTGAAAGAGAAGAATCCTATGCTAAACTTCAACAGTAGGGTCTTGTTTATGGGCTGATTAAATGGATAGATACGATGGAATGATATGAAAATTAAGGGGTCTTATCTACAAAAACCCAATTCCTTTAATTAAAACGCCCCTCAGAGGCGGTTTAAAGTCCGGTTCCGGTTGATGGAAAACGTCACAAAATATTTAAAACGTATCTGAGGAGTGTTTAATGGAACTCGGCAATGGAACTACTGCGAATGATTGAAATAAATCGTGTTACAAGACCTAAAATATTTGTACGGGTTTCTGGGTTCTACGTACAAAATTGGGCAGTTATAATTTGGCTGGGTCGAACTCATCAAACAAAGTTTGTAGCCGGTCGGAAAAGTAAAAGTTGTTCAAGCTAAGGCCAAAGCGAGCGAAGCCAAGGAAACTTTTGCATTGTTTTCATTGTAACTTTTTTCATCTATCTATTCGAGATACCAGTAGAGTATTCAGAAATGTTTATTATGAATAATTTAGCCCAACTTAACTTAACACAACCGAGAAAATAATGCATAAGTAATTATTGAACGAGAATAGCTAACACTGTTTTACATTGCTTTGGATAAATCGTTCGACCTTACACTATACTTGAGCCATTACAAACGTGCGAACCGAGTCATTAAAGTGCGAGCGAGAGTTCCGATATGCCTTATATGCCTCCTATATGTGTGAGAGAGAGGTCTGATCCAAAAGTTTATGACTCAGTTCGCACGTTTGTAATGGCTCAAGTATACCTACGTATACGACTATTAGTAAACTTTTATTCCTGGTCCCAATAACCTATCTACAGATAACTGAAGTTAGCTGTCAACGTGATATTGAAATGTTCCCGTTTCTTTTCTATTGAGTGGCCTATCACTCGTAATGGAACTGACACACGTGCTCATTAGTAGCACGAAAGCATGCTTATATTGAGCAAGAGCTTTACTCCCAATCTTTTCTGTATGTAGGCACATAGACATTCAACAAACAATGTAAATTCTTTACGTTGAAATAAGTTTATGATTTCTTAAGACAGTAACACTGACAACAACAATGCAGTCTTAGGTTATCAAACCTCAAAAAAAGGAAGACGGATAGATTAAAACATCGAATACAAAAATACATAAAAGATTGGGAGTAAAGCACTTGCTGAATATAAGCATGCTTTCGTGCTACTAATGAGCACGTGTGTCAGTACCATAAAGCACTTGCTCAATATAAGCATGCTTTCGTGCCACTAATGAGCACGTGTGTCAGTACCATTATGCGTGACACTTCTGAGCACAGGCTCGGGACTGAAATAAGTACTTGAGAGCCATAGAAACGTTCGAATGTGCAGCCTGTGTGGAAACTTTCCCGAATGAGATTAGTCCTCAACCTGGAGTCTAACAAATACAACGTATTTCAATAGCACGACCAATACCATTTACAACATTACATTAGCACGACGCTATTCACTAGTCTACTAAGCAATAGCATTATAATGTTTTTCCAATGGCATGACTCACGCAAATTAAATAGGCATCTTCGTGAAGGAAATCAAATTGCCCGACGCTCCGAGTTCAGTTGTACGGGTTATACCACTGGGATGCAATTTTTTTTTGTAATCTACCATTAGTATCAATCAAATAACGATTACATTGCTAGTATCTCTCTGTTGAAAAACTATGCATTTAAGAGACTTGACTCCTTGGTCCGGGTCGTATTTCATGTACGTTTATCATGTATTAGGCTGCGTCCCCAGTTGGCAAATAGTTGCCGCCGACTGAGTTAGCGGCGTATCGGTTAAACTTAATTTAATCTACTTGTACTTGGTGGGTTTCTGCACCATAATGCTGTAACGTTACTGGATTGAATAAAGCATTTTGTGTTTTGTTATTTTGTAAGTATTTCACCAACCTGCATCTGCACGGACTGGCAGTTCACGAACTCGATGCTGGAGACGAGGTTCTCGAAGACGACGGCGCATTTGGTGCACGAGTCGAGCACCACACCGTTGACTTTCCCGCGCACCGTTAGCGCGGAGTCACGGCAACGGAACATGTACACCACGTTGTTCATGTCCGCATTTTCCACCACCAGGTTGGGGTTTCCTTTCTGGTACTCCTGGAAAGGCGGGCGGACATTTTTGTAGTAAGTGGACTATTTTAAGGATAGTCGACGATTTTTTATCAGTTACGACAGGCTACAGAAAGGCCGTGGATGAGATGTGATGGTCCCGATGATGATGAACGATCGATCTTCAGATCGCATTGTTAACGTTATTCCCCAATGCACAACTAATACTTGCCATCTCGAATGAATACGGTTTCACGTAATTAATAGGCGAACCTACCAAAGCTAAAGGCACTGTTTTTAAAGTGAGGTAATTATTGAGGTCGTCACTTCTAAATGGCTTGTCGGCAAAGTTGCTGGCGCCCTTAATCTTCAAGCTGGTATAAATGTAAAGTGGGCTGGAACAAGGCGGGCGGCTTGTCGGCGAAGTTGCCGGCGCCGGGCTCCGGAAGCTCCTTGACCTTTGATCTGCTGGAATTGTAAAGTGGGCTCTATTCCCCAGAAACAGAGCGCAACTTACGATGAGCCACTTCTAACCGTTGCGAGCAAAGCGGGAGTCGGAGAAGTCACCGGGCTGCGGCAGCTTTTTCGAGCCCGTAGGTTTAGGGCTGCTAGAGTTCTATTCCCCAGTGACAATCCCTGGTCTCTGCCTATCCTTCTGGAGTACAGGCGTGAGTTCATGTATGTATGTATGTATGTATACATGTTTACTCCAGGTACAGTCACGAGCAATAACATATATGCACTGTCACATTTTCTAAAAATCTTAACTTAAAACAATCCAGAAATAAGTGTACGACAATTTGTCCTAAATTATGTAACTAATGTTTGGACAAACAAATGGACAAATTGCCGTACACTGTGCAGTACAAAACAAAATTTGACAGTGTATATATGTATATCGCACACTGAAAACATAATGGCATTAAACAAAAATCTTCATTTTACAGTATGGCCGTTTTTAAATTTTTTAAATGTCACAAAGCTTTACTGACAACTATTACGGTTCCACATCGCCCACCAGAACATTAAAAAAATCTTAAAACGGCCATACTGTAAAATGAAGATTTTTGTTTAATGCCATTTATGTTTTCAGTGTACGATATTATTGCCCGTGACTGTACAAAGCTAAACTTACGATGAGCCACTTCTTGCCGTCGCGCGCGAAGACGGGCGGCTTGTCGGCGAAGTTGCCGGCGCCGGGCTGCGGGAGGGCCTTCGACGGCCCCTTGGCCGCCGCGGCCTTAAAGGGCGCGGGCCCGGTGCGCAGCTGCGGGTTCTTGTGCGTTTGCATGTCCGACGTCACCTTACGCAGGCCTATACAACAACAAGCAAAAGCGAATTGCAAAGTGTTTCCTTTTTTTCAAATCGCACCCCTAGATGAAAACCCCACTAAGTCAAGTTGAAGGTGTCGTTAGTTATAGTATAAGGTCAGAAAGTTGAGAAAGTAGCTAACTAAATGTTCGCATGTTATTTCGACTTAGTGGGGTTTTCATCTAGGGGTGCGAAATGTACAAATTGGGTCGAATTTTCAAATATCGTCGGTCGGACACATTAGTGGTACATTTCAAAATATTCTGATTTGAGTGATTGACGTTTAAGGATTTAAAATGTTCATATGTTACAGTAAAATCATTGGTTCTCTACTAGAATAATAATTAGACTTTTTGTGACGGATAAAAAAATCATTTGATTTGTACCATTAATGATTCGGAAATATCATCGAAATTTCCACCATTCTGCAACTCAAAACTCGTGTTTTCGGAAATGTTCCGGTAATTATTTCGACCGACTGTATTTACTTGTTCGTGAGGTCTTCGCCTTCTGAGGTGAATCGCTCGTAGCCTGGGCTGCCTGAGTGATCTTGAACGATCACTAAGGTTAAGCAACATACGGCGCGTTCAGTCCATGGATGGGTCACCGTCTATGACTAACGCTAGTGGCATTTTTTCCGAGCGATTCCGTGCTTCGCAAGGCACGTTAAGCAGTTGGTGCCGGCTGCCGTCGATAGATGGCAGTCGTTAAGCCAAGTCAGAGGCCTTAGGGCGGCTTGAAAACTTCTGACAGTAAGACCAGCCACTAGTCTTACAAGCCTCCACCAATCCAGACTTGGCCCCCGTGGTGGAGTATGGCCTGTACCTTCCTCAGGGAAGAGACCCGTGCCCCTCGGTGGGGACATAATGGGTTGATGATGATGAGGTCTTCGCCTAGTTACCATGGCACACGGAATCGCAAGTTTGGGACCAGGACAAGAGATTGTGTTGTTTAGATCTTTTAATTGTAGGTGTCATTATGTAGTCATTTTATCCAGGCGATACAAACAAATAAACCAATAAAAAAGTCACTTAGAATTACAAAAAGTCTAGAAATAAAGTATCAGTTTATTATAATATTTATATGAGTACAGACTCCAGCCTCTCAAATAGGAATAAGTCTAGATTATTCCAATTGTATTTTTAGTGTTCTCTGTGAGAAGGAAATAAATCAATTACAGTCTGTTAGTTTTAGAATATACCTCGGCTACTATCGGATAGAATCGGATATATTCGTGTAATAGAAATATCGGAACTAATATGACACACACAGTTTTATACAGAGCAGGATTACACTCGTGTGCTTTCGGCGAAAACCGAAGCCTACTCTAGAGCCCGAGGTATATTCTAAAAGCTAACAGACTGTACTTACTTATTTTAAAACAGTCTCACCATATGTACATTACCCAATGAATTCGTTTATAAATTGTATTAAACATGAGTACATTAGCCACGATCCTGACAGCTGTCTTTCACTGATGTGGTCTCTGCCTAGTGCCTACCCCTCAGGGATACAGGCGAGAGTTTATGTTATGGTTAGTTTTTACAACTTTTTACCAGCTTTTGTTAGTCATAAAAGATAAGCAGTCCATTAAAAAGGTTACAGTAAGTAAGCGGAGTAACAGGCGCGAGGCTAGTTTCCTAATTAAAACAAGAACGTCCTAGTCTATCAAATTACAAGGACCGATAGATAGATAGAATATTCTGATGACTGATGTGCTTAGCCATGCGACAATGCAGCTCATTATACGCTTCACAAGTCACAGTACCAACACACGATACGAATTGCCACAAAATATAGAACGTGTATTTATTAAGCAGAATAGGCCATGCGAACCGATTCTAAGAAAAGCAGGTGACAGTGACGTTTCAATAATTCACGGGTACCTACGGAAAAATAAAGCAAATTACATTCAATTGAAACGAATGCACGTACAATTGGGTATTTGACAGGATGTCAAATGAGTTACTTTTAAAACGGAATTTTGTATGAAAATACTTGCTTGTGACGTCACATTTCAGAGCACTCTTTTTATGTTTCATCTATTTAAAAATTGTAATAACTAGTAAATGATTAAAAGAAAGACATTTTCCGAATCATTTTGTAATTTTTGTTTTAATCGAGCATCTGAAATAATTTATTGTTGATAGTGTCAAATACCGTATTACATGTAAGGAAAAGAATAATAATAGAGAGGTAACCCGACCAAAAAAATTTTTTAATTAAATCCTAACTTACTTAAAATTATTCAACTTTTAAGCAGCCTATAATATATGATTCCACTGTAGGGCGCAGGCCTTCTCTCAGAAAGAGGATGGGGATTAGTCAGCACGCGTGTCCACCGCGGACTGGCGGTTTCAAGCGCTGAGTTATTGAATAGCTCAGACACTCAGGTTTTCTCACGAGGTTTTCCATCACCGTCAGCGAGTGGTATGGCTACTGTAACTTCACAAAAATCGAACCTGGGTCTCTCGCTTCAGAGTCCATTGTTCTACCCATTAGGCTATGGGATTCAACTAACCTCTGAACAATTCGGTCACATCTCACGTCGACAATAACAATAACTATATTTACATACAGGCACATACATTGCTCATAAGACTCAAAATATGTCCATGCCCCGTTAAAGTGTTTTAAACGCCGGGAATTTTATAGTGATAAAGCTTTTTACTAGAGCAGCAAAGTTGTTTAATTTAGAAAATTACAACTTAGTTACTTGTCTTCAAGAGTCAAAGCTGGTCGCAGTGAACTCGAACTATCGCGTTGATTTGCTGAAACACAAACTAGAAGTCGCTGTTTCAATGCCGACTAATAAAGTTAATCCATGTCTGATAGTTTCGAGGCTCCAGTGCAGAGGTTCGGTTACAGCGCAAAGTACTAATTTATCTTGAGGGCTCTCGGAAACTACGGTATAGTCACGAAGTAGCCCGCGCTCCAGTGTCGGATTTCCGTAAAATTCGATACTATAGTACTTGAGAGCTGTTTGCGTGGGAGGAAATTACCCTTTGGGCGTGTCGGCCCTTCAGCCAGCACTCCCTTTGATGTCATTGTAGCCAAGTATTGATTTTATAAAACTTATGATAATAAGAGGCCGCAATAGACCGAGTAATGAATACCCAGGATGGGAAACAGGATGAGAAAAGACATGAAATATTTATTTATTTTTGTTGAATTCCGTGGCCTCAGCTGGTGACTCAAACATTACACAATTTGGTCGTAGAGTTTATAGATTTTGCAAAAAGATTAAAATCTCGAGGTCGCGGAAAAAATAATTTCCTGAATTGACCTTATATTAAAAGCTGAATTCTAAGAATTCTTAAATTTAGGCTGGATGCACTTACGAACGTCTTAGTTAAAAAATACCTACTCTAATACTTTGACCTACTCTAATAGCTAACAATACCGCAGTTTTCAAGATTCGACAACAAAATATAACATATGCTAAATCACGAGAATAATGGCTCTATATTATATCTCCCCGCCAACTACACATCTAGGCCTAACTAAGATGTAGGCGTTTATCGCACTGCCTCATACATTTATTGTTTGGACTTATGTGCTTTTAGTTCGCCGATCTTAAAGTGAAAAGTAAAGAAATATAAAGTATCTTTATCTATCTATCTTAGACTAGCTTTCGCCCGCGACTCCGTCCGCGTGGACTTTAGTTCAAAATTTTGCAACCCCGTTCACTCCCATATCCTCGTGAGGCCCGACCTTGAAAAGAACAATTGATTTTGTGATCACTTGAAGACATTGAGCCTCACGAGGTTAAGGGTTAAATTTAGAAAAAAGGCGAAACACGTGTTCAATAAATTGTGTTGAAGAATATTTATTTTAAGTTTCAAGAAAATTAGACAACATTCTTTATACCTCCCATACAAATTTTGGCAACCCTTTTTGCCCCCTTAGGGGTTGAATGTAAAAAAATCCGGTCTTATTCCTTGCCTACATTATATTATATAGACCCTCTGTGCAAAATTTCAGCTTCCTAGGTCCAACGGCTTGGGCTGAGCGTTACGGTGAAAGAGCCGAAGATCTGGCTTGGTGGCGTGCCTTAGCCAATAATAATAATAACTTCCACACAACACAATCACTAGACCTGATCCCAAACTAGGATACCGTGTGCTATGGTACGTAACTAGCCAAGGACATTACAAACACCGAAAAACATCTAGACTGGGGCCATTTGTATAAGTGTACGGCAGCCCCATTGGCAATCGAACACACGACCTCTTTCTTAGTAACTAAGCACCGTAACAGCTAGACCAACGCGGCAGTCATAATTCCAGCGTTGGACTGACACCGCGTGATTATGATGATATGACTTACACTTTTCCGAGCGGTTTCGTGCTTCGCAAGGCACGTTAAGCGGCTGGTGCCGGCTGCCGTCGATAGATGGCAGTCGTTAAGCCAAGTCAGAGGCCGTAAGACCAGGCACTAGTCTTACGAGCCTCCACCAATCCGGACTTGGCCCCCGTGGTGGAGTTTGGCCTATACTTTCCCCAGGGAAGAGACCCGTGCCCCTCGGTGGAGACATAATGGGTTGATGATGATGACTCACTGCTAGTGATGTTCTCGCCCTGGTTGATCTCGGCGAAGAGCGCGCTGCGGTCGTCTACGCTGAGATTGGAGAAGTCGACGTCGGGCAGGACCGGCGGCGGCGGCGGCATGCCGCCCGGCGGCGGGGGCGGCGCGCCCGCGCCAGCGCCCTTGCCTGGAACAGACGCGGTAGTTCAGGACAGAACACGCTCGCGGTACCGGTCCAGATATACGTCGTTTACGGCAATAGTATTTTGTATGGACCGCCACCGGTACGGCGACTACGAGCGGGGCGTAATTAATCCATTACACTCTTGAGATCACTCTACACTGTATTTTTTCTGGCAGAGGTCGTTGCTAGTATTAAGCTCGCCTTTGCTAGGGCATCACAGTACGTAGAAAGCGCAGCAGAAGTAGGTATGTAAAAGCTAAGGTTTCCTCATGATGTTTTCATTCACAGTTTGCGAATGGTAGGTACGGCTACAAAATGTACGTGAAGTTATAGGCTCCCATGGAATGTAATAAACACATGCCTGAAAGATCAGGAATTTATGGAAGCCCAGAGAGCCACCTAAACTGGTTCCATGAGCTCAGCCGTTAGCGGGTCGAAGCTGATATAGCCATTAAAAATTAATCCGTTGAAAATATCGCCATACGATACGATTTATGCAAGAAAACGTTCTTAGGCTTATGCCCAGTGATTGTCTGGAAAAAAATCATAGCAAACGTAAAATAATTATTCTTCTATTTCAATTACGTAGAATTAGTATTGTTGTTGTTGTTGTTGTTGTTGTTACACTTTATTGCACAAAAGAAAATACATAATATGACTTAAATAACAGGTTTGTGATAACAACAATGTGCAAAGGCGGACTTATTTCTAAAGAAATTTCTTCCAGCCAGCCTAGAAATTTTGGAATGTTAAAAAAGAGAGTGGGGTAGGGCAGATGAAGTGGATAACAACTCTTAAGTAGGTATAAAAATAATAATAATAATAAACTACTTACAAATATACATACAACTTACATAAATGCCTACATAGATATAAGAACGCCAGAAATATATATCTAACGTTAGCACAAAAGTATATAATACTAAACTATACAATAATAAACATACATACGAATATATTACACAGACTACTATTATAAAGTTATATGAATACAATAAAATTATTTTAGGTTAGAGATATAGTGCTCTTTCAGTTTGCTTCGGAACTGTGACACAGTTGGACAATCCCTGATCGCTTTCGGCAGAGAGTTCCACTGGCGAGCAGAGCGCACAGAGAACGCGTTGAAGTAGAACTCAGTTAAATGATTTTTTAATTAAATTAATGTCAACGCACAAGCAATTATTTAGTTAATAGACTGAATAGTTTCTGGGAATAAATAGCAATGGTTACTGAAAAGAATACTCGCAGTCGGTACGCACAGTTAGTTACACCAAAGCATAATCAAAGCATAAGCAAATCATTACATAATATATACATTGTATATGCCCGTTACTTTATGTACATTAATTAATTAAGTCAATGATCATCATCATCAGCCATTTGATGCCCACTGCCGGATATAAGCCTCCCTCATTGGTTTTCAAGCTTCCCGGTCTTGTGAGTCGCATCCAGCGATTTCCCGCAGGGCTGCTTGCCAAATCAATATATTAATTTATTCCGTTACTTTATACCAATAAACTTTAGCCTTAATATTAACAAAGATGTTTTCCAATTTACTCAAACTTTCTTGTAATATTATGTGGGCGAAAAGAGAAACCCTGCCCGGCTCATGATATTGGGCGTATTGAATTAATTAATTAATTAATTAATTAGAAATTTATGAAATCCTTCAGGCGATTTAATTTTAGCTCATCGTTACAATCAAGTTGCCGGTTGTAAGTGCCCTTCGAGAATATCCTTCGTGTATCGGATGTTATAAAAAACTAACCCCCTTCCTAAAACCTACATGTGTATAGATAGATAGAATTTTCTTTATTGTACTCATATATGCATTATAGGTATAACATTATTTTTTTCAGAGGAATCATGCCTGTGACGTTAAAGGTTTAGGAGATATTGCGGTTAAATGTCGCATATTTTTAGTTGCATATTTTTCCAGAAAAGTATCCTGTCAAACTTATTAACTACACTCAGGCACAATTGACCGCTCACTTTAATTTTCCGACGTAACTTAAAATATTCATTAGGGAATGATTCGCACTCGCCATGACCACTCACGTAGTACCTTGATGCCGTGGGTATACCCTATCGAGCACGTTTGGGACAATCTTAAAAGGCGAGTGGAACCTATTCCCTAATTAATATTTCTAGTTACGTCGGAAAATTAAAGTGGGCGGTTAATTGTGCTTCTAAGTATATTTTCTTTATTTCATAACCCAGATCTCAAACAAGCGTAGCGCTGGTTTGTATAGGGTATTACATAGCTCCGTGCCATAAGAAAGCTGATAGTTAGCGTCCATAGCGCAAACGTTGTTGACATTTCCTTAGTCCAAATTAAATTAATTTCTCCGGAAAAAGTAATTTATTTTGGAGATGAATATTTTCTTATAAGGTAGGACGTCTAGTCTTTAACAACCTCTAACGCGAGTAGGTACAGGAAAGATGCCGTGACAAGAAAAATGTTCTTATGCAATGTCCCAAGCAATGGGCAATGGGCATTTACATGTGTGTGATTATTTTCTATACAAATTCAACACCAAAATTTAAAGTTTCTCTTAATATTTCCGCACTTTAAGCCCTGAAACGATTAATTTAGAACACACATTCAGAGTGTACTCGACAGCATTGCCTCTTCAACGCTACAGACTTCTAATTCATGCGAATTAACCGGGAGGGGAAATAATATCAAAGGATTAATCTTTTTAATTTGTAAACTTTTTTCGTGTTCATTCGCAAAAGTATCTACAACGGGTGGGTACACAAACTAGCATTCGCTTTATTATCACATGACTATATCGATATTTAAGATTGTAAAAAAAGCGTATACTTTTGATAAATATGGCATGAGGGTTTGCTATCTACATAGTAAAATTACAGACATTTAAGACATACTTTTGTTATGCTACTTATACTTTGTTTTTGATTGGAAAATCTAATACTCGTACACAAAATTCTCATGTCTCAATGTTAGTGCGCATACTCCTCCGAAACGGTTTCACCGATTTTCATGAAACTTTACATGTATATTCAGTAGGTCTGAGAACAGGTGGTTATCTATTTTTCGTACCCGTCTGGCAAAACAACGTTTGCCGGATCAGCTAGTTTGACAGTAAAATTACAAAGGCCCTGTGTTACTATGTGTTATTGTTATTATTATTTATTATGATCCATTTGTCTATACTTGACATTTTTTTCATTATCAAAAACCTTTTGCGGTAGAGGGCTCGAATTTTCTGATTATTTTTTTATTTATTTTATTTTATTTTATTTTATTAGGTTTTTGATATATTGTCGTTTAAAGTCTGAGAAAAATGTCAAGTATAGACAAATGTATCATAGATACTCCAACAGTATTTTTAGTATGTGTTGTGAGTTTATGAACATAATGTGCGAACGCAAAAGCACTCACCAGACCACACCAGGCCAGTGGTGTGATACTGCTTGACGTAAGCCTGGAGCTCCGACAGCAGCTGCACCCAGGCGCGGCACCACTCCACGTGGCGCTTGTCCTTCTCTTTCCAGTCCTTGAGCACACGATTGGTGTAGAACTGGCCGGCGTCGTTCATCTCCTTGACGTAAGGCGCCGGGGTAGGGGCGACGGCCACCCATCCCAGCGCGGGAACGCTCTCGGAGATCGCCGACAGGTGGTTGAAGAAGGGCGAGGCGCGGCTCTTTTCGCGGTAGGCCTGGATAGCCGCGATCTGGTCGGAGGTGGGCTTGAGGAGCGTTTGCTCCTCGGCTTGCGCCGGCTTGCCGCGCGATGTCGCCAGCTGGATGTAGCGGAGCTGCGCCCTGAGGGGTGACGTGGCGCGTTGGGGATTAATGCAGAATGTATTTATTAACGCTGGATGCAAGCCGCTTCCAACCGGTCTTTTTGGAAATCCATGGAGGAGACCTATGTCCAGCAGTGGACTTCTTGTGGCTGAATGATGATGATGATGATGTATTTATTAAAAGCTAATAGAGGAGCAGCAAATTCACAAGTCAACCTCAACGAGGTTGGTGAACGATCCACCCTAAGGGCCAATTTCTGAATTGAACATTTTCGCTATATAACTACTTAACTGTAGTGCTGTCTCGTCAAATATATCAGAAAAGAGCGTGACAGATCGTTACTTAAGCATTTACTTAGTGAAAATCCTCAACACAGTAACCGGCCCTAAGACCTCTAAGCGACGTGATGAACGAAGTAGTACTTACTACTATTTCTTAATAGTAGTAAGTACTACTGATGAACGAAGTAGTACTTACTACTATTTCTTAATAGTAGTAAGTACTAATGATGAACGAAGTAGTACTTACTACTATTTCTTAATAGTAGTAAGTACCTACTACTTCGTTCATCAGGTCGCTATATTCTAGCTTGTAGAATTATAGCCGAGTCAAGGCATGTGCCCAGAAGAAAGGTTTAACGGTAGGAAAAATCATCCTAGCTCTTCGGCATTCAGGGGTATACAGAGACCGAGCTATGCTACTCATCACCAACGCATATAGCGTAGACAAATTATGTAAAGACTCCTCCTCTTGTAGCACTAAGATACGTACAACTCTGGCGATTAACTATGCACACTGCGAAATAGCTTTGTCATTAAATATGAGCTAGGCTGACGGTCGACTACAACGTATATTAGATACAAGTTATATTTAGGGAAGATTGTGCGTATAATATATTTTTTTAACAAAAAGAACCGACTTTAAAGACTACAGGACTAAAAACTGTAGGTATTGTGGAGATATAGTTTGGAGCCGGTGCCAAGTTACAGGACTGGCACCTGTGTGCTAGCACATACATTTTGGGGCACCGACTCCAAAATATTATACGATTTTTTGGGTATATCACTTAAAACTCCGTCAAATTGTGTTTTCCGAAAGCAAATCTACGAGTCACTATAAAAAAACACGCAAATCGCTTCTTGAACCGAGTGCGCCTTTGAAATTTGGAGTTCCCTTGATTTCTCCAGGATCCCATCATCAGATCTAGACACGGTGACTATCGAACCACCTGTGAAGTATATCCTTTAAAAAAACCGATTCGGGGTCGCCCACCGAAGGTTCCGTACTCGCAGTGTTTGACCGAACTTCAAAGACATATTATTATTGTTTAATTACAAATGTATAGTTTTCAGACTTTTCCCTGTACATATAAGTAGTATAATACAGTATTACTTGCAAAATTTCATTGTTCTAGGGTTAGCCCTATCTTATCTTAGGATAATGCCCTGTGAATTTAGATTCCCTTGAGTGTCAAACTATAAAATATAGTTTCTTTTTTTACCCTCTTTAGAAGTTTGATTTGTTCACAGGCTCAAGGGAGCGTATCGACTCGATACCTCCACGTGTTCCCGAGGTAAAGGGTATTGACAGGCAGACGCACGGACAACAAAGTAATCCTACAAGCGCTCCGTTTTTACTTCCGTACCCAGTAAGATCTCGACGAACTGAGAAACTCCTCTTTTTTCTAAGTCGGTAAAGAATAACATAACATTTACATACATGCACATACATTGCTTCTGGCCCCACACTAGGATATCATGTGTCGTGGGAACCAGAAACAGCGACGTCACAAACATGTAAACATCCAAGACCTGGGTTTTTTTGTCAGCAGCCGGGATTCGAACCCGAGACCTCTCGCATGGTAGTCAGTTGCGCTTACCGCTGCGCCACAGAGGTCGTCGAATAAAAAGAATACATATTCACTCACTGGAAGGCGGCGTTGACGAGATTGGCGTGTGTAGCGACATCACCACCGATCTGCTGGGAAAGATCGAGGTACGTCCGCAGGGGACCCTGTAAACAAAATTAAATATCGGAGTTTTTAAACATGCCTATGCAAAGTGTTGAATAAAAAAAAAAGCATTTTACTTTCAATGGAGAGACGATGTCAAAGGGTTATTTGTGATAACGATTCTTCTCTGCTACTAATACTGTCATAATATAACCCAGAGGTTCCCGAACTTTTTTTTTCTTGTGGACTACTTTCAAAATTTTACTATTTACGGTAGACCGCTGCTACAATAGTAAATAGCTGCTACAATTCTACTGTATTCCCAAAACTCCTAAAAATATCACCTTAAATTGGGGTTGTTAAGAGAAAAAAAAGTAGCACATTTTCTTGTCCTATTTATTAAAATAATAATTGTGGTTATACCAAATTATGAATATTTATTATTATAAGCCATCAGAAATTGACGTTGATAGGTGCATAAATTCAAGCCCAAATTTTTGTTCTTTAATATGAAAACCAGAAATTTTTTCGTGGAATCTCACAACTTGTGAACCCCTGTTTTCTTTTCACGTCTACGTGGACCCCCGCCGTGTGGTCTCCTGTGGACCCCTGGCGGTACACTTGGACCACTTTGGGAACCCATGATACAACCTGTCGAAAAGTTATTCCAGTAACGTGGTACAAAAACGCTTCATATAAATAGGAATCAACCAGCGACTCCACCTGTAGCGAGTTACGCCTTTTGACGTATGAAGCTTATCAACGTTTGAGTTATTTTATGAAATAATGGTTATGTGTAGTAATTTGAAACTTTTTTTTTTATTAGATGTTTCTGTGTATTTATTGTTTATTTATTTAACTTTTATTTCTTTAGAAACAAAACAAAACCAGCCTGGTCTACCTCACTGGATTAATTGACAATCAATATAATTTATTCTATGTAATGTGGGTGATATTAGTGAGTATTAAAAGCTATTTTACGTGTGACTACGTTTTACCAAGGAGAATTAAAGAATTCTCCTTGGTTTTACTCATTGGGCGTTCCAAAAAGTACAGGACTTGTATTGCATTAAAACACAAGTTATTATATCTATATTAATAATTTCGTTCGGGTCTACGGTAGACTCGAACGATATGCACACCAAATGAAAGAGCGTAATAAAATAGTTGATCTGAGTCGACAACATATGGGCGGAAAATTCGTATTATCGAGCAGCATCAATACAAAAATTATTAAATTCAACAATGGAGTTGCTAAGTAAACATGTCAATGTCATCATTGTTGTGTTAGTGTCACAAGTTTTCATTGTGAACTGTTATGGCCGGTTTGCATTATTTTAGTGTTTAGGAGAGGGCTATAATACAATTAGAGAGGCAAGTGCATTAGTACATTACTAGACGTTCGAGTGAACGTTTATATTTCTTCCAGTAGAGTGTCACTTCGTCGACGTCGCGAAATATGCGCTATCCTACTCAAAATACTATGAGTTTTAATGGAACACATAAGTAGGTAAGTTTGATAATTCGAGTTATTGAAAACAACACGCACCCGTCACGGGTCACTTGCGCACTCTCCTAAAGTTCTCACTAAATTTTTAGTTTATACACAGATAAGTAACGAGGATAGTAACGCGCTCAGGTGTTACTGGATAGAACAATAGAAACTTTCTAAAGAAAGAAAGAAAGAAAGAAAGAAAGAAAGAAAGAAAGAAAGAAAGAAAGAAAGAAAGACAGAAAGAAAGAAAGAAAGAAAGAAAGACAGAAAGACAGAAAGAAAGAAAGAAAGACTGAAAGAAAGAAAGAAAGAAAAGTTATTTATTTGATACTCAAAACAAAACAAAAAAACACACACAGAATGCGTACAATAATAAAAAAATAACACAAAGCATAAAAAGCGTAAAAAAATAAACTGTACAACATGAAAATAATAATTTACATTTACATATTTACTAAAACTTTCGTAAGCACAACACATTGTAAACTTTTAGTCCGGATTTACTTACGGGTGTTGTTATATCGGAAGAGTCCGACCAGGTTTCGTCCGAGTGTGAGACGAGCAACCGACGACGCGAGCTCCGTCTCTGCTCACCATGATTAAGCTCTGCGAATCGGAGCGAAACCTGGTCGGACTCTTCCGATATAACAACACCCGTAAGTAAATCCGGACTAAAAGTTTACAATACATATTTACACTTACATAAAGGCACATACATTGCTTCTGGCCCACACTAGGATACCCTGTGTCGTGGGAACCAGAAACAGCGACGTCACAAACATGTAAACATCCAAGACCTGGGTTTTTTTTTTTGTCCCCAGCCGGGATTCGAACCCGGGACCTCTCGCGTGGTAGTCAGATGCGCTAACCACTACGCCACAGAGGTCGTTAAAGGTTGAGCCCCCAAAATGGGCCCGATTCAACATAATGTTGCAACAGAGTGTAAAGTAAAGCACTCTCCTAAACACTAAGATAAATAATCTAAACCGGCCCTTTGATCTAATTTGTTAACTTCATGGTGTGTGGAATACCGTGGCATCCAAAAAGGTTATTATAATCTGTGCCAACTGAGAAGGTGCAGTAAGTAATCTGTGGTGTTTTTCATTGGCGGGAGCTCAGAAGAAGGTCCTTCTTCTGAGGGCGGGAGGGAAGACAATAATTTGACATTGAGTTTTGGAAGGGTCTGAAAAATAGTAAGTCATAAATTGATCTTTATTGTTTTGCTTAGTTAGGTACCAATAAACTTATTGAAATGAAAAAGCCACTAGATAAGAAAAATACCAAAAATTAAAATGATGAAGAAAAACATGTGGTCAATACAAAACTAAAAGCTGTAAAGCCAAAGAGAGGGAGCTGTTTTTAGTTGATTAGCCAAGTGGATTCTACGTCTCATACGTCATTAGATTCACTAGCTCTTAACTAAATTCAATGCTGTTAAGTTTATGAAGGAAGCTCATTTAGTTAGTAATTTGTGATGAGGTACCCATGACACAGTTATGATAAGTATCCGATTTTCGCCTTGCATTCCTTCGTGAGTAGCCAGAACATGTCCAAAAGGGCAAGATTGGCTATCCGTAATAGTGTGCTGGTTCCAATACTGATGTAAGCATGGTAGCGAGATTTGGGTATGGCAGAAGTCAGAAGAATCATGAAAGTAGGATTAGTGCAGTACAAATGAGATCCTTAAGAAATATGTGTGGTGTTACTTTGAATGACAGAATACGCAATAGTGTGATCAGAGACCGAGGATGTAGAGAAAGAGGATGTAGTGAGTGACTAGAATTGAAAAAAGGAATGTTGCGTTGGTTTGGAGATGTGGAGAGGATGAACGAAGAAAGACTGACAAAGCAAATATATCGGGCGAATGTGAGTGGAAGGGCCGGTAAGGGACGCCCCAGTTGGACATACTTCGACCCAATAGGGTATGTATTAGCAAAGGGCAAGATGAAAAGTACCCGAAACCGATGTGGGCACATGCAACGACTAATGGATGTCGATGAAGCGAAAGTGATTTGTCAGGATAGTGGCAGGTGACAGTCCGTGGTCTCTGCCTACCCCTCTGGGATACAAGTGTGAGCTTATGTATCTGAATGTATTAAGATATTTATATCTATTGGTGGTTGATAAATACAGAGGCGTCACCATATAAAAAAACATAGTGGAATATTATTTTACGTCTTCATTTTACCCGAGCAAAGCCGGGTTTTCGTCTAGTTTTATTTATATTTTTTATTTAATTTCTTAGTCACTTCTATTTTCTATAAATATAATGTCACCCAATCTAATATTGATGCATATTCCTTATTGTATCGGAATAGGCAGCTGTCGGTGTAGCCCACATTGGGCATATATGAACCGTTATCTTGTTACGTAATATCTTGTAAACAGTAGCTTACACGTGTTTATCCGTGTCTGTGTGTGGTGTGATGTCGAATTGATGAGTTGTATCGGGGGCTAAGGGTTCAGGAACGCGTCGATACAGAATGACAAACGACCTGATCCGGCCTACTTTGAGAGGAATTACGTTTCAGAGCAGAGAAATTGCTTATAGCAACCCACCCAATACGGTTTATCGCCCACATAACCACTTATAGTTTATAATCAACATCGAATAGACAACATCATGGCAATGTACTCCAATATGAATCCACTAATTGATCGTTAATTAGTTCAGGCTCTACATGCATTTTCCCTTTATAACTAGAGGGGTTATAAACTACCAAACAACAAGCTTCGAACAATGTTAAGTAAATTTAATTTTGGTCGGGAACGGACGCCTCGGGGGAGATACGGTGTTAAAAAGGTCGCGCTGTAGATAAACAAAAACTTCCGAATTGTTAAAATGAAACTTGACAGGGTTGAAGTTTATACGGACATCAAGCTTAGAAAGTTACCTGATTTAGTATTTTCGCTTTCACTTGTCAAAGTGAGTGGGGTGAATTCTTGAACTGTTTTAGTTACTAAGGGGTGTGTAAATCAACATACGGATTCGCGCATAAACACACATATATACACTTGTTGTTTGTGTTTCAGGTAGGAACATGTAGTACAACACCATTTATGTTTTAAGGAAGTATTTAATTGCGGAAGACAATAATTGCACATGAAAGATAGCTATGATTGTTATTTGGACATTTGTAAAGTGGAAATTACATTTTATCTAATTAGGTGTTTAGCGAAGATGGTCCTGACGATTACTTGGCTTCGCTATTAAAAACTTATAGGTACTTAAACTTAATAGTGGAACTTTCCTTAAGTAGTCTGGCAAGTTCAACGGTTTGCGGTAATGTGATTCTCGATTCAAAGTGCTTTGTACTGCACGAGGGAACGACTCAGCTACTCCCAGTTCACTCCGATGCTATATTATAATAACAAAATAAATACATATGCAGCTTTCCCCTCTACTATCTTATACGTTTTTTAAATAATAACAATAAACTCACGCCCGCCCCGAGGGGGTAGGCAGAGGCACCAATCACTAGAACTGGGCACACGTTTTGCCGAGTTTATTATTACCTTTTTTAAACTGGTGATATAATCCTATTTGTAGGAATGGATTCTCTATCGTAATATCAAAGAGATGCAAAGAGAGATGAATCAATTCCCGGTATCTAAACGGAAGTAGATTTCTGGCGGAAAGCAAAGACAGGAATCAATGGCGTTCGATCACCGTCCACTTCGCGATGAAAGAAAAATATCTCTCCATTTTTATTTGCCGGAAACATAGAAACTTTCTATGAGTGGCAGCATTTATTCTGAATTAGTGTTATTTTCATGTTGTACCATAGATTAATAATAATTTATTTTGAGCTTTGCATTAGAGCGGTCTAAACTTAGATTAGATTAGAACTCTTTATTGCATACACCAGAAAAACAAACAAATACATAAGGTAATAATATAAATATAAGTTAGATGGTGATGATGTCCTCATCGTGATCCGTAAACAGCGTCGACATGCCATGTAACAGGAAATTAAGTATTTTTTCATATGTTTATCCTAATTTACTAACGGCCCTATTTATAAAAACAAGAATACTGTAAAATCAATCTAATACTCCGTTTATTTAATTTGTGGCTACACTTCTTTTCTAGTAAAATCTCTACCACAGACAATTTTAATCGGCGGTTAATGGTGATAAGACCATTACTTTCTTGAATAAATGCCGCGTTTAGCTACCTAATGTTTAGCACAAGTTTTTGAGGGGACGAATTAACTAGAGTTAACCGGCATTTCACAGGTGGCCACGGAATATCTTAGACCCGGTCTTTGTTCACCATCAGTCGTGAAGGGTCAAGTGTTAACCCGTCCTGATTAAATTATACATACATACATACATATTGTCTGCTTCATTGATCTACGTGGTCTTGGTTCCATTGTTAATGGAGGCTGCCGTACCTAATTTGTAGAAATGGACTGAGGCTGGGGACTCGTTTTTAATTTCCTTATCTTGCCTGGACACGCTAGCAGGGTATAATAGTACTAGAACCTTTTTTAATTTAACCAAAAACAAAACAATTCGGAAATCAAATACTGGAATACCTTCGAACAACCTATAACCAAACTTCCTGCTTTGACAATTGGCACAACAAGGAAAGTTTAGCCAAGTTCTCATCATAACACAATATTATTTAGTTTACAGTACTACCACATTATGGTAACTTTTAAATTAATATCGGACAAATCGTCACCAGCAGGCGGTATATTTTTGTAATTAACGACGGATGGCTACCCCTCCAACAATCAAACCCCTGCCTTGGTAGCTACAGTGTAGATCTCATCTTGAGTTTGAGCAAGGTCCACTTCTCACAAACCTGCGAACAACTTTAGGCGACTACCAAACTATATACTCCCGGACACATCTATCGGCCCACCTAGTGTTTTAAGTTTTGACGGTCCCTAGCTAAAAATAAATGTTAGGTGGAGCAATAAGATTTTATGCAGTTTTGAAGCTGATTTGGTAGAGCTGGTTGACCAATAAATCAGCTTCAAAACTTATTACTCCACCTAACATTTATTTTTAGCTAGGGACCGTCAAAACTTAAAACACTAGGTGGGCCGATAGATGTGTCCGGGAGTGTAGTACTTTCCTGCCCTTTCTGATCATTTCTATTTATTTCAGGTTTGATCTTCAAAGTTCAAATTTAGAGCTAATCTCTTAAGAACGAAACACAACAACGCTGTGGCGATGGCGGTCCATAGGTAGGTCTTACGTCATTTACTGCAGAAATTTAATTATTACAAAACTAAATTTACCGCTTTCATCCTTTGAACGTCTTGTGCCATAGGAAATCACTCACCTGCAGCAGATCCTGGTAGCCGTTGAGACTCATGTTGTCGGTCTCCTCAAAGCGGACTTCCTCGGGCGCCGGCAAGGACGCGGGGGAGGGAAGCGGGGTGGGGGAGCCCTCGCGCAGCACGGGTAGCCTCTCGAGCCGTGACGTCACGCGCTCAAGTCGCTCGATCAGCGCTTCGAGCTCCGCTGCTGGGCACTGGGCGCCGGTCGGGGCGTCGGCTTCGCTGCCTGATGACAAACGTGACTTGGGTTATTCACTAACTAGCTGTGCCCCGCGGTATTACCCGCGGTTCATCGATTTTGCCATGGGAATAAGATATTTTCCCGCGTTAAAAAGTAGCCTATGTGTTAATCCAGGGTGTCAGCTAACTCCATACCAAATTTTATTAAAATCACTCCAGCCGTTTAGACGTGAAGAAGTAACAAACATACACACTCACAAACTTTCGCCTTTATAATATTAGTGTGATTACTGGGTTACATACTGATTGGGTAGATACTGTTAAGGAAGTGGGATAGATGTCTTCTGAACAGCTGTATTTACTCGTGACCTTCTGGCCGTGTCAACAGATGCCGAAGAAGTTAATAAATTACTTATCGCCACACATCTTTTATTATGGGACCATCTTTATGTTCTATGTCCGTGCTATTCGGCTTGCTAGTAAAATGCGACCTCAATAATTCACTTCGAAGTAGTACAGTCAACAGCGCATCAGCCTTTACACAGTTATGTTACGGGCAACTTTACAAAGTTAACCTGCCGTCGTTAGGTTAGGTTAACCAAAGTTAACCCAAACCTAACCTAACCCTACCGTAATTACGAATTACATAATTTGAAGGAACTCCGCCAAAAACATAGGACCCAGCAAAACATGTACGTCTTGAAAGAATAAATAATTCATCAAAAAAATATGTAAAAGTCAAACAAGAACCCTTTCAATGTTGTATTTCTACAAACACGTAACGAAATACAGACGCCTGTCAGATACCTATATTCCGATATGTCATATTTGACACGATATCCAATTACGGTTGAATGAGTAGGAAAACCATAACTGAACGTATAAGAGACTAGGGCGCTCGCGAGCAACGCAATGTTGGTGGGCAATATCAATAGACTTACAGGAACATTGACGGCTTATCCTTAAATTCGTCGGAAAAGGTAAACAAATACTATAGCCAGCGCCTACCATTACATAGCAGTAGGTAGGCGTACTAGTAGGCAGACTTCACTTGCAACGTAATTTGCAACACCCTCACACATCCTTTCCTGGAATTGAAAAAGCCGAGCGTGCCATCTCTTTGCCACAGTACATCATTAGTGTACTGTTATATTAGATTATGTTACATTAATATAAAAATCTCGTGCCACAGTATTTGTTATCGAACTCCTCTGAAACGTCTTCACCGATATTCGGTAGGTCTGAGAATAGGTCGTAAGCTAATTGATATGGCAAAACAACGTTTGCCGAGTCAGCTAGTTTTATATAGAACTTTACCGCCGGGCATATGAAATCCGGTATTTTCGCCAGAAGCCTTATTTCACTGCTTTAAGAGGTTGGCGAGGAGATAAACAGTTTTAACTTTTAAAAAATATTCGGCTACGAGGTTGGTTGAGTCAAACTATATGATAATATTATATGCATATAACAAATAAAACATAAATAATAAGATAACGCGGTAGAACTCTTTAGATAAAATGTAGACGAACATTGAATAACTTGCATACACATGAATTTATTTTGTAAAGGTTTGAAACAAAAATCAATAACCTTCCCTAAGGTATACCTATATCAAATTGAAACCTATACAGACTTATCTAATATGTAAATTCGTTGGGAACGGTATTGTTTGCGATGACGCAAAATAAAATAACCATGTCAAAGTAGAGATGGGTCAGGCAAATTAATTTTTCTACATGAATCTAGGCGGTCAGAGTGCGCCAGGCCAAGTTGTCGGAAGGCCTGCGCAATCAATATTATACAGTACTAGCTTTCGCCCGCGACTCCGTCCGCGTGGACTTTATTTAAAAATATTGCAACACCGTTCACTCCCTTAAGGGTTAAATTTAGAAAAAACGGCGAAACACGTGTTCAATTAATTGTGTTGAAGAGTATTTATTTCAAATTTCAAGAAAATCAGACAACATTTTTTATACCTCCCATACAAATTTTGGCAACTAATTTCGCCCCCTTAGGGGTTGAATTTAAAAAAATCCGTTCTTATTCCTTGCCTAAATTATATATAGATACTATGTGCAAAATTTCAGCTTCCTAGGTCAAAAGGCTTGGGCTGGGCGTTGATGAGTGAGGCAGTCAGTCAGGACTTTGAATTTTATATATATATAGATAATTGTACACCAAAATTGGAGCTCTTACGACCCTTTTCTCTACGCAGTCAATTGGGTATTTGACAATATGTCAAAAGAGTCACTTTTAATACGGAATTTAGTACGAATATACTGGCTTATGACGTCACATTTCAGAGCGCCCTTTTACGTTTGATCTATTTAAAAATTGTAATAACTAGTAAATAATTAATAGAGATACATTTTTCGAAACCTTTTGTAATTTTTGTTTTAATCTAGCATAATGAAATAATTTATTGTTGATAGTGTCAAATACCGAATAACAGAATGGGACTGAAAATTGGCAGAGTTAATGTTACTTTTCAAAACTTGTTCTACATTACAGCCATCGAATACTTAGCACTCACTGACCTACCATCTTCATCTTAAGTCTAGAGTATTTCTAATTGAGTATTTTTTATGATAAAATTGAAAATTTAACAAAAAACATCAAAAGTTGTAGGATAAGCCTAGTGAATAAATTATGTATATAGTAAATAAAGTAAATATTAAATATGTAAACCTTTATGGAAATAAATATCTTTTTACGAACTCTGTTTTAACATAATAGTAACCGAAAGGCAAGTTATAAAAGGTAATTTACGGCAGTGTATAATTTTTATATGTAAAAAAAAACACTTCTAATACCGTATAGGCAAAGAACTTGACAGAGATTAAAAAGTATTTTTTTCAAGATGGGCCCGTTTTTTACATTTATGTTTTGGTGGAATTTTTAGGTACACTAATTACTAATGGCTTACGCCTCTGTTCTAGACAGTTTGAGAACTTAATTAATTTTACCAATCGTAGGTACTATGGATATTCGGATAGACATTATAGAATTGTAAGCTAATAAGGAAAATACCGATCACTTCGCCATAAGGGTCTCTATCCACAGCATCGACTTCCTCAATGCGGGTTGGAATTTGCGCTTCGAACACTGATATAAGATTCCGAATATCATTCATGCGCGATTTCCCACTTTCCATCGTGAATCACTAACACCAATTTAAACACCAATAAATTTTAATATATCCAAGTGAACACTAACACAACTGATATCGGATTGACTTATGAATTTTACATTTACTATCAACGAAACTGGAAAGATAACGCGATAACGATAAGAAAAGCAATTTCGCTTTAAAAATCCGATGATATCATCGGGTGAAGGAAACCTACGTGGGGAGGGATATAGTTACAAAAGAAAATTGCACCCGCCCTAAAGGTAGCATCTCTTATACCACACGAGAGAATTAGATAAAGAATCGCCCTACCCTGCTCTCACGTAGCGGAAGAGAAGGGGATGGCGCGAGTCTTTGTCTATTCCCGCGCACGGCACAGAGATCATGTTAAGGGGGTAGTCCTTTTAGAGAGAAGCACACGACGAAAACAGAGGACAAGCAATTCGACTATAAATTTCTGTGAGAAACAAACAAACCTAGTTGGCTGTACCTAGGGCTGTAAACTGCGAGCAAATACGAACTGATGGGCCATATACCGGCCAAATTTAGTACTAAACATAATTCAAGCCCTGCTATATTATTGTTTCTCGGTTTATTATCCTCTAACACAGAGGAACGAGGAGCGTTAAGCACAGTTGAAGATTTCAACGTCTATAAAGTCCCCCAAACTCTGACCCTGTTAAGCCTCATTGGACGATTTCGTTTTATGTTTCGCCATCTTGCGGTCCTTAAAACACCCTTTAATAGATTTACGTTTCACTGGTTTGATGGTTGAGATATTGTAAATCGATCGCATATTCATCATAAGCTCGATGAGGCGAGGATAGCTCTGCTATCAAGATGACGATGGTAATTTGCAGTCTTAAATGCAGATCAGATAGAAATATTGGTCCTATAGTTGCATGCAACAATGTTTCGGTTACCTTGCAGCCTGTGCAGTGACAAACGGTAGAACATAAATACTGTCAGGTTTCGAAAAATAATCCCGTAGAGAAAAGAAGGCGTTGCAACTTACCCATCTAAGATTGTGTCGTATAACAGTCACAAAGACGTTTGTCGTGACGATACACGAATTAAGAGCGGGTAATGTTAGCAACACTGGCTGACAACCATAAGGCAGGTAGACGAATAAAAAGGGAAGCGAATGTCAAAGGAGAAAAAGGTTGACTTTGCGCGTGGCGGGAAAAGGAAGAGGTAATGTGGAACCGAGGAGACTCTGGTGAGTGCTTCTTTGTCTCCCAATCGGAGGATTACCCTTTAGTTACAGTTGGATTCGCTCGTAGCCTGGGCTGCCTGAGTGATCTTAAACGATCACTAAGGTTAAGCAACATACGGCGCGTTCAGTCCATGGATGGGTCACCGTCTATGACTAACGCTAGTGGCATTTTTTCCGAGCGATTCCGTGCTTCGCAAGGTACGTTAAGCAGTTGGTGCCGGCTGCCGTCGATAGATGGCAGTCGTTAAGCCAAGTCAGAGGCCTTTAGGGGCGGCTTGAAAACTTCTGACAGTAAGACCAGCCACTAGTCTTACAAGCCTCCACCAATCCGGACTTGGCCCCCGTGGTGGAATATGGCCTATACCTTCCTCAGGGAAGAGACCCGTGCCCCTCGGTGGGGACATAATGGGTTGATGATGAAATGAACAGTTGGATTGGGGTCGATGACCGGAAGTTAGAGGAGATAGTGTTATTTTACACTTATCTTTCTGCGTTTAGCACGTTGTACCTACCTATGGAACCTCGTTAGGTACGAATCCCTTTATGGAGACGGTTACTGCATACTTTTTTCGGTCGGTTTTAAGGAGATAGTGTTATTTTACACTTATCTTTCTGCGTTTAACACGTTGTACCTATGGAACCTTACGTATCCCTTTATGGAGACGGTTACTGCATTTTTTTTTTTCGGTCGGTTTTACGGCAGTGGGTGAGTCCGTTAAATTGCGTAACGCGTTTTATACCCACCTACCTGTTGTTTTCTGACTGTACCCCTAGGGGTTAGACTGACGATCGTGGCCACGACCCTCATGACTTTGACGCACCCTCATGACTTTGAAGCACTTTGAAAAATGCGTGTGACTTGATTTAATTTTATGATCTATTTGAAAAATGCGTGTGACTTGATTTAATTTTATGATCTATTTGAAAAATGCGTGTGATTCGATCTATTTGATCGTTCGTTTTTTTTTTGCGCCGGACAACCGCGAATTAAATTTTTTTGTATCGGTTATTTACGGTTTCTTTATAAAGTTGGCATCACTGAACTGGGTACATTACGTTCCAACTTACGGAATATTTTATCCTTCCAATCTATTACGGCTGATATTTTCCAGTATGTTTATTCTAAGTCTCAATTATATTTGGTTTTGGAAATGAATATTTGGTTTATTTTTTTCCCCATTATGTACCTATGTCGAAACTGGGCTTACTTTTTGTATTAAGATGGCACTCTGATGCGTTCGGTGGGTTGCTAACTTTATTTAAGTATGTGTGCCTTTGGATATGTACCCACCTTATGAATTAAGTATACGTAAGGTTGTCAAATAAAGTTTATTCTTATTCTTAAGAGGATTATAGAACGTAAAATTTAAGCATGAAACTATGGGTAACTTTCGTCGCTCGATATCGTTTTTAGTGCATATTTTCACTGGTTACTTTTCCAGTTTGAATATTATGATTGTAAATAAACAGATTTTTATGAAATATTGCTTGTTTAATTAATTCTGGCGATGAAGAAAAGTTAGTATAGTGTTGCAGTTACGAATCGATTCGTGATCTCAAAAGTAGTCTGTGACAGACTGATGTCAGTATGTAGTTCCCTCTTAACCTGTGGTCGTGATCCTTTCCCGCCATTTGCAAAGAGAAAAAAAAAATGGTTGCCGAATGTCGAAAACATTTTTCAATAAGTTTGCAGAGCCGAAATGAGTTGTGTTTCGATGTTTGCACCACTAATTTAGTTCGAAATCTTACTTATAAAGTGTGCTGATGTACTAGTTTGTGGCCAGATGGCAATTATTCTTGCTAAAGACCAAAACACATTTGGTGAGTACTCTGCCGTCACTTTGTTAAAATCTTTCCAGTATTTTCATACAAACAAAAGTTAATGTTGAGTTTGTTGCTTTGCTTTCAGCCGGCTACAGCTGAATAAGCCTCTCGGCCGAGTCTGATAACCGTATAAGAGGCGAAATCACAGTACTTACTGACCAATTGGGTTTTGGCCGGTGTATTTTGTGGTCTAATACTTTGTATCGTAAGAAGGTAAATATTGTTATGTTTTCTTGGACGTAGTGATGTTCCGTGCGGTAATTTAAGTGCCTCATCTATGTATTCACAGCCATGATCACTATGGAGGAAGCCTTGCGCGTGCGCCTAAAGTTACGACATGAAAGGCTGTTACTACTTCTTAACAAAGCTCACGCGATGTTTCAAAATGAAGCAAGTGTGCCGGAGGAGGAATTTGTGAAGTTGAAGTTAGATATTAAATTGTCAGTGGAAGCCTTAGAAACGCAGACTTCTTAGAAAAGTGTCCAGCTACAAATATTGATATTACAACCTACATGGAAGACCAGCTAAAAGCAGAGGACATACTGACGTCGATGGAGACTCTGCAACTAACTAATCAGTCACACCAGCCTCAAGCGAACTTGTCAACCCGACTACCTAAGCTCGACCTAGTAAAGTTTAATGGAGATATGTTGAAATGGACTGAGTATTGGGACCTGTTTCAAGCAAACATCGGCAGTCGGCCTCTAACAAACGTAGAGAAGCTGTCATACCTAATGAGCACTCTGGAAGGCCGAGCTTTAGAGACTGTTGGAGGCCTGGACACAACCAATAGCAATTACGAAATAGCTGTGGAGATCCTACAAAACAGGTTTGGCTCGAGAAACCAAGTTATTGATGCTCACTACGAAGCTTTAAATAAACTGCCAAGGTGTGCCAACCATGCAAAGGACTGTAGGCGCACCTTAGACTCCATAGAGAAGCATCTCAGAGTTCTGACATCACTGGAAGAAAATGTGGAGAGCAACCAACTCCGGTTAGTAGTTATGAGCAAATTTCCTGAGAATACACTCTATCAGGTAAATCTGATGACTGGACAGGATCCTGCGGTCGCCAGCATACGATCAGCACTCGGCTCTGTTGTAGCAGCACTGGAGAAGTCTGAAGTTGTAAATTCAACAGAACCATCCCCGTCTACCAACTCCACAGCGGAACCTCAGGCTTCAACATCTGCATTGCATGTTAAGGCGATGAATAAACAGCAAAGCGGATGTATGCAGTCATCTCACATGAAAAGAAAGCATGTCAGAGAATTTACAGTGAGAAAGCGCCAAAAAGGAGTGTGTCTTCTGTAAAGAAGATCATTATAGTGACACATGTAGGGCTTACCAGACAGACTTTCAAAGGAAAGCTAGACTAAAAGGCAGATGTTATAGATGTCTTAACAACGGACATACAGCCAGGACATGTCAAGCCAATGTTACATGCTATTACTGCAAAGGGTCACATAATCTGGCACTTTGCAAGAACAGAGAAACCAGCAAAGAAAGAAAGAATAATACAATGGCAACTGCAATAGAGAATCAAGACGAAACACTCGACGGAGACAGCTCAAGCGAAAAACAAGTCCAATGAAAACCCCTTTAGGCCTGATTCTGGATTCTGGTAGCTAGAGGAACAACATCATAAAGAGAATAGCCTATATACTGCAGGTAAACCCAGACCGAGATAACCGCTTAATGATACATACCTTTGGAAGCGACAATCCCCATGGTGGACTGATTCCCTCTACAGAAATTAGTTTGATAACCAGCCTAGGAGTGGTTATAAATTTGAGATTGAACATTGCGCCCCCCGACAAAAGGACAGTTCCGAGAGTTGACATGGGGAACTTGGTAGATGTATCTGCAGATGACGGCAGTTTGGGTGATAAAATTTATGTTTGATTGGGAATGATCATTATTTCTCTCCGTTGAAAGAGCAATGGCTGAAGATTGGTACCAATAGCTTCCTTCAAGACTCCGACCTAGGATGGGTAGTATCTGGACCTATACAGGGTGAAAAAATCAGGCTGTAGAAGAGGAAAAGGAGGAAAATGACAACACATGAGGAGAAGGCCGTAAAGCATTCTAACGAAAGTGTGAAGTATTCAGATGGAAGGTATGAGAGGAAATAGCCATGGATAGCCTATCCATCGGACCTGCCTACAAATTTTGGTTTGTCATTCGGCTGGCTACGAGGTTTGTTAAAGAGAGCTGATGAAGACACATGCGCGTTTACAAGGCCGTTTGTAAACAATTGCACCATACTACATTTTGAAGCAAACTGGCAAGAGAGGACTACTCGTCTACGACACGCCTATAAGTAAAAGTATCTGTGGATAGATAGCCTCATTTTTCTTGCCTGGGTGAGGACTAAACAACTCTTACCAGTGTTTGTATCCAGACAAGCTAGCTACTGTGATGAAAGAGCAGAGTGGTGTAGAAAGACACTATGTGCTTACAAAATTAAATCTGGCAGATATTAAGCAGATGGTGATGCAGTATGGCCTATGCCGTCCTCAGAGAAGAGACCCATGCTCCTCGGTGGGGACATATGGATTGATGATGATGATTAAGCAGATTACTAGATTAGGTTTTTTTTTTTTTTTGGACCAGAATTCCTGAATACCAAGAAGGAAGGAATATTTGACACTTTAAGAGGTGATTCCTGAAGCAACTCTTATTTCGGCGGGGAGGGCTCTGGAGGTTATAGTGGATGGTCCAGAGGTGACTGATGAAGAGTACAAAAAATGCGTTACTTCTATGGTTGAGGAAGAAACGACAGTGTACTGTGAGCCGATAACTGCAACTCAGCTCCAAATCATGAAATACAAAAGAGTACTTCCCTTTCGGACTTTCACACACAAACTTAGCATAATTCCATTCTGGACGCCCCAAAAGAGGACGCAGATACAAACTGTTTTGAAGAAGTGTGCGTAGTGCATCAAACACGGAGGAGGACCCTGCTCACTGCCACCTACACTACACCTGGGCTACCTGAAGAGAAGAAACTTAGTTCCCCATTCACGTTCACGGGTACGGATTATTTTGACTTTCTTTTGTCGACACACCTAGAGGCGAAGAGAAAAGGTGGATATACCTGTTTACTTGGCTTGCAGTGAGCATGATACATCTCGAGGTAGTGGATGATTTGATTGTAATTATTACTTATGTGCAATAAAAGTATTAATAATAATAATAATGATTTGTTGTTGATGGCTTGAGAATATGGCCACTGTGTCAAGAGTGGTATTAGGTGAAATTTATGGCTCAACTTGCACCGTGGCATGGAGGTGTGTATGAATGTTTGATCCCTCTAGTGAAGAACTGTTTGAAACGCACATTGGAAAAACATCTACTGCAAGATGGTCAACTGTTGACTGTTACCAAAGAGGTAGAAGCAGTAGTTAATTCGCGACCTTTGACAAATGTGGGTGCGGAATTGGAACATGTTCTTACACCAGCTGATTGAGCTGATGAGACAGATCTCTTGGTACTTGTTTGGAGTTCATACCAATGCCAGAACTAAACATTTTCTAAAGTTGATCTCCTACAAAGTTTGAAGAGTCGTCAAGTTATTTTAACAGAATTCAAGAAGATGTTCAATGAGCAGCACCTACCATGCTTTCGTGAGAAACATAGGAACGTCCTAAACAGGCCAGAGTTATTTTGAATAAATCACCAAGCGTAAGTGACGTAGTTCAAATTATAGATGACTCCAACAGGAACCGTAATAACTGGAAGGTTGGAAGGATCACTGATTTGATAAAAAAAAATATCTGATCTGTCTGGTGGCTGCTTTGGCAAAAATGGTCAGTGTCGACTCGCACAGGCGAGACGGGCAATCACGAATTCACTCGGTCTGTAGGTAATTTGTACTCTCTTAAGGCAGCTTTCGGAGACCAAGAGATGACCTGTGTGAATGAACCTGCTTCATGAGGTTTTAAGTCGATGGAAGAAGGTATGAGTCTTTCTATGGAGGAAGTCTTCCCAACAAGTGCCTTGAAGAGTCTGATGGATTTTTTCACTGACCGAACGAGACTAGCAGTAGTAGATGAACCACATACTTACCATAGCTGTTGAGGTTCTCGTGATGTAGAGGTCGCCGAGACTCCCGATGCTATGGATGAAGTTGCCATAACCGAGGCGGACTAGGCGGAAGTTCCGTCAGAGTCAGTAAGTGAAACTGATATGTTTATGTGGAGTTACTTTCTGGATTAACTGTGGTTCCTACTATCTTTATGGTTTTGTCTGTTCGCAGCAAGATGGTGGGCGGCCCCTACGAGATGACGATCCAAACCTGAGGGTCAGGGCAGTGGCTGCAGTGCGAGCCCGGCAGAAAATTGCGGAGTGGACTCGTCATCCTCTTGCTGTGTAGTAACCCTTTTCCCCCTTCTGTCTTGCCGCCGGGAGTGTCGTGACGATACACGAATTAAGAGCGGGTAATGTTAGCAACACTGGCTGACAACCATAAGGCAGGTAGACGAATAAAAAGGGAAGCGAATGTCAAAGGAGAAAAAGGTTGACTTTGCGCGTGGCGGGAAAATGAAGAGGTAATGTGGAACCGAGGAGACTCTGGTGAGTGCTTGATGACGGTATCCTTTTGATCTTGTATGTTTCTGAGACCAGGGTTTCAACCAATGTTAAGTGATAGTGCATCCCGAGGCAAGCAAGGGTTTTAGTATACACCTGTGACGGTTTTGACCGAGGTAGTATTGTAGTTGCTAAAGCTTGCAAGGGCTGGAGAACTAGGCCCTGGAGTCTCTCGCGCGGAAGCCTAAGAGGGAGCGGACGCGTTCCCTATGTGGTGACAGTCGGAACGACTATAATGATAGTCGGGTTTGACCGACATAAGAGGTACGTGCATTGTTAGTAGTAATAATGCATTGTTGGTACCTAGTGATATCCATGGTAAAGTGTTCGGGTGCGCGAGAGACAGTGGAGGAAGTTTGGCAGGGTGTATGGGGAGTCAGAGGAGCCCTGGGAAGACCCGGGCGTTGCCCGGGCACAGTGTCACCAGCTTAGCTTGGCTAAGGTTATGGGAAAGTTCTCCGGTCATTATAACGGTGTGGGATGGAGTCTACCCTGGTGGACTCCTCGGAGCGCTAACCTCCGTGCGGGGCGGCCCAACCACCGTGGAGAGAGTAAGACGGGTACCTTCTCGATTGTAGAAGCACTACCCGTTCCGTATGCGTATGGCTCTCACATTAAGATACGGACACACACCGGTGTGGGCACGTTGTAGATTGAGTAATTTTGCTTTAATTAATTATCACTATGTTGGTTGAATCTATGGTGGAAGAATGTGCAGTATTGTGTGTACAACAAGCTCTATGTGTTCTGTGCTATCAACCCATGTTTCTTATGTCGTTGCGATATTTTCCCCCCTCTATCAGGTGATTGAATCATCTTCGTCGCGACAACGTTTTTCGCCGTAGTATGTGTTGCTGTTGGTTGGGTAGGCTTCGTAATCCGGGTTGATCTCGCGCTTTTCGCGATGCTCAATTACAGTGTTATCAGGACTAGATGAGAGTTGAGCGAACATTATAAGCGTGGAAAACTTGTTTTATTTTGTTGAGTAATAAACAATGTTTATTCTAGCTGTGCATTCCACTAATACGCTAAAGTTCAAGTTTTATCACTAAAGCTTAAGTGAAAGGGTAATATAAAGGAGAGGTTGTTATGCCTGTAGTTTCCGTCCCGAGTAAGACCTCAAAAGAGATAAAACTAATGTGTGAATATTAATGTTAATGCCGACAGCTTTACGGCTATCTGGAACTATAACAACAATACAACGTCGACCCAAAATATAAATTAAGTAGTGCAAGGAAAATTCCCTAGTATTTTAATTTTAACGTTAAAGGGTGAATTTATGGCGGCGGCCAATATCGGGGGCAGGTTACAAAATTTATCTTTCAGGTTCAGATAAGGTCATGAGTGCTTGAAAAATGTTGATCACACCTTAGAATGGCACAAAACCTACGAAAAAACCCCATTCACTTATATGCAACATGTTAAAAGTTCACTCCACGATTCATAAACTTGGTGTTATTAAAATAATACAAAACCTGAGAACTGTTTCTTCTCAATATGTGTTTTCATACAAATCGACTAGTGATTTAAATAGTAATAAATAAAAATAAATAAAAAAAAACAGTTCGATTATTGGATGTGGGTTGGAATTATTAGTGTATTGGAGTTACTCAAGGTTTTGCGTGAAAACGGCAAAAATAAATAAGGTTTGGGACTCTTATTATCAACGACGTTAGGGAAATATCAAATGAAAAAGTTGCCAGGCGTCCCCAATTTCAACCACACACAGCTTGTATGAACTTCACCAATATAAATATTTATAGGTAATCGCGAGTTTGTCCTCGTGAGAGCTATTTAAAACCGGCAGCACGGCCAAGGACAGGCCAATGAATGAGTTAATGTGTTACGCAATAACTTACATGTCAACAACGGAGAATGCAATCGTGTTCTGTAGATTTGTGACTCCCGTTTAGATAAAATAAGAAGGTTTAGATTTCTGACACTCGTTAAGATACGGTATAAAGCTAAAAATTACGTAGAAGAGATGTCAATCCAAAGTATCTCGATGAAAGACGCTGATGAATTGTTAGTTACTAAAAGAGTTACCCCATCGAAAGCATCACTGGTCGCTTAGCTTAATTCAAACAACTTTCGGAAATGTCTAACTGCCCGATTAACCCGTAGCCACTTCGTAGTACTTCACTTTGGGATTTATCTGTGGGTAGGCGCTGTCCCCTATTGTGATCATGGAACCGGAAAGTACCTCTGATCAGCTCTGCTAAATTAGATACAAATACGGCAATATACAGGGTTTGAAATTCACCGATACTTTGTAATTTCTACCTTTTAGGCCAATTTGTATAGGGTTCTGTACCCGAAGCGTAAGGGAAATAGGTTGAGAGATCGTCTCACAATCACCGCCTTGGCCGACTATACATCCATCGCTTAAAAATAAAAACAACTAACAACAAATACTACAGAATAAAATAATTTTTTAAGGGGGCTCCCATACAAGGATGATTTTTTTGCCTTTTTTGCTAGATATTAATAACGTCAACAGGTAGACGTATTATTCAAATGTTGTATAGATAATGGTACTGAACCCTTCGTGCGCAATACCGTACTTGGCTGGTTTTTACTTTGTTTCGGTAGATAAAAGAGGAGAATACGAGTACAAAGGCGAAGTACGAATTGTAAAACGTGGCGTAAAAGGTAAATGAACAAAAGACATCAAAGGAGGGCCTTTAGCCCTTTTTAAAAAGATATTAAGCGCAGCTAGCCTAATTTCAGAAACAAACTAAACTCGTACCTTCCCCGTAGGAAGAGACAAGGCTGTTTCCTATAAATTATTGTTTTTTTGCGCCCTGCTCAGGCACTTGCTGATACGCCTGATCCCTTTTATGCGTCACTGTGTAGGTGTGCGCAATTTAATAAAAGTTAGTGCAAATAGTAAAACGTTGTTCTTTTTTAATCGTCTTCGAAAAAAGCAGGAGGTTCTCAATTAATTGTGAATTTATTTTTTGTTTGAAAGGGTGGTCTTGTAGTCACCACGTCACGTCAGGAACTGATGATAGAAATCTGGAGAAATCGCAGACTCTTTTAAATTTTTAAAGCGCACTTGAAGTCATTTGGGCATTTAATATAGTGACTCGTTTATTTGCTTTTGAAAAACACAATTTTTTTCAAAACCTAAAAGACCGCGGTCTTAATGATAATATAGATTTTTTTTTTAAATATATATTTTAGCAACGTAATGGATACTTGTATCTGATACCAAGTAAATTATTATGTATCTATAAACCATCTATGATATAATGCGTGAAACCCGGTGAAACAATTTTATTATTTCATACAATTATTCATTTTCGCACCCGGCTTCGCACGGGTGGCAAATATTAGTTTCGTGGAAAATTCCAGGGGTAGTAATTTTTTTACACCTTGGGTTACATTATTCGAGATTTCGTACGGAACCCTAAACTTTTTGAAAATCCAATATAGCCTATGTTACTCACGAAGAATGGCTTTCTAATCGTGAAAGATTTTTTTTAATCGTGCTAGTAGTTTCTGAGCCTATTAATTACAAACATACACACACACAAAAACACAAAAATACAAATCTTTCCTCTTTATAATATTAGTATAGATAAGAAAAAAGGAAACTAGATAGCTTTAAAGATGGGCCTGTGAAAATAGCAAATCACACAAAGTGAAAAAGTTCGTTTTATTCATTCCACTTGGTAATTCAGTGTAATCCACCACTCTACCGAACTATACTATAGTTTATTTTAATTTGATTCAATAGAGACAATTACTTATTTTCGTATTTTAAGTTCTCGTGACCCGAAAGCATCTCCCCGCTAATCATTACATATAAATACTAGACTTCTACTAATAAAAATTGTATTAGGAACGCAGAACTCTAACTACGAAACTCATTAATAACTGATGAGCAAAAGTACAATTAGGTTTAGTGAAAGTTAATTGTCTAGCTAGGTGCTTTATTAATACTTAAAATACCTACATTAACATAATTAGTGCCCGCTGACCCTATTACGCTAGACACAAGATTTTTATAATGCTTGCATGGACGTGGCCCAGTCCGAGCTTTTTAATGAGCAAGACCACGAAATGGTAACTGGATCTCCAGACGGTAAACCACTAGTCAAACAGATTACCAAGTCAGTAGTTAGACTCAGCTAACTTGCGGAAAACATAGATTAATTGAATCGCTTATTTTCATTATAGCACTTGTCCAAAAAGCTCTTTTTGCAGGGGACATACAAAACCGTTTATCATGAGGAGTACATGGCTTTGCAAAAATATTACTTGTCTAAAAAATAAAACTAAAATAATCTAAGAAGAAACTATTGTCTAGCTATTGCCTTTTCTTAGATATTTTGTTTTCAAAATTTGGACATGTGCCATTTGGTAACTAAACGTGTACACTTGTCCGGGACATATGAATTTTGGTTAATAAAACTGTGTCGATGGCAAAAATTATTTTGACAGTTTCTTCGGTTATTTCTATTGCAACGTGATTCTACTGGACCAGCTTCTATATAATGGAACAATAAAATCTGGAAAATGAGCCTGGATCACCAGATAGGCCTCCAAAACGAAAAAAAGGTATACGAAAACGAAGGATCTTATACTTTCAGTGGGACTTAATGCTGTATGGTTTTGTAAGACGATGCGGATGGTGCAAATGAGTGTGTGGCCCTCAGAAGAAGGAGTACCATAGAAGGAGGAATAAAATAAAAAGTAACAGTTGTATAGCTGTCCATGTTACTCTTACGATAAATCTCTGCGCCAGAAAGAGACAGCTGTAGTGTACTCATGCACTAAAAATGTTACAATCGTACACGGTTGCCACAGATTACTGAACAAAGCCAAAATCGATAGGGCTGGGACAAACACCATAAAGATGTCGATATTATTTATTCCGCTCTACATAATCTGTGTATTTTTTAAAATTAATGTTGATAATTAAGTATTAATATTAAATGATAAAAAAATCATAGCTCTTTTACACCATTTGCAAAAAGTATCTTTTCAATCCCATCACCATGTTTAATAGTGATTTTTCGGACCCATGGCTGTGTACCAAAAAACCTACGACTACATTCCGTTATTCCAATTCCAATTAATTTAAATTACAGTCATTAGCCCATGATAATCACTATTATCACCATTATCTTTCTATCTAATTATCAATGTATTTATCTCTAAAAAATATCATTTTTCCCTTGGTGGTGCTAGTGAACCAGCTGGAACCCCTTACGGTTATGTTATTATGTGCTAAGTGTGGTACATACTATATAAGTTACAATAAATATTCATAAGTAACAGTAAGTAATTCTACATCAGGTTTTCAATAATATAAATGGGACTAATAGGGCTATAGCGAATCGAAGAAAGATTTTACCGAGTTATGTGGTAACATGGCAAAATGTATATGTACGGCGAATATAGAACCTTTTTTTTAAATATATTTGCAAATCATCAATAATCACCATATACAGCGCCACCAAGTTATCTGTTCAGGTGGGTAAAATTGTAATTAAGTAATTAATTGTAAATCCTGTTCCCCATTTTTTGTTTTATTTATTCATTTACTAAGATTTATAGATATATGTTCATTAAAATTGAAAGATGGGTTAAAATATTCTCATTTTTCTAGGTAAATTTCTCAAATGTTACTACTAAATTCTCCACTAGCGCCGCTATCAACTGAACAGATGAGATGGTGGCACTGTAAGAAAGTATAATGAATAAAACAAGACCAAAATAGGAAAAACTATTTAATAACATAACATAACATTTACACACAGGCACATAGATTGCTTTTGGCCCCACACTAGGATACCCTGTGTCGTGTTACTAGATTACGTATTTGTTTCCAATAAATACCTACCACCTAGCATAGTTACTCAAGGCACCCGTTGTAATAACATCATCAGTCCAGGTTCGATGGAATAAAATAAAAATTAAAAACCAAACGATTTATTGGTACAAGATTATTTGGCATCAAATAAAGTACGTAGTTTCAAGCTTTTCACATAAAAAGTGGCAGGCTGCAGCTCAATAGAGAAGAAACGAACACGTATTACTATAATGTATATGTTTTTTATCCCTGACTTCTGTTTTACAAGTACCTATTAACGTTTTTTTTTCACAAAAATGTGTCAGCCATAATGTAAAAGATAATATAATATTTTATGAAATTCAAATGAAATCAGCTTGCTTGCAGCTCACGGACGTTGTCCATTTCCGCGGAGGGCGCAACCTGAAAATTGTTTTTATTTAAGTACTTCACGTTGATAACTTCCACATAAAAAATAATAAAAATCACTTGCACCAGAATCAAACTATGATAGTATTAAACTAGTTATGACCTTTAACTGCTAAACGTCGTCCAGGATAGAAAAAAACACCCAGTCAGGCAATAATCAGGGAAAAATTCTACAAGTGATATACGGCGCCTTGCAGGTTGGAACTGACAACCTGTTTTATTATCCAAGTGGAGTAACCACTAGACCAACGAGACAGTCGGGTCTCATGTGAAATTCCTGATGTACATACATACAGCAAAACGTGCACCTCAGTCGACATAATTGTGCAGTATGTAGACTTTATTTTGTTTTAAGTATCATTATAATGTATAATTATAACCTTACCAATGATCTGCGGGCTAAGGAAAAGCGTAAAGTAGGTACGGCACTTGTTTCCAACCAACGCCACTTGCTACTGTTTATGAAACAGTCGCTTGCTGCAAATGCGGTGTAAATTTTTCCAAGACTACTTTGTACGTGATACTGCGTCATCGACATTTGTTATTTTGTGCTGTCTTCGGGTAACCTGCAATAGATAATTAACAATTAAAACAACTATACGAACGCAAGAAATAACTAAATATGCTCTACGAACTATCGATACTTTTTTTCACTGAGAAAGTGGGAAAGTCCCATCCCTATTCCCCTACAACAAACAACAAACTTGTATTATGATTTATATCGAAAATATCACAATAATCATGATGAAAACACCATTCTCTAATAGCTAATTTGCAATTCTAGTAGCCCATAGTTGAAATCTTAGAAAAAATACCCTTTTAGGTACACAAAATTGAGACTTACCGGTGGAAGCTGATGAATGTTGTTTCATTATCTTCTCGGGAAGAATGAGATATACATTCTAACACAACACACGCCATGCCGATGGTTACTTATACTATATACCATGAGAATCCACTATAATTCACTTCAAATGGTGCTTTAGTAAATATAAAATACACAAGCTTCTTGAAAACGGCGCACTCCCAAACCTCTTGTCAAACACACTGCCAAACACAGAACACCCTCTGCCAAATCAATGTCATTGGGCGGCACATTGCATGCCGTCATTTTCTGAGCCGTTCTAATTTGGTCGCGTAATGGTAACCAAAGGTAACCAACTGACGTTTAAGGGTTGTACGCTCGAAAAAAGCAACAAAGACACGACTATATTTTTCTCTTTCTAACACGTAGCTTGCGGCTATTTAGATTGACGAAACAGACTATGTGGCACGTTTTCATTTTTTAACGCTCCTTCTATGGTACTCCTTCTTCTGAGGTGTGGCCATAATAAAAAAAAAAATTGGACAAGTGCGATAATGAAAATAAGCGATTCAATTGTCAGAATCAGGCATAAAAAATTACTTGGTTTTATAGGTAGAGTTTATAAACATTTTTTTACGTGAAAGTCGTATCAAACATCACAGTGTAAAAAGTCAAATACCTAACAAAGCATTATCTTAAAAAACAGGCCAACTTCTCGTCGTAAAAAGTTACTGATGTGTAACTGTGATGTCATGATGTGTTACTGATGTGATGTGAATAACATCAAGTTTTAAATGAATTTATTAAGTTGGATTTTTTACTGTTAACATGTTTTCACTTAACAAGTCGAGTTTATGTATGTGTCTGTATGTAAATGTTTATGTTTTATGTTTATGTTTTGTTTTTTTTTCATCTTTTGTTTGATTTTTTGTTAGTAAGATATCACACTTTTTTAGGAAAAAAAATGTTCGAAATGGACTTGTACTTTTGCAAGACAGAATCGACTAAAACGTAACAAAATTATAATTTGCTGTGCGCTCAGTTGTAGGTTCGATGACATTACTAAAGCAGTCGGAAAACAATTGACGAGATTGGCAGGAGACAAACATTGCTGGCGTTACAAGAGGCCTTTTACCTAGCAGTGGGCTATATTTAGCTTAGTTATTTATTAAACGGACGTAATCCCTAATTATTCAATAGGTAAAATTAAATTACCTTGACATTGCGACAGCAGCCGTGATCACGGTAGACCCAGCTGCAGCTGACCGATTAAACCCGTTTAATTTATACGTGGGAGCATCGTGAGTAAAAAAAAAACTATATTCAGCTTAATATGTAAATACTGGCACGAAATGCAATGTGAATAACACTTATACTCTGATTTTTTATTCCGTAGAATTCTGACATTTCATAAGTGTTGCTACTGAAAAAGTTCTCCACCGAAAAAGGGACAAATTTGACCAATTTGAGGGCAATAAAAAATAAAATGCTACGTATTTTTTATGTTTCACCTACAAAAAGATTAATCTAAATATTTACTTACTCAAGTGACCTAATACAAAAATAAAAAATATTTCAATATCACGAAAAATATATCGAGTTAACTTTAATTACTTTATTTTATTCTTTAGCTGGCATCACTGCCTACTAATTCAAGGTTTCGTAAACCTTTTTAGAAAAGTGAAGTGTGCCGCTGTTAGCTCTCTTAATAATTCATGTCAGCGATAGTGGTATTAGTATTAATGATGATTAGATATTTTAATAAAAATACGTTTTCTTTACTTGTACTTTTTTACTGTTTGTGTGGTAAAAAGGGACACCATTGTGACTCGCCTTAAATTCTCTTTTAATTTGGAGCTCCACACTTTATAACATGGATACATTCACTAACAAATTAAATGTGTAGACTCAGATGTTCACACTCGTATTGAAATTAAAAAATGCTCCCGGCCAAAAAAGGTTTCTAATCTCTGACATGTCAAAAAATTATAACTGTCAGAATTCTACGGAATTAAAAATCAGACTTTAGTATATATATTTTAGCTTTCGCTCAAACAAGAACAAAGCCAACTTCAAGGAAACCAGAGTTCAATTCAAACCAGGGTAAAATGGCGACCCTAAAATACGCCGCCTGATGGTCATGCATATTTTTTATTTTTGAAAGGGTACACTTGTGTATAATTTTAATACCTGAGTCAACCGTCACTTACGTATTTTTTTTAGAATCGTCGTGCTTACTGATGGCATTCATCTGGTTTGCTACCATGCGACAAAAAAGGTGCCCCCTTTACACCTTTACACACTATACACCTTTTGTGACAATTTATCAGTGAGTGAATGAGACAATGAAACGAAAAGAATTGGACACTTGAAATTATTAGTGTTTCATTTTGGCATCTTAGTAGAAGTGGTTTCAATCCTGTTACGCAAATGGCCTCTCATATAGAGCGGGTCGAAAATGGCTCTGTATAAATCTAAGCTACGAACGAACTCGGCGAGAACATGGCTTGGCGCAGCCTGTGCACATCAATACCACAACAAGGAACGACTAGGTACAATTTTATACAATGAATAAAATGAGATATTGTAGAACTCAATATTATGACAAACCGAATAGTCGAAGAAGTAACCATATGTTACTTCTAATGGTTGTTCGCCATGTGTCCACATTCCCGTCACACACCTAATATAGCTAACCAACTGTGACTCATGTATATATGCATGCCTGACCTGCTTTCCTAAAGTACTCTACACATTTACCTGCACTAGAGGCTACGATGCTGTACAGTCGACAGCTGCCGAACCTTTACATTTTATTTTTATTGTAAAATCTGTTCCGACTATGATGAAACTGAGTAGAATAGATGTACATGTAAAAGGTCGATTCTAAGTAACTATGTATCTACAAACAAGGTGGAACATGCGAGCATTGCCGCGTATGGGTGAATATACGGTATTTGATTTTTTTGTTTCCCAGAAGAAAATGTAATCTGTTCCATTCAATATTGATAATTTCTCTATTTGACACAATTTTTAAATGTTTAATGATGAGGGCCAGAAGATTTTTCCATTTTTTTTTAATTTCATAAGCACGAGAGGAAAATGTGTTACCAGAGGACTGACACTATTGGCAAAGTAGTCACAAACTAAAGCAGGGAAGTGACAGGCCATTGATTATAGCTAAGAAAGGGGACACGTTTAAATAAAATATGAAATATGCCAGAGGAGTGACGCCAGAGGAGTGACAAAATCGCACAAAACCTACAAAAAACATATCACTCGCTTTTCTGATCACCGTTTAACGTAATACATGACATCTACACACAATAAACATTGCATTGTGCAAATATACAATTTCTTAACTATAAAATACAAAAACATAGACTTGCCAGAGGAAATACACCAACGACTGGCACAAACACCCTTTCCTACAGTGAATCGCAAATTGACGCTATATTATAGGAATTTTGCTCAACGTCATTAGCTTGTTTCTAACTTAACACTATTGTATGCGCGTAGTTCATGGACAAAAACATACCTTTGCGGTTTTAAGTCAAACTTTACTTCTTTGAGTTTCGCCAGATGAAGTGACATTATTGTTACGTGACATGAAAGTAAGTTATTTTTCTTTATGTTAATAAATTTTTTTACTGTATATTTTGATGAAATATGTTTCGATGTTTATAAAAGCATTTGATCATATTTAAAGAAACATAATGGCATACGTATTTAAAAATATCTCGCCATAAAATCATTATAATCTAGAAATGGGGAGGCCAGAGGAGTATACATTTACAACTATTTTTAACGATTAAAGTCTTAAATTAAACAATTATCGTGAATAGACTATGTGGGCCAAATAAAAGACCATATTCTTTAATGCTTAAGCATACGGACGCAATAATATAATAAGTTTAACATAATATTTGTCCATGGACCATAGAAATTCAAATAGCGTATATTGACCCGTATGCAAAATAATCATCCAAGTTGCGGTGTGTTGGAGGCCTTACCTTCATTAGCAGAACACATGAAAGCTCTCTACAGAAAGCTAGCATGCTTCAGGCAACGTTATACAAACCCAAGTAAATGTGTGGACGTTGCAGACTCTACAGTTTCAAGGCTGCTTTTCTCTCAAGGCGCTCTAGGAACTTGCTCACGTTTACTAAGCGACTAACTCGTATTCATTTTTAATGACCCATTCCTTGCGAGGACGTGACGTCAACACTTAAATTATTCACACATAAATTTCACCCGCTTTGCTGTAAGATCCCAATAAAAACATATAGAAACCAGAGGCATTTAGAGATACTCCGACGAGTAGAGTTGGAAAAAGTTGTGTCAAGGTCTCGTTGAAATTCTGAAGGGATAAACAAGATATATCAAAGTAAACAGGCGACTAAGATATTATGAGAGTTCTAGTCGGTGCGCGTGTTTCTACTTATATTATTCTGTTCTATTTACGCGCGGGAGAGGTGCCAGATTTGCCCAATCTGTGGAGCTGGAGACCCCCAAATTATACGTTTAACACAATAACAAGCCAGCAATTGATTGAACACTATGTTTCATGGTCATAAAGAAACGCTATGAACGTTTTGCAGGCGCTTTGTTTGCAACCTGTCCAATTCCATCGATGGTGTACAATAAATATTCAAACATCGATATGTTGCTGAAATTTAGAGGTAAAAGTGTAGCTTTCGATTGATTACGGGCGGGCTGGTAAAGGCGAATCATTTTAACCAGTAATAATGAGTGTGTGAAATTTACTTGTTAAATAGTAACTTTTTCTAGTCAGCATTATTTGACGGTGTCGTTTTGACGATCTCAAAAAATGTTAGAAAGCCGCATGTCTGATTTTTTTAAACGCATTTAGGTTTATTCACCTATTCGGTCAATGAGCACGTTCGGCAGACGGAATCGTCAGGAAGGTTACCGGAGCTGCGGGCACTACAAAGTACGTGACTAATAACGCGACTATTCACGTATTATGTCATAGTGATAGTGACTCTATATTGGAAGCTCATGAGCAACACTGTTAGTTCGAATGGACATTACCTACTGGCCGCACCCGTGCCTCTCATATGCCAATAAACTTGACACCCGTCGTCGATAAACAATATAATTTATATTGCATCAACGTAAAAGAAAAAATAAAGGTTTGCGGAACCTGTTACCGTGTAGTCGGTAGACTAGAAACTCACCGCTGGAGTTTTATCACAGAAAATCACTTCACACTTGAACGGGCACAACACTATGTGGGAGACCACTGCACAATCCTGATAACTGTCAAATAACGGCGTATGTGCGAGAGACGGCGTGTGGGCTTGCGCAAGCGCCGGTGAACACTGGATGGATAGCGTTCCGCTACGGATGCGCGAGCATGACTCATGATGAGCCGGCTGGTGGACGTCATGACCTCTCCGAAAACTTAACACTGTTTTGTTTATCGACTCCTAAAATTAGTCATTATCATGTGCGGTTATGATTTCACAGATAAATTACATTATGCATCTATGCATGCGCGTGGACTGCTATATAATATATCTGTTTATTAAACACACTTCATAGCGATGCAGTGTTCATGTTCCACAGTGAGATCATGGTTTATTTGTGACCATAATGAGTCAAAACCTGGCAATTGCCTCTTCTATTCGGGTGATACAAGTGACACTGTTTTACATTTAAAAAGATTGTGGATATTTTGTCATATTCAATTCTTAGGTACTTAAAATTAATTAAGTATTTAAGTGGATTGCTACATTTTAATTTCCAGCTTACTGTTTTAATGGAGATACTCTGACTATTTAGTCTCTCCATTAAAACGTCAAGAAGAAAGCCTGGTCTAGCTTAATCTTCGCTAATCGTATTTCCGAGAATTTTCGCTCTCCACGGGATTATAGTAAATACCTAGGTATAAGTTCAGCTGAAGACAGTCTTCATTTTCAGAAAATTTGTAAACCACTTCGTACAATTTCTTGCCTCACAGCTATTGGGTTAGATTAGAATATACATAGGCTGCTACTTATGTATGCGGAATCTGGGATGCCAATAATTTTAAACGCAATGTCTGACCTCCATGGTCAAATTCGTTCTTTTTTTAAATACTGGCCGCTAATATTTTTCTCTTATATACGTTAGTATTTTGTGTTTGTTGGGTTTAAAATGTCCTAACGCTGAAAAAATGGAACTCACTCGTGAAAATATTCGTGCTATGATTTATTACGATTTTCGACGTGGTTTAACGCAACAACAGTGCGTAGATCAATTAACTTCGACTTTTGGTGGTGAAGCTCCATCAAAAACGACTGTGTATCACTGGTTTAGTGAGTTTAATCGCGGGCGCAGTAAGCTCACGGACGAAGTTAAAGAAGGTCGCCCGAAATCGGTGGTTGTGCCACAAAATATTGAAGCCGTGCGAAAACTAATAGTGCAAGACCGCCCTGTTACGTATCGCGAGATAGAGCTATTCTGGGCATATGTATGACGAGCATTCATAGGATATTACATGAACATTTGTCTGTAAAAAAAATTTGTTCGCGTTGGATCCCGCACAACTTAACTCAGGATCAAAAAGATGCTCGCGTCGAATGGTGCAAGAAAACCTTAAAAAAATTCAATCGAGGCGACTCAAAATCTGTTTATAATACTACACAGGTGACGAATCCTGGATCTACGCGTACGATCCCGAAACTAAACAACAATCAACAGTTCGGGTGTTTCAAAATGAGCCGAACCCTACGAAAGTGGCTCGTGCAAAAAGCACTGTAAAGCAAATGGTGGCCTGCTTTTTTGGTATTAATGGCCATGTGGCTACAATACCACTGGAGAATCGCAGAACGGTTAATTTGGAGTGGTACACGACCATTTGTTTGCCGGAAGTATTTGAAGAAATACGCCAAAACAACCAGCGACGCAGAATCATACTTCACCATGACAATGCCAGCTGTCATACATCTCAGGAAACAACTACATTTTTGGATGGTCAAAAAATTGAATTGATGGGTCATCCACCGTACAGCCCTGATTTGGCTCCCAATGATTTCTATTTATTCCCAAATGTAAAGAATAAATTACGTGGTCAACGATTTTCGACCCGTGAAGATGCCGTAGATGCGTTCAAACAGCACGATTGGGAGATACCTCAATCAGAGCGGAAAAAGTGTTTTACAAATTGGTTTCATCGAATGCAAAAGTGCATCGATCATAGTGGAGAATACTTTGAAAAACAATAAAAGCATATTTAGCCATATACATTTGTTTATTTTTTCTATTCCGCATACATAAGTAGCAGCCCTCGTAAATCCCTATTATTAAATGGATATTATTGTAAATGTCTGGCATTCTTAACTATTACTAATATTCCTGTGTAATTTCCTTTTTATGTACTGTAAAGTGCTATCTATCTATCTATCTATTTTTTAGATTATTTATACATTTATACAGTATTATATAAAAAAATCTCTACATATAAGCACGGATATAAATAGTATTGGTGGCCTTTACAAAATTACTTATTGACTATTAGTCATTGGTAGCAAATCTATCAGATACACTTAGATAAGTTGTTTGAATTTAGTGAAATTGACTAGAAATGGGCTCGTATTTATTATACTGGGTATTGTGTTCCGAAGCTTTATTTCTTTATTAAATTGTCAACAGTACAGTTAACTAATACGTTGCGCAATTAAATTTTATACTTAAATGTAATAAACAATTTATTAAACCACTGCTTCAATAAATTATACCAGTACTCTAAATAATTTAAGTAACAAAACTAACGTTGCGTAACATTTAACAAATATTAATATCAAAGTTCTTTTTTAACTTCTGTGCTTTCATCCAAAGAACAATAATTCAGTAAACGCCGCGCCGCAACCTTGTTGAGGATTCAGATATCCACAAGGGGTACAATTCTTTATTTTCCTAAAAGCAATTTTAGGTGAACTTTATTTGAGCCAGCCCTCGGGGAACAGAAAGCAATCAGCACACTGTTTCATCTGACCTTTCAATACTTCAATAAAAAACCGACTTAGGAAAAAGTCCGTAAGCATGGCTCCGTCTTACTTTTTTCACGCGAATATTTAATAAAACTAAATAAAAAAATAATTAAAATTCAATTACTAAGATCTTCAGACACACAAGTTTAACCTTTAACTTTGAAGTCCTTTGTTAACACTCTTCTATAGAGTTACGTGCCTTATCTACCGCTTGACTAGATCATCAAGTGATTTGAAGTTCCGTTTTTACATCAATGACTTTTTTCAAGAATATTTTTCGATCTTTTTAATGGTACCGTACCCAAAAGGTAAGAACGGGATCTTATTATTATAACTTGACCGTCCGTCAGCCGATCGATCGGTCGGTCCGTCAGTCGGTCGGTCGGTCGGTCGGACGGGCGTCCGCGTCTCTGTCGAAGCATTCTCCTCTCATCCATCCTTTTCAGAACTTTTCAATGTCAAGGTTTCAGAGGCACATAGAAATATGGAAAAGACGAGGGTCCGCATTAATTTTATCATAGTCCTGCGGTTGATACTTCTGTTTCTCCAGATCTTCTCCAGCCTTTACCATCTGGGATATTCAGACTACTTCTAGCTCGCAGTCCCCGTCATTGCTGATTTGTGAACCTAAGTACACGAATTTGTGTACAATATCAAGATTTCTCGTCTCGTTGGTTCGTTGCAAGGTGCCAGTTGCATCAATTAACTTGGTCTTAGTTCTTAATAGGAAATTGTGTTGTATTTCTAAATTAAAGTATTATTTATTTATTCATTCAAAATTAATTAAATCATAAATAACAATATTCACCATGGGCATCGTCAAGAAATTAATTAGGTCACGTTATGAAAGTCCAACATAAATAAGAAGTCCTATTGAGGTCAAGTCTATGATGGTGGTAACACCGCCAAAAAGCAGGTTATTTAGAAGATGTCCTCCTATCTGAATGACTCCCTCCCAGCCGTCCAAAATCCGTCTCATTATGAGTTCACCGAACTGTTGAACAGTTGGGGAGGTTGTGTGCATCCTGAGTACTCCTCGTTCAGTTTTGAATCTGCGTGACACAGTGACACGGCTTCCTCTGTACGCACGTCTGATTTTTAGAGTACAGATTCTGCACAAGAAAAGTAATGAATTTCATAAATTCATAAAAACATGAATTTCCAGCTAATGCAGCAAAGGCCTTTAGTACATACGTGAAATGAAGCATACTAGATGAAACATTTATGGCTATAGAAATATCATGGTCCTGTTCTGTCTAATGTTCAATATTTGTTACCTCGTGCCTCTTCCTCTTACAAAGCCAGCTTTTTCCTTCTGTATTTTAAGTCACACTAACTAGGTACTTTCAATATAAACTTTCAATGTTAAAATGTCGTGTCCACAGTATTTGTTATAGAACTCCTCTGAAACGGCTTCACCGATTTTTATTAATTCTTATGTGCATTTTGTAGGTCTGAGAATAGGTCGTAAGCCAACCAATATGGCAAAACAACGTTTGCCGAGCCAGCTAGTAACAATAAAAACCCCTTGTAAAGCTCTCTCGCCACACATACTCCCGCCGGCCACTAAATACAATGATAGTCTTAACAACTGAATGTTTCACCCGAAGTTTCATTTTTTTTTATTTATTTATTCCATGAAGTTATTCTACAAAAACGGGAGCTGCTACTTTTATCTCTTTATAATTCAATATGCAGTTTTTGGAACCTACCTATTATTCTCGTGAATTATGAAGATGGTATGTTTTGGGTTCCGTATTCGACAAGGAACGCTCACCCCTCTCCCGGCTAAACAAAGGGTTGGTTGTAGAAACACAAAAAAATCAGGGCAGTAGCACATTAACGAATTTCAAAGGAAAACTATCACGCCTAAGTAGGTTTCAGAAGTTAAAGAGTAATAGGCGATCAACTTATAAAAGAAAGCTACGTACAAAATCCGTTGTAATGTAAATTACTTCGATGAAGTTGTTACTTCTGTAAAGCAAATAAAAACCCCTCTTTCTAAGGAACTCTGTGCATGGGCTGACGTGCAATTGGCCGATTAGTTTTCCTTACGTTCATGAATTATGTACTACCAGCCATTTATCAGGAAGAACGCCCCACTGGAACAAAAGTTTGCGCTTTAATGCTTCATATTTTAAAAACGTAACCCTAAATCTAAGCCCGGCCAAGGGCGAGAGGACTCGCGAACGAATGTTCGTACCAATTACTTACATTTGAATAGTTGAAGAGCCTACCTGTCGCCGTTATTATATCTAACAAAAATCGGCAAAATATCACGGTTGTTTGGTAAAGGTTCCTCGACTGCACTATATCTATTCCTTTTTAAATCCGTAAGGTCTCTAGCATAATTATATTTTTGCGATAACCATAGAGCAAAACAAACGAGACAGGCATACAAATTCACACAGTGGGATTCTGTAGGCTTTAACGGGTCAAAGAACCGAGAGCAGTGCACCATTTGGCGGTCGGCCAAATGCATTGATTTTTATCTCGTACGTAGATCACAAACAATACGATGCACTACGCTCATGTCCGGTTCCTGGGCAGGAATTTCTGAAGTAAGTACCTTATTGTTTGTGTTCTCTGCTACACAGTAGAGAATAGCTTTTCACAGAAAAATGAAGTTTCAGGTCGAGGATCAATTCCCATAGCGGTCCGAGGACTAAATAGTCCTAATGGGGTTGATATAATTACTATAGCGCCTGACAATGACTATGTTTGAGTATTAAGTCACGGATAAGTGATGGTAAAAACACGATATTGTAATAATGCACAAATATAGGTACGCTCTAGCGCCATATTATCATGTAACAATAGCTGAACTTTCTACCTAATTGCTGTTGATGTTTCATTGACTTCATTGGGCTAAACTACCAAGTTAGAGGTTGGGTTCGATTCCCACAAGGGCCGCCGTACATTTGTACAAATGGCCTCAGTCTGGGTGTTCACATGTTTGTGATGTCCTTGCCTGGTTACTATAGCACAGGGTATCCTAGTTTGGGACCAGGGCACTTGCCCTGGTCCCAGACTGTTGTGTGGAAGTATTATTACTTATTATTATGTATTTACATCGATATATATTCATAGAGTAATATAGTTGGCATAGTTGTGTTTTAAAGAATTCCACATTTACTCTTGGCTCCATCTACCTGGCGATGTTAGATAAATTCTTCCGAATTACATAAACTTGCAGTGTCAAATCGATACGTCGGTTAATGTATGTAAATGTTATAATAATAGGTGTACCAATTTATTTGTGTAAAATGGTGACGACAGGCTCATTAATATACAGTAATAAAGTCGTGTCAAAAAATAAATATACCTGGATCGGCAATCACAGGCCCGAGAGGATCGAATCGCACGCGATGTTCGACGGCTGCGCGAGCGGCGCACACCAGATCGGAAAAGAACCGATGTCTTCGCATAGCTAACTCGTCGCGGCCCACTGGAGTAGCCGGGGGCTCCGGCGGACCTTCCGATTCGCCTTCCACTCCCACAGTTGCCGCGAAAACCTCATCCTCCTCACTCTCACTCTCCTCCTTGTACACTGGACGATGCTCGTTGACATCACAGCTGCTGGTCGTCGATTTCAAAATACCAGTCGACTTGCGGCGACCCCCAGGTCTTACATCCATATTCGTCTTAGCCAGCTGCTGCTCAAGGCGTTCTAACTCATGCAGTGTCTCCGTGTCTCGCCTTAAATCCACCGAGTACCGCTTAAAATCAACTCGAGCTCTTTTAAAATCCACGGAGAATCTCTTTTTTGTAAGATCTGGTTTATCCGGAATATTTTTCAAAGTGTCATCCTCATCGCTCCCTTCAGGGGAAGGGTCATTAATTATGACTTCGTCTTTTTTATTCACGCTTGAAGCATCATTGCTAGAAGCCTTTGTTTCCAAGTTTGGATCTTCTTGAAGTTTATTTGATTCAGCTACATTTACTTGTGCAGATGAACAATCTGTCTTGCCAGACGACAGTTTCACTGTCGTAACTTCATTAGGTTTAATGCATTCAGCATCTTTTACGACGGATTTCGTCGGTTCAGGATTACTTTCATTCACCAAATCCATTTTCTCAGATGCGGATTTGCTTTTGCTCATTTTCTTGTTAGGCCTAGCACAACAACTTTTGAACATAATTAAAAATATATATCAAATGTAAAAAGTGTTTAATAAAATTTCTATGAAGAGCAACAATAAATTTGTCAATAGCAAGATAACAGTAAGTTTGTTTAATGTAATGATGTCTACTCGTGGTATGTAAGGTTGTGTTGAGGTCGGTGGTCGCGTGCGGGTGAGGGCGCGGGTCGCCAGCCAGCCGGGCGCGCGGCGGCGTTGGACTGCCGCAGGGCGGCCGCGGAGGGCGAATGCGCCCCCGCCCGCGCGCCCGCCCGCCCGGCGCATCCTGCCACCCCGCCAGAAACCCGGACCCTCACCAAAGCCCACGGAATGTACACACAGAGAGAATTTAAATATTTCAGCCACCGCTAAGCTAAGTAATCTTTTAGATAACAAAACCCACGCACCGGTTTACACGTTCTTGAATATAGGCATTTTCTTTTGTTTTGCGAGAAAATTATAATTCTTATAATCGGCTTTTCGATGAAACTTGAAACCTTTACCATCATAATAATAAGATTACAATAACGAGCACAATTTTGTTTTTCGTACAAAATCAAAATCAAAAATCGTTTATTTCCAGGTTAAAATGTTCACACTGTTACACTATTACTTACATCCTAATTACCAATAATTATATTTAGTTTTTAAACATACTAAACATTGTTGTTTCGTTGTTAAGGTAGGTGTTTATTTAGAGAATGCAGCAAACGGCAACAGCCTAAAATAACAACTACCCTCCGCGCTAGTCAAAAGACTGTGTTGCGGCAGAGTAGGAATCATCATCGGAAGCAACCAGATATTCTGACCCATACCTTGTAGTAATTACGCGAGTAACATAGTTCAACCAAGTTTGGTTGGTGTTAACTTAAGTGTATAGTACACGTGTGGCTTTGCGATAAGACAATATTTGATTAAGTTTTAATTACTAGGTAGTACTTAGGGATAATTGTGTCAGATGTATTAATAACAAATACTGTATCTTTTAGCGAATAGGGGAAATATTAAATAAATTGTGAGATTTAATACTAATAATATAGTAATATATTACCCATATTAGAATTAGTGATAATGCATGGATAAATAAGTAAATATGTTTATGTGTATACATTGTGATAAGTATATTTAAGTAATAGATTAGGTGATAAAATTATGATAAAAATATTATTTACGTTGCTCTTTTTATTAAATTTTCAGTTGAGACATAGTCCAGTTGCATCAAAAGTTTACGTAATGTTTGTTTTGTGCTGTATTTTGACTGCTCACGTAGATTTGTCGTGGATTTAGATATTTTATTAAACATGTACGGACCCAAAAAGTATGAGAAACACTGAGCAAATCGCGTTCGGCATTGAGGTATCTGATAGACTGCAAATTTGCGTCTATTCGATATTTGGGGTGGAGGCAAGAATTGGCGCTGCATTAGAATAAGTGAGTATATGTATAATTGCCGAACAGTCAGTACCGAGTATTCACTGTATAGTTTGTCTGTAGGATACCGGAATCTTTTGAAATTTATTATTTTTATGACAGCCCGTTGGGCTCTTTCAATCTTCATGAGGTTAGAGGCGTATGCTCCGCCCCAAGCCGTGATGCCATAATTAAGAATAGATTGACACAGACAGTAATATACAGTTTTTATTAAAGCCGCATCATTAATATGTCTCAGTTTTTTGAAGATACAAATCAGTTTTCTTGTTCTTGCACTGAGTAAATCAATATGTTTCTTCCAATTTAAATTTTTGTCAATTGTTACACCGAGGTATTTTATATGTTCAACTCGTGTGAGTTCGGGGCAGTCACAGATGCAATTATCAGATGAAAAAGGAAATTCACAAGAATAGGCCCCTAGAACAAAGTCTTTTGGCTGAGAGTTATTGTATATACTGAAGGTAATGTATTTAGTTTTTGACAAATTTAGTGTAAGTATATTATTATTTAACCAATTTAGGACGATTTGGAATCCCTTCTCACCAAACTGTTTCACCTGTGGCCAAGTAGGTGCATCGAATAATAACACTGTATCATCAGCGAAGGTCAATATTCGAGCATTATTAAGTTTTATGTCGCAGAGGTCATTTATGTAGACCAAGAATAAGATTGGGCCTATAACGGAACCTTGCGGCACTCCGTAGGTTATACTCAGGTCTGTACTTTGCACTCCGTCAACTTTAACACTCTGTGATCTATCGCTGAGGTAGCTCTGAAACAGTTGTAGTGGAGTACCTCGTATACCTGCACACTCAAGCTTACGAGTCAGTATAGGGACAGAGACAGTGTCGAAGGCTTTTGCCAGATCCAAAAAAATGGCTAAGCATTTTTTTTTTATGTCAAGCGTTTTTGCAACGTGAACAACTAGATCATTTATGGCATCTGTCGCAGAAATACCTTCTCTGAAGCCATATTGATTTTCAGAAAAGAAGTTGTTTGATTCTAAGTAATCCACAAGTCTCGTTTTTAGGGCTTTTTCAAGTATTTTTGCGAGCGTTGGTAAGAGTGATATCGGCCTGTAGCAGTCGACACTGGCTCTATCCCCAGACTTGAACACAGGGACTATGACAGACCTCTTAAGTAGATTAGGAAATATTCCTGTAGAAAAGGATACATTACATATGTGAGATATAGGATGAGCCAATATTTTAGCGCCTAATTTTATAAAAACTGAAGAAATGCCATCCCAACCAGAAGAAGACGAAGATTTAAGTGACCTTATTAATTTGTATATTTCGTGACAATTTGTAGGTAATAAAACCATGGAATTCAGTGGACTATTATCATTTTTTATAGTAGCAGCTAGTTCAGATTCTGTTTTTCCTGATTTAGAAAGTATCTTCTTCGCAAGGTTGCTTCCAACACCAACAAAATGATTGTTTATAAGATTGGTGGAATCCGTCGGCGTTTCTTTTAAATGTAGCAGTTCCACTGATGAATTTTTATTAGAGTTAATGTTACATATATCCTTGATATTTTTCCAAGTATTTTTAATGTTATTTCGATGTTTGTTTAATTCAGATTTTTTATATTGTAGCTTTAATGAATTAAGCAGTCTGTTGCAATGGTTGCGATAGCGTTTATAAGTTACATGTAGCACAAAATTGTCTTGTTCTCTTTTATGTTTAGAATGAAGTTTATCTCTCCATTTAATGCATCGTAGCAGTCCTGGAGTAATCCAAGGTTTGATACTGTGTTTTCTGTTTGCCAATTTGGGTTCAGTAGTATGTTGTGCTAGTACGTCCGACACGATAAAAAGAAACCTGGATGTAGCAAGATCAACATCATCACACTGTAAAACTTCAGACCAGTCAATTTTGCCTAGGTCATCCAAAGCTTTTGCATAATTGATTCGCGTAAATGTTTTGGGTTTCTTGTTTCGAGTAGGTTTAATTTTGAGTAACAGCAGTATAGAAAAATGATCTGTGATTGAAGATTTGCATACAATTGTTTTAGATTCGAGATTCGGTTTGAGGAAGCTGTGGTCAATACAGTTTGAATCGCGTGTAGGGAATGTATGACTGGGAAGTAGACCATGTGTAGACAAACAGTTAAGGTAATCATCAGATCGTGTATCCATATTTCCATCTTTTATGTCAATATTTATATCACCAACAATTGCAATTTCTTTTACATTTTTTAGTTTATCCAATACGTCATCAAGGGAATCGAGAAATCGACTAATATTATTTATAGAAGGGGTTCTATAAATTGCAATAATCGCGCAGTGTTGTCCAACTTGTATAACCAAACTGTCAGCATCCAGAATGCCAGGCTCATATATATTGATCTTTAATGAGTTATGGACATAAACTACTACTCCACTATTTTGATTTATATGTTGCGTAGTAGCGTGACTTTTGTAGTTTAGCAAAGTAGGTAGTGTATTATCTAAGTGGGGTAACCAGCATTCAGTTAGGATTATTAGGTCTATTTTAGATTTAAGTCTGGCAAGGTGAACCGAAAAATCCTCAATATTACGATCGATGCTCCTTATATTTTGGACTATGATACTGAGATCATTAGGTGCCTGCTGTAACAAACCACTACATTCCTCCGCCCCATCAAATAAAAGCGCCTCACCAGCCCTGACATTGGATTCAATGTCAGAGCTAACTTGTTCTACGTAAGATGCCATACTTGTGGAGGAACAGTATAATATGTTCATTTATGAGGCGACTGAGGGTTTCATTCATATGAGGCAGACATGTTAGCAGTGGTATAGTGATCAAGATTGGATAATTGAGCAAACTCTTTATAAGATTATATATAGTTATATTATATGCATAAATAATGATGTAGTAAATATATAGGGTAATTTGATAATATTGACACAAGTGCATGCATAAAAAAATATAGAAAAATATTGTGAGATGTACCAGAAGATCTAGTCAAATTGTTGGGGCAGCGCGTTTGAGGTCTTCGAGATGTTTCAAAGAGGTGATGCGGATTGCCTGGAGGCCGTCGTCTTTACGCAACATCACCCATCCGTTGGAGACCCAGCAGTATTTGAAGTGTTCTTGTTTGGCGGTTTCTTTGGCAGCGTGTAGTAACACCTTAGCTTTCGTGGTCAGGAGCTCAGATACGTAAAACTGCGTCATATTCTCCTGAAGTCCGAGTTTTTCGCAGGTCAATTTGTTTCCATTGTTTTGCTTGCTGTATGATTTAACTGCCTTTAGTATCTCAGACTTCTTGTCATGACTGTTAACTTCTACTACAATGGGAGCGCTGTCTTTGCCTTTGCGATACACCTGTTTGATAGTAGTATTGTTCTCCTCAACACCCAGTGTTTTCAGCAAAGCCGATAATATGGAGTGCAGGTTTTCGTTGTCTTCTCTGGCCACATTTCTTATTTCTATCATGTTTCTTTTCTGGAAGCGTTGCATTTCCTCCATTTGTTCCTCCAAAGTGTCAATCTTGGACTGAGAGTTGGCACACTGAGCTTCCAGGTGGGTGACTTTATTCTTCAACTCCGCACATTCATTTTTAGATTGCACCAAAAGTTTCTGTATTTCAGCATTAATTTCCAGAAGATTTGCAGTTTGAAGTGTGTTAGCTTCTATTGCTTTATTAAGTTTCTCGAACTTTTTGTCTTGCTTCACCTGGAGTTCCCTCAGCAATTCTTTTATGTCTTTACAAAAATCTACGTAATTATCCGTCTCCGGGTTTTTTCTTTTCCTCGAGGCTACGTTGACATTTGAGCCACACGCATTCCCATCATCTAAAGCCAGCAAGTTTGGTTGAGATGAAAAGGTACCGGTAGGTGGAGATCTTTGAAGTGACATTCTGTATTTCTTGCGTATACTGTGCTTCAACTTGGTAACACGAGATTGACCACACGGGTATTTGTGTGCGTTGATTTTATCAATCGCAACTACCTCAGTACAATTGTCAACTCTGAGTTGGTTAGTCTAAGAGCCAAAGTCCATTGATGATAGTTCACATTGGCGGACAAAAATTTGACACGCGTCTACACTGTGTGAGCGCCGAGAGTGAATGATATGAATGTACAACCATGAAAAGTTTTAAATTGAGAATTTAAAAATTTTGGATGTGGTCCAATTACAGAGGATCGCCCTTTTATTGATACTGCAAGCAGTTTAAGGTTTTGCCTTATTTCAACATTGTTTACGGATTATTTTCGCGTAGCTCATCAAAAACCATAGGGGAGCCCGAGGAGGGCACATTTCCCGTAATATTTTCACCACAAGCACTTTCTTGAATATTAATGTATTCGTCAAGCAAGATTAGGGGGAAAAGGACAGAGATCAGCTCCTTGATTAAAATACTTGATTAATTTGGTAAAGTAATTTTGAGCTTCTTGCTGAAATATGTAAACAAATATATACGAGTATAAGCCTAGAATGCAAAATTGTGTTTTATGTTGCGTTTCTTTTATCTGCAGCTGTACATACCCGTGTAAGCGAAACTTGCTCTTTTACTGGAGTAAGAACTCCCTTCAATAAGTCCTTTTGTGGACCATAGAGTAAAGAGAAAAAATAATTAGGTACAACAGCTGTACAAGGTTTTGGTTTTCGTCTAAGCAAGAATGAGCTTTTTTATTCGTTTCGGTTCGGAACCCTTAGCGCGCGATCGGTTAGCACGGCAAGTTATTGCCAAAAACGGCCGTTTTTGGCAAAAACGGCCATTTTGTCATGCAACCTTGTACGAAGTTCTTGCCTCTACGTCCTTGACCATGTTTTTTGGCTATATGTTCCAAAAATGACTAGTACTATTTTTGAGTTTTTCTGAGTGACACTTTCGTGCAAAAACGAAACGTTCCTCTTTTTAGGGTTGCGTACCCAAAGAGTAAAACGGATTATTACTATTACTATATACCCTATTTTCGTTGTCCGTCCGTCCGTCCATCTGTCACCAAGCTGTATCTCATGAGCCCCGATAGTTACACAGTTGAAATTTTCACAGATGATGTTTCCTGTTGCCGCTTTAACAACATACAACAGACATGATTTTTTTGCCGTTTTTTAAGTATAGATTATTGTACGGAACCCTTCGTGCGCGAGTGAGCGAGGGCTGGTTAGCCCCTAGATACATTTTTTACTTTATACTAAACTGAGTTATTAGAAAGATGAATAACAATAACTGATTTCATTTCTGGTGAATTTTGTTTTCAATATTGTTGTACAAAATAAAAATCACGGGGAACACTTTTATAGGGAGTGTACTATACGGGGACCACTTATTTCTTATTTTTCATTACTCGTCGATCCATCCGCCTTAATAACACATATTTCTATGACAATAAAGAGTAAAGCTCTGTATGAATAAAATTAATACTTATTTATTAATGATTTTTTATAGGTCAGACAGACATTGTATGCGTTTTATTTTAATATGGTACTGTTGGCACCCCTTTGGGTTAGGGACCTCAAAAAGTATATTGGAATATTACAACACTATATAAGTATTTCGACTTCACAAAGGTAAAGTCGAAATACTTGACGTGCCTTCCTGTGCCACCATTGTGAGCCTTCCCGTGAATGGTAAAATAGGTCAGAAGTCGAATCGCAACCGAACCCAATATTCAGACACGCGATCCAGATCCATCCCAACTTCTACAAAGGAGACGTTAGCCAAGTTTCTCAAGTCGCTCAAGTTTAGTCAAAGATGTTACTGAGTTTTGCAAATGTTATTAGTGCCGTAAATGGTTTGGATAATAAGAATTTTGTATCTTCAAAAATATTTGTGTCTCATATTTATCTGAGAAACAACCACAACATCTTCCTAACGAATATTACCCTACCCGGCAAACGTTGTTTTGCCGGGTAGGGTAATGAAAAATAGATAACAACCTATTCGTAGACCTACTGATTATATGTATAAAATATCATCGAAATCAGCCAAGCCATTTCGGAGGAGTATGCGCACTAACACGGTGAGACGAGAATTTAAATATATTAGAAGACAGAAGAAAGATATCGTCTAATATAAAATTCTCATGTCTCAATGTTAGTGCGCATACTCCTCCGAAACGGCTTGACCGATTTTAGTGAAACTTTATGTGTATATTCGGTAGGTCTGAGAATAGGTTGTTGTCTATTTTTCATACCCCTACCTGCAAAACAATGTTTGCGGGGTCAGATAGTAATACATAATTAAATAAAAATCTCGTGTCACAGTGTTTGTTACAAAACTCCGGCTTCACCGATTTTTTTTTTTTGTGTATAGTTCTCAGAAGAAGGAATACCATAGAAGGAGCGTTAAAAAATGAAAACGTGCCACATAGTCTGTTTCGTTAAGTTAAATAGCAGCAAGCTACGTGGTAGAAAGAGAAAAATATAGTCGTGTCTTTGTTGCTTTTTTCGAGCGTACAACCCTTAAACGTCAGTTGGTTACCTTTGGTTACCATTACGCTACCAAATTAGAACGGCTCAGAAAATGACGGCATGCAATGTGCCGCCCAATGACATTGATTTGGCAGAGGGTGTTCTGTGCTTGGCAGTGTGTTTGACAACAGGTTTGGGAGTGCGCCGTTTTCGAGAAGATTGTGTATTTTATATTTATTATAGCACCATTTGAAGTGAATTTTAGTGGATTCTCATGGTATATAGTATAAGTAACCATCGGCATGGCGTGTGTTGTGTTAGAATGTATATCTCATTCTTCCCGAGAAGATAATGAAACAACATTCATCAGCTTCCACCGGTAAGTCTCAATTTTGTGTACCTAAAAGAGTATTTTTCTCTAAGATTTCAACTACGGGGTACTATATTGCAAATTAGCTATTAGAGAATGGTGTTTTCATCATGATTATTGTGATATTTTCGATATAAATCATAATACAAGTTTGTTGTTTGTTGTAGGGGAATAGGGATGGGAGAGCACTTTCTCAGTGAAAAAAATTATCGATAGTTCGTAGAGCATATTTAGTTATTTCTTGCGTTTGTATAGTTGTTTTAATTGTTAATTATCTATTGCAGGTTACCCGAAGACACCACAAAATAACAAATGTCGATGACGCAGTATCACGTACAAAGTAGTCTTGGAAAAATTTACACCGCATTTGCAGCAAGCGACCGTTTCTTAAACAATAGCAAGTGGCGTAGGTTGGAAACAAGTGCCGTACCTACTTTACGCTTTTCCTTAGCCCGCAGATCATTGGTAAGGTTATAATTATACATTATAATGATACACTAAAAACAAAATAAAGTCTACATGCTGCACAATTATGTCGACTGAGGTGTACGTTTTACTGTATGAATGTGCATCAGGAATTTCACATGAGACCCGACGGTCTCGTTGTTCTAGTGGTTACTCCACTTGGATAAACAGGTTGTTGGTTCCAACCCGCAAGGCGCCGTATATCACTTGTAGAATTTTTCCCGGATTATTCCCTGACTGGGTGTTTTTTCTATCCTGGATAACGTTTAGCAGTTAAAGGTCATAACTAGTTTAATACTATCATAGTCTGATTCTGGTGCAAGTGATTTTTATTATTTTTTATGTGGAAGTAATCAACGTGAAGTACCTAGAATAAAAACAATTATCAGGTTGCGACCTCCGTGGAAATGGACCACGTTCGTGAGCTGCAACCAAGCTGATTTCAGTTTAATTTCATAAAATATTATCTTTTACATTATGGCTGACACATTTTTGTGAAAAAAAAACGTTTCTACAGTCTGTAAAATATAGCTTGAGCTCCACGACAGCTGTCACACTGACAGGGCTAGGTTACGAAATTGCTTAGACTTCGAATAGTGTGCAGTAAGTACGGAGTTTTCACAGCACAAATATTCTGTGAAAAAATTCAAAACTTCATGAACACAAATGTCCTTGACAGCTGTCGCGGAGCTCAACCTATATTTTACAGACTATAGGTACTTGTAAGACAGAAGTCAGGGATAAAAAACATATACATTAAAGTAATACGTGTTGGTTTCTTCTCCATTGAGCTGCAACCTGCCACTTTTTATGTGAAAAGCTTGAAACTACGTACTTTATTTGATGCCAAATAATCTTGTACCAATAAATGATACATGATGATGTTATTACAAGGGGTGCCGTGAGTAACTATGCTAGGTGGTAGGTACCTATTTATTGGAAACAAATACGTAATATATTAAATAGTTTTTCCTATTTTGGTCTTGTTTTATTCATTTACTTTCTTATATGGTGATTATTGATGATTTGCAAACAGATTAAAAAAAAAAGGTTCTCTATTCGCCGTACATATACTTTTTGCCATGTTACCACATAACTCCGTAAAATCTTTCTTCGATTCGCTATAGCCCTATTAGTCCCATTTATGTTATTGAAAACCTGATGTAGAATTACTTACTGTTACTTATGAATATTTATTGTAACTTATACGGTATGTACCACACTTAGCACATAATAACATAGCCGTAAGGGGTTCCAGCTGGTTCACTAGCACCACCAAGGGAAAAATTATATTTTTTTAGAGATAAATACATTGATAATTAGATAGATAGATAATGGTGATAAAAGTGATTTTAAGGGCCCATGACTGTAATTTAAATTAATTGGAATTGGAATAATGGTATTTAGTCGTAGGTTTTTTGGTTCACAGCCATGGGTCCGAAAAATCACTTTTGAACATTTTATTGAAAATATACTTTTTGCATATTGTGAAAAAAGAGGTATAATTTTTTTATCATTCAATATTAATACTTAATTACCAACTTTGATTTAAAAATATACACAGATTATGTAGATCGAAATAAATAATGTCGACATCTTTAAGGTGTTTGTCCCAGTCCTATCGATTTTGGCTTTGTTCTGTAATCTGTGGCAACCGTGTACGAAGGTAAGGTTTTGAGTGCATGAGTACACTACAGCTGTCTATTTCTGGCACAGAGATTTATCGTAGGAGTAACAAGGACAAGCTATTCAGATGTTACTTTTTATTTAATCCTCCTTCTATGGTATTCCTTCTTCTGAGGTATAGTTGCTATATAGGTCTGAGAATAAGTCGTAAGCAAATTTATATGACAAAACAACCTCAGCTAGCAAGTGGAACATTGTGACAAAGAATAAAAACAAACTAGAACTAAGTATTTGTGGACATATTTTGCAGAACAAAAAAAGTTTAAATTTCAAATTATCCATGAGAGCGGCCTTGTAAAAAACTCACAACATAACAGACCTACATAAGCGGGAAGAGCCGCAAAATAGTAGCCCCTGTAAGCGCATTTATCAGAGAGGTGTGGCGGAAAGAGGCCCCTATAGAAGGAGAGAAATCAAGAGGAATGGTGCCTGCAATTAATCGCCAAAGTAGCGGGCGTGCGTATGTCATGCGCAAATTGCTCCATTGCTCCCGCCACAGAGAATATAATCACTGGCTCCCGCCACACGGGCCGAAAGACTTGTCTTCCGTGGCTTTTAGTTTAGTAAACATATCGACATATTATATACAGGATACAAGCCGGTTTTATGGTATTAAACAATGGTGAAATCACAATGACATAAACAAAATTGATGTGTTCTCATTTTTTACAGTATCTGAAGGTCTCGTGAGACAGCCTAAGGGCGAAAATGCTCTGGATGAAATTGGTGAAATTATGTAGGTCAGAAAAGAAATAATATGTGGCGGACACAATCGCCACTTGGCCATTGTATTGTATACTTATGTGCAACAAACATATTTATTAATAATAACTATAACAAACAAGCCTTGTAAACGTAAAAATAATAATGACACTATAAAGTTTCGCATTTTACACTCGAGTTTGCATCAATATTGTAAAAAGGTCTTCGAGTTACAAAAAAACGAGCCACCGAATAAGTCCAAAATACCAAACTAAATGGAAAAAAGGTTTCCCACAAAAACCGTCATCATGTTTGATGTAACGACCGGATTTGTCATTGTACTTTATGCGTAAAATATATTTTTAAATTTATTTACTGGAAGTCTTAATTCGGGAAAGTGCCCGAATTACCTCGAACTTCGAACTTTCCCGAATTAAGTCGTATATTTATGATGTCATAGAGAAAATATTAAAGGTATTCATACTTTTATTCATGTGCGAAACAAACTTTACAATGTCGAGTTAGTCACACATTTATGTTTTTTTTTTCTCATAAATGTGTGACAAGAAATCAGTTCGTTATTATTTTAAAGTTGCAAGATTATCTTCACTGACTTTAAAAGGGAGTAAAATTTGTAACTATTGTCGAGTTAGTCACACATTTTTGAATTTTTTTTTTTCATAAATGTGTGACAAGATATTAGTTAAGGTTATTAATTTAAAGTTGCAGTATTATCTTCACTGAATTTAAAAGGGAGTGTAATTTGTAACTATAATTTACGACAAAGCCAATATTATTACAAATAATATGGAAAATTCCATAAGCTTTCTAAAAATGGCAAAAAAATTGATTTATTAATGCCCGGTTCCAATATCCACAAAACGCTTCGTTTTTTCTTACGATCGGTTACAATTCCTACGAAAATCCTACGTACCGTCAATAAATTGTATGGAAAACGGATCGTAGCCGGTAGGCGTATATTATAGGAACCGGGCATAAGAAACTCACAGGATATTAACATTATGCCAGTTGTTTCAATTTTGTTATTTACATTGCTGCTAGGCCCATCTGTATTCCTATCAATGGTTTTGAGACCACTATTAGGCCACATAAATATTATTTCTTGATTGAAACAAACTTTTACAACTTCAGGAAAACAGGACACTGATGTCAACCTGATAGTTCAATCCATATCTGAGCAAAAGGGTCTTGACAAAGAGGCGGGTGGACAATCAAATGAAAAATCATGGAAAAGAATGAAAACTCTTACATGGGTTCTGTTTTAGGGTTCTGTACTTCCTTTTTATTTATATGCGAAACTCTAAAATTTTAAAATCAGCCACAAGCTCCGACATCAAACTAAATTTTTTTCCAGTTATCCGGTAAAGTAATGTTTCTATATCGCGGGCTTCATATCATAGGGAGGTAAGCCCAAAACATTTTTTTTAAGTCATTCGATTCCTATTTGAAGTTCGCACTTTCTGTATTTTTTTCATATTTTTTGAACAATTATATTTTCAGTGATTGATTAAAAATCGAAAGGCGTATCTATTATAAAAACGACTTTTTGTTGAAACAGAAAGGCGCATATTGGGCGTTTAAGATAACTTTATGATAGAGCAGTAACAATCGTGTTCATTCTGATCTCAAGTTGATATAATCAGTATAATGACATTTGTAAAACCTTACAATAAATACCCAAGACGACTAGGTATCATGTTTACTTGTACTATTTTCTCTCTTAAAGAATTTGAAATATATTCTCATAGCTGTATAATGCCCTGTTCCTTTAATATACGCCTACCGGCTACGATCCGTTTTCCCTACAATTTATTGACGGTTCGTAGGAATTTCGTAGGAGTTGTAACCGATCGTAAGCAAAAACGAAGCGTTTTGTGGATATTGGAACCGGGCATAAATGTTCTTAGAGTGGCTGAAGCAAAATATTTGTGCCAAATCATATGGACGTATAAAATTCTATAAAATTCGAAAAATATGGAAATAATAATATTTTGGCACGAATGTTACTGTGAGATTAATGGTAGATAAAAAAATATATTACCAGAGCTTTATGATGGTATAAATTATCAAAATAAAAAGTGTTTTATATGCCTATTTTTTGTATGCACTTTAGGATCATAATAAATATAAATTGAGTAATTTCGTCAAGTCGTCAAGCGTAGATGAGATAAAAATGATCTTAGGGCACAAATTACGGTCTCTTTGTTAAGCTATATGCTAAGTTTTAGCATGCCAGCTTCATTACATACAAGTAGGTGTTCGAGCATACGCCCCTATGATATGAAGCCCGCGATATTTCTCTACACCATAAATCATTGAAAAAACTAATCTAGTAACTTTCAATTATACATGCAGTTTGTATTTAATACAAACTTATAAAGTCTTGAGTATTTCTAACTTGTCTGTTCTACTTTCATCCTTTAACCTGTTGAATTCTATCAGTACATTGGAACTTCCATATTAATCATGGTTTTCTATTATTAATGATCAAGGTAAATGAAAGTAATAAAAGGGGTTTTGGTAATTTTGTATGGACCCTTGGCATGATTTTTTTTTTAACGGCCAGTAATGGAATTGTTATTTTTGGGTAGTTCTTTAACTAAGATTGAAAACCCATAAAATATTTTTGTTGTAAGTAATATCGGAGCCGAGATACTTGGGTTCAAAGTTCCTCAATAAACAGTAATAATAATATCATCATTTTAAACGTGTGTCTTATTTTTACTGTAAATTCTATTTGATTTAGGGTTGTTTCTATCAGGAACATAAATCCGATGCAAATAAAAACATGAAAAAAATTAACTCACCCCCATTATTACGGAGGGGTAGGCAGAGAAGGGAACTGGGAAGAAGAAAAGGGAAGGGAACAGAGAATAGTATGATTGATTGATTGAAAATTCTTTATTGCACACGAAACAATATCTGTACAAAGGCGAGCTTAATACTATAAAGCATTTTCTTCCAGCTAACCATGGGTGGTGGTAACCATTGGGTAGTATGGCTGTCGATGTATTCGGGACATTAAATTTTTTCATTATCATCATCGTCGTCATCATCACCAACAGTTTTTTTATTGGATGAATGATGCAGGTCTAACTGCTTGTTACAGTTGCTAAAAATATGTTTTGAAGGAAGAGGAAGCATATCATAGTTTTTTTTTTTTTATATCTCAGGTCCAATACACTTTGGAGAAAAACCGCCATAGAAGAAAATCAATGTCTTAATATGTGCTATCATATGGAACAGGTTTCATCAGTGGCCACAGCTTTCGACAATCATGCCTCTTTTACCATAGTCCCATAAATGGAAGCAAGATAATGCAACAGATATTTCTAAAAAAAAATATTGTGCATACTTATTCAATCTACCTGTGTAATTATATGATTTAGATACCTATCTCAGTTTAAGTTTACTTTGGTCAGACTTTGTACATTGAGAAGATCTACACTATTGTTCAGTGAGCGACTGTGACCATAATTTGTGAAGTTTTTATTTATTATTCTATAACATTCTTTGCTGATTACACTATACCTATATGGTTGACATACGAATCTATCTATAGCGCTTTATTGCCAACCATGACTACTTCATGAGTGAAGTTAGCGGTACTCTGCTTGCGGTGTGGCACTATACGTCGAAGTTTACGTGTGAACTTTGTGTTACAAGATCGATTTGTTATAATAAAATTTTATGATCAAATACAAGCTTCGTGCCGTTATTTTCTTAGACAATGGCATAATTATAGATATGCGGTAAAGGCGATAAATATCGTTTACACAGACAAAACAGATCTACAAACCGAAAATAATGTCGCTATCATGGTCGCCAGTTACCGGGTTTTATTCTGCTATTCTAGTAAATATATTGATTGAACTTACTTTTTGTGATGTGTCGGTTCTAGTAGTTATCCGTAAGTGGTGTTGTAGACCGGAATTCACTGATTATTTGGTAGAAACAATAAAAAAAATCAGTCTCTTCGTAGGTTACTTTACAACAGTTTACGACTTCCAGTGAGTGACAGTAATATTTTTCTAATGTGCGTCGCGTTTGTTGACAAGAATTCTACGCATTCAGCCACCTAAATACCACAGAATATACAATATTTTATGATAGTAGAGTGCGACAAGTGAGTCGTGGCACAAGCCTCTGGCGGGAAATTTAATAGTAGATTAGTAGCCAAGGGCTGTAAGGCATTAATTGCAGCCCGAGATATTTAGGCGCACGAGCGCAGCGAGGGCGCCTATAGTTCGAGGGTACAATTGATGCTTACACCCGAGCTAACTACTCTGCTTTACATCTCGATTGTGAGGTAAGTAGATAAAAATTACACGTTTTTCTTTTCGCCACTTCATGAACTCGTCGTAAATTTTGAAATATCTCTCTTGAGAACTTTCCTGAAAAGGCATAATATTGTAAATTGCTGCTTCAATTTCCATTTTCATTGAATCGGGAGTGCAGCTTATTATCTTCATCACTTGCAGAACTCATGTTTTTTTTCTTATTAGCACGTAATTATAAAAAAAATCCCAAAAACTAACAATATTTAAAGTAAAAGTTTACTATTCCCACCTTTATTCATTTTTTTTTATTTATTTTTTTCAAGAATGAAATTGAGCTTCGTTGTTCGATATTTAAAATGGATGACTGTTATACTCATACGAAGACAAGACTGAATAGCGAAGCGACCTCTTTTGTCATTGGGCTGAATGCATGATGTCTATTGCCAGTATGATGGTTAGATGTACGCGAACTTTTTGAAAGAGTGAAGAGTATTTTTTTAATTACTTACCGCCCTAGGGCTTTTCTAGCTATATTATTACCCTAGAGCGCTAATTGGTCACCTACAAGCCCCATTTGGTGGTAATAAGGACCTACTTACCGAATATGAGAGATATTCATATTTGGTAAGTAGGTACTAATGTAGCTAGAAAAGCCCTAGGGCGGTAATTAATTACTTACCGCCTTAAAAAACTCTTCACTCTTTCAAAAAGTTCGCGTACATTACATCTAACCATCATACTGGCAATAGACATCATGCATTCAGCCCAATGACAAAAGAGGTCGCTTCGCTATTCAGCCTTGTCTTCGTATGAGTATAATAGTCATCAATTTTAAATATCGAACGGCGAAGCTCAATTTCGTTCTTGAAAAAAATAATTAAAAAAAAGATGAAAAAAGGCGGGAATAGAAAACTTTGACTCTAAATATTGTTTGTTTTTGGGATTTTTTTTATAATTACGTGCTAATTAAGAAAAAAACATGAGTTCTGCAAGTCATGAAGATCTATACTGCACTCTCAATTCAATGAGAATGGAAGCTGAAGCAGCAATTAACAATATTTTGCCTGAAAGTTCTAAAGAAAACTTACGATGAGTTCATGAAGTGGCGAAAAGAAAAACAAGTAAGTGTTTTATTCTAGTAATGCCGGTTTTTTTCTACTTACCTCACAATCGAGATGTAAAGCAGAGTAGTTAGCTCGGGTGTAAGTATCAATTGCACCCTCGAACTATAGGCGCCCTCGCTGCGCTCGTGCGCATAAATATCTCGGGCTGAAATTGATGCCTTACAGCCCTTGGCTACTAATCTACTATTATTTGTTAACCCTGCATATAGTCTGAATAAACAATCTTGATACTTTTGCTTAACTTGATTATTTGTTTAATTAGTTTGGAGTCTCCAATAAATTTCGTCCAAACATAAATATAAGCAAAACGAAAACATTAACTACATCAAAACCAACATTTCCACTCCACCAAAAACAGCGATAATGAAGATGCACCACATAAACTTAAAAACATTTATTAATTCTGAACCATAATCAAAATCTGATTCAAGAAATTCAATGCCTTGTTTTTTTTTTTTTAATCTGTGGCACTGCACGGTTTGTGCTTTTGCCAGTGTCGAGTAAGGTAGGGAAACTATTCAATATTTACAGAAAATTTGATGAGCAAAATTTTGAAAGGTATTTTAAAATCAGTTCGAGAATTTAATTTAATTATCTAAATAGGTACTTGAATACTTATTTACAAAGATGGAAATAATATCTTACACGAATAAATAAATAGAAATATTAAATTTTAACACCGTTTGTACATAAAAAATCCACTATACATTTATAAATTTTTACATTAAAATCAAATAAAAGGCATGACACAGATGAAGGGAAAGGAACACGGAGGGAAACAAGTGCGGTGAAAAAAGAGGAATGATCATAATTTGGACAGTAAAAAAGGAGATGATTTACGTCCCCCAGTTCAGCGCCACAGGCACAGCCAGGATCCGGTACGATGCCAAGCCTAGCGAGATGGGCTGGAGCGCATGTGTGACCCAATCGCAAACGTATTAAAATAGATGTGAATTTCTTGCAAAACTTGACTCTAGAAAACCAAGGTCTCGCTGGTATGCAGGGCTGGATGTTTCTATAAAATTTGCCTTTGGAGGCATCCTCCTCCCAGAGCCTATTCCAGGAATCCTGTGAATAAGTCTTAGGAAGAGAACACAGGTCGTGAGAATAATTAATATAGGGAAACAAATCACCACATCCAACAGCATCATTGGCCAGTCTGTCAGCTGTCTCGTTCCCCACTATTCCAGTGTGAGATGGGATCCAAGCAAAAATTAAAGAAAGATTTATCAGTGTACAATTGATCAACAAGCTGCGAATTTCAAAAATAATTGGATGATTTAATGAATAAAAAGGGAATTTTGATAAAGCCTGAAGGGAACTCAGCGAGTCGGAAATAAATATAGATTTCTGAAGACCTGTTAGAAGAATATATTCAATTGCTTTGTACAACCCAAAACATTCCCCCGTGTAAACCGAAGATTCAGGGGGGAGCTTAATTTTTTGCACAATTTTGTATTGTGAATGAAACACACCCACCCCAACGCAACTGTCAGGATGTTTTGATGCATCTGTGAAAATGGTGTGCCATCCCTGAAATTCATTGTCCAAGACGTCATTGAACTCATTTTGACAGTTAACAGTTAACACTTTGTTTACAAATACCTTTTAGCTGCAATCTAACATTTGGCGACAAAATTATAGAATCATAGGAACAGTGAAATATAGGCATTAATTGATATTGTTTGATCGGTGCCTCAATAGAATTAAATTTTATGTAACTTTTGACAAGGCAAGGACTTCCTTTGTGAGTCCAATACTTAGATTTTGTGACTAGTTCTGACAGACGCACAGTGGTCCCATCTTGAAAATCCGTGGACTTAGGGTCGAAAGTCAGAATTCCGGTCTGATTTTTTTATATGTGTTGGACAGTTATACGCCTAGCAATAGTTGTGGGGAAAACTTTTTTGAGAAATTGATACTTTGCCAGAAAAAAAATAATTAAGTTTTTTTTGTACGGAGAAGTTAACCTTTTATTTTTTTTATTTTTTTGTTTCAACTTGTTTAGCCTATGACTTTAATATTACAATAGTATAGGTCATGGCCAACCCAGAAAAAATATAATCTACAGCCGTCACTTGCCGCCGCGCGAGATTTCGATCGCAAAACATAGCAAAATTTTTTCATACATTTTACTAAAAATGTACCATCATGCTCGACATTTCAGTTGTCTGTATGTCGCTGCCTCAATTAAAAACCAAATGAAAATATTATTTCCTCAAAAAAAAGTTCAAGGTAAACTTTTAGCATTTTTTTTATTATTTAAAGGTAATTTGTTTTTTGTCCAGCTGTAACAATAACATTACGAAAATGTTTAATAAATTTTAGGTCAGCACCCCAAACAGTTCTAACTACAACTTATCTACCACTTTAAGTATCGACCTGAAGTTTTTGGGTAAATAAGTTAGTGCACAAACAAATGAGTCATCTACGATACCAAGCTTCCGTTGTTCACTGTACTCTGATTGCTGCTGTCGCACACTGCTGACGACCAATTCTTATTCTTATTCAATCAGAGCCCAGTATCGCGGATAGTACTTATGTGATTCTGGGCTCTGATTGGTTTACATGACAACAAATTAGGGTTTTATTTTTAAATCATGTCGAAATTTGTTTCATTCTGCTCCCGACGCTTGACTGCAAAAGTTTTAAATATTTTTATTTTGAAGTGAAGTTAGTGTGTCAAGGAAGTGCTATTTCTGGATTTTACACATAAATATCGACCTGTATCAAAAACTTCGCGATAGTGGTGGCAATTTGAACAATTTTCAGTATTTATACAAAGTTATAGTTTCTGAAATATCAGTCGAAATATCCCAATAAGACCAAGCTAAAATCATAGAATTCTCCCGACTTTTCATGACATGTCTATTTAAAAAGTGGAATGAAAGAAACAGATGTGGTGGTTAGAGACAAGCATCACGTGGCTAACTCGTGACTCTGTAGATTTGAAGATGATGATGGAAACTTCAGCAGAGCCATTGGAACTTCCAGATCTAACGCCGACAAAAAGTCTAATTCCATCCATCTGCACTGCGGAAGCAGGAGCATCTACAAAACCACAAAATATGGATGGATTTTAAAGTGTTGAGTGAGAAACAGAAAAAAAGACGCTCTGACCCTCTTGTGACGGCAGAAGAGTTGCAATACATGTTCACATCAAAGTTAAAAAAAAAGGCAAACTTGCATTAGCTAAGATTGTGGACCATCTAAGCAAGAATCCTGATGCTGTAGATGTAGTGACCTAGCTTCTATTCGATAAGGAGAACACTGCAATAGTCAAGGATTCAGAAGATAAATCTATGTTTGTTTTCGACATCAACGCTAAAACCAGAGAGCTCATTAATAGGAGCTCATCAATGAACCCCCTTAGCTATTATGACATCACTGTCATAATAGCTAAGGGGGTTCATTTCGTGCAGCAATGCACGACTTATCGTATAAAAATCCTCTCATTGCCGACTTACCTCCACAATGGCTTTGTTTCTATATAAGAAGACGATCATCGATTCATGAACGTGAATCGATTCATGAATGAAAGTTTGATTTCGCCATACCTATTCAGTGTCTAATCTGAGCAGCTAGGATGCAGATTCAATAATGCTACTGCAATACTTTGTATAATATAAATACAACAGCAGAGAACACACAACAAAATTTGCGCAAGCATCTAAATTAATTTCAATCCGATGTCATATTCAGTACCAGCAATATAAGCGAAGAGCTATTGTCCCTGATACTGGGCTCTGATTGGTCGTCAGCAGTCTGCGATAGCAGTTATGACGACCGATCAGAGCACAGTGATCAACGGAAGCTTACTTTCGTAGTTGACTCATTTATTCGCGCACTAACAGCAACAGTGGTAGATAAGTGGTAATTGGTACATTTTGGGGAGCTGACCTAAAAGTTATTAAACATTTTCGTAATCTTATGGTTAAAGCTGGACAAAAAACAAATTACCTTTAAATAATAAAAAAATGCTAAATGTTTACCTTTAACTTTTTTTGAGGAAATAATATTGTCATTTGGTTTTTAATTGAGGCAGTGACATACAGACAACTGAAATTTCGAGCATGATGGTAAATTCTTAGTAAAATGTATGAAAAAAATTAGCTATGTTTCGCGATCGAAATCTCGCGCGGCGGCAAGTGACGGCTGTAGATTATATTTTTTCTGGGTTGGCCATGACTTATACTATTGTAATATTAAAGTCATAGGCTAAACAAGTTGAAACAAAAAAAGAAAAAAAATAAAAGGTTAATTTCTCCATACAAAAAAAACTTGATTATTTTTTTTCTGGTAAAGTATCAATTTCTCAAAAAAGTTTTCCCCACAACTATTACTAGGGGTATAACTGTCCACCACATATAAAAAAATCAGACCGGAATTCTGACTTTCGACCCTAAGTCCACGGATTTTCAAAATGGGACCACTGTGAGACGGCGAAGTTTATTGTGCAAAGGATGTTTTGAAAGTTGAAGACATCGGCCTAAGAATCTATCGGACAAGTATTGCCGTCGTAAGCTAAGAGGAGGCTCACCACACTCTACCTGTAAGCAAGTTATTGGTGAAGATTTCATAGCCCCTGAAATAATTCTAAGTGCCTTCGACTGTATACCTTCCAATTTCTTGAAGCCAGCAGTACTACCAGGCTCCAATAAGAAGGTTCCATAGTCCAACACACTCCGTATCAGTGCATTATAAATCAACCTTAGCGAGAAAGGATGGGCACCCCACCAAACCCCTGCAAGACATCTAATTATATTTAAAAGGCGTTCACCCTTGGCTGAAATATACTCGCAATGAGGAAGTCCTGTAAGTTGAGAATCTAGAATAACCCCTAAGAACTTTACTTGTTTTTTAACAGGAATAGGAGATTGATCATAACATACAAGTATGTCTGGAGGTTTTCTCATTCTAGAAAATAAAACAAAAGTGCTTTTGTTAACAGAAAGCTCTAAACCATTATTTGTTAACCATTGCTGGAGCAAAGACAAGGAGGAAGTCATGGTAGAGCACATTGAGTCAATTGAATGTCCGGATATATACAAAAGCAGATCATCAGCATACTGCAGAACCTCTACATTGCTGCGAAGGGAAGATTCTAAATCGTAAGTATAAATGCTATATAGAAGGGGTGAGAGAACTGACCTTGAGGAAGGCCTCTCCAAACTAATCTAGATATTATATTGTCATCTATATGTACACTAATCGACCTTTCAGAAAGAATATTAATTATAAAATTAACTAACAAACAAGGCACATTTAATAAATTAAGTTTATCTTTCAGAACTGAGACAAGAACATTATCATAAGCTGAACGGATGTCCAGAAAGGCAGCTAGAGCTGATTCATTATTTGTGAAAGCTAAACGAATATTGGTTATTATAATACTCAAGCTGTCCAGAGTACTCCTACCTTTTCTAAACCCATACTGCGAAGCAGATAACAGATTATTGCTTTCAATAAACCATTCTAGGCGAATTTTAACAAGGTGTTCAGCAATTTTTGCTAAAACAGAAGAGAGTGCTATCGGGCGATAAGAAGATGGATCATTGGATGGCTTATTTGATTTTAATATAGGGATAATGGTTTGAGATTTCCATGAAAAAGGAATGTTACCTGAGACCATGATGCAATTTATTAATTCAAGGTATGTTAAAAGTGTAGAATCATTAAGATTAACAATGAAGGAGTATAGAATCCCATCTTCCCCAGGAGAAGAATCCTTGACATGAGAGAGTACACCCTTCAATTCATCCAATGTAAAATGTAAAAGGAGAATTCAAATTATCTGTATTTTCGGAGGAGGGGAATCATTAAACGCTGATCGAAAACGCCGGATGTTTTTCCAAACAATAGCTGCAGAAATGCTAGGGCAGATAGATGAGCAAAAATTTTGCCATCCTTCATACTTCTTTTTTTTAAGGAGTTTTTTAGTAGCGTGAGAGACTTCTAAGTACTTGTCGAAATTCGCAGGGGTCATATCAGCACAATAAGTTTTCTCAGCATATTTTCTCCTTTTTGCAGCCTCGGAGCATTCATCATCCCACCAAGGCGGAGAGGGTATTCTGCCAGATGCACCATTTTTTATTGGAAAAGTCTGATCTGCAGCTTCAATTAAAACTCTAGCAAAAAGGTCAGGATCATCAAAACATTCAGGTTTGCATTCTGAAAGTTTTCGTTCTACAGCTTGGCTATAGCTATTCCAGTCGGCATTGCCAATTCTATATTTTATGCGTGGCTTATAAGTGGATTTCGAAGATAAAGGATTTTGGAATGGAAACGAAATGATCAAGGGTAAATGATCACTACCATATGCATGAGTTAAGGGAGTCCAAGATAGAGTAAGCGCTAAATCAGAAGTACAAATTGAAAGATCTGGAACACTAATACCCTCATTAGGCTTTGTTATGCGAGTTGGTAAACCACTATTCAGAATACAAAGGTTGTGTATATGAATTATATCAAGAAGTTGTGTGCCATAGTTGGATGATATAGAGCTTCCCCACGATAGATGTTGACAGTTAAAATCTCCAGTTAACAAAAAAGGCTTAGGCAGGACTAAAATAATATTACTTACATCTGAAAGGATATTTACATTTGGCTTAGAAAAATATAAAGAGACTATACAGATACTATTTACAATAGCAGCTACGACAGATATGTCGTCACTGTCTGATGGGAGGGTGACAGCAGTATAGGGGATAGAGTTTTTAATAAGTATGGCAACTCCACCGTACCTATCATCTCTATCATCTCGAAGACAGGCATAGCCAGGGTATCGAAAGAGAGAGCCTGGTTTAAGCCATGTCTCAGAGAGAACAACAGAAATTGGATTATATTTATTAAGAATATGAATTGAGTCGGACTTTTTACTACTTATACTACGGCAGTTCCACTGGACAATCTTGGCTTGATTGGCCATGGGGAGATAAAGAACTAATAAAACTGAGCAGTGCGGCAACGTTGGACGGTTGTGAATTATGTGAATCGACAGGGGATAATGCTTTAATTAGTGCAGAGATAATTTCTAAAATATTTGTTTCAGGGCGTTTATGAGGAAGACCACAACCATTTGGGGGAGGAGGGGCATTATATTCAGCAGTAAGGGACTGATGTGTAGCCCTATCGTAACCATTTCCACTTTTCGGAGGGGAACGGGGCTTTAAAAAAACAGTTTTTTTGTGAGATTTTGGTGAAGATGGGCATAGGCCCTATGGCATGACGTTGAAAATGGATGGCTGGGGCAGATGCTGTAACCTCACTGAAGGATTTGGTTACTGGTGGGTGTAATTTAATTGCCTCAGAGTATGAGGTACAGTTTTGTGCCATGTAGGTCTTAATCCTAGTTTGTCTTTCATACTCAGGGCATGCCTTACTTGTCGCAAAATGGTTACCATTGCATGAAAGGCAAGTAGCATCATCACACTCAATGTTACAAGCATCGCCAGAGTGGTCCTGACCACACTTGTAACATCGGGGTTTAGAATTACACTTAATTTTCGTGTGACCAAACCTACAACAATTAAAACATTGTATAGTCGGATAGCTATACAGTTCCACCGGAAGGGAGTTATAACAAGAGAAAACCCGTTTGGGTAGTACCTGACCATCAAAGGTAAGGACTACTGTTTGTGATGGCTTCCACTCGGGTACTGGACCATGAACCTTGTAGTTAAACCGCCTAGCTTTGATGATCTTGCCACATCCAATGGGGCATGCTACGCTTCTAATAGTAATGTTTTCACCTACCAGGGGGACTGTACCCCCCGGGTCAGGTGGCTCCTCCATGAGGCGACAGAAAAAATGCAAAAACTTACCGATGCAGTGGAAAAATATATACACGAACAATTAATAAAACTAAACTACGCTATCTAACTACAAATATGTACAACTGATCCTAAAAACCACTATTAAAATAATTTTAAAATTCAGTGCCAGAAAAATCCGCCCGCCAAGTTCGAAGTTTCCCGCGCTTTTTCTCAATGCCTTGTTCCTTAACGCAGTAAAATTGATTCAAATGAAACATTGGGCTAGCGAAGGTGTTATTTTCCTGATGTGTCCCACACACCTTGCTTTAAGGAACCTTCCTTTTTTACAATTTTTAAATTGATAAAACATATAAAGAGTACTCGGAAATGTGGCGTCACAAGCAAGTATTTTCATACAAAATTCCGTTTGAAAAGTAACTCATTTGACATCCTGTCAAATACCCAATTACTGTATTTAGTGAAGCACAATGCCATATTTAGGTAGGTACATACCTACTCTTTAATGTCTTTATTTTTTCTGAGCCCTTATTGCGAGTTTTTTCATTCACTTTCGATAGCGAGAGCGTTTGCAATTTGTATAGGAGTGACAGAGAGACAACTAGGTGGCGCGCTTTGTCACTCACTCCTATAGAATATGAGTTTACGTTAACGCGATCGAGTAGTTAAAAAAACTCGCACTAAGCACAGGAGAAACTATACGCATAGGCCCCTTCTATCTAGGACATTCAGAATTTCAGACCGATTAAAGACGTGATACGTACATACGAGGGGTGGCTGATATATAATCTACTTTGTTAAATAAAGTTACAAAAATGATACTAGCCACTATGAAGTTTTAATACTTATACATTCCTTATTAGAAAATAACAGCATTCATTTGTTTTAATTGTTTTCATTACGAATAGTACACTAACATAGTGAACATGTCGGAAGAAAATAATAAAATGCTTAAACTTCAGCAGCGTGCGGTGATTAAATTCCTAACAAAAGAGGGAAATACTCCGTCGCAAATCAAACAACGGATGTCCAATGTGTTTGGTGATTCGTGTCCTTCCGATTTTGTAATAAAGTTTTGGTCTAAACAATTTAAACATGGCCGTGTGAGCTTGGAAGACGATCCCCGTAGCGGACGGCCGGTTTCTGCAGTCACAGAAGACACAGTGGATCTAGTGAAAAAAATAATACTCGCAGATCGGAGAGTCAAGCAGTGGGAGATCGCTAGGGATGTCGGGAGTAGTAAGGAACGTGTTCACGTAATTATTCACGAACATTTGGGGATGTCGAAGGTGAGCACCCGGTGGGTGCCCAGAATGCTGACGCCCTTCGATAAACAACGACGCGTCGAAAGTTGTGAGGCATTTTTGGACCTGGTAAAAGACAGAGAAGAAGAAACTATCTCCAGAATAGTAACCTGCGACGAAACCTGGATTCGCCAATGGGACCCCGAAAGCAAACAAGAGTCATTGCAGTGGAAATTTCAAGGGGAGAAGCCACCGCGCAAGTTTAAGGTTCGGCCATCAGCAGGCAAGCATAAGGCAACATTTTTTTGGGATGTAGAAGGGATTATTTTGATAGATTACCTACCAAAAAATACTACGATGAACGCCGCTTACTACGCTAGTTTACTTGACCAACTGCGAGAAGCCATCAAAGAAAAACGAAGAGGCAAACTCACTAAAGGAATTTTAATTTTGCACGACAATGCTCCGGTCCACACAGCTTTCCATGCAAGGTCGGTCTTGGACAAAAACGGCTTCACAGAACTAAACCATCCACCCTATAGTCCAGATTTGGCCCCCTGTGACTATTTCCTTTTTAGAAATTTGAAGAAAAGCCTAAGGGGAAGGAGATTTTTGACTGATGAGGAAATGAAGGCTGCTGTGGATGATCATTTTGACGACCAATCCAAGAAATATTTTTTTGACCGTTTAATGTCTTTTATTGACAAATGTAATAAGTGTATTACAGTTGCAGGGGACTACATTGAAAAATAAAAAAATATTAGCTTCCTATGTCTTTTCTTTCTATGTTAGGTAGATAACTTTCCAGCCGCCCCTCGTACGTGCCGCGTATCTGCTTCACTGTCTGCTGCACGACCAGCGCTACCTACACCATCTTAGCTTTCTAGTCTGGCCCTAGCTTTTCCGGTCTTGCCATACAATTTTATTTATATTGATGTCAGGAAAGTCGTGTGCCCGGCACATCCAAGGCACATCCTATCCTACCCTCTACCTACGTCAATAGATAGATAGAATATTCTTTATTGTACACAATAGCGTCAGGGTAGACATACAGACGTCATCGTAGGAATTGAATTAATAATAGTCCCGTTGGCACTCTTTGGTTACGGAACCCTGAAAAGTAAGCAATCCAAACCAAACCCGAAATAGGAGGGTCTCACACTGAACGAAACTGGGACTATACTTGAGCCATTACGTGCGAACGGAATCATAGAAGTGCGAGCGAGAGTTCCGATATGCCTGATATGCCTCCTATATGTGTGAGAGAGGTCTGATACAAATGTTTATGACTCAGTTCGCACGTTTGTAATGGCTCAAGTATAGTACTGTAACGAGACTTTGGACCTACCGCTACCTAATGGCAAACAAAAAAAAACATTTTTAGAATAAATGGCCACTTTATTTTTCGCTAAGCATTTTCTTGTGCAATACTGCAAATAAAATACTGATTGATTACACAAGAAAATGCTTAGCGAAAAATATTATTACAAGTTTATCCAATTTGTTTACCTTGTATCATATGGCGAATAAATAATTATTCTTTCTTACTTCGTCGAGTAATTTTTTGAAATTAGTTATTTGTAATTATAGTACCTACCTATATAGTGAAGCAGTTAAAACTAGACCATACTATTTTATATTTATATAAAAATGAATTGCTGTTCGTTAGTCTCACTAAAACTCGAGAACGGCTGGACCGATTTGGCTGATTTTTGGTTTTTTATATTTGTGGAACAGGGAAGGTTTAAATGGCGAGAAAAAAAGCTTTGGCGGTACGAAGTTTGCCGGGACAGCTAGTTTATTATATTTATTACCGGTATCGTCCAGTCCAAACAGTCCAAATTAGTGCCTGAGCACCCTCCATTATGGATTGTTGTAGAGACTGCCACCGGAAATGACATACTATAAAAGGTTCATAATTAAAAGAGGTTTTGCGACTTCTGTGTTAGTATCCAGTGCAGTGCAACAATTTTTTAAGCAATAATACAAATAAAGCTATTGATGTAGAGCGAAACTAGATAATATTATTGATAGCACCGCGCTTTCCACCTAATGACGCCCAAAGACTTCACAGATTAACCCGAAAAGTAAAACATTATATACGGCAAAATATTTTATTAAATATTTAACAGCACTTTAACTAACGAAAAATCTGCAAAATAATTATTTCTTACGCTACAGGTACACTTTCATAGCAGTTAATACACGGGGTGGTAATTAGAGATTAATTAAGGCATAATTTTACCTGAAACTAGATATGTTAAAGAAGACCACATTAACTTTATCATAGTCTAACATCCTCAGTCCTTGTGGAGTCAACAAGAAATATAAGATTTTTTACTTTTCTAATTCTCCAACCTCTGAAACTTCCCATAGCGATACAATCCTTCAACAATATCAAATGGATTTCGGTACGAATAAAACATTTGATAAATGGCGCTTTTTTGCCAACTTTTTCCAAAATCTGTGAAGGCAAATGCAATTTCAGAGAACATTTTTCTGTTGGTACACATTTCCCCTTGCTGTCCCATATCAAATTACCACCCTGTGTAAATCCTAGACCCAGAAGGCATAAGCACTTAAGTCAAAAAGAAAGGGATGGCAAAATTTTACAATAGAAGGCTAAAAGTGGTTAGTTAGTTTAACATAGGTGCTTGTTATCGCTGCTGAAATTACAATAAAGTTTTAAGTTGGAATGACCGACATGACATCAACAGGCCCATGAACGTCCGAGGACTTAAGTGCTTATTCCAGCCGGTGTATAGCATAAGAACAATGTTTGACTTAAGTGCTTGTGGCGCCGGGTCTAGAATTTATGTTGTATGTCTACCTACTTATACAAAGGCACACCTACATTTTAGGTAAAAATTTTATTGCAAAAAGCATCGGCGTCCCATGCAGCCTCACTGGTGCCCCTTTTAAATTGAATATTTGACTTACAAACTATTATTTATTGTTTACGGTCTACGCGGTCTAAATCAAACATTTATGTCTGTAACAATCTATGCTCTGAGTGTGCAATACGAGATATAAATATATATCTCTTTATTTTAAGCCCCTAGCATTTTTATGCTTCATTGATTAAATTTAAATATAACCTGAATTATGTAATGCTTCTTACGTAAAAAATATCCAACATAGGTATCACTCACTCATTCTATTTCATTAGCGCATCTGCCTACCATGCGAGAGGTCCCGGGTTCGAATCCCGGCTGGGGACAAAAAACCCCAGGTCTTGGATGTTTAGATAAACATTTACATACATGCAACATGTAGGAACATATTGTGATGTCGCTGTTTCTGATTCCCACGACACAGGGTATCCTGTGGCCAGAATCAATGTATGTGCCTGTACGTAAATGTTTATGTTTAATTAATACCCAACTTTAGTTCAAGCAAAACTGGTCATAGCATGCCTAAGGAATGTGATACTCATGCGTTATACATTCAACGGGTCTAAAAGTCGGGAATTACGTTAATTAAGGTCACCGATGCATTAATTAGGCCAGTTAAAGAAACATTTGTAGTACAAAATTCAGATATCTCGTAAAATGTACACGCACTTTGTTCGGCTTGAGATTACGAACCCATGAGTTAGGTCGCCAAGTGCGAGTTGGACCCACGAACGAAGGGTTCCGTACAAGCGTTCCATACACTTGAATATTTCAAGCGTCTAACTGTTGCCGTTATTTATCGAGCACAAAAGGGCAAAAGAATCACTTTTGTTGTAGCCCCTTTGAAATATTTATTTCATTCTGTTTTTAGTATTAGTTGTTATAGCGGCAACAGAAATACATCTGTGAAAATTTTTAACAGTATAGCTATCGCGGTTCATGAGATACAGTCTAGTGACAGACAGAAAGACGGACTGTGGAGTTTCATACCCTTTGGGTACACATTCATAGAAAAAAGGCATTTGTTACATCCAAATATTGTATAAGTGTGGTAAAAAGTTGTGCCCTTCACTATTACATTACGTCTAACGGGAATGCTTTATTGGTCTCTAAGAGTTTCGTACGAGTACAGCAATCAATATAAATGTATATTATAAAAATACTTCACCCTGGTATTAACAATATAATTCACCTACTAGATGTGTCGAAGTTATTATTATTATGATCTAAATACTACAGAGCTATTTAAATCTTTTCCTCTAATGTTTGGGAAACTTAGCAGGTAGTGAATGGAGGTGTATGTACTTTTACTTTACCAAATAAAATGTTCTATCTTACCAAGTGAAGCAATACTAAAAAAATAAGTTGTGTTTTTTGCGGGGCTTTCATATTAGAGTCCTTGCGATTGACTTACATGTGCATTGTACAATAGCTGAATAAAAACTTAACTGTCTGAAAAATCGTTACAAAATAATATGCACTAAATACTAATTAAATAAATTTGTACATTGGTGTTAATTAATTACTTATGTTTATAATATTTTACCCTCGTATGAACGAACTATCATAATTATTAATGGATTCATATACAGAATAGGGTAGTTTCCAGGGTCAAAATAATTTAATTCTATTTAGTCCGTATTTTAGATTATAAAAAAATATTGGATACGTATTTTTTCTTTTTTCGATTAAACAAAAAATAACAAAGATATAGCCCATTGAAGTTACGTGTGACGTCACTCAGTGCTACAAAATGCAGCACGGCGTGACGTCACACGTAATTAGCCTATTTTATTATGATGATAAATAAAAACTATACAAGTTTGCCTAATTAATTAGTAATAGGTTTTTCAATCTTAACATTTTATTTTTATTATTACATTCGTATGTTTTATTTCTGTGACTTTCCAAGACAATTTTTGTTCTTTTTCTCTAACTCAATTGCCTACGTGACTAGTTTGTTTTGTTAAAACTAGATTTTAAAGCATAATCATCATTTTAACACCAACAAATCTACGGCTCCTCAAGATTTACTTACTTTCATAAATCTATTTCTAAAACTACTATCAACATAAAATGTTATAAATACAGATACACAAGCTAAAAATAGAAAGTTTAAAATTTATCACAAAGTCGACATCGAATTAGGCTTAATTCAAAAATATAGACGCATCATGATCCTTTGGATTTAAGGATATGGATTCTTGAACACCAATTCCAAGGTACGCAGTATTAAAACTTTCTGAGTTTCCAGCAAAAACTAATCAATTGTAAATTGTGACTCCACGCGGTTCTTTGTATAAATACTACCTATCCCACCTGGAACCGTCCGACCCGATAACGCCTTTTCGGTCATCATAGGTTCTAAGAATAATCACATGATCGAGATTTGTAAACCACTTTCCGCAAAAACGATATGTGTACAGAAAATTCTATCATCTAAGATTTTTTTTAAGCGCCACCAGCGCTTGTTGTTCCCATGGTGCCTCCTCTTTTATTAGCCGAAAGGAGATGACAAGTTGTGACTAATTTTTTAGGCGGAAACGCACATTGCTTTTTGCTAATACATTGACGCATATTATCAACGCGTATTATTATTTATTAATATTATTAATATTACTGTACGGATTGAATTTTGAATTTCTTGGTTGTACAATACAACCAAGAAATTCAAAATAAACATAAAAACCAGATGTTACAACATTTAGAGATGATCATAATAGTTTGAAGCACAACATAAATTTTAGAATTATTATAATGTTTAGCATATGCATTTTCTGGTATGCGGTTAAGTTTATTAGAAGCTGGATTGTAATAGATTTGACTTCTTTCGTTATCTGCTCATATTTTGATGTGCAATTAGTAATTCTGTTTAAATTCTCGAAAATTTTGTTTGCAAAGGGATATTTTGTTGTCCAATATACTTGATTGAAGCAATTGTGCTTCAAAAAACAATTTGCATCTTTGATTGCCAGTTTGTGCATCGGTCGTAGTGACACTCAGTTTCAGGAGAGCTCGCCAATAGGCGCGTTCTGCAGCCACAAGTCGTGAATGAAGTTGTATAGGTCATCGCTGACGGCCACCTGGAAACATGAAAGAATATTAGTTACGTCTCTGTATACTATAAAGGCCGACATGGAATTAATCACTCATGAATAAGATAAGAATCGCCACAAAGACATTACCCAAAATTTTTTTTGAAAACAATAGATACTTCATTGCTAGATACATGGCTCGATGTGTGTTGACCTAAAATTACGTTTACACATTTCACACAAGTCAAAATTTAAACAACCTCAAGCAACAGTTGATGCTACCTGCGCCTGCTGTAAATCTAATGAAATCCAAGCCAGTGGTGACTAATATCCTATATTCTGCATTGTGACATAGAGTTGATCATAAGATGAGATAAGAATATTTCTCAAGAAACAAGAGGCATAAATAAAAGCCGTACGTAAATACATAAACTCAGGACTGCATTTCAGAGGTGCAGGCAGGGACCAGGGTTTGCTATTTGCTACGATCCTTCCATACATCTTTCCCTTCGTCTTTCGCTCGCTTTGGTATTTCTTTCTATCAAACAAAATTATCACATTAATCGTTTAAATACTACAAATAACAATTCCTATAAAGACCAATTGAAAGCCGAATGAAACGAAATTTTATTATAACAGTATTACAGTATACGATTCCAAGAACTTTATACAGACAAAATAAAAAAAACGTCAATTGAAATTCAACAAGTGTCGACCTTATAAGTATTCAAAACTAATAAGATACTGATAAGTATCCTGTTGTTTTGAATCCTGTCCTGTCCTAGAGGTATGCGGCGGAACATTGTAATAAGATAATTTTATTGACTTATACACCAGAGACATCACAAAATCGAATATCAAAATTTATAAAAAAAAAAATACTACACAGACTAATGTTAAGTAACAGTTACTGTACGGTAAAGTCTCACATGTACTGAAATGAAGAAAGAGACTCCTAAGATACTGGGTCCCCTAGTGTAGGAGTCAGGGACATCACTACATAGGTGTGTAAAGAAATTAGATATTTGTAAGTGCCTACAGAACTGTAATTAAATTCAGTCAGTTACGTATATCATACAGATTACCCACACACGCTATTACACTATATAAATGAATAATTTATTAAACATTATACAAAACTATTACAATCAGATTTAAGTGCAATAAATATCATAATTCATTGATGCAACCGAGTTATCAATCTGCTGAGTGCTGACTCATTTAATTATTTTTTTTTATTGCTCCGCCAACAGGATAATACATTATACATTAAAAATTAACACTTACAAAAATAATAATATGTTCATCCCAATTACAGGCAGATACGCCACTAATTATTAATTGAGTTGGTTGGTTGAAAATGTTTAACATGCCATAAACAGTTCAATTTAACCTTGACCAAGATAATTATAATTAACATTAATATAATTTCCTCACCCTAACAGTGCAGTCCGTGTATATTAATGACTCGTACACAAGTGGCCTTTAATGACTTCACCACTTCGTAATAGCCGTCTTGTATTAGTGCAGGTAGGATCAGCTATTTATGTATGCTTCTCAATTAAATTGATCGAATTACCTCTTCCACCGATACAAATTCACATTTTGATACAAATTCACAATCTATAATCAATACTTACCTTATAAGGTGTTGGGTTTAGATTGCGTTTGATATCTTGTCTCAGCGTCCGCAGCGAGTCCTGCACCCTTTGTCGGACTTCGATGAGAGGCTTCGGCGCCACGCAGATGCGCCCTTCTTTCCAGTACGGCTGTAAGTCATAAGATACTAGGGTTATTATTGTTTGGTACGCTAGGTACAACTAACATGACTGAATAAAATGAGGTTCTTGTAAAATCTTCACAAACACAGAAAAATTTCATTGGTATAAGGTATTTTGTTCTTATAAATAAGACCGAAGTAGTTTTAGGAATCGTTTGTTTGTAGCCTTCTCCGTCTCAAAATTACAAGGCTCCACAAAGTCTGAGCGGAAAATTATTATTACTTGTTTTAATATGTTTATGAAAAAAAAAATTACCTCATTATAATCTCAATCTATAATTTGGATAACTACTCGTAGTTTTTAAAACCTATACAATAAAACCTAAGACCTCAAGGCATGTTTGTAAAAAACCCCTTTTTTAGCGGAAATCAATTAGGCTTAGGTTAGATCTGCAGTCCACACTAAATTTTCATACTTGCACTGGCGAATGAAATTAGTATTTTTTCGATATTTCGGAACTGCCCTCATAATAAAAGTTATCTGTATGAACGAGTACTATAATCTACCTAAGTTTCACCTGACCTTTCTGCAACAATCTGTGGATTAAAAAGTTTTAATTGTTATGATCCTGAAAGATCAGGAAAGGCCCATTCACTGTATAGCTTAAAACCTATTGTCAAAGAAGCCTACTCGAAACCGCGCCTAGCCTCAACATCCCGAGTAAAAGAGACCTCTAGCAAACGACGTAAGACGGATTGTTCTCTGGTGTGTATAATAAAGAATATTATTGTCTTAGGACTCAAAATCGTGTACCCTGAACAGACGCTCGACTTTGCTTGGTATGACGTAGGCTCTCTTGGACTCTTGGAAGGGGTGTCGACAAAGAACTTTCTGGCCGACCTCCGGCGCCATCTCGGTCGATCGCTGCAGCAGGTCAATAAGTGCATGCCCGTCAGCACCGAATAATCTGTAGGCCTGGAAAGACAAGGTGATATCGAATACGTTAGTAAAATATTATGAGAGCATTCTGGCCATGATTTAGAAAACTGGTTAAGTGCAAGTCGGCCCACGCGCAATGTAGGGTTTCGGTGAAAGAAGTGGTTCTGAATGGGCTAGTTACCCTAAAAATGTAATTAGTCCGTCTTTTAGATTATTCAAAAATAAGGGACACGTATTTTTTTATCTGTAAATTAGACCAAAAATGACAAAGATTTAGCCCATTAAAGTTACGTGTGACGTCACGCCGTGCTGCATTTTTTATTTTTTGTTTAATCGAAAAAAGAAAAAATACGTGTCCAATATTCTTTTGACCCTGGAAACTACCCTACTGCTTTAAGCAGATAACAACTCTACCAAAATAACGTTGGACGGATTAGACTACAGACTAGACTAGATTAGGCTACGAAGTAGACTACAACTCGTTAACTTATAAGGCCTGCCTAGCTCTTATAGTTTACCTTTTATCTTCATTAAATGCCATTAATTTTTGTCATAAAAAATTGCGTTAGCTTAATATTTCCCATTAAGGAATACGTAACGAAAAATGGTTTTCCTACACCCACAATATTTTAAACTACAAATCTAATAAGACCCTACACTTAAGGATACACGGGAAAACATAATGTGTCCATAATTAAGGTGTACTATTTCAGGGGATGTACCTGAAAAATAAATATTTTTTAAATATTATTTCATCGCTTTGTCAAAGTAATTAATATGCATGTCCAAGCCAAAGCTTTCTAGTACTGATGGTCTCTGAGCTAGGCCGCGGACAGACAGTCAGACGAACTGATATAGCGAAACTATAATGGTTCCTTGTGGATTACGGAACCCTAAAAATTGCTGACTACAAAATTATTTGGTCTTACAAATATTATTTCACTTTATCTCAAAGAATCCATATCTGCACAAAAAGTTAAAAAAAATAAAAAATATATATAAAAGTTGGCGAGTCGTGTGTCGTTGGTAGTTAGATAAGCACCGACTAACTGTTACTGTTTATGCATACAACGTACGACAGACTCGTTTGAAAACATTTTTCAATGTCACGATACTTCGTACCATTTTGATTTATGATTACAGTTTCGAAACAAATGTTGTCGTGACTTTTAATTAATTAATATCAATATCATTGTTTATCAAAATGAAAACGATGTGCCCCTAACATATTGCCCTTAAATTCACCGTATGGTGTGAAAACAGAAAAATAAGCCATCAGTGTATTTTTGAAACAAAACTTTATAAAATACTTCGAGGGCAATAGTGTCATGAACGCATAATTAACTATTTCCATAAATCAACAGCTTTTGAACATTTATTTACATAAGTGAACAATACAGAAAGATAATTATTATGTTATTTTCTGACGTCTTGTCAATGTCGTAAAGTTTTATTTTGTTTACTTTCGAGTCATCACTCCTCATTGTAGTAAGATCTGTTAATAATTAGCCATATGCCGTAACTAAAATGTACTTTTCTCTTAATTTAAATCGTCTGCTAGCTTATGATAATTAGTTATCGATAGAAGGAGCATTTTTTGGGAACGGGGTACCTATATCGATATTACTAATGTCATATTTTGCGAAATAAAATTGTATAATGTTATCTAAGGTTAATAGGTTACCAATGCCGAGGAGATGTAATATGGAGTTTAAACCATCATGTTTTTGCGCTTTGCCTGATTGGTCAAAGCGTAAAAACATGATTTTATTAGCAGATAGTTTATATAGTTATACTTGATTATAGTTTTAAAAGCTCCGTACTATGTCACCTCGCAAACTGAAGGCATATTTTATACTCCGCTTATGTCGATCACTGCTAATAAGTCGCCTTGAATTCATAATCGGAAAATATGATATCATAGGTCAAGGCTTAGCCAGACGCAACCAATCCATTACTAACTAAACATAAATTTGAAGATGTTTACTCGATCGCTTGCAATATGTACCCGATAACACAATACGGAAATATAATTATTTGATTACAAAGTCTCAAACGATGCAGGTTAAGGCTAAACCTTAGTTAGACGTGAGATTTTTTTACTTGGCCACATAATTGATACGACGTTTAGCTAGCACTACGTTATGTAAATACCTCGGACACTGGCTGTCTCACAATAAGCAAATGATGGGTTATTCACCAACTGGACACACATGACTGGACACACCTGTGTCGAGTTGGTTAAACTCAAATTATTATCATTTATTCTTTCGTTATCTGGACACACAAAGATTTTTATGTGTGTCCAGATGGTGAACATAAAAATAATAATTTTTATGTTTTCACCAACTGGACACACTCTGTTTTTTTGCAGAAAAGGGTACAGTCAGGTTAACAATCGTCTCGCCCATGGAATTATTGACCACTAACAATGGTCGCGATCATTGTGTTCATGCTAATAGTTTAAATTTTTTTCTTGCTATAGGACCTTCATCATAAGTTTTATTCCCTGAATCTCGATTTCTATAATGTCGCTTTGCGTTTTACTTCAATTCCCAGTACTTCGCTCCTTGCTTCACAGTGGTGTCCAGTACGCCCCGTCGCACTTATGGTATAGTCCAGAGCGGTTAAAAGTACTAGGGTAACAAAACTTAGTAGGTAGTATTAGTGCCACCATCTAAAACCGCACTCTTGGGTAAAAGTATTTACTGTACAGCACCGAGAATATATAACAAAATACCCCAAGAAATAAAAAACACGACACAGGAATCTTAAAAGGCTCCTTTTCAAATATCTGGTCGAGAAATCATACTACTCTGTAAATGAATTTATGGACGATAAAACATAACTAATGTAATTGTTATATTATGTGACTTTGGATTTATGTGTACACTTTAGACATATTATTAATGTTAAATAACCATTGTGCTGTCTGATTTAATTTATTCTATAATATGACATTCTTATTATGCTTAATTTTAATTTCAATATGTTTACAGTTTTTGACTTTCAAATTGTTTAATTGCATGTGACATTAACTACTAGATTTTCACATGTATACCGACAAAATAATATATTTGTACGCCTTTATGGCAGGACATAGCGATCTGAAACCTGACTGAACACCAAATGTACCTAAAAATACCTATGTTCCACAAATAAATGCTTTATGATTTATGATTATGAAACAACCCTGTTTAATACTGAGCAGTATTAAGCAACACCATGAACTAAGCCGCATGTTTTTCATGAGATTTTATTTTAGCCGCAATCTCTTACATACTTCTGCTACCCTAGTACTTTTGTACTATTTACAGTAAAATTATTGTAAAAGTATTGTAAAATTACCCGTTTCCAGCGGTGGAACGTTTGATGGAGGATGATGATTGTGACAGAAAACATTCTGCGCGTGACTGTATTTCGTCATAAATACGGGTAAAATTTGAATGTGCGTCCAGTTGACGAAAACATAAAAAGGTTTTAAATACGTTTCACCATCTGGACACGCGTAAAAATCTTGGTGTGTCCAGATGACGAAAGAATAAATGATACTAATTTGAGTTTAACCAACTCGACACAGGTGTGTCCAGTCATGTGTGTCCAGTTGGTGAATAACCCCAAATGATAATGCCTCTACAAATTCACTAACGTACGTATTATTTGGTAGGCTGTATTTTTCTGTATGTTAATTTGAATAAACATCTTCAATCAAATCAATCAAACTAAGAAATTCGTACGTAACGTAAATAAACCAAAATTAACAAAGGAATTCAAACCCATGACTTCACGCAGGCGATGCAAGCGCTCTACCGATGCGCTACCCCCGTTTGGCTCCCACCATTGTTATCTAAAGTACTTTAAAGAAGCAAACCTCTTTGTGTCCCGGAATTGTGACTTTCCCGACGTCTTGGCTCAGCTTTATCCGCGGCTGCCCATTGATCTCCACTAGCTTGTAAACACAGCCCAGTGCTGGTTGCCGTTGGCATGTTACTGAAAAAGTATTTTGCATTTTTAAAACAAGCGAGGCCTAGGGTTAATTGCCTGTCCGATAATAGAAGGAAAAGGTTTTCTAGCGAGAATATATTTTGTCTGGAGCGTCAACAATCATTAGGTACAGCCCGGGGCAGCTGTACTTGTGCAAAAATAGCTTAATCTGGGTGTGTTTCTATGGCTGTGCTGGTTACCATATCACAGGATATTCTAATTTGGAAGATTAAACATTTGTATTGTGTAGGTAAAAGTTTATAAGGGATCCATCAGCATAATAAAAAGTAAAGTTGCAGAACTAAAAAATGAAATGTAAAAAGTGTAAAGATGAAAGTGAGTCTTCGATATATCGATTAAGTGTTGAGGTGTGATACAAAAAATTAAAAGAGAAGTCGAAGAACGGTGTTATTTACAAAAACACAACTCGTTAAAAACTACTCAAAATCACTATACGTAAGCAACCTATATACGTCCCGCTGTAGGGTACGGGCCTTCTCTCGGAGAGAGAGAGAGAGAGAGAGAGAGAGAGAGAGAGAGAGTTGAGTTTAATAAGCACGCGTGCCCACCGCGGATTGGCGATTTTTACTATAATCTGTGGAAAAATTAACCACCGAACATTGAAACTGCCGCTGAGGAGTATTTAAAATTGTATTTTTACAAATAATACCGTGAGCCGATTACAGGTTGTTAACCAAACTTAAGGCTGCTGTTACCTAAAACATGCTATGTCGCCCGTACAATGTAAGATTTTTTTATTAATACAAATTGATTTATTTTTAACAAATTGAACTTTTGATAAAGTTGGTCGCACATTTGTCAGTAACGTACGCGCCGCACGCGCCGAACGCGCCGCATTTTAAAATTCGTTGTATGCAATGATATGAAATCTCGCATATTTATCCGCACCGTACGCGCCGCATTTCGTAAAATACGGTAGGCATCCGAACTCCGAAGGAAGCATTCTGATGACGTCATATAATGCGGCGCGTACGGCGCGTGCGGAGCGAGCTGCCACTCAGTGTTGCCTCATTCGGATCCGAAGAGCGGAATATGCTCCATATAAGTTCCTTTTTGAATTAATGTTGTGAATCCAGAGTCTTTTTTTTTCTTGGAATTTCATTTTTTTCTTCTTCTGCCAATAAGCAGGCTATTACAACAATTTCTTCCATAGCACAATGTCACCGCAACATTTCACACCAGAAGCAAGAAAAAACTGCAAAAATTGTTGGCAACACACAGAAATGCGGCGCGTTCGGCGCGTACGTTGCTGACAAATATGCGACCCAATTTTAAAATACGGCGCGTGCGGCGCGTACGGTACTGACAAATGTGCGATAACCTTTAATGTGGTTCGAGGGTAATAGACCGGAAGATAGTGACACAAATTACTTGGTCATTTGTAACAGTATGGCGGTTCTTCAGGGGTCCTAATACGCAATGACAAAAAGGAAAATGATGGTCATAGCGCTGGCACCGGCGGCCCAATCGCGTGTGCGTTAGTCGAACTCGTCGGATAAATTACGAGTGTCAAACGATTTGTACCACAAAAATGTGAGTATTTTCCGATAGTCCATAAAAAACAAGTAGACGGTAGTGTCATGCCATACTTCCAAATCCAAATCCAAATCAGTTTATTGCTTCATGTGGTACAACAGTTCTTAAACAATAAGGTATAGATCCTTGACATGAGCCCTGCAAGGGCACTGCAATTATAATACAGTTTACTTAAAAATACTATCTTAAAAACTAATGAAACAATTATAAATCTTACGGTCTGTAACCTTCTTCCATAAAGTCTTTTAAACTGTAATAACATTTGCCAACAAGATAATGTTTTAACTTAATAACAAATTTATTAAAGATACTTTCTTCTAAAATATTGCTAGGCAACATATTATATATTAACTGCCATTACGTGAGTCCCTGAACTATGAATTTTAAGTGTTGAAGTGGTAGTGCTAGTTTATTTCGGTATCTTAGGTTTAATGGTTTGGTGTAATTATCCTTTGAAAGAGAAAAGAGGTGTTGATTTTTTTTCACATATTTGCTTATTTCTAAAATGTATAGTGATGCACGTGTTGGTATCTTTAGTCTTACAGCCCGCCGAACCGACGCGAATGTATTATAAAAAAATAAAAATTCAACCATTTGTACCAGGCTAATTTTTGCACAGTTAATTATCGTTGTGCAGCCATTTACGAAAATCACCATGCCATACTTTTCGGACGGTTCCAAATGGTCGCCATACCGCCGAAAATCAGCAAATTATAACTATTTGTAACAGTATTGCATTTGGATTTTTGGAAAGTATTTGATAAAATGTGACCGTTATTATATTTGCCATACTTCTAGTAGGAGGAAAAAGTGCTGCCATACTTGAAAAACTTATTAATTCGACACGTTTCAAAAATACGACTTGTACAGTCGTAAAATATTTTTTTACAGCATGGGATCATTATATTCTGTTTGTTGGGATACAATTCTACCTACAAAAAAATATCCCGGATTGTAACTTTGGGGCGGACGACTGTGAGACGTAAGCCAAGAAGTAAAAAAAATAAACAAAGACGATTTGTACCAGTATGGCTTTTGGATTTTTGGGAATTATATGATGCAATGTGACCATTATTATATTTGCCATACTTCTAATAGAGGGAAAAAGGGGGCAACATACTTAAAAAACTTAATTTTTCTACAGGTTTTCAAGGTGCAAGACATAAAATAATTTGTTACAGTATGGCATAATTGTATTCGGTTCGTTTGGATGAAATTCTATCTAAAAATAATTATCAATATTATACAATATAAACATCTGGTTATAAATTAAGATTGCCGCCACCTAGGTTTTCGAAATTTTGTATTTATATTCGTTGAACCTCAAACTTACAGGAAAAATTAGTGCCATACTGTTACAAATCGTTCAAAATACGAATAAAATCTTACAATTAAAAATAAATATTATACACATTCGCCAGCTCCCACAGGTATGGCATTATCACACTTCTATTTATAATCATTCAGGAGCTGTTGAAAAAAAAATTTTTAGGGTAGTACAAATCGTTTGGCGAAAAAAAAAATTTGCTGATTTTCGGCGGTATGGCGACCATTTGGAACCGTCCGAAAAGTATGGCATGGTGATTTTCGTAAATGGCTGCACGACGATAATTAACTGTGCAAAAATTAGCCTGGTACAAATGGTTGAATTTTTTTTTTTAATTAACGCATTTGCGTCGGTATGGCGGGCTGTAAGTCACACCGGAGAAGTATGGCATGACACTACCGCCTACTTGTTCTTTATGGATTATCGGAAAATACTAAAATATTTGTGGTACAAATCGTTTGACACTAGTAATTTATCCGACGAGTTCGACTAACGCCCACGCGATTGGGCCACCGGTACCAGCGCTATGACCATCATTTTTCTTTTTGTCTTTGCGTACTAAGACCCCTGAAGAACCGCCATACTGTTACAAATGACCAAGTAATTTGTGTCACTATCTCCCGGTCTATAATTAAATTGCGAGTAATGAAAACTGTTCAATTGTGCGAGCGAGACAGCATAGTTCAAGTACGAACAGTCTTAACACAGGTTCTAAGATTTCACTAAAGCCAAAATCCATAACAAACCGATGATCTAAAGTGAGTGAAAAAAAACGCAATGAGTGTAAACACAGATCTAGACTCGCGACAGCGCGTCCAGCCAAGTTCGTGAAAAAAGGAACTGGCGACGCAGCAGCCGTGTGTAATAATAGGTCTTTACCTATGAAATTGCCGTTCTGCAGTACTGGCCATTTCAAATCAAAATAATTTTTATTTGGCAAAGAATTCTGATTTCAAATTAATTTTATTTTAAGAACATGGAATCCTTTTTCAAAAGTAGTCATTTGTTTATTGATTAGTGTTACATTTTCATCGCATTTCAATCTTTTTCGTCATCATGGATACGTAAAAAATTCGACTAATTATGGAAGATGAATACCGTTGTAGCAGCAACGCGGCACAAGCGGCACGCAACATCAACGACGTTTACGGAGCTAACACTACAAGCCAACACACCACCTGAAAAATGAACCTCGACGTCGTCCGATGACTTTGGTCGACAATGACGAATTAAAGGCGATTGTGGAAGCTGATGATACACAATCTACGGCTGAATTAGCAGCAGCTTTCGACGTTAGCTACAAAACAATATTGGTCCATTTGTGTCAAATTGGCAAGGTAAAAAAGCTTGACAAATGGGTGCCCCACAAACTCAATGATCGCCAGCGCGAAGTACGCGTCGAGACATGCCTTGCACTGCTCAACAGATACACAAATGAAGGAATTTTGAACCGCATTGTTACCTGCGATGAAAAATTGATTCAGTTTGATAACCGCAAGTGCTCAGCAAGTTGGTTGGATCCTGGTTCAACACCTAAACAATGCCCTAAACGAAAACTCACCCCTAGAAAATTGATGGTCACTGTTTGGTGGTCTAGCGCCGGTGTGATTCATCACAGCTTCTTACCAAACGGGGCTCAATTACTGCAGATGTGTGCTGTGAAAAACTGAACACAATGATGGAGAAGCTGGCACATCTCCAACCAGCATTGGTCAATCGCTCGTCTCCGCTGCTCCTGCACGACAACGCGCAACCTCATACTGCACAGCAGACGGTCTCCAAGTTGCAAGAACTGGGGTTGGAATCTCTCCGTCATGCGCCCTACTCACCAGATTTTGGGCCTACAGACTACTACTTTTTTTCAGAATTTGGATAACTTCTTGGCGGGAAAAAAATTCAATACCCGAGAGGCAGTACAAAATGCCTCTGAAGAATTTGTTGCCTCCCGTCCAGCTGATTTCTTTAAGAAGGGCATCAATAAACTGCCACTGCGTTGGCAAAGATGCATTGATTGCATGGGTGATTACTTCGATTAATACAATAAAAAATACATGAAAAAAATTCGTTTAGATTTTTTCATACAAAACGGCAATTTCATAGGTAAAGACCTAATATTACAGGAATCACTTCGAGCTACTTTTGACCCCTTCACAACTCTACAAATATTAAACCTAAGTATATGAAATTTGGCACATTTCTTAAAGTCCATTAGCTTACCTAGAATCCAAAGTTTCATCAATGTTGCTCAAACAGTTATAGATATATTAACGTTTAAAAACCGGCATTTTTATGACTGACTGACTGACTCACTTATAGATCAAAAACCTAACCCACTTCTAGATGACCTAGAAACTTGATATTTGGCATCAAGGTAGACTAGCATTAGGCATATACAAAAGAAAAAATTAAAAACTGAAAATTATTGATAATAATATCCGCATAGTATTTAGTTCCAAATTCTGCCAATAGATGGCGCTTTTTAATTCTATATCGCGGTATGGTTTTGTCGCAACCGATTCTATATAATATCTGTAAACGACTTCCTATGCAAGTTTCTCTGAATTGTAAATGAGATTCTGAAAAGTGGTATGTTCGTAGCCGATTTCTAACCAATCGGTTATCAGTTCCTTGGCAATAAATAACGATGTATTTATTAGTGATCAATACCAATAATCTCTGTACAAAAAGCAGTGATATCCCATCAAAAACATAAATGTGAATGATATGAGAGCCAACTTCAATAGGTATTAAGAACAGAACAGACGTCGTTATCGACTTCGCCGACAAAAGAATTGAGATCTATATGGGTTCTGCCAAGTTCTCTAAAGAAAATCATGAAATTATAGTTACAAGATCACTAGAGATGTAAATTGTTATTCAAGCTTAAGATTTGACTTGGCTAGTTTTCACGTACAGGCTAAATAATATTTATTTAATGAACTCTACTTCGTTTAGTCATACGGAGGTTAGTGTACTTTCTGTTTGTATTGTACTTATGCTGTTAGGTTGATATCATACCTATGTGACTTTCCTGAAATTTGGTTTGTTGGTAAAAACTAGCAGTCAAATCTTGAGCTTGAATTACAATTTACATCTCTAGTGATCTTGTAACTATAATTTCATGATTTTCTTTAGAGAACTTGGCAGAACCCATATAGATCTCAATTCTTTTGTCGGCGAAGTCGATAACGACGTCTGTTCTGTTCTTAATACCTATTGAACTTGGCTCTCATATCATTCACATTTATGTTTTTGATGGGATGTATACTATCCGAATAGGGAATGGATGAAAATATCAGAAGTGCTTGATATTTTTTTTGGTGATGGGAATAACCTTCCTTAACGCGGGAAAAAAGTTTCAACTTTTTGGCCCCGTAGTTAATTTTTAAATATACTTAATATTTTTCCATTCGTAGTTCTGGGCTTAGTACGGCATATCAGACATATTCCTTAGTCCGCTACGTATAAAAAAAATCCACCTTGAAAAGCTGTCATTGTCATCAGATTTTTTTTTTTCATACGTAGCGGACCAAGGAATATGTCTGATATGCCGTACTGAGCCCAGAACTACGAATGGAAAAATATTAAGATTATTTAAAAATTAACCACGAAGCCAAAAAAATTGAAACTTTTTTTCTCGCGCTAAGGAAGGTTATTCCTATCACCAAAAAAAATATCAAGCACTTCTGATATTTTCATCCATTCCCTATTGTGTGGTTCTTGTATAGTGGAAATTTTGGCGATTATAAACTCTGTCACTAACATTTTCAAGTTCGTAAATCAATGATGAGTTCAGTAATTCGGGACGTTACACCCTAATTGTGTTACTTTTACATGCTTTTACTTACCCAAATGTGTGCCGATGCCAAAGCAGTCGATCTTATGTCCTTGCTCGTTCAGACTGAGGATCGTCTCTTCGTTGATATCATTCGAGGCCACTATAGTTAGTGTGGTGAACCAAGGTAGCTTGAAAGCCTCTGCTACTTGCTCAAAGGTTTCTCTGGCTAACACCGATAGATAAGCCAAGTCACCGCTGTCAATGCGGACCCCGACAGCTCTGTATCCACAATCGTTCAGAGCCAAAGCTACCGCGCAGAAATTTAGCAGTCCACTCCTGTCGAAACATTTAAATTTTTCTACCATCTTTGAAAGATACTTGTGAGGGATAACTTTATGTATATCACCTTATCGGTGTGTCGACTAAGAGAAATCCTAAGTAACTAAATATTTACTTAGTAACTAATTAGATCAGTCAACTAGTAATAAGTGTAAGGCATCTAGTAATAAGTGTAAGACTTATTCTAAGTGATGTGTAGAGTATAAACTACAATTTTCTTCAAGGTTCTAATCAACAATAAGCTTAAAAGCTAAATAAAATTAAATAATAACTACCCTCAAGTTAATTGAGTGTGATTGATGATTACATGCAAACAAGGAACGCTTCTTTGTTACGGTGAATGTGTGCATATTCCAATACAATGCAACTGTGCCCAATGACTAGGTATTCCAAGGGTTGCCCTCGGTTTCAGGACAATACGACACACTGAAGCAAAATGTGAAGTTTCCGTCCGAAATTCTCACTTATTTGTATGTACATTTGGTCAGAATAATAATGAAGCGCCGTCCATACACGCTTCACTGAAAAAAGCTTACAATAAAATACTTTTTAAATACTACTGCTAGGTATAAAGTATCGTTAATGTTATTCTCGGGATGTGTTGTCGAAGTTGTTAAGGTCGTGCATAACTTGAGTTAACCCCGCCCAATGTGTACACATGCCCAACTTGACAATGACAAGATGTAATGAGTGTGATGCCTGGGCGCAGCCAGCTTAGAACTTACATATACGTATCCACATAACTCAGACACAAACGTATAACGCAAACAAATAGTACAAAGTTTATCAGACACCAAATGTCAATATACAATTTTTACCTCAGTGTGCGTTCGACCGTGCTATATCCATATGTACTAGGTTTACTCGGTGACATGGGTACTCTAGAGCCATTGGATCCACAGTTGCTATTGTAGCCGGAATGCCCATTCGGAGGCCGCTCCGACGTGAAGCCTTGAAAGTTATACCTCTTGACGTCGTACGTGTCCACGAGGGCTAGGAAGCCGGAGGGGAATGCAATGGCATATGATATGAGCGCCGCTAGTTCGCCGTCGCTCGCTTCCTCAGTCGATATGTCAATGACGGCTGAGACTCGCTTCCGCCAGTCGGAGGCCAACTGTAGCAGACTGCAGGGCTCCTGCGTCTCGGCGTGGGGAAGCGCCACTGCGCTCACGTCGGCCAGGCTACTGAATGACGTCACGAACGAGTGCGCGTGAGTCCCCTTCACCGGTATGTTGAACATTTTGCCGGCCAACACGTTACTTGTGCCGTCGAAGCCCCCTGAAACGAGTGATATTATGACTTAAGCGGCTCCAGGGGGTAACACTAACGCCATCTAGGAAAAAATGATATCTTTTTGCTAGGAGCGAATTTGCCAAGTGTCTGTAAAATCTCTCCATCATGGTTAACAGAGATTTTTAGGACACATGGTAGAATACGTGCCTAAGGCAAAACACCTACGACTAAATAGCATTAAAACGGTCGTTTTTAGCACGTTTGTTATAGAAACCCAAGTTCGTGATCCTAGGTTCTTTGTCGTGGGTCCTAAAAATAATGTTGCTTGGTGGGGCTAGAGTTACTCAGTGGAACCCCTTAATTGCATCAATGGAGGTAGAAGATACGCTCAGAAAACGTTAAGGAAATGAAACTGTGAAACAAGAGGTATTTAGCAAAATAAGTAGGCAGTCATTTATCTTTAATAAGCTCAAGGCTGATAACACAACGCTGGGTGATAATCTTATTTTATAATGACTATGACGTGAAAATTATGACTATGTATCTTTCCGTTCAATTTAAATCGCAACTAAAATTTAACATTAACTGACGACTCTGAACTAAAACTTTCGTAGGCCAAGTAAGTTGATCCGAACCAAAAACTTACAACTGATGACTGCTTATGGTAATACATTATGTATGTAGAAGGATATTAGTACCATAAGAAGAGTGGAAGGTATACAATAATTAAGTTTAATGATATCAGACCATTGTCTGCAGTAGGTATCCAAAAGCCATTTAGCAACAAAGGAAGAACTAAGCAAAGCCGAACAGTGTTCAAGGGCAAGGTTGGCGAGGCTCGCATGATTAAACAGATTATCTGGTTCCCAACTTATAGTCGCTATTCGAGCCTTCTTTGTGAGTCAATAGCGCTAGGGTGTGTTATATTGCAAAAACTTTGAGCAGGGCAATCCGTCCCCGTGCTCGGCCGAGGCTGGTACGGGGCGGGCTTGCCAGCAGGGTTGGGGTCGTGAAGACACGCTAGAACAATCGATACTCTGCAGAGAGGCAACTTCATTTACACAGCCTGAAAGACACCGTTGATGGGCTGACTCACTCAGGGAACTTAATTGTTACCAGCCCTGTAAACACCAGAAACACCTAGACTAGCTTTATCATTATGTCGATTCTTTTTCTATAACTTGCAGGTTTGAAACCTACGTGGCTTTCATCTCATGTACAACAAGAAAGCTCAATAGATATCTTATCTTATCGTTGGAGCGCTGCCTGGTCAGTGCAAAAATTTAAAAGTAAATCAAATAAGACTACTTTTAGTCCACAGCATAAAATACCTCCTCTAGTTTTGTACATCGCAGATAATATAATTAATTAATTGGGATTGAGAATTTAAGATGTCCTTACCGATATAAGCATATTTCGATGCCGAGAGCCCTCCATCAGGGCCTTGGGCTCTGCGTAAGCCGAATTCTAGCAGCGATACGCTTTTCCCGGCCACCATTCTGTATCGAGCGGCGTTTGTCGCCATCAAACTGTCAAAACATACAATTTTTATTGGCGTGTACAAGAATAAAACTTGTGTACGTTATGTGATACTAGTGTAGTGTGCCCTAATAAAAAAAAAATAGGAAAAATATCGTAAACTTCGTAAAGCACATCCACGTCCTTATCATTAGATTTTCACGCGACACATACACAAATATAATGGAAAAAATAGGATTAAACAAACATCTTTGATTGAACCATATAGGAACATAAAATAATATCCAACATTGCAACTTTATTAAAAAAGGTCCCGATAAAGAAACTTAAAATCACATTAAAGGACATGCAATGGACATTATTCTCCACGTCTTTTAGAATTAAGATGCTCCACTGGGTATCTACTGTAATTGACCGTTCTAAGATCATAATAATTTAAATTCGTCAAGGGCTCCAAATGTACTGTTGTATAAAAAAAACCCAGGTCTTGGATGTTTACAATGTTTGTGATGTCGCTGTTTCTGGTTCCCACGACACAGGGTATCCTAGTGTGGGATCAGAAGCAATGGATGTGCCTGTATGTAAATGTTATGTTATGTATGTATCACAGAGCCAACTAATTATAATTTGAAAACCTATGATCAACTAAACTAGAGACTGTTACTATCATTATGATGGTAATTTGCATGTCAAATGAACATTATATTATAATTGTCGTTTATACCATCATCAAAATGTGATTAGCAAACCTTCTGTTTTTGTGTTAAGACTGTCCTTACATTACGAGAGCATTTTGTCTCGCTCGCAGAATTTAACATTTTTAATTAGTTTAGTAATTAAATTAAGGTCATTTTAAAAATATTTTTGTTTTCCTATACGTAGTTTATAATAAAGAAAAGTTGTTTCCAAAATTATTCATTTTGAATCAAATTTTCTCGGTCGCTTAGTACAGCCTCTGTGGTACAGGATGAGACAAATATGCTTTGAATATACTACTACAAATTATATGCATCAAACCCTCAGACTACATTTATAGAAATTTTACTGATTTTACTGCAATAAAAAAAAATGTTAAATTATGCGAGCCAGACAGGATGTTCCATGTAATAGCAGTAATATGGTGGTAGTATTTTTAGATTTTTTTCCAACTTTCATTGTGTACTTTAACTTACATTTTCTTGCTATGCATTAATTTCACAAAAAATGTAGCTGCTGCGGTATATCAGTATTTAAGCCCGCTGGTTTCTGAACTCATTTCTTGAGTACTTAAACGCGTTTTTGATGTTCATCAAAAACGCGTTTAATTACTCAAGAAATCTCTCAAGCGTCCTCTGCACGTTATCAACGCATATTAGCAGATTAAAAAAACATGCTAAGTACGTGCCGGGCTCCGCACAATATTGGGTTCGGTAGAAGAAGGATTTTTTACCTGCTTTACAGAACCAACAACTTCATCAAAGTGGATTCAATGGAATTTATACGAAGTTTAAGTTGGTCGCTTAAATCCGCTACTTGACTCTTTTTTCAAGTATGTCTTAAATGCTAAATATCTCTTCCATTAGACCAAAAAATATTTTAGTATATTTTTTTAGGACCTAAAAGCAACAAAAACATTATTTTAAAACGTTGCTTTGTTAAACAGCCAAAAACGCGGTCCGCCATTTTTGTCTATGGTTTGAAGTCCTAAATATTTGTAAACAAAGTTTGACATTCAACATAGGTAGAGTTCGTGCCACGAAAGAAGTATGAGTTAATGATTTTTGGCTTTTATTGTTATGGCCTTAAGGATTTTACCGTGGGACTTGTTTGGTGAAACGATCTTTACCTAGTCCTAAAATCTGTTAGTAATCTGTGAGCATAGTGAAATAACAACAACGCATTCATGATTTCATCGAGTTTACATGCAAAATATATCAATTATCATTATTGCATTATTCGAGACTGCAAAAACACGTCAATAAAGACCGCCGGGAAGACGCGGATTCGTGTGCCCAGTGAAATAAACATACGAAAAACTTGGCTAAAACTTGCCAAGAGAGACCCCGATTCTTTAACGACTGAAACTTGGGTGTATTTATGTGAAGATCACTTTAATGTAAGTCCTGTAATATCAATGTACACAGAAACTGTTTTTAGCTGTAATAATGCTTGGTTTGATTTGGTTTGGTTTTGGCAAATTGGTACTATCAGCTTCCACGAATCCAGCGTCCATGATTGCGCTTACCAATAAAATGATAAGACACTAACTGCACAAGAAGAGTTTTTGCAAAAACACTAAATCCAATCCAAATCACAATAGAACTTACGCACGCACGACTGACAGATGTTTGTTTACAACCAAAGGTGCTTTCAAGATGGCGGATAGTGTTTACACCGTTCCGATTTAAAAGCGAAATATATTTTTTTAATTTGCAAATTTTGCAGCCATCCTGCATATTTACTTGGCAAAGTCAATATATTTCGGTTTCTTACGTTAGATACTACAAGAAATATCCATTTATCGCGTCAAATTTGATACGAGTCAAGTAGCGTATTACAAATAATAAAGTCTACTTAGCCGTCAATTTTTTTCTTTTAAGTTCATTATAATATGTGCTACTGCCCTGAATTATGTCACGTTTCTACAATAAACCGCGTATCCGAGAGGCGATACATACACCGTCGCCTAAAAAAAGTTCTGCATACAGGTTAATATTTTGCCAACGGAGCTCTAAGTCGAAAAACAGGTTTTCTACATCCATAATATTGTGAAACGACCAATCCAACGATACTTCACACTATAGTGTAGTCGAGAGACCAAAATTGCATCTCTAATTTAGGTGTACCTTAAAAACATTTTTAACATTTGTAAGGAAGAACGCAGTAATCGTAAAAACGCAGTTTTGAGTAAATAGCGAAAAACATATCACAAACATATCATTTAATGAGATAACTGCATATTTTCTTACTGAAATTTCAGGTTTCTAGTAGACCTACAGCCACCATTATTTTTTCACCTATAGATGTACCACCAGGGAGCTCAATTTTGCGTCCAAAGTAAAAACGCAGTAATGGCTATTGCTGCGTTCTTCCTTACGAGGGCAGTATTGTAAGCATGTCAAATTTACTGCGAACAGACTGACGGACGGACAGGCAGACAGGCAGACGGACGGACATGGCGAAACCAAAAGGTTACCTTGTTGATTACCGAACCCTAAAAAGGTTTCAATACCGTATTGTATTTCAAAGTCGACAGTACAGTGGCTGATCAATAGGCAAGTGATCCATGTCGTTACATGCAATTTTGTTTGCCTATCTGAGCGTGACGGGAGTCCAATAGATAACGATAACTTATAGGTAGTATCGAAGTATGTGTTACGTACCTCAACCTTGAATGATATGATAACTCGGCTACCCATGTAGGTAATGGCAACGGCTAGTTAATTAGGTACAGTCGATCACGGATCAAACTTTAAATGTTTTCTTTGTTTGGCTTTTTTTTTTAATTCCGCTATGTCGGTTACTTGGTTTCTGCATGAAAGAGGCGGTTGCCATCAGGCAGCGTCATCACGGTCATCAGACCGTATGATAAACAATAGGTATGGAATGGTTTTCACCCGGGGCGAAACTGGTTTGCTATGGAGATCTTGCGAAAATGAAGGTTTTAATCTCATTTTACGCATGATAACAATTAATGGTGATTAGAAGTTTTCGCCACCACTAATAATTTTCGTGATAACCTGTCGAAATGTACAGGTTGATATGCTGCAGACGGTACCAGGAATTAGATAAATATCTCTGTCAACGGTACTCGATTTAAATATGACGTACCGTGCCTACCTCTTATTAAATGAACTGAGATAAGACAGATACGCAGTGTGAAAATTGTAGGCATAGATGAAAAGTAGGTACCTACTTTTCGACTTTTTTATTCTTTTTGACATTTCGATATAATAAAAACAAAAATTCGATAAAAAATACCGTGACAAGAGATTTAATATTTTATTTATTAAATTTATTGATACTTACTTTTATTATACTTTTACATTTAAAAAATTATATAGTACAATGGAAGGAGGTAAAGGAAAGAGAGATATTTTACTAATAATTTGTCAGTTTACATTAAAAAAAAAAAAATATTCCTAGATTTTAAAATGCGCGATTGCTGAAACACTTGACTGCCACTTTGATGGTTTTTTCTTTATTAATAAAGTAAAGCATTCAGCTACTGAATTTTAGAAGAGTCTATGGATTTTGATAAATACATCATCATCATCATCAGCCCACAGCTGCCCACTGCTGGGTATAGGCCTTTTCCCTCAAATGCCATTTCACACGGTAGATAAGTACATAGCTAACTAGATGAAATGAAAAATAGATAGATTTTGATTTATTGCTCACCAAGATACAGAATTATCTATCTAACATCGTATATGAAAACTTTTTGCCATACCTGCTCCCTAGCAGATAGTACTCCCGAGCACAATGTCACAATAAAAAGCGCTATCTTTATTTCACCGCGTAAAGCGAGATGCCGCTACCCAAAAGCGGGATAAAACATTTATTTTGACCTCATGCTCTCCTAGTATGGTACATTAAAGTGTAACATTAATAACTGCAACCACTCACCTCGCAAAGTTAACCAGGGTTAACAAGGTCGTCTCCAGCAACTGTGTGATAATAAGAGGTCCTTCCACCCGCAACAGAGGGACTCTAAAAATATAGATGCATTAGGTTGTGTGTGAGTTATGTTTATAACAGTGACAGAAATGTTGTTGGAAGTGAATTAAGATTATTCTTTGAAATCATTTTTGACATTATTTTGTGAAATAATTTTATTTATTATTAGACTAGCTGTGCCCCGCGGTGTTACCCGCGGTTCATCGATTTTCCCGTAGGAATAAGATATTTCCCCGCGGTAAAACGTAGCCTATGTTTTAATCCAGGGTATCGGCTAACTCCATACCAAATTTTATTAAAATCCGTCCAGCCGTTTCAGCGCTAAAGACTGACAAACATATAAACACACACACAAACTTTCACGTTTATAATATTAGTGTGATGAATCGGCAAACTTTGTTTAGCTGATATTAAATTAGCTTAGGTCCTATTTTCAGACCTATCTATAATCTAAAAATAAACCTAAATATAAACTAAAAAATCAATACAAATTGGTGAAACTGTTCTGGAGGAGTTCAATCACAAGCACTGTGACACAAGATTTATTTATTATCAGAGTAGCTGACTTGGCAAGAAAACATTGTTTTATTATATTAATTAGCCTACGGCATATTCTCAGATGTGTCAAAACCACAAATAAAACTCATAAGAATCGGTGAAGCCGTTTCGGAGGAGTTTGATGACAAAACTGTTACACAATATTTTTATATATTAGATTATAAGATTACTTTGTTACGTATGAAGAATGAAAAATGTTGAAATAAGACCACTTTTAAAGATGTAAACAAAAAAACTTTTACACACAGGTACATATCGTCCCTTAGCTTACAACACCGCTCAAGTCGAAAATTGGCGGTTTTCACATTTTAATGCCATTAGATGGAGCTGCTCATTGCGAGTCTAACCATTGGTCAATTGATATAGATTTCAGCCAATAAGATGCCGTAATTAGAAATCTAAATCCTATCCTAAACCTAATAAAATATCAGTCAACACACCTAAGGTCATAAAATAAGAGTAAAAACAAAGTAAATCATCACAATAAGTATAAATCATTATATCTTAACCGGTAAGTAGGGTATTTATTAAGTAGGTAATAACAAAAAGATAAACCAATTTTTTTAAACAGAGACTTTTTTTTGTCTCCTGTAAAGTTGGTAAAAATGACTTAAGCGGTGTTGTAAGCTAAGGGACGATATGTACATTGCTTCTGGCCCCTAGGATACCGTGTTGTGGGAACCAGAAACAGCAACATCATTAACATGTAAACATCCAATACCTGGGTTTTTTTTTTGAGCTAAGGTAGGATGATTAGATATTTTTTTTATGTTCGTAATACTCTAAAGTTTTCAGTGATTGGATTAAGCATAGAATTAAAACATTCAAAACAAGAAAATCCTATGTTACACTTTAGTCTGATTTCATGATGAAAAATTATTGTGGCTTTTAAATATCATTCTAGTACAAAATTCAACCAACCTTGGAAACACCACAGAGCCCTCTTCAATAGCACTGACAGTCACATCCTTGCAAGTTAAATCTTTCAAGTAAGCGAAGAACTCTGGCTCAATATTGTCAGGCAATGTTTGCCTCAAATACTCAATATCTACAACGAAAAATATTACATTACCATCTAAACAAGTTGCCTGTGCAACTGGAAATAAGACGACCCCACACGTGCCCACATGATTTTGTTCACAATTTCATAGCTCATATGTGTACGGCAAATGTAATGCTTTAACTCAGACGTGTGAGATTTGACAAGCCTAATATTTCATTAGAGGGAGTGAAGCACATGCCCTATGTGCCTCACCTAAACCTCGAAATGTCCCACATGTGGGTCACTCACAGGGAACGTATTAACATCCAGGAGAAGTGATTTTGTTGTGTTGTTTTATGTCACTTAAATAGAAACAGTGTTTAGAAAGATGATACAATCCACAACTTCCCTGATCTATTATGGCTCATAGGAGCTTGCATTGAAATAAATTCAGGACTCTCATGTTGCTTATGTTTAATACAACTTATTTCAATTTATTTGAAAATTCTTTGTTGCACAAGAAAAGATCTGCACAAAGGCGAGCTTAATACTAAAAAGTATTTTCTTCCAGCTAACCATGGGTGATGTGGAAAGAGTAAGGGGTAGTGTTAGAAAAGTTACTACTTAAGAATCATGGATGTAGAGCATTTGCAAAATAAATTGTAGGTATTTACCAGTCAAGACAATTTTAATAAGAGGAACTAAGTAACATCAACTTTCTCTGTAATAAATAAATTCTGTCTTGTCTTCGACATACAGTGGCTTAAAAGGTTAAAAGCAACAACAATACAAACCACTATCGGAGTAATGGAAGTTTTCCAAAAACTTCAAGCATTCCTCAAGACCCGCAAAAATTGTAAATTCCCCTTGAAAAGGATTGGTACGGAAGAATAAATCAAACACAGCAACATCATTCACTTTCCCAGACTTCCAGTAGGCGTAGGCCATCGTTATTTGGTACAGATCTGTAATGTTTACAAACAATTTAATTTATAACTCAAAAGTTGTTCTAAAACTATTAATGCCTAACCTTAAATTAAATGGATGTGTAAAGTCAGAGAATTTTGTAAGAACTGAAAACTTAGAATTAGAAACTAAAGCCAAGTTAGAGTCAATAATTACGAATGTACTTTTTCAATTGTACCCATACTTTGATAAATATTTCCTTACCTGTAAGCAGAGGCTGAACAATTCCATTTTGTCGAGCCGTTTTTCTGCTAATAGCCAATTCATTACGGTTCGACATTTTAGTTAGGAGCACACAAGATACACGGGCAATTAACGTGAACAATGTTTGCTATCTGTTGAGCGACTAAAGAAAATAATTTCATCGTGAAGTGTTCAGCAGATCTTGTTATCAACGCGCCAAACAAACATCACCAAATGTTTGAAGGATGGAATTATGAAGGCATGCGCATTTGAATTTCTATTGACCATTTCAATAGAGGTCACTTTTGAAGGTCATATGTATGGAAACATGGAAACCCTATACATTCTATCTAGTCTATGATATTGACAAGTGATCCTGCGATTATCCTTGTTACGTTACGCTTAGATGCAGATGAATACTCGACGCCACAGAGTACATTGTTCTCGACGCGCCGCCGTAGCCGACGCGTCCTGTCGCACTCGGTGTGTAGATATCGAACGTAATGGGGCGGACACTCCAGAGTGGCTAATCATAGGTGGACTCACGAGCGAGCAGTGACGTTTAAGCTAAGTTATCTTAAACATAACCGATTTAAAGATAATGAGAGAGTTTCAGACCCACCTTTTCACAAAATCCCAAAGATGGCGCTGTCCATGGACTTATTTTTCGCTGTGTTGCTTGCCACAAAAAAAAAAACTAATGTGTCATGTAACTAAATTCATTGTCATTCTCTCTCTCTAGTCTAGTTCTCTGGAATATTCTGAGGGAATATTTCGTGTTCGTTCTTCGCATTTTGGCTTTTTAAAAGTAGCTCTCGACTGTAACCTGACATCGACTTCTTGGACACCGATATCTACTACATTTGAAGACGGCTACGACTGGACTCCGATATCTACTGTAATGTCAATGTAATCGGTGTCCTTAAAATGTAATGAACATATTGAAGGATATTTTACTTTTAGTACCCGCCCTTCTAACTTCATAGCTTTCATCCAGAGAGATTTACGTTTCGTATCTTTTGGTAATAAATGGCGTCCAACATTTTTGCACCCTGGCACAACACAAACACCACCAATTTCTCGATAAGTTAGTAAAAACTTCGTAACGCGTTTATATCAGAGTCCAGTTGCCCGGAAGTCGTCGTATTTTGTATTTGATATTTTCTTTTTTTCATTCAAATAGTGACAATAACAAACAACCACAGAACACTATCGATCGACAGCGACACATCAGTTTGTCACAGATTAAAGCTTGATGTAGTCTATGTGAAGCCCCACACAGTTTTTTTAAGTCGATAGACAGCGCCATCTTTGGGATTTTGTGGGAAGGTGGCTTTGAAACTCTTCCATTAAATAAAGATATTTAATTTGTATTTAGTCTATCAGAGTTAACAAGTTCTTTTGCTTGTGTCTACATGTGCCCATGTCAAATAATATTATGTCATTAGGTACCAGTCAGTACATAACTACATAATACCATGAGCTTGTAGCCCCGCGGCTGTCTGAGTGATCCTAAACGATCACAAAGGTTAACATAGGGAGCGTTCAGTGCATGGATGGGTGACTGCTCTATGACTATGACTAGGAAGGACGCCTCACTAGGACGTTATGGCGACGTCACCAGCTACGTATCCAAGCAGTTTGTATTGAATGGTGATGTTGCCAGACCGTCACCAAGTGAGTTAGGCACCATACATTTCAATATTAACTGCTTGGATACGCGCCATGCGCCATAACACCATAACGCCATGGTGTCCTAGTGAGGCAGGGCACTAGTGGCATTTTTCGAACGGTTCCGTGCTTCGCAAGGCATGCTAAGCAGTTTGTGCTAGCTGCCGTCAATAGATGGCAGTTGTTAAGCCAAGTCAGAGGCCTTAGGGTGGCTTCAAGTAAGACCAGCCGTTAGTCTCTGTTTTCTTTTTCCTGTTTATCTAAAAGGAAACACTAAGTAGGTATTTTTACAGATACCTATTTAGGTCAAAATTATCTTCGCAACAAAATTTACACTTTTAACTGAAAAACGGTCTTTTATCATACTCATATCATACCTCTAATCATTTTTTTCCAACTTTTTCGTGCTGTAGTTCCCGCAAAAATAGATTCTCGGGGTTAGTCACAGTTGTATTCTTGCATTTTGGCACAATCCAATATTAGTAGTATGATGACATTATCATCTATAATGTTAAAACGATACGTGGACACGTTAATTTACCGAGACAGAAATGCTATAAGCGCGGCAACTAAGGGGGCGGGTAGTCGTAAACTCGTAACCTGTGCCGTGTCAAGCGTAAGGCACCAGTTTGCGTCCGTGTTTGGAACCTGTGTACTAAAATCGCTGTAACTGTTTTCACAGTGTTGAAGTATGCCCAGTGGTGGGGGGAGTGGTTGCAGGACGGCGGCGCAGCAGAGAAACAACAGGAACGGTTGATCACATTTTAATTAATACATCGTTAAGACTCCAGTCTCTTAACTCCCTTATTCTAGTCTTACACTAGCTTATATATAATAATCCTACGTGCTTTGGGAGGAGTTGTCTATATTTCAGATACGTGAAGGCATGTGGCGTGATGATGTTATTTGCCTATCACACCTCCCCTGAAAAGGTAGGGATTCCCTCCCCTGAAAAGATTATTCATAAAATAATTTTAATCTATTCTTATGCACTAAATAGTCCTTATTGTCTTTATCTATTCTTACATTAGTTCCGGCTATTTCTTTTATTCTAAATGGTCCTAAATACAGTTCATCTAATTTACTGCTATTTTCGTTCTTAATTAATATTAAATCTCCTACTTTAAATTTTACAACATTGGCTGTTTTATCATAATAAATTTTTCTCTTAGTCTTATTTATTATTAAATTATTTCTAGCATCTACATGTGCTTTTTGCAGTCGAAATTTTAATTCAAATGGGTAATTATCGTATACATACAGTGGTTCAACTTTATCTACAAGATTACTAGGGATATTACATGGTTTACCAAACACTAGTTCAAATGGTGAATACTTTGTGCTGGTATTTACGGATGTATTATAAGCAAAACACCAATATTGAATCCATGTACTCCAGTTTGCTGAATCGTTTTTTGTTTGAATTCGTAAATAACTACCAAGATGTTTATGCCAATTTTCTAATGACCCTATGCTTTCATGGTGGTAAGGCGTTGAGTTTAGTTTCCCAACATTCAACAGTTTACAAACTTCATTCAAGGTGGAATTCATGAATTCTGTACCACAATCCGTAGCTATAGTTTTTGGTATCCCATATCTTAAAACAAAATTTTCCATAAATGCTTTGGCTACAGTCTGAGAATCTTTTCTATCTAAAGCATAAGCCTCTACAAATTTTGTTAATTCACACTGTAATGTTAAAATATATTTATTTCCTGCTAAGTCTACATCTAAAGGACCTACAATATCTAAGTACACTTTCTCAAAAGATGTTGAAGCTGTGGTTGTTATGACCATATTGTCTCGAACTTGCCTTGTATTGAACTTTTGTTTCTGACAGTCCTTACAACGTCTGACGAAATCTTCTACGTCTTTACGCATATTTTGCCAATAGAACTTCTTTTGAATACCACTCAACATCCTAGTGATACCTGCATGCCCGCTAGTGGGTAACAAGTGATAATCATTTAGAATTATTCTAATCATGTCACGATCGGTTCCTTTCGTTTTTCCTTGTATTATACATAATCGCGGTAAATTACTTTCTTTACTCTGTTGGTAATTACGTATTAACGTTTCTACATTTGATTTATTAAGCTCATTTTTAACTATTACCAACTCTACTATCCCTAAACTCCTACATAGATCTACCAGGTCTCGTAACGATACGTCTAAGCGTGCCTTCGTCAATAGAGAATCCTGATTCAAATAAACCGTAGAGTCCACAATAAGTACATTATTCGCGGGTCCGGACCGCCTTGTTTCCAACATTAGTTTCGATAATTCTCTATATACTTTACTCGAGCAAATAATCAATTCCGTATCTCCTTGTGTCCCTTTGATTATGTCAACTACTTTAGGCTGGCCGGGCACTAAAGGTGACAACCCTGTATCGCGGGGAACGTTTGTCGTGTCAGTCTGTGTATTCGGTGAGCGACTCATAGAACGCGTAATTATACCTATAAAATCCGAACTCAAGGATTTTAGTTTGTCTGAAGTTATTATGATCCTTGATAAGGCATCTGCAGTTACGTTTTCAGAGCCCTTAATGTATTCTATCTCAAAATCATACTCTTCTAAACTTAATCTAAACTTAGTCAAACGACTACTAGGATCTGTCATGCTAAATAAAAGTACCAGAGGTCGATGATCCGTAAGAATTTTAAACTTCCTACCAAACAAATAAGGATGGAAATGCTTCACTGCCCAAACCACTGCTAATAATTCTTTGTGAATAGTTGGATAATTAATTTCTGACTTATTCAGCTGCCTACTAGCGAAAGCTACAGGCTTGTTAATAGCGTTTGACAAAACGGCTCCAATTGCTACTCCTGATGCATCTGTTTGGAGACGGAAAACATTGTCATCTGATAAACCTGGGTAATCTAGAACTGGAGGAGAGCTAAGTACTGATTTAAGCTTCTTAAACGCATCCTCGCAATCCTTCGACCACTGAAATTCTACGTTCTTTTTGCATAACCGATTCAACGGATAAACTATATCTGCAAATCCATTTACAAATTTCCTATAAAAATTATCAAAAGCTACAAAACGACGAACCTCATCTGCTGTTTTTGGTGAAGGATAATTTTTCAAGACGTCAATTTTACTACTATCTGGCAACACTCCACTAGAAGTTATTATATGCCCTAAATAATTAATCTCTTTCTTGAGGAAGACACATTTGCTTGGATTAAGTTTTAAATTTACTTTCCTAAACCGTTCGAAAACTTTGATAAGGTTAACGTTATGCTCACGAAGATTTTTCCCAAAAACAATCACATCACCTAAATATAAGAAACATGCATCATAAGTCAATCCTGATAAAGCTACTGCCATTAGTTTTGAAAACGCACTGGGACTAGTTTTGAGTCCCATGGGCAATCTCTTCAACTGGTACTGCTTATCCGCTGTAAACGCTGTAAACTTCCTACTCTCTGGAGATAAACTCAACTGATAATAACCAGAACTCAGATCCAAATGCGAGAAATAAATACTACCCGACAAAGAATCCAATATTTCCTGTATATTAGGCAAGGGGAATTTTTCATCTATTATTTTCTTATTTAGAAGCCTATAATCGATAACAATGCGCCATTTTTTTTCGCCACTACTATCGTCTTTTTTTGGCAAAAGCAATAGAGGTGAAGACCACTCACTAGCACACTCTTCAACTACACCTTCTTTCACTAACTTATCGATCTGCTTCGTCAATTCCTGTTTCTGCGAAAATGGTATCCTGTACGGCTTCACGTAAACTGGAGAAACATTTTCCTGCAACTTAATCTGGTAGTCGAATAAATTCGAAACAGACAGTTTATCACCTGGCATATGAAAAATATCTGCGTACTTAGCACAAATGCTTTCGATGTTACGACTTCCTTCATCGTCAAGATATGATCTTAATTTCAACAACCCCAAAAGCTGCTTAACTCTGTCTACAGACTTTGCTCCCTGAGATTCAAGAGAACAAACAGAATAATCTGTGAACCTATGAATCTTCGGACAAAAATTACTAAGCTCCACATCACTATCACGCGTATTCAGAAAACGCACAGGAATCTTCCCATCAACCGATAACGCGATTGCTCCCGCTACAAATACACCTGTGGAAACCTCGTGTGGAACTATAACACACTCTCCTTGCAAATCTGTTGGGACAAGCTTAACTATCTCACATCAACCAGGAATAACTGCTGAATTTCTCGCTTCAAAACCCAACTTCAGAGTCAACTTATTCCCTGATGCAAGCTGAACACTCAATATCCCCAATTCATAATCTATACTACACTTATACCTATGGAAGAAATCTTCTCCTAAAATACCATCACCCTTACAACGTAGTCCTTCAAACACATAAAACTTGTGAACAACAGTCTGCTCCTTTATACAAAGCTGTACATCGACATAGCCTAGAGATTGCAATTCTCCGCAAACGCCTCGAATACTTAACCTATCCGGAACTATATGTAATCCTAATTTACTAATCACTCCATACTTTATAATCGACACATTAGCACCCGTATCTACTAACAGCGACAAATCGTTATCTAAACATGAAAACACTACGTGATTACTATTGTTATATGACAAAATATCTACATAATCTTTGTTACGGACGAAAAAATTCTAACTCCTCATTACGCTGACTATCTGTCGATTGTGAATCACGTTCGGTAGCGTCCGACTCTATATGATTCACGGAGCGCTGACCGCCTGACCTAGAAAAACCATACCTAGGCAAATTGTTATACGCCCGATTATCTGAGTTACGTAATGAGCGCCCGCGACCTTGCTCACTTGCTGATTTATGTCCAGCGGTGCGCGTAGCATTAACTCTAAAACGGTTCCCTTGCGGTGGCCTACTCTGCTGAAACTGTTGTTGTCGCGGACCCATATTACGACCGTTGTTGTTAAAGAACTGATTACCCTGCCTACCGTTCGGTTTTGCGATATGAAAACAACTACTCGAAGGTTTCGGAAGAGAGTCTCCTTCCTCGGCAGCGATCGTGATCGCCTCCCGCATGGAGTCGACGGCGCGCGACGCGACAATAGTACTCAGCCTATCACTATTCAGCCCATCCGAAAACCGCTTAATAGCTATCTTTTCGTTTATCGGCTTCAGAATAGCGTGCGATGCTGAATTACCATCCGCTTGCGCTAAAGTCAAATCCGTTAATAATTGTTCTATCTCTTCCCCAAACTCGCTTACACTCCTATTACCTTGTCGACAACTTTGTAGCCGGGACAGAATAGCTGTGTATGACTTTTTCGGCAACAAATACCTACGAATATCTTGAATTAAATCTGAGACGGATGAGTAAGCATTCTTGAGTTTTAATTTAGCCTTATTAGAAAGACGAGTTTTAATTACAAAGTTTGCTAGTACTGACTGATCATCCTTCTTTAGGGTACTGCTATAAAAATCCAGACCGTCAATCAATTGATTAATTTGTTTTTCATCCACATCTACTAATGGCAGCAAAGAGAGAGCAATCTTTAAGTCAAAGTCGGCCATTTTTGTTTCGTTAATACTCGTGCTTACCAATTCCTCGATTTCATTAAAACATTGGTCGAACTGCCGCGAAACACGATTGGCAAGGTCCAAATCCGCAGCTTCAACGTCTTTTTTACTAACCTCATCTAACAATGAGTCAAAACGTGACTTAATACTCCGCGCTGCTAATAACTTATTGCTACCTTGCGACGACACACGTTTAATTTTACTTAGTTTAATAATATCGCTACGAATAACCCGCAATTCTTCTAATATACTGGTGAGACTCGCCATCAACGTAAATGTTCACAAATAATAAAAAGTTATAACAACAAAACATTACAACCACAAAAAAAAAAAAAAAAAATTTTTTACTGCACGCGAATCAAACAGTCTCGCCACGGATCGCACGGCGAGCAGCCCGCTGCTCCCAACTGGCATATAGGTATTCCTTTAATTTTTTATATAGTCGGGACAGAGCATAGGCCGAGAGGAATCCAACTACGGCCATGAGTAGTATCTCTGACAGTTCCAGAGCCGTAGATGGAGTTGATGATGGCACCATACTGTTGCTAGGGGCGGACACAATAATATTATCTTTGCTTTCCTGGCCGCCCATTGTCACTGGAAATCGGGGACTTGTTGCCAACACAAACAATAGCACCTGCACAAGTCCAAAAACTCACGCCCTCTGCTGACGCCTCGACATCACGGTCACGCTGTCACGGTCGCCATGAAGTATGCCCAGTGGTGGGGGGAGTGGTTGCAGGACGGCGGCGCAGCAGAGAAACAACAGGAACGGTTGATCACATTTTAATTAATACATCGTTAAGACTCCAGTCTCTTAACTCCCTTATTCTAGTCTTACACTAGCTTATATATAATAATCCTACGTGCTTTGGGAGGAGTTGTCTATATTTCAGATACGTGAAGGCATGTGGCGTGATGATGTTATTTGCCTATCACAGTGTAATAATTATATTGTTTTTTTATGTCTGTATAAAACTGCATACCTACTTAGTTCAAGACGTGAATGATCCTCATTTCAAATGTATCAGATTAACATCTACGAAAAACACGAATACAGACTTCATATTTGTCCCGAACAGTTTTCGCTGTTCCTGATATCACTTTTGCTACGTTTCTCATTCGCCGCACGGTTTGCAGGGGTCCAGGCAAATATTCATCGGCATTTCATATACCTATTGATCACCACCCTGAGTGCCTTTTCACATGCACCCGGCCGCCCGCCGGCCAGTCTCCGGGCCGGGTAAAGTAGTAATGTATGAGCTCCAATGGCAGCTTTCACATGCACAACGACCGGCCTGTCATTGTAGCTCATACATTACTACTTTACCCGGCCGGCGACCAGACGGCGACCGGGTGCATGTGAAAAGGCACTAACAGAGCCTAGATCGAGCCTTGGCCAGTTTGGCCACAGTCATTCAACCCTGTGCACACTTTGGGATGAAAGCAAGAAGCTTTAATTTAGTATAAGACAAAGTCTGTTTTATGTTTAGAGAATTATTTATAAGGCATATGATGTTTAAGTATACCCTAAATTATAGTAAATAAGAAAGTGTTGGGACCTAACGAGGGTGACATGGTCACTAAGTGTACCAAATCCTCATTGAATAAAATAGATTTAAAAAAATAAATTACCAAGACCGCCCAGTCGCCTTTCGTTGCAATGTGGATAAACCTTCTGCAAAGGTAGTATGAGGACGCGAGTCGCGCGCGACAACGTCAAAAGTCGCGACTTTCCAGTACATTAACTGTCAAATTCTCGCGACTTTTGACGTTGTCGCGCGCGACTCACATCCTCATACTACCTTTGCTGGTGAGGTGCGGAGCGCATGGATAACATCCTTGGCGGAGCGTCAAGTGATCATCTGTGTGTGAATGCGTCTATTTTGCTCTGTGAACATGCTGTAAAAAAAATCAGTCTAATCTGTGATTTACGTCCTTCTTTTTCATCATTTCAAAATTCGCGCTATGTTCGTGTTGTGTGTTGTATGTGAAAGACTACAAAAATATATTTGAAGAAAACTCTTGTATGTAAGTTTTTTTCGTATTTACTATCACAGCTTTAACTTTACTCATAAACTAATTAAATAAAAAGTTTACTCATACACTAATCGATGCTGCTTATCTGCTAAAGTTTTCTCGTTTTTCTTGCCAGTGCATCTTGAATAGCATGTTCTTATTAGTTTTGATTGAACAGCCAAATAACATTTTATTTATATGGCATGTTGCTTGCTTTACAGTCGCATAAGTGTAGACTTGAAAACTTCTCACTGTTCACGATTCTTTATTATGTCGTCTGTACACACTTGTCTTTGCGTTGATATAGTAGTTTGTCAAATCTGAGCCATGGTGATATGTCAGCTCCCAGTTACTAGGTAGATACTAGACTTCCACATAGTATAGTTACTACCAGTTAACACACAAAACTATCAAAACTAATGTGCTTGATGCTAGTCTGCCATAACATTTTTTTTAAATTGGTGAGGGTGATTTTAAAATTTCTGTGTTTGGGATATTATCTTTGCCTAGCTTACTACCTATAGCACGGGGTATCCGGATTAGGGACCAGAAATAGTCATTGAGTTGTGTAAAGTTATTATAATTTATGTTTTGCTGTCTTTGGTTCTCTTCACTGTCTGTGTTTCTCTTGTGACCCTAAACTTATTTTTAACTATACATTCATCCTGTTGAAGAAAAATACTGTGGGAAACTGGAATGACTTAGCATTTATATTATTATCATAGCACATCAAACATTCGAACTGGATCAGGCAAACACCTTCATTGCAGCATAGGGAGTAAGATTTTTACAGCCTCCTTATCCATTGTTGTTAGCTCATCAACTATAAGTGGATATTGGCATGCTAATTATGCACTAGCATTAATAATGCCACATCAGAGAAATATTTTCTGGCTTTTCTCAATCATCCACCTTGACTTTGAGCTCCAAAAACCAAGTGAAACATAATAATTATGCATTTTTTTCAAACTTTATTGTATGTTGCGTACAATCAATTAAGATTAATAATACTTACTTAGTTACTGGATAATACACATGAATAAAAATCTTTTGACAGGAATACTTACATTCAAGAATTATAATATTTCTGGAAAATATTATATCTACCTACTTAAAAGTTACAAATTAATAAAACTGTATGTTCACATCAAACTTTCTTATTGCAATAAATAAACACTTTAGAAATAAACAATAAAATTAAAACCATGTTGCATTCACCTTTCCATATTTTAGTTATTGTAGAGCACAATAATTCCCTTGTCAGAAGTGTTGTATTTATAACACTTTTATTTAATTACTAGCTGACCGGCAAACGTTGTTTTGCCATATAATTTTTTCACTTAGGGCTATGAAAAATAGATAACAACCTATTCTCAGACCCACGGAATATACATGTAAAGTTTCATGAAAATCGGTGAAGCTGTTTAGGAGGAGTATGCGCACTAACATTGAGACATGAGAATTTTATTAGAGATTGTGCAGAGTGAGGAGTTATGCTTAAGCCCAGAAATCCTTCCGGTCTGTATCCTTTATTGTACTGATCTCACAATGAATAAGTATAAAAATCTCTTTTTCGCAACTTTTCCGGCATTCTAAAACAGACATTTAGAAAATCGGTCACTTTGGGAAAGGTTATTTGTTCCTTTTGAGATCAGTACAATACATAGGAATTAGTCTTAACAGACCACAGGGCCTGAAATCCTCTTGGGGCAATATAATATTATGTATATTGCAATACATAAACTCCCCACTCTGCAGATATATAAAAAAAACGGGACAAGACCGAGTCGCGCTCGCCCACCGAGGCTTACGTCGCAGTTTTTTCCTCGACTTCAAAGACAATTTTTTAAAATAATTAAAAATGTATAGTTTTCAAATTGTTCACTGTATTTGTAGCATATTAAGACGATATTACTCGCCAAATTTCATAGTTCTAGGTATACCTTATTGCACACGAAACAGAATTATACGTAAGTAATAGCATGTATAAAGGCAAGCTTATCTCTGTAAGAGATATCACCTCTATCCTCGGGCCTTTTTCACGACCTCAAGAGACCGTAGACTTGAGAATATGGTTTTATTTTCAACTTGATACCTCACGCATTCCCGATAAAAAGGGTCTCGCTCGACAGTCAGACAGACGGACAACAAAGTGATCTTATAAAGGTTCCCTTTTTTTCTTTTTGAGTTACGGAACCCTAAAAAAATAAAAGTGCTTGTAAATATCAAAGAACTAATCACAAGTTACATTAAGCAAAGTCAACTCTACAGACTAAAATTAAACTTGCGTTTTCACTTCAACAAAAGATTTTTCGATATCAAAGCGAGTGGGCGTCCTTTGCCTGGATGTTCCTTGTTATGGTGTAAAAATAATCCCCTCCTTGTAATAAACTTCTCTGGACAAATTGAGCAATGGAACGGCTTGTCTCCGGTATGCTGGTACATATGATACTGAAAGCAAAAGGAAGCAGAATTAGTCAAATCTGATGGTTTACTAGCTGACTCGCCAAATGTTATTTTGCCATATTAATTAGCCTACTATCTATTCTCAGACCTAATAATACACAAAAAGTTTCATATAAATTCGTGAAGCCGTTTCAGAGGTGTTAGATAACAAACACTGTGACACGCTATTTTTATATATTAGGGTAGCTGACCCGGCGAACGTTGTTTTGCCAAATTGGTTATCCTTATCATTTAGGGGTATGAAAAATAGATCCCAACCTACCTACCAAAAATACACATAAAATTTCATTGAAATCGCTCAAGTCGTTTCGGATGTGTACTAATCTTTGACACAAGATTTTTATATATGAGAGAAAGATTAATCTTGTGCAACAGATTGCATTGAATCATATGCACAGTGGTGGCGTAGCATAGGTGTCAACCCGGGGCGGTTTTCTATTGTGCACCCCCAAAATAAAACAACGCATACTTGCTTACGTGACTTTATTATCAAAATTTACTTTCCTGTTCTTTTCGATGGACAATATGGAAAGATTGGTAAGTCGCGCTTGGCTCATTGTAGATTTTAAGTAACTTTTTATGAATTTTAATTTAGAGAAACTTCTTTCCCGAGAGATACGCAAGTCGCTAAGCTGCGTGAGACCGCGAGTGAGTTGTCACCACGTTGTCACCCCTTGGTTCTTGGCTTTACCCACCCGCTTGGCCCACCGCCCCCCCTTTACGCCCGCCACTGGGATGGCATGTCTAATCTCGCGCGCTAGATGAGAACTTTAATGCCGACTCATAATTTTATCCGAGTGCCAAATCTGGATGCCAGCATCCGATGCTACTCTTTCTCTGTTTATCCTGCTCCTACACTAACTGGAGATCGCTTTGTATTTTTTACTGTTCTGTATTGTATTATATCTTATTTGTCTGTCTCGATGGGTCGCTCCTTAAAAAGAGGAGTCAGTAGAGAACTAAATATTCTGAAAATTACTAACAATCATACTTACAGTAAGATTGTCGCGTCGGTTAAAGGTGTGGTCGCACATCGAACACTTATATCTGTACACAGCTCCCTTGGATGTCAACACTGGCATTTTGGTCGGGGGAGGTATTCCCTTCAGTTTGCTACTGATGCTCTGATCTCTTTTTTTCCTTAAGCCTCGCGTAATTTTTGTTTCCATTCGCCGGCCCGGATGCATACGGCTACGGTGCGAGTAGCAGTTGCCAGAGCTGGCAAACGATTTGTCACAGAAAGGGCACTTATAAGGCTTTGCTCCAGTGTGTTGATTGATATGAAACTGAAAAAACAGTATTTTTTATTCGATTTATCATTCTTAATAAATATTGTGTGTTAATCGCTGTGAAAAACCAGAATATTATATTAATCCCATAACGCGCACCGTCGACCTAGATCTATATGCGTGGCTGCGTGCGCTATAAATGCACATCAAGAAGCAGATCATTCTAAATGACAAAATAAAATCATATCTAAGTGACCGGACGCAACAAACACACCTCACAAATATATGTACTGATACAAACGATGAAGTAACATACACATCAAATAATCGTTTGTCTCTACATGTTGTTCCGCAGGGCAGCATACTGGGCCCATTAATTTTCTTGCTCTACATAAATGATTTACCGTTAAATGTAAGCTACCCAATGACTCTATTCGCAGACGATAGCACTGCAGTTATTAAACAAACTGGAAATGGGAATTATGAAAGTGAAATAAATAAAACGCTTGAAGATATAATGAAATGGCTTGAGTCCAACTGCCTGAATAAAACGAAAATCATGCATTTCCATCAAAGGACTAATATACCGCCAGTAAACTTGGTTTATGATAACATAAAAATTGATGAGGAATATTCCACCAGATTTCTAGGTTTGATAATTGATAAGAATCTGAACTGGAAATGTCAAGCTGAAGCTACGTGTAAAAAGCTAAGTAAATCAGCCTATGCTCTATTCAAACTAGCTAAAATTGTCAGTACAGAGGCTGTGCTTTCAGCTTTTCACGGATACGTCATGTCAACTTTGCGCTTTGGCATTATATTTTGGGGCAATAGAACGGACGTAAGAACGGTATTTAAAGCACAAAACGATGTGTTAGATCTATGTGTCTCCACTGAAAACTGTAAGCCTTGTTTCAAAAAGTATAAGATCCTCACACTTACTTGCTTATACATCTATGAGGTAGCTATTTTCGTTAAGACTAATGAGCCACTATTCCCGAAAGCCCACGAAACTCGATACAGAACTATACGCCACCCCCACAAACTTGTAATTGAGCCATGTAAAACTACTTGCAAACAGAAAAGTATCATAACTATGGCACCAAAAATATATAACAAATTACCAGATGCTTTAAAAACGCTAAATACAATTCAATTTAAAAGAAAGCTATGACATTCTCATAAACAAATGCTATTATGACTTACAAGAATTCTTTACTGATAAATTTTAATTCCAATTAGTACATACTGCTGTTTTATTTTGACATTTTAACTATTTTTTAATTTATATTTTAATTTTATTGTTAAGACTTTCAATATGTATGACACATTATTATGTTATTGACATTAGTAATTATTATTATTATTTGACATTGATTGATTTGATATTTGACATAAGTTTAAATTGGCCTAAGTGTTAGTTAAATTTTATTTAATAACATTTTTTTTTATTGACATTATATTCTTATTGACATTAGTAATTACTTAACATTTGTAATTTTAATACGGCCTAAGACTTAGTTATTAATTTTTTTTTTAAATGATCTGTATGCCTATCAGGTAGAGCGCATAGAAACTCTATTTTTTTTAATGTAACATCTTTATTACTTGTATCTCACCGATCAATAAATGAATTATGAATAAATTATGACAAGGTTGATGAGCTGTGAATTGTACTCGGTTTATAAATTGTCTGTTTTTGATGTTGTGTATCGTCTTTTCTGTTTCTACTGAATGCTACCAAATGCTACTAACAATATAGTTTAGTAAATCTGTTTCATCAATCAGTATGTGTAGGTATGTATACACCTACCTTGAGATCTTGATTCCTTTTGAAGCTTTTCTTACACAAATGGCACTTAAAAGGCCTCTCGTTGCTATGGCTGATGCTGTGGGTTTTCAAGTTACTGCTTGTATTGTACGCTCTCCCGCAGATCTTGCAGACGTGGGCTGAGAAAGGAGCTGCATGGCTTGCCATGTGCAGAGCAAGGTTTTCTTCTGACCTGAAACTGATTTCAGGGGTTATATTAAAATTCGTGTATTAACTTGCGTAGTATACAAGCAAACTTTTTACTTGCTCACAATTATTATTATTCTATCGAAAACCACTCCTTTCTGCGGGTCCCTATCAGAATATCCATTTTACTTGGATATCATTATTCAGCAGTTTGATGGCGCCTAGATAAGAATGACTGAAGACATTGTTACTATTGCATAAAAATATTGTTTTGCCAAAATAATTACATACATATGCTCACGCCTGTATCCCAGAGGGACCAGGGACTACCATCTGCCACAATCCTGAGAAATCACTTTCGCTTCATCGACATCCATTAGTTGTTGGATGCACATACGCCGGTTTCGGCCAAATTAATTATTCCGTAAAATATTTGTTTAGGCATCGGCAGATTTGCTTGAATGGGGAACAAATATTCATTTGATATGAATCAGTCCTAAATACTTGGCAAACATACTCACATTCTTCCACATTCTTTGCAAGTACTGCTGGTTCTGTGTTCCTTTGTGTGTGCAATTAAATCACTTCTGTAGTCAAACCCTTCACCACAAGTATGACATTTGAACTGCTTGTCGTTTTTGTCTTCATTGCTGCCACTGCTTGAATGTATCCAGGAATGGTTTTTCAAAGCAAGTTCTGTGAAAAAACTTCTTTGACAAACCACACAAGGAAAGGGTTTCAGGGTGTCTTTCTTATTTGACTCTTCCACCAGTTCCAAAGGGCCTGACTGTTGGTCACCTTTTCTTATTAGCTTAATAGTTACATCTTCACCTTCTAGGCCATGTAGGTAAGACAAATTATCTTCAATCTCACTTTGACTGTTGTCTTCTTGTCTGGGAGATGTTGCCCCATCAGAATTTTGCAGTACCATCATTGGATCTACACTGACTTCCATTTCAGTGACATAATTCTGATCAGCTTCATTATATTCAATGGGTTCACGTTTAATTTCAGTATTTAAATTAATGTTGGGTGACATATCACATGACACTTGATCCAGAAAAATGCTTCTGGTTAGAAGAATCTCTTGGGCTTTGCGAGCTGTGTCAATAAAATCACAGACAGTGTGTAACTTAGTACAGCATTGGACGCAAATATTCTTCGGAAGTTTGTCATCTTCCTCAATCTAAAACGAAGGAATTGTGTGAATTATATACCGTCAGAAATGGAAATCTGTGGTTAAGGCCCTATGCTCCACTAGGAGTTAGAGGACCGAAGAAGAAGATATACCAGTGTAACTAAATTGTCTCTGTGATAAATCGATACATACCTCAATGAGTAGATATTTGTTTAGTTTGTTTTGCAAGAGCATGGCCTTTGCTTGCGCACTAAAGATCATTATAGTAACATCTTGTTCCTCGGCGCACAGACGGCAAGATCTATCAAACGTTTCCTGAATAGTTAAGGCCATGTTGGTCACTCACTTTGCACTGGGCTGCAGTTTCCACCGACTATAGCGTGGTTGGTAATGATTTTTTTGTTTTCCGTCGTGATGCCTAGCAACGCATGCGCGTTGTGAGATAGCGATGTTGCCTTTTGTATACTTCATTATTTTATTGATGTTTTAGCTGTACGTATTTCAGTCGTACTACGAGTACGACCTCTAATAGACATGCGCGAAAGTGACGTTAATCGGATTCATTCAATCCATAGAACAAGTAGGTTATTTCCTATTAATCTGTGATTCTATCATTCATTCGTTCTACAGTACAGTGCCACCATCTTATCTGTTCAGTTGATAGAGTCTGACAAGCGAGTCCTGGGACGCGATTTATTTCGAATTTTTCATATGGCCACACTCTGACTGTCAAACTTAGGTATTTCAGCTGCAAGTAGTACAGCCCAAACAGTTTGATACTCGTCCTAGATTTAAACAAGAAAAAAACTTTTTTTTCTATTCAACATAATTTTACCTATGTTTTAGTATGTGCATACGAGTAATAATGTTTTAAAGCAAACATGAATTATTTCTTGTTGTAAGGTCTGTCGGATGACGAAAATGTTAAACGTCAGATCGAAGACTAAGTCAAAAAACTGAAAGATGTTGAGAAAAAAGATATGAATCAGATTTTGATTATGGTTCAGCATTAATAAATGTTTATAAGTTTATGTGATGCATCTTTATTATCCCTGTTTTTGGTCTCCAAAATGTTGGTTTTGATGTAGGTAATGTTATCGTTTTGTTTATATTTTATTTATGTTTGGACCAAATTCATTGGAGACTCCAAACTAATTAAACAAATAATCAAGCTAAGCAAAAGTATCAAGATGGTTTATTCAGACGATATGCAGGGTTATCAACTAAAAGATTTTTAAATTTCCCGCCAAAGGCTTGAGCCACGACTCACTTGTCGCACTCTAGCGGCGCTAGTAAAGAATTTAACGTAGTAACATTAAAAAAAATTACCTAGAAAAATAAGAATATTTTAACCCGTCTTTTGATTGTAATGAAAATATATCTATAAATCTTAATAAGTGAATAAATAAAACAAAAAATGGGAAACAGGATTTACAATTAGTTAGTTACAATTTTGCCCACCTGAACAGATAACTTGGTGGCGCTGTACCACCATCTTATCTGTTCAGTTGATAGCGCAGCGGCGCTAGTGGAGAATTTAGTAACATTTAAGAGATTTACCTAAAAATATAAGAATATTTTAACCCGTCTTTCAATTTTAATGAAAATATATCTATAAACCGTACCTAGTAAGTGAATAAAAAAAACCAAAAAATAGGGAACAGGATTTAAAATTAATTCATCATCAACCCATTTTGTCCCCACCAAGGGGCACGGGTTTCTTCCCTGAGGAAGGTATAGGCCATACTCTACCACGGGGGCAAAGTCCGGATTGGTGGAGGCTTGTGAGACTAGTGGCTGGTCTTACTGTCAGAAGTTTTCAAGCCGCCCTAAGGCCTCTGACTTGGCTTAACGACTGCCATCTATCGACGGCAGCCGGCACCAATTGCTTAACGTGCCTTGCGAAGCACGGAACCCCTCGGAAAAATGCCACTAGCGTTAGTCATAGACGGTCACCCATCCATGGACTGAACGCGCCGTATGTTGCTTAACCTTAGTAATCGTTTAAGATCACTCAGGCAGCCCAGGCTACGAGCGATTCAAAATTAATTAGTTCGTTACAATTTTGCCCACCTGAACAGATAACTTGGTTTTGCTGTAAAATAATGTACCTAACGTCAAATTTTTTATTCCGTACAATTCTGACATTTCAATAGTGTTGCTACTAAACAAGCTCACCACCGAGAAAAGGAAAAATTTGGTCTATTTGAGTGCATTAAAAAATAAAATGCTATATTTTTTATATTTTACATAGAAAAAAAATATCTAAATATTGACTAACTCAAGTGAACTAATACAAAAATAACAAATATTTCAATATCACGATCAATATATCGAATTAATTTTAATTACTTTATTATTTAGCTGGCATCACTCCATAAATTCAGGTATATTCATGGACGGGTATATTCAACCTTTTTAAAAAGTAAAATATGCCGCTGTTAGCTCTCTTAATAATTCATGTCAGCGATGATGATGATGATGATGAAGATAGTGCTATTAGATGATATGATATCAAATTATGTAGATTATATTAGTACATAGGCTGCTACTTATGTATGCGGAATCTGGGATTCCAATAATTTTAAACGCAATGTCTGACCTCCATGGTCAAATTCGTTCTTTTTTTAAATACTGGCCGCTAATATTTTTCTCTTATATACGTTAGTGTTTTGTTTTTGTTGGGTTTAAAATGTCATGTCGCTGAAAAAATGGAACTCACTCGTGAAAATATTCGTGCTATGATTTATTACGATTTTCGACGTGGTTTAACGCAACAACAGTGCGTAGATCAATTAACTTTCGACTTTTGGTGGTGAAGCTCCATCAAAAATGACTGTGTATCTCTGGTTTAGTGAGTTTAATCGCGGGCGCAGTAAGCTCACGGACGAAGTTAAAGAAAGTCGCCCGAAATCGGTGGTTGTGCCACAAAATATTGAAGCAGTGCGAAAACTAATAATGCAAGACCGCCATGTTACGTATCGCGAGATAGAGGCTATTCTGGGCATATGTATGACGAGCATTCATAGGATATTACATGAACATTTGTCTGTAAAAAAAAATGTTCGCGTTGGATCCCGCACAACTTAACTCAGGATCAAAAAGATGCTCGCGTCGAATGGTGCAAGAAAACCTTAAAAAAATTCAACGGAGGCGACTCAAAATCTGTTTATAATATCTACACAGGTGACGAATCCTGGATCTACGCGTACGATCCCGAAACTAAACAACAATCAACAGTTTGGGTGTTTCAAAATGAGCCGAACCCTACGAAATTGGCTCGTGCAAAAAGCACTGTAAAGCAAATGGTGGCCTGCTTTTTTGGTATTAATGGCCATGTGGCTACAATACCACTGGAGAATCGCAGAACGGTTAATTCGGAGTTGTTTGCCGGAAGTATTTGAAGAAAATAATACGCCAAAATAACCAGCGACGCAGAATCATACTTCACCATGACAATGCCAGCTGTCATACATCTCAGGAAACAACTACATTTTTGGATGGTCAAAAAATAGAATTGATGGTTCATCCACCGTACAGCCCTGATTTGGCTCCCAATGATTTCTATTTATTCCCAAATGTAAAGAATAAATTATGTGGCTAACGATTTTCGACCCGTGAAGATGCCGTAGATGCGTTCAAACAGCACGTTTTGGGGATACCTCAATCAGAGTGGAAAAAGTGTTTTACAAATTGGTTTCATCGAATGCAAAAGTGCATCGATCATAGTGGAGAATACTTTGAAAAACAATAAAAGCATATTTAGCCATATACGCGGTCCGCTTTTGTCTATGGTTTATGGTCCTTTATATTGTAAACAAAGTTTGACATTCAACATAGGTGGAGTTCGTGCCACGAAAGAAGTATGAGTTAATGAATTTTGGCTTTTATTGTTATGGCCTTAAGGATTTTACCGTGGGACTTGTTTGGTGAAACGATCTTTACCTAGTCCTAAAATCTGAGTGATCTGTGAGCATAGTGAAATAACAACAACGCATTCATGATTTCATCGAGTTTACATGCAAAATATATCAATTATCATTATTGCATTATTCGAGACTGCAAAAACACGTCAATAAAGACCGCCGGGAAGTCGCGGATTCGTGTGCCCAGTGAAAAAAACATACGAAAAACTTGGCTCAAACTTGCCAAGAGAGACCCCGATTCTTTAACGACTGAAACTTGGGTGTATTTATGTGAAGATCACTTTAATGTAAGTCCTGTAATATCAATGTAAACAGAAACTGTTTTTAGCTGTAATAAAGGTTGGTGGGTAAAGTTGTAATGCTTGGTTTGATTTGGTTTGGCAAATTGGTACTATCAGTTTCCACGAATCCAGCGTCCATGATTGCGCTTATCAATAAAATGATAAGACACTAACTGCACAAGAAGAGTTTTTGCAAAATAATTAAATCCAATCCAAATCACAATAGAACCTACGCACGCACGACTGACAGATGTTTGTTTACAACCGAAGGTGCTTTCAAGATGGCTGATAGTGTTTTCACCGTTCCGATTTAAAAGCGAAAAATATTTTTTTAGTTTGCAAATTTTGCAGCCATCCTGCATATTTACTTAGCAAAGTCAATATATTTCGGTTTCTTACGTTAGATACTACAGGAAATATCCATTTATCTCGTCAAATTTGATACGAGTCAAGTAGCGTATTATCACTCGCCGTAAATCCACTATTAATTTGGAGCGCTGCACTTTATAAAATGGATACATTCACTAACTAATAAATCGTATAGACTCAGATGTTAACACTCGTATTGAAATTTAAAAATGTGCCCTGCCAAAAAGGTACACACCTTTTTGGCAGGGCACATTTTTAAATTTCAATCCGACCTTGTGAAAAAAAATGGTAACTGTTAGAATTTTACGGATTTAAAAATAAGTCTATAAGTATATTATTTCCAGTCCATGAAACCATGTCACCAACCAAGTCCATGATTATCAAGACAAATCCTAACATGCAAAAAATACTGTCAAATATGCGCCATGCTAACGTTAACTTATTGTACAACTATTTACGAACAATAGAGTAACACTAGTCGTCTGAGGACCTAGTCTCTCTAATAGGACCAGTTTGCATGCGGGTGAGAGCCGTCATTGGCGCTGCAGTTGCTTTAAGGTTTTCTGTATTCTGATTATTCCCATTCCCATAACTATTAATAAAAATAATAATAACATAAAACCTGTATTGAAAATAATTTAAGGACCTGATGGCAGTTAATTGAGATTTATTTAAATTAATGTTTTGCATCTAGTTAGTGTATAGTTAGTAGGAATTTTTTTTGACAATAGGTACTTCTGTACACATCCACAAATTTTCTTTTTTGAAACACCTACTTACTTATTACCTTTACAATAACAATATGGGTAATTTTTAACCGTGCACCAAAAATCTAAAGGTACACTTATGTTCGTCTGTCTAAAATATTACTCTGAAGGCGCGGGCCCACCGCGGTGCACGGAGAGGCTACGCACGTGTATTAAGCTTCGCTTTGTAAGAAAATGTATGTGGTTGTGTCCACTGCAACCCACGGAGAGGCTACGCATGAATTGACGTCATTGATACACGCGTGGCTTGCTCGAATAGGCGGTTACATAGCTCAACGCTGTCAACGTGGGTCTACGTTTCCACTGGAGTACACGAATAAGACCCACGACTATGTACAGCTCGGTTTATCGCAGAGCAGTTTTCAGTCATACACGTTGTGGAACGGACGCGTTTCGTGTTTCTCGTATATATCGTATCGAGGTACTCATAGAATGGCATTGGTACTGACTTTGCTAGACAGTTATTCTGACGATGAATCCGAAAGTGAGATTGATGATCTAATCTTGGGTGAATTGCAAAAGAAAAGAAAACACCGGTTCTGGATTGAAAATCATATTAAATTCAGAAATAAACATGGAGAATACAAAAATTATTTATGACATTAAGTGATGAAAAATTTGAAAATTACTAACGACTATCACGACGAGACTTCCAGACTATTCATGACATGATTAAAAGTAAAATTGAAAAAAGGTATACTAATTATCGGGAATCTATAAGTTCTGCTGAAAGACTCGCCATCGCCATTAGGTATGTTATTTATTTATTATTAAAATATATATATATATATATTTATTATTTAACTGGTGAAAAGTGGGTGTCTATGTGCACCTCTGCCTACCCCTTCGGGGACTAAAAAAAGGCGTGACGTTGTGTGTGTGTTTATTTATTATTTTTGAATAGTTCGAGATTCAAACAGCTGGAAAAGTATCTTGAGCTTGAGGCAAGGGGTTGGCGTCAGACACGGGTCTCACATCAGGCATCTCTTTCTCTTTCAGTTCGTCTTTGCTCGCGATTTTTCTCTCGGCGCTGAAGAATCTCTATCATTTCCAGTTGCTTGCTGTTCTTCTTCCCAGATTGAATTGTAGATGTTTCAGCCGGTGAGGGAGGTGATTCAACAACATCAGTATCCGTAATTATTGTATCAGAAGTGTTTTCAGTGTCGTTTCCTTGTATACGATCCGACAAAATTTGAAAAAGTCGCGTTATTTTCTCTGTGTGGCAGTAAAAATTCCATTAAATTCTCATATTTCCACGGTTTCATATTTCGTGCTGCCTGTCCTGTAGTAGTCTTACGTCTTCGAAGAGCTTCTCTATGACTATCTCTTAATTTTTTCCAATGAGATTTCGCTTCCTTACCTAGAACAAAAAAAAAACATAATAATTGTATTTTACAGATATATGGCAACAGGAGATTCATACCACACCATAGCTTACAGTTACAGAGTAGGAAAAACCTCTGTAGCAAGGATAATCGAGGAAGTTGCCGATGCTATATGGGATTGTTTAGCGCCTATATATTTAGAAGAAATTAAAGATGAACATAAGTGGAGAAATATTGCTGAAAATTTTAAAACTTCATGTGACTTCCCTCATTGTGTTGGAGCTATTGACGGCAAGCATGTCACAATAAAAGCACCTCCAAACTGTGGATCAGATTATTTCAACTATCTTAAAGATCACTCAATAGTGCTTTTAGCGGTTACTGATAGTAAAAAAAAATTTATAATGATAGATATTGGATCAAAAGGCAAATTTAGTGATGGGGGAATATTACGAGAAAGCAACTTTGGTCAGAAGTTATATGCTGGTAATCTAAATCTTCCGCCTGATGAAGCACTTGTAGAAGGTGGCATCGAGGTTCCATATGTCTTTATCGGGGATGAAGCATTCCCTTTATTATGTAATTTGATGAGACCATTTCCCAGAGAAAACAATATTACACAAAATAAAAGAATTTATAATTATCGTCTTTGTCGAGCAAGACGAGTGGTCGAAAATGCGTTTGGAATTCTGAGTGTCCGTTGGAGAGTTTACAAACGACCTTTTGAGTGCAAAGTAGATACAGCCATAAAAATAGTGAAGGCAACTTGTGTGCTACATAATTATTTAATGGAACATAGTTTCACCTACAATTCTGTGACAAATGAAGATATAGCAGCATCTCCAGTTGAGAACCAACTTTTTGATTTAACACATTCGGGATTTAGAAGTTCTAATGACAGTTTTTTTATCAGGGAAGAATTTTGCAATTATTTTAATCATGCGCATGTTTTGAGCTGGCAAAATGCCCGTGTCACAATTTAAACAAATATTAAGTTTGTGTCTACTAGTAGGTGTGTAATAAATAAATATTAAGTTTGTAGATTTAAAAGTAATATTTTTATAATATTAAATTAGTAACAAAAAAATAAGTAAACAAGTATTTACTCACCATTCGCCATTTCACATTCCCTCGCAATCTTTTCCCAAGCCAAATCCTTTTTACCGATGTCTCTGTACGATATATCGCTCATTTTCCTTAAACAGGGGTGTAGCTTGACTTTTTCAATAAATAACTCCATAATTAAACCAAATATTATTGACTAAATAAAAATAAAGCCGCCTGTCGTGGTCATCAAATGCACGCGTGCGCCACGAAACCTAGCAATTGACAAAATGGCGCAGGCGTCGCTCGCTTGCTTCCCCGCCCGTCCCACCTCCCGCAGTGAAGCCCGTGTCCGTAGATTGCAGTGGCATGTGTGTAGCCTCTCCGTGCGCCGTGCCACGCTAAACATAGTCGTGGGTCTTCGTGTAGGTACTCCAGTGGAAACGTAGACCCACGTTGTCAAACAAATGAATACACGCAGCTAAAATGCGCCGCGTGCCCGTGCACAGCATGCACCGCGGTGGGGCCGCGCCTTAAAACCCGTTAAATTATTTTGCTACAATTAAACTAATCGACCAACAAAATATGTTACACCAAACAAATTCAAAATTATCACCAAGACATAACACTTTTTTATTCTACTGCGTAGCAAATATTCTCTAATAATTGTAATTATATTATTATTTCACAAAAAATACTGATTGTGCACCAAATATTCCTAATTGTTACACAAAACATCTGATATGAATCCTAGTACTGGACTTTTATACTACAACTTTTATGTTACCCAAATAATTATCATTGATGAACAATTAATACATTTCGTACAACATTTCTTCTAAAAAAGCGAAGCTTGCGACGCGCGTGTGGTTCGTTGAGATGTGACATATTGCAGCAGCAAGAAGCAAGATGTTAGTACACGTTGCAGACAATATACAATAGGCAAAATTGAACAAAAAAGTGAAAACCCTATAGCAACAATTGTTTATTGCTAAATTAATTATTTTACATGCATGTGGATTAATAATTATTAATCTTAGTTTAAATTTACAACAGAATTAAAATTAACATTACATAACATTACTTATAATGCTAATGTTAGCCGCTGCCTTGGGGCCGAATGTAGTGGAGAAAAAGGCACCGAAAAAAACTCCACTCTGACCAACGTTTCTCAAATCACATTAAATCTAATACAAATTTGGTATGAATCTACCTAAGAATCTCAAGTTTTCTTGCCTTCCAAAAATAGTGACAGGATAAAGTTGAGTGTTACGGCCCTGAGTTTTAAAAAATATATAAATAAACATGTTACTGGACTTGCGGTAAGACTAAATACGTAACACCACAAATAAAACAGGGGCGTCCTACAAAGGCAAAACGCGCTTTATTGGTGGAATAATTAGAGAAAATACTGCACTGTTTGAGTGGACTGACTATGTGAACATTGTTGGAGTAAATACTTTGTTTAATATTTTGAATTAGTTTGGTTTAACACTGATAAGTACAAAAACGTTTTTTAGGTAAGCATTACATTTTATAATGTATTAACTTTTAATTAATAAAACTACATTGGGCATTAATTGGTGTTTGATTAAAATAAATTTTGCAGTACATTATCTGAATTAAAACTAAAAAAATAAATGCTCCTTTAATAATTAGATGTATTATAATTTTTACAAATTTGCACCAGTTATTAAATAGGTATTCATTATGAAATATTTTAATGAACATATTTTGGTGCACAATCAGTATATTTGGAGGAACAAAGGCAAAATTAGTTGAAGAAAATGGTAATAAATTGACGTACAGTTAAATACCATCCTAAAAATAGAAGTATATTTTTGTCGAAAGATTTTTATCACATGATAATCAAATAGCAATTCTGTTATTTAACTCTATTTATTATATTAAACAGATCTGGGCAGGCCTTCTACTAGATCCATGGCGGGGAGTCGCTGGTTGCGGGCGGCACAAGACCGGAAAGCTTGGAAAACCATGAGGGAGGCCTATGTCCTGCAGTGGGTGTCAAATGGCTGATGATGATGATTACATTAAGGGAAAGAACGCATACTTAAAAACGTTGTTGATTAATATTTTCAATAACCTTTTAGCTTTTTTGCACATTTTTCTCTGCAATTCCTGACTTAATTTCAGTGGCATTTCAGCTATCTTATTTTTCATTTGTACCTATCCACACTGAAAGTAATTGCAGCGGTGTCATATAATAATTAAATTATGTGTATTTTGTTACAATCATAGGTAAACCGTCACCGGTTTCTTCATGTCCCCGCACGCAATGAACTTATTTCTCAACCAGCAAAGGTAGTATGAGGACGCGAGTCGCGCGCGACAATGTCAAAAGTCGCGACTTTCCAGTACATTCACTGTCAAATTCTCGCGACTTTTGACGTTATCGCGCGCGACTCACGTCCTCATACTACCTTTGCAGGGCAAAGAATTATCATTATACGCTATAATGTTTTAAGAAGGTGAATGAATGAAAGGAAATAAGACATTACAAATAGTTTAATTCTTTATTTTCAAACCGACTCCGGGAGGCTTAGACCTTTTAAAAAAGATGCGTAGGTATATTTTTGCAATAAACACAATTTCGGGTTTATTTTTAATTTCTTTTGTTGTTTTGTAAACTCAAAAAATACCCTAGTGTAAGTAAGGATTGGTCTAGCTATAAGATTACATTATGTTTGGAAACGCTTCCATACATTCTTGGGCCCAGATGTAAAAAGACGAGAGTGGTGTCAATAAACAGCTTATATATTGTCAAACCATCTTTGCAAATTTTGCGGATTTTAGCAATCAGAGCCAAGCTAAAAGAGATTTAGTAAAAGTGAGGCTATGCAACAAATTGACAATAACCTATAGGTACTTAACGGCTGATTTTATAACTATGATCATATGATAGACAGTTAGAGTGGGAAAATGTAACAAAACTCACAAATAGATTAAAAGACAGGGAAGACAAGGATTTGTGTCATTTCATCCTCTAAAACTCGTCGGCCCAGTGTATTACATCGATAAGTCGGTATGCCACAGTCGTACAAGTTAAAAAATATACTAGAAGTCCGTAGAGCGAAAGCACTGGTCGAGGAATATAATTAAAATACGCAAACGGTAACCAATACAAGACGAGTAGGTAGGTAGTCCGGTGATCATGATGGGAGACGATAATACAGTGTGGCCCTGGATAAAGTGCAATCCCGAAAGGGGATGAAACTAGACCATGAATCATTGACTAGAAAAATATTAAAAAAATATATAAAAAATTATTGTAGGATTTATTGGTATTTTAAGATTTTCATGTTTCATTAAGGACTCTATGTACAAAAGTATTGATTTCTTCCAAAATAATGGGTCTATTTCTTTGAAATAAAAAAAAACAGTATGCCTAATACCTGGCGATGACCATGAAATAATAAATAGTCTGCAAAAAAGTAACTATCTTGGGTAAAAAAATGTATTTTTATGAAAAAAATGCTATTTTTAGACGTTTATTTTAAAAAACTTCAAATTACTAAAAAAATGTGCCCTATAACTATGTCATTTTATAGCTTACTTTTATTCTTTACCATTTTAGCTTCCAAATAAATAAAAAAAAACAATGTTGTAACTAAAAAAATGGCTAGGAGTTATTTACATTTTAGTAGGTAATAAAAGTCAGACTTTAATCACAATAACTTTATTAATAAAATTATCCGTAATTTACAATTTTGCATTTTTATTTAATGCATTAAATGTTCAAAATGGCCTCCTCGATTTTGCAAGCACATTACTGCACGAATATTAATTTGCTTAGTGGCTCTGCGTATCATTCCTGGATAATTTTTAATGTCATTTGCGCACTGAATTATTCGGTCGTGCAACTGTGCCTCGGTATTTATTGGCGTGCTGTATACTCTTTGCTTCATGACACCCCATAAAAAATAATCTAGGGGTGTCAGATCAGGTGAACGCGCTGGCCAGCCTACTGGCCCTCCTCGGCCAATCCACCGATTCGGGTAATTGTCCTTCAAAAATCGCCGCACCTCTCGCCCATAATGTGCAGGACATCCATCCATTTGGAGATACATACGCCCACGCCGTCTCGTAGCCAGGGGAACATCTTCCATCAACATGGGTAAATTTTGTAGTAATTCTAAAAAACGTTCAGCATTTAGGGTTCTGGGTAAAATGACTGGACCAATTAAAATGTCGTCGATTAAGACTGCCCATACGTTTATTGAAAATTTTACTTGAAAAGTAGATGCCCGCTTCAATCGTGGATTTTCGTGAGACCACTGGTGCAAATTTCTGCAGTTTGTAATGCCGTCTCGGGTAAATGTCGCTTCGTCCATCCAAAAAATGCGTTTGGGAAAATTTGGGTCAGCTCTAATTTTTCTTAGAATCCACGTCGACATTACGCATCTTGGACGATTATCTACATTTTCGTGTAAATGTTGTACTCGTTGGTAATGGAAAGGATGCAATCCCTCCTTTTTCAAAATTCGCCAGACAGACGTCTTCGATATGCCATGACGCAACGCTAATCGTCTTATGCTTGTTGTAGGGTCAGCAAACAGATCGTTTAAAATGGCCTCTTCTATCGCATTGTCAATAACGACAGCTGGTTGCTCACGGCGATCTCGTGCCAAACCAAGTCCAATGTTGGAGAGCCTCCTATGAATCTCTTGAAAATTTCGAGCTGAGGGTATGAGTCTGCCCGGGAAAGCATTTATGTATGCAGTCCGAGCGACTGTTGTGCGACCATGTGACATGCCATAATAATAATGCATGTCGGCTATTTCTCGAGGTGAGAACTCTGTCAATCGCGGCATTTCGTCAACACTTAACAGCAGAACAGGAACAGTCCAAACGTAACGAACAGTAGAAAACGTAACAGTCAACAATGTAACAAAAACTTAATAACAAATCAACGAGAACACAATGCGAGAACGAGAACAGTAGTAGCAGCGGCGAGAATATCGGAGCGACTGTGTAAGTCCTGTTTCGAACCCCCTGCCTCCCCTCCCCTCGCCTTCCCTCTACCTGAGTGTAGAACAAAAGGACTGCGACTGCCGAAGGGCACAGAGTAGGACGGAAACAATGGAAAAAACGGTCTCTACCTGCACGGTAACACGATTAGGCTCCACTTTAAAAGTTCGTAGATAGCGTGTTTTTTTAGTTAGAACATTGCTTTTGTTTTATTTGGAAGCTAAAATGGTAAAGAATAAAAGTAAGCTATAAAATTACATAGTTATAGGGCACATTTTTTTAGTAATTTGAAGTTTTTTAAAATAAACGTCTAAAAAAAGCATTTTTTTCATAAAAATACATTTTTTTACCCAAGATAGTTACTTTTTTGCAGACTATTTATTATTTCATGGTCATCGCCAGGTATTAGGCATACTGTTTTTTTTTATTTCAAAGAAATAGACCCATTATTTTGGAAGAAATCAATACTTTTGTACATAGAGTCCTTAATGAAACATGAAAATCTTAAAATACCAATAAATCCTACAATAATTTTTTATAATTTTTTTTTATATTTTTCTAGTCAATGATTCATGGTCTAGTTTCATCCCCTTTCGGGATTGCACTTTATCCAGGGCCACACTGTATACGTACCGCGAATGCACATCCTGAGAACGTACGCCCCGGTAATGTACAGCCACGGAATCCGTGCACATGTACACGGATTCCCGTCCGTACGTTCTCGGGTCGTGCGTTATCATATCAGGCTGTATAAAATTGGTATGGGCGAGAATCCGTGTACAGCCATAGACACGACAGAGTGGTGCCTCGTTTCCATGAAGCGTAAATCATTCACTTCGCAGCCATTACACGCTCGATCTAGTGCGTGACATTATCGAGGCTATGAGTCGCAATAGATTGACGTCCTGATCTGGCTGGATCTTACACTAGACAAGTCAATCCAAATGATCAGAGTTTAGATGTAGAGGAGCGATACATCAACCCATTATAAACCCACTGAGGGGCACGGGGCTTTTCCCTGAGGAACCTTTCTTAGTGAAAAGCCCGTGCCCCTCGGTCCTATACCTATAGGGCATACTCCACCACGGGGGCCTAGGCCGGATAGGTGGAGCCTTGTAAGACTAGTGGCTGGTCTTACTGTCGGAAGTTTTCAAGCTGCCCTAAGGCCTCTGACTTTACTTCACGACTTCCATCTATTGACGGCAGCCGGCACCAACTGCTTAACTTGCCTTGCGAAGCACGGAACCGCTAGGAAAAATCCCACTAGCGTTAGTTATAGGTGGTCATTTGGGCATGAATTCCCGGGTTGTACATTCTCCTGCCGTAAATTCTCGGTCCGTGCAATATAGTGACCCATCATGATCATAGATTGAAAATTTGGGAGCTGTCACTGTCAGCACAGATTAAATACATTTGACAAACATAAAAAGTAATAAATCGATCTGTAAACGAGAATCTACGAGAATCGATTTTAAAGTTAATATTCTGTTTTATTGTAAACTATTGACAATATAATAATTTATTCCGTAGATTTTGTTCACTTTGATTGAATCCATCATTCGATGAGAGTGTTTTTATGTTCAATAATAATTCTTGAAATCATTCACATTAATCGATTATAGTAATCGAAACTATTTCATCACTGCAATAAACTTGTTTTTAAGATTTCTCGTCTCCCAGATTGTGAATTGAGCAGATTTTTTATATTTTGAAACAGAAAAAAATACCGCTTTTTTTAAACCATATTTCAGCTTATTACAATTGGGCCCAGAGATCCCCGGCTACTTTATGCTGCCTAAATAGGTCAGCAAAAATTTTGGTAGCATAATTTTTTAAAATAAAATACATTCTATTAGTAATCTTATAAAGTTATAACTCAACCAATACTAAGTACAGTAAGTTATTGTTAATTTCAGAGCTGGCAATAAAATTACTGCTTTCAAATAGCTTTTCATTCATACGTGAATGGGTGTGGTGCTGATAAACCTAATATTTACTTATTGCTGAAGCTTTTGTTGCCTGTTAAGAGAAAAAAAAACCCCTCTAAGTGCGAGTCTTAATTGCGCACGTAGGGTTCTACCATTGTCTATACAACAGTTGATATTATTAAATTAATATCGAGTAAAAACCGGCAGCGTCTTCGTAATAGGGTCCCGTTTTTATCCTTTGGTTACGGAACCCTAAAAAGAAACACGTTTGTCCAAAATGTGTTTTTTCTACATCGCTTCCGTTGCATGCATGTTGGCTGTTTCTAAACAAGGCTAATTACACACATCTCTTTCGAACTTTACAGGTGCAAAGGAGTGAATAGATATGGCGGTTGCCTTTGTCTTAGCCGAGGTTACAAACAATAATGACAAAACAAGAAGATAGGCAGTAGGCAAGCGCTGCGGGGTGAAGGGGCCTTTTCGTGGAGACCGGTCTGTGCGGTGTGCGGGCGGTACGAATGCGGGACGGGCGGCGGCGGCGGCGGCGGCGGCGGCGGCGGCGGCGGCGGCGGCGCGGGTGCGCGTGGGCAGGAAGCCTTGCGCGGTGCGGGCGGGGCATGCGTCAGTCCGCAGTCGCGCAGCGAGCGCTATAGCACAGGTACGTCGGGTGGCGCCGCGCCAACCCGTCGCGTGCTAGTGTTGTGTCACACCAGTGAGCTAGGTCGGTTTCGAGTTGTTTTCGTTCCGACATAACCATGGCTCTTAACTCGGACGCTGAACAGAAATCCAACCTGGTCCTCCGGGTGGACCAGGATTCTGACTCCGTGCTACAGTCATTGTTCGACACAGTGCTCAAGCCGGACTCAAAACGTCCGCTACAGGTGCCTCTACGTATGCGACAGCTTCCAAAGTCGTTCTTCAACCCGCCGTCGACCGGTTCCAAGTCGCCATCGGTGTCTCACTCACGAGAAAACTCTGCTGATTCTGCTTTTGGATCAACGTCTGCCAGTGTTGCAGTACCTGTGTCACATTCTCGGGCGCACTCTTCGCCTGCTAGTTTGCAACAAACATATGCAGCGGGACAGCAGAACCAGCAGCCGCCTTTGCACCATCAGCATTCAAAACAACGGTCTTACGACGTTGGATCTCACCTTCCAGATGAATTAGGACCATTGCCAGCAGGGTGGGAGCAAGCTCGCACACCTGAAGGACAGATATACTATCTCAAGTAAGTCAAAAAACTACTAATTCTAACGTAAGATTTACTGTTATTTATGCTTACGATGTGCTTTATGCTTTTAAAAAGCATTATGAAGTAAGTTTAGTGGCGTTTGGCTAAGTTCTCGGTGAAAATCGTTTCTTAATTTATATTACCTAATTCAATTTACAAGTTGTATTTAAGTACATTTATGTGAAGAAAAATTATCCAATTCGTATGGGTAGATCTCTCGACCCAAGTACATATTTACTTTAGAAAAAGTGGTCAAAGAAAGAGAGCAAGTTAGATTATTTTAAACTCTATTTTGGTGGTACCAAATTTTAATGGAAACATACTTTAAAAAACAACAGTTAATCAAATACAACGCACCTATAAACAAAAATTTCCATAGCCTGTCATTATTTCGAGACACCAATCTCAGATTACAGACTTAGCACTTCTCCGGCTTCAACAGGCTTCAATGTTTACAGCCATTGTGACCTGTGGGAAGGTTTCAAGCTAACACAATTTTCAGATTTTTTTTCCTGTCAAATTGTATTGTATAAGTACTCCAAGAACTTGTATTATTTATATCGTCATTGCTAGCTATCTTATCACCTCTATGTTCTTCGATCAGAGCATTAGCGATAACGTCGATAAGACAAAGGAAATAGCGTGAATCATAGAACTTTGTACTTACCTGCGTATACAGCCGTTCTCCATGCTCGAGGTCTTTAGTTGGATCTTGGTTTGTTTGTAGCATTTCATGCCACTTTCAACCATTTTCAAGTGTTTTCATATTGCGAGTTGGTACGTTCTTTCATCAGTAGATAGGCCAACTGTTTTGCTGGCGCCCAAAGCCATTACGATAACGTCACGTTACTTTTGAAATGCTCACGTTAATAAACTTGTGACGTCGATGGCTCACGTGAACTCTTCAAGTCTTCTAGGAAAGCTAAAAATATAGTTTATTTATTTAGCGTAGGTTTATATTGTCGTTATAAATAAGCGGTGGCAACATAAAAGTATCTACTTTTACGCGAACCGAAAAATAATCATCGATTTATGTACATCTTTGATGCAATGAACATTTAGTTAACAGTAATTAACTATAGGTCGGTTCGTTAGCGGTAGCATTAGCACGCGAGTCAGGGCTGCCAACGCGGAAGGCCCACATGTATCTCTCTGTGACACACTTCATAAGCTCCTTGAAAATATTGATATTTCTAATATCAAAGGCATTAATTTAGACGGGCAGGCGCTTGGCTCCGCTCGCCACTGGAGCTCGCGCGATGGACCATTGCAAGTGGTGCGGCTCTTCCGCGTCAGCAAATAGACTTGCGCGTCGACTCTTAATTGCGAGCTGGACCAATGCTTTATAAGCTCTAACATCCGTCAGAGCACGTCTCGCCTGTGAAATGTTTGCTTTAATTATTATTGGAATGGTGTGGTAGTTCTGTGTGGTTTTGTTTGCCTAGACTTGGCGATGTTCCGAAACGGGTAGCGATGCAAATTGCCTTGGCGGACGCCCAAACGCGGCGCTATAGGCCTGTTTGCCTTAGCTTTGGCGTCCTGCACCTTACCGTTTTGACTCTTGACCTCAAGACTAGCCACTGATACAGTTCACTACAACTTGTACCTACTTGAACTCTTCAACTTAAAATAAACATTATTTCGTTGACGTTCGATAAAATGTTTTTCATTTCTCTTGAGTTTCGGGCTATATTTCCTTTAAGGTGTTGTACTTTGAATTCTTAATCAGGGACACCGTACGAGCAGAATACAAACGCATTATAGTTAGATGGCATAAAAAGGTAGACAGTCCAAGTTCGTTGAACTCCAGTGCTTTATTTAGACAGCTTAAGTTATACTATACCACAGATAGCGTCTACCACATTACCTCTCTCCCTTAGTTTAATAAATATGTTTAGGTACTTCCATGAATTAAGTTGTATGCTCATTTAGGCCGTCAATAAGAACTTCATCGAACCTAGCAGCAGCTCAAAGTTAACTAGTTTGGTTGTCCACTGCAAGCATTATGTTCTTGGTAATAATTATTACTTTCGTTAATGTAATTACGACAAATACTGTGCAGCTAACGATGCCTTAATAATGCTATTAAAGCAATACGTAAACAAAATTTAAAAAGTGTTTATTTGTAGGTACATATGTACAAATACATATTACCTTGGGTTTATGTTTTTGGTATTAAGTTTGTTAAGTTACTTTATTTCCTAATATTTATAGTGATTAATGTTTTGGTCTTTCGCTCTGTTTATTTAATTAACTAAACATCTTATGTCTGTGAGCTGATCACTTCTCTGTCGCAACAGTGTACTTACTTGTCTGCAACGTCGTGGCCCTATGGGCTCACAGCGATAACATTAAAATACAAGCGACTATCGTGTTCTGAGAACTCGACTGTCCGTTTGTGCTTTGGAGTCAACAGGTAGCGACCTAACGGCATGCGACGCGGCTTCACTCCGCTATTACTATTTTCGTTTTAGAACAAATAAAATGCCGTTAAAATACTTTCTCTCCTTACTGCTTTCAGATGGCCTAGGTAGAAAATAAAAAGTTTATGTAACAAAGGAAAAAACTAAAACATGTCGCATAAATATGAGTATATCGTATGAGCTAAACAAATAGGTTACTTGCTGATTCGGATATTCTATTTTGCTTACGATAGTGATTTTCTAGTGAATATTTGGCGGGCTTCATAAAATTAGTTCAAGTTCAGTTTCAAATCAATAATTTTGTAGGGCTAGAGCATCGAAACAATTCGACACATATAAATTTATGTTTCTTATAATATCACGACGAGCCATTAACTAGTTACTGAAGCCAAGATGGCAAGCTCATATGCCGGTTGCATTGTGCAAGTATCTGTTCACTCAGTTTCCACGCTCTAATTGTTGGATGTTGCCGCCAACCACACATTGTCGGTGTCGATATCATAATCAAGTTCAAAAACTTTCAGAAAAGAAATTATTCCATTTGCCAAAAAGCTGAGGAGGCGGGCTATCATTAACTTACGGTCGTATGTACCTATTATAAGAACACGATACTTAAAACACTCTATAAACGCTGTATAAAAAGTTTGTGGTAGACTGTAAACTGTTTCTGAGGAATGTTTTTATAAATAAGACTATTTTTATAATTATTTATTCATCATCAATTTGCGGTGCATTTACCTATCATCATAAGTAACTTGCCTTTTATATTATAATAGAAATTATCATTAAACTGTACTTATTGAAATTAATATGAATAACAATAACTTACCTGAAGTTATCGTCTAGTGTATCTATTGCTTTCATAACAACTTCTTTCATATAGAAAAACTTATAATTACCTACGTTGTTGGCTCTTGGTGGTTCGATGCTCGTTGAAGTCGAATGCATATTGAGAGCGACATCTGAAAGTGGAAAATATATAGAGCTGAGAGCTCAGCTGACTTATTGAACAAGCGCTTCTATCTACTACCTATTTATCAACATAAGCAACTGAACGATTAATCGTGTTCGAGCGTGATGCGCTCCATAAATAAAATGATGAATCGGGATTGAAACCCGCCATGTTTTGACATTGAGCCGAAGAGCGGTGGAAGCTGCAATCGTAGATAAAAGCTTTGGTTCACACGTGAGGTCATGGGACTCGAGGGTTCAAAGTCTATTAAATTTGTGAATTTGTAGCAGGTTTACCAGCGAAATTATTTTATATACGCACCTTTGTACCCGAACGACCCGACTTCCTTAGTTTTATCGTGGTTTCAAAATCGTAGCTCAGTGGTAAATTAAGATTAGGCAGCGATGCTACCTGAATCCTTAAGCTACTAAAAATTGTACTTATCAGATCTAATTTAAGTTTAGGTCTATTACAAACTCAAATAAGCCTCTATAGTCCAAGATTTTTAGATGTCCGCTCTGCATAAAATCCTTCTACGTGTTTTTTTTTTATTGGATTATGTCGGAGGGTGCCCCCCTATAAAACCGAGTTTCTGTCGCCCAAAACTGCGAGCGTTAGCCGCCATCTTGGAAAACGTTTTTTTGCATATATCTCGGAAACGGTAAGTTTTACGTTAAAAACCGAAAAGATCTTTTTTGTAGAGAACAAAATTTCCCATCTTTTTTATACCAAACTTTTCTCCCTATCTATATATATAAAAATGAATCCCTATTTCCCTTGGTCACGGCATCACGCCTGAACGGCTGGACCGATTTCGATAATTCTTTTTTTGTTCTGTTCGTTATTCTCAGAAGAAGGTTCTTATGAAAGAAAAAATTAAGGAAATTGCGCGGAAAATTAGAAAATTTAAAATTACTTAACCACCATATAAAATTATTAAACTTTTTTAATGTAACCTTAAGACATTTGACATAGAATTGACTGAATGCGTGCTGCAAATATAGTCAAAGAGGATGAAAAAAAAAGACGTTTAAAACGGATTCTTATGTCAATCTTATTTTATTGATAAACAATATAATAAAATCAAAAATCTGCTCATTTATGGCGTCTAAGGCGGAACAAAGTTCGCGGGGTCAGCTAGTTGTTGATATTTTCCGATATATTTAAGTAAAAAAAAACAAATTTTTTGTTTTTGCAAAGTAACTCAATAATTTTTGGAGATACGAAATTAATGTTTGAATTAAATGTATTCATTCCTTTTTCCAATAATTCGTTAAAATATGTTTATTGTGCAAAATTTCCTTTTTAATCTTTCATTTCCCTCTTTTTCACGATAAATATAATAGTTACCGTCTCCATGATAAAATTTTTCGATTATACTTTTTGGTTTGCATGCCAGAGTAACGTATTACCGCTCGTCGCTGATTTTCGATTCCAGGTGACAATTTTTATTCAGCTAGAACTCAGCAACTAATCATTTTGCAAGAAAAACAAAATTTGTAGAAAATTTTATGCTCTCCAACTTTAATTCAAAAATTTTTTTCGTATCCAAAAATTATTGAGTTGCTTTGCAAAAACATAAAATTTGGTTTTTTTTACTTAAATATATCGGAAAATATCAACAATAGGGGGAAAAGTTTCGTATAAAAAAGATGGGAAATTTTGTTCTCTACAAGAAAGATCTCTTCGGTTTTTAACGTAAAACTTACCGTTTCCGAGATATATGCAAAAAAACGGTTTCCAAGATGGCGGCTAACGCTCACGGTTTCGGGCGACAGAAACTCGGTTTTATACTTAGGAGGCACCCTCTGACATAATCCAATCGAAAAATCACGTAGAAGGATTTTATGCAGAGCGGACCGATTTTTGGTGCTAAAATTCCTGGACTACTACTGAACTAACTGGGGTCAAACATCAAAAAACCTTTAATCCATTTTATTCGATAATATTTCATTAGAGGTCATCCATAACCAGACTATAAATTAAAAAAAATCGGACAAGTGCGAGTTGAGCGAGTCCCTCAACGAAGGTTCCGTACTCGCAGTTTTATTCCGAACTTAAACATTATTTTTGTAATCTAATTAAAAATGTATAGCTTTCAAGTTTTTCCCTGTATTTGAGCATAAGACGATATTACTTTCAAAATTTCATAGTTCTAGGTCATCTGGATAACAGTAGTACTCTTGCGGCACAAACGGCCTTTTTTTGACGTTAACTTTGATGTTAGATTTTTCACTGTTTCAAGGGACCGTATATAGTTTGATCTTCAACTCGATACCTCAACGCGTTCCCATGATAAAAGGTCTTGTCAGACCAGACAGCCAGACGGATAACAAAGTGATCCTATAAGAATTCCATATTTTTTCTTTTTGATGTACGGAACCCTAAAATCACGAAAAGACCCATGGCTGGGGAGCGTGATTACCTACGTGTGGCGACACCTCAAATGACAGGATATTCAATAGTTTGCTTAGAGAACGTTGTGGACTGAAAAAGGATTTAGTGACCAAAAATCTGAATGGAATTAGATACTTATTTGAAGACAGACTTGGAGATGATGAAGGAAGAAAAATTCACGAAAGAAACATATGAAGCGAATGCGGTTACAGGGGCTGATTAAATATTTCAGGCGGACATATTTCGATAGGGTGTGTTTTAGCACAGGTCATAGTAAAAAGTACCCGATTTCGGCGTGCGTGAATGTAACGACTAGCGAAAGTTGATGAAGCAAACGAGATCTGTCAGGGTCGTGGCAAGTGGCAGTGGTAGAGACCGTAGCGCGACGCAGAGGCGTAACCCTCGAAGATATGGGCGTAAGCTTATGTTATGCTCTAGGGAAAAACGCCACCATTTGCCATGTGATCCTTTGGAAAATGTTGAAAGCCCTTAGCCGCAGTTAAAAAAACATTTGACATTTTATTTTTAAATGACCCATATGTCACACATGGTCCTAGCTTCCAAAATGTAAATTAGCTATGTCTAAAATTGTAACAGTTTGTAAATTTCTGTACAAAAATTGTCGACGTGTCTCTTTGTCAAACACGTGGCCAATATTTTTTTCTATTTGCATTTTTTGAGGAATCTAACTAGGAATCAAATCTATCTAGGGGAGGTAGATTGCCCACATACATAGCCGAAATTCTGTGAACGTCTGCTAACGAATCCAATAAAAAAAAATCGGTGACACAACACGCCATATCATGTTCTGTGGAAATGACCCTACTATTTTGTTTCATGAATCACGACGCACTTTAGCTCCAACGAAAATTCACCAGAGCACCTCTGCCCATACGCTCATAAACTTATGTCACTCTACTCGAGTGTTTCTTTTATAAGTGTATAATAGGAAGACCATCTAACTATGTTCATAACAATTATTATAGTCACTCGAGATACTTAGAATTCTTAGAATAGTTTAAACAAGTGCATCTAATTTGGTGTATTTAGAGAAACTGGCGGTAGGTTGCAGGAGGCGGCACCTTCAAGGGCAGGTCTTTGTTCATGATGCATTGTCAGAGTTTTGTGGACACAGTTGGCTCTCATCGTTTTGTCTCATCGGTATTAATTTACTCCTCCAATAATACTTGCCGAGGTGAACCACACACACAGCAACTGCTTGCAATAAATGGTTTGAGACAGCGCTTTTAGTCATGAGGCGATAAGATAGATAGACCACACACACCACTTTTATTAGAGTTTTATCGTTAACAATGGTCTCTTTGCCAACATTACATATAGCTTGGCATATGATTTTGAATCTACAATAATCTTTTGCTAAAATGAACAAGGTCCATACTATAACGGGAGTCTGACGGTTATACAACCATCATGCCTAATTGTAGGATCAAAAGGGGTCAAGTGTGTACATTGACTGGCGCCTTAGGGCCGGGTATCATCGTTATGCCTAGCGATACTGTAATGTTGAAGTTGGCTTAAACGTTAGATAGGCACTTAATGCAGAACAAAAGCATAGTTTTCAATTTATTGCACACATGAAAGACATTCTATGAATTAAATGTAAGTATTTTTTGTGACATTTACAAGAAATACAGTTACTACATCTTAATTAATCTTAATCGTTTTTTAATTCCTATAAAAGAATCGCTTTTTACATCTTCGAGAGTTATGATACCTATGTCTTTAATAAAATACTAATGAATAAGCGCTGTAGGTACATACAATAATACCATTTAAATATGTACATTAAAGACATAGTTTGTATGATGAGTTGGTTGAACTTGTTCGTTGTCACGGGTCTCCTATCATGCGATGTCACGGCATGGTACCACAATGAGTGTGCCAAGCTGAGCCATCATGAGAGAAATAGGTATTATTTTTACGATAAAGCAGCGCGTAGACTCTACTGTTGTAGACACTATAGAATACTGATAAGTTTATTCGTTCGCTGTGTGCAGCATACGTAAACATATGAATTTATTGTAAATACATAAATAACCACTTTGTAGGAAGAACAGGTTATTTATGTGCTTTATTCGCTCAATATATTAATCCTTGCCTCCAGTTAGGAGCCTGCCTAAAAATCTTTCTCCTGTAGGTATGAAATTATCACATCCGAAAGACCGCAGGTAGCGTGCGTGTTGCATGCACAGTGCAGTAGGTACCTACCTCAAAACCCCTTTAATGGTTTAGTGACCCCAAAGTAACGTTTGGGTGGATGAATAATCGTTTTTGGCACTGTCGTTTACGTGTGCTGGTTGACGACGATGATTGACTGGACCTGTATCCGCGGGCGATTGCTCTCGCCGAATGCCCCGGAGACTTCTTTCTGGATACAATTTTATTATGATCAAAAGGAATTAGTGAAATCCTCGACTTAGGTTTTTTAGATTCATAAATCGGTGTATTGTTGGAAAGATTGAGTCACAGATTTGTATACTCTACATGTCGGAGTACCTACAGAGTAGCGACAGAATCGGTGGCGGCGCCTCGTGTGTTTACGTCTAATTTTGGCGCGAGCGCCGCTGCGACGAACGCCCGTCGCCGCTTGCCCGCCCGCCGCGCGCCGCCGCGTCGCGTTGTTTCCCCATCACTGTTCATTGAACATGTTGCGCATGCGTCTATTTCGATGAGACTCTTTTCACCTATATTATATTTATGACGTTTTGTCCCACCACCATCATAATAACATTAAAGTCGTAATATTATTTGCATTATTTCTTTTTATAGTTAGATAAATACATGCTATTTACCTTCTTGACATACCTGCTGTCTATAATATTAAGCGTAGGTACCTACTATAGGTAGGTATATTATTGCAAAATGTCAGACCGCAATAAAATAGTTATGACCGCTCTGTGAAGATAAACTGGGCGTTTAAATTGTGTTTTAAATTAAATCGAGCCAGCTCGAGGTGCATCGCATCGTCCATTCGTTTTTCACCTCACGGCAGAGTTAACGAGCAAGCGTCTTGTGATGTTGCCGCACTACGTTTAGCCTTGGAGGCTGCGCTCCAGCTTCTCGGAACTGCCGGTGGGATTGTTCTCCCTCCCCGCGCTGTGCCGCGCGCCGCGCCCCGTCTTCTGATGAGATTGCCTTCCCAGCCTATGTAAGATTCATTTATTTCACAATTCTTCCACTAGATAGCTATTGATCTATGTTCAACGTTCTCTTATCATATTGGATTGATAGATTACCTGTACGTAGTTACACGTTTGACGGGTGTAATCGCGAGTTGTTAAAAACTAAGTACTAGGTACCTACCTAGAAGTATATATCTATCTAGACATCTATCGGTGACGTGTAGGTATTTTAGAACTCATCGTTTCAATAATTCCCGTCTCTTAATTATATCAACAATCCATTTTCAGAAACGAAACTACAATACTCATATAGACAAAAACTAGTCAATGTATTACAAAATTCAGTAATATCTTATCAATCAGTAATATTATCTTCTCGAGTCATCATTATAGGTGCTAAGACAAGTAAATAAAACGATAACGACTGTACACAACGTTATCTCACGGGGCATATCTTTACGTAGTTCGATAAATTGTGTGGCAGTGTCGGCGCCTCTTTCCCCACTTCCAGTTCGTGTTGGGCTCATTTTATTTCATTTTGGTACACCTGAGTTGTTCGTAACAAAGGGATTGATTTTTTCTCTTGGCTTCGCTGGCCTTTGAGAGGCAAGCCGCGTTTCTCGGAACCAGCATCGATCATTCAGTAATCTACGTTTTACTTGCTCTCCTAACTCTGAATAACTACTTATACTACTTGAGCGACCCTCGGCTCGGGTACCTACCTACATGGTGAAATGGTGACTAACAATTTATTATTGCAAGCTTACCTACCGACTAAAAAATCTGTCGCTCAATGACTATCAAGGCTTGAGACAGCCTTTCGATTAAAATGATTAATTTCACACTGATCCTTTCTTTTAAAATACTATGAAGCTAATAAATATCTTATCTTATCTTATCTTATGTTACTTAAGAAGAGTTATTAATTTTTGGCCATTTTTTCGATTGGCATCATAAAAATAGGGGTGTTTTTTTTACATTTAAGTCGGTTCGAATCCCAGACGAGGCAAGTAATTTTTAGAAAATCTTTGAATGCAGAATTACTAACTTTCAAAAATAACATAGTCTTCTTTCAGCAAAGTACCCTATCTACGATATTTAAGGTACTTTCCCTTCATGTCCCATAATTTTGGGACGCCCTGTATAGTAGTTTGTAGAGCTTTTTCGATCTTATGAAGAATAGCTGTTGCCCGCGACTACGTCCGCGTGGGCTTTAGTTGAGTAAAGTGTTTGCAAATACATATGATAGGGATACTTTTAACGCATGCGAAAGAGCTTTCATACAAACTTCGCAACCCCCTCTTACCCCCTTAAGGGATGATTTTCGAAAGACTACTTTACACGACTTTCAATGAAGGACCCTTATTCTGAATTTCATTCGGATAACTTCATAAACGGCAAAGTTTCATACTAACTTTGCACCCCCCTTTTACCCCCTTAAGAGATGATTTTCAAAAAACTATTTTATATGTGTTTCATGACCTTCAATGAAGAATGTTCATACTGAACTTCATTCGAATAACTTCAGAGATGGCAAAGTTTCATACTAACTTTGCACCCCTCTCTTACCCCCTTAAGAGATGATTTTCGAAAAACTATTTTACATGTGTTTCATGACCTTCAATGAAGAATCTTTATTCTGAATTTCGTTCGAATAACTTCAAAAACGGCAAAGTTTCATACTAACTTTGCACCCCCCATTTTTACCCCCTTGAGGGATGATTTTCGAAAATATATTTTACATGTTTATCATAACTTTTAATGAAGGACTTTCATATTGAATCTCATTCGAATAACTTCAAAAACGGCAAAGTTTCATACTAAATTTGCACCCCCCCCTTTTTCCCCCTTAAGGGAATGAATTTTCAAAAATCCTTTCTTAGTGCCCCCTTTCGTTACAAAAGAAACCGTTGTGCAAAATTTCAAGTTTCTAGCCCTTATAGTTTAGGCCCTGCGTTGATATGTCAGTCAGTCAGTCAGTCAGCTTCTCCTTTTATATATATAGATAGATAGATTGAGTATTTGACAAAATGTAAAATGAGTTACTTTTAAAACGGAATTTCGTATGAAAGTACTTGCTTGTGACATCACATTTCAGAGCACTCTTTTTATGTTTCATTTATTTTAAAGTTGTAATAACTAGTAAATTATTAAAAGAAATACATTTTCCGAAACATTTTGTAATTTTTATTTTAATCGAGCATCTCAAATAATTTATTGTTGATAGTGTCAAATACCGATGACTTGATGAGTGAAAGTCGAAATTGTATATTTCATATGCACATAAGTCAACAGCAGCGCGAACTTTATTTTTAGGGTTCCGTACTTCAAAAGGAAAAAAAAACGGAATCCTTATAGGACCACTTGTTTGCTGTCCAACTGTCTGTCTGTTATGACCCTTTATCTCGGGAACGCGTGGATGTTTCGAAATAAATCAAAACCATTACTCCGGTCTACGGTCTCACGAAGCTGTGAAAAAATCTAACTCCTAAGTTACGCTGACGTAAAAAAGATGGAGGCGTGTATGCCGTAAAAAAACGCATATTTCGTTAGTTGAATTTTGAGTTTACTTTCATAGAACAATGAAAATTGTCTAGTAATATCTTCTTATTATCACGAACGTAATATCTACGAGGGAATCGCTCGTAGCCTGGGCTGCCTGAGTGATCTTAAAAACGATCACTAAGGTTAAGCAACATACGGCGCGTTCAGTCCATGGATGGGTCACCGTCTATGACTAACGCTAGTGGCATTTTTCCGAGCGATTCCGTGCTTCGCAAGGCACGTTAAGCAGTTGGTGCCGGCTGCCGTCGATAGATGGCAGTCGTTAAGCCAAGTCAGAGGCCTTAGGGCGGCTTGAAAACTTCTGACAGTAAGACCAGCCACTAGTCTTACAAGCCTCCACCAATCCGGACTTGGCCCCCGTGGTGGAGTATGGCCTATACCTTCCTCAGGGAAGAGACCCGTGCCCCTCGGTGGGGACAAGATGGGTTGATGATGATCACGAACAACACAATTCACTTCACAATTCTCACATCACTGAATCACTTCCAACATTTACAATTTAATTTAACTTTTAATATAAATTATAAATGTAAATTCTTAAATCGGGCAGAGCTACCGCCTGATCACAGCGCCAGAACAAGACTGCCGGTTTATCGTCGAGCCCTCCCTTTAATAGACTAAAGGTGAGTGCATGGTATTGGTTGGTCTTGGCGCCATTTTGTGACAAATCCGTTATAAATGTAATTCTATTCAAATGGCCACTTTTAAAATAGTGAACTGTTAAAAATTATATTAAATACATCTATTAAATTACCGGTCGTCCTAAATAATGTTTTAATGTTAAATTAAATGGAACCTTTGCCACAAATTTATCAAAATCATGACATTTTACAAATAACAAACTTAAATATAGGGAAAACTATACATTTGTATCTGCCTACCCCCTCGGGAATAACGGGCGTGAGTTTATTTATTTTATTTTTATACATTTCTAATGAAATTATTTAAAAAAAGTCTTGGAACTTCTGGTTCTTAAAGTGGACACTATTGTGTCCGATGGATTTCGATTTTGGTTCTTGATTGGGATTAGTTCGTGTAATCTTAGGCGTTTTAATTCTATTTCATCACGCAATCGTCTGCAACCTTGAAGCAGCTTTGGTAAACTATTGTTGAAGGCGTGAGGCACGAGTGTTATGTAAATGTCAGCTGACATTTTGCGATATGAAGGCGGCGCGAGTCAAGCAGACGGTAATAATAATTCCTCTTTACCTTCAAAATTTCACAACTCTCGCTATTGCCCTGTGTCGCACTGTGAGCATAATATACAATGAACGAAGTTTGTGGTCGTTACACCTACTTTGGGCCGGCTCCACCCAAGGATGTCATTACCTAATAAGATACGAATAGCCTTTAGCTCCCTTCATATCGAAAGGATAATCGTGTTATTTATTAATAATGGCAGGGTAAAAGTGGAACTGGCAAATCATTAAACCGTTAAAGACTGCTGCAGCAGGTATCGACCACCCGCCTCGGGATATCAAACCTGTCGAATGGTTGCGTGTGGACTTGTGGAGTGAACGAATTTTGTCTCGTCCGCTGAATTAGGTTTACTGCATCTGACAAATTGTTAGGATCCGCTCAAACCTCTGGGCATTTCGCATTAACAGTCTCCTGAGTTCATGATATCGCGTGAGGTATGTTTAAAATTATACCTACCTATGTATAATTTTAAAAATGCCAAAAAAAAATACTTAATCTTCTTCTACGACTCGTTGAGTTGCAGATCCAATCCAAGGCAGGTCTGCTAACAACAAAAAGTACACCGACACGAATCGAGGGGACGGTTATGCAGCTACAGGGGCAAGGGCGGGAGAGGATATATGAGCGAGTGAGTAAGCGCCAGAGGGCTCGAAGAGGGACTGAGACAACTATACTAACAGTCAGGTCCAAAGTCCGCGGCCTTTGCAGGACAGTAGCCTCTACGAACACTGCAGATCTCTTGCCATCGCCTTTCATAATAAATTAAAACTGCACACTATAACTTGAATGGCTTAGTCCAAAGTTAATTAAGTTTCATAGCTATAAAAGACTTGTCATTAAAATAGGATTCCATAACTCAGCGTAAAGTTATGTTCCACTAACTGTTGGTTCCGGGCGTCATCCGATTCCGGCGTTGGTGGGCCAACTACATTATTGTTTCCTGTATTCTGCACCAGCAATGGACGGGACGGTCTTTACGCGTTGGCAAACATATGAATGGGCAGTGCGTATAATCGCACAATGAAATTAATTCGTGCCAGACTGGCTTCCGCCGACACCGCCGGACATGTGCGCTTCATGCTTAGCCTTTTCGCTGATTAACGTCTAATTATAGGGCATGGCGGCGCAGCGCTCTCCACAACATGACTCTTGTGAGTCAGGCTGACTAAAACACCGTTCGGGACTTATTAGCAGTTGTGTATGGTTTATGGAGCTGTGTGAATTTAGCTCCGTGGGCGTTAGTTTATTAGAATGCTGGGTGACTGCTTTTAGGGTACCGGCAATAACTTTCCGCGAGTCCATAAAACAATGCACCTACGGTGCTACCAGTGCTATTCAAGAAAGAACGTATAAAGGTAGTACATATTTTGCAATTATTTTAGTTCATCAATAGCGGAGTGAATTGTGGAACTTGATTAACACAACTTCATATTTTAATCAAGTTCTACAAAAGTGTCGAATAAGTTTGCTGGCTTTACCCACTACATGTCACTACTTACTTTATATTCAGCATAAACATCCTACTGTAAAATACAATATTAGCTTTAGTGGTCCAACCGGTTCGGACAACTGCGAGGTCTGATGAGTCGAGATATTCTTGGAACCATTTGGATGGAAGAAGTAAAAGATAAGTCCCTGTACCGTCGACCCGGATGCTATAGGTGTTGAACGGTGGCCCTGACTCAACGCATACTGGCAGGTCACGACACCCGCTACTCACATTTGTGCTGACGTCATGAAAGTCCTATTTATTACTAGACGTTATTAATTAATTAGGTATCGAGTCTTTGGTGAAGGCTGACATCTCTTTAAGGAGATCTCGTCATGCCTGGTTGACGCCTCAGGAGACCCGAAGGCTGGTTGGCTGATGGTTAAGCCTCTCCATACAGCGAGGCAGTGCCGCCAGCCTTCTCGGTACTCTACCGGCTGGACGGCGATCTGGCTCAAATATTTTATTTAAATTAGAAAAGGTTTAGGTTTGTAGTTTAATTTTATTTATTTACCATAGTTTTGTGACTATTTAAATATTGTAATTTGTCAAATATTAAAACTACAAGAGTAATTAAGTAAGGATACGGTCAAATGGTCGTAAATAAATACATTAATTTATCTAATAAATACATTAATTTATGTAGTAGTTGGATGTGCAAACATCGAGCACAACTTAATTCACTACCTACCTCAAATATGCGGTACGCGCCAGAATCGTACAAAAATTGTGTGGATCACATTTAAACTGGTTGTCTAAGTCATGTGATCACGTAGACCGAGTTGTCTAGAACAGTACCAGTACGTAACATTCTGAAAGATAACGTGGCCGGGCCGCGCGCGAGTATCGTTACTTTCTAAAGTTAGATGAAAAAACATGTTGTTAACCTCTGGCAGCGAGAGGCAAGCTACCTAGTAGGCAAGGCCGACTGGTCGACAGCGTAGCAGCCGCCGCCTGCGTTGCCTTGCGTGTGCGGTGCGCAGTTCGAGTGTGTTGTCGCGCCGAAATACCTACTTAATGTTTCAAAAACGTGACGAAGCGAATGATTGAAACAAAGTTTATAATATTCTAAAATCATCCAATTTTCAATAGAATGTTAATAACAATAATAAAGTTAATCCTAATATGTTTTCCATTATACATAACTAACAGCGTAAGTACCTACTAATACAAAAAAACATTGATAGTTACTTTGTTTCAGTTGCCTTTGTGGTCTATTGCAATATAATACAGATTTAATGAAAACAAGAACATCAACAGTATTGTGATTGTGACTGAATGTGTTATCCTGAGAATTGGCATTTTCCTAAAAAATAATTCTGTTTTAAATTTTTTTCGAGCAACTAGATAATATTGATAGCCTGAGCTGAATATTTCTATTTGGGCTGCTTTAATTTTTAAAGCAAATAAAAGGAACCAGAGTATATGAAGCCGACAGTACCTACGTCATACACGGTAAACGTCATTGTCATCCAAATGTAAAACTTAAATTATATTTCTTTTTTACGGAATACCGCGATGTAAATATTTTGTGATTCACTTTCACTCAAAAATATTATAAAAAGTAGATACTTCTCCTCACGTGTACCTACCTTACGACCTTTAAAATAAAGTATCAGTGGTATCTATTGCCAATATTTAAGACAATGTCCATTGCGTTCACTCGTGTTGTTCCATTAAGTATATATTCTTACGAGAATATAACCGATTCTTTTTATTGCTTCTTACCTATATCTCCGTGAGTTTGAAGGTGGTTTCAGGCTATCGAGCTATCTTCTTTGTCTCTAAATATGAGTAGGTACCTACTACTCTACATATAAGTATACTCTACCAATACATAATATTTTATTGCTTTCCGCTGCGCTGGTACATTTAACATTGTTTGTTTGTTATTTCTTCATTGCTCAGTAAAAACAATAACAAAAATAAAACTTAAACAGGCTTGTGATAAAAATTAGGTGCATTTTTGAATGTTAAAAAGAAAGGGGGGGTGGCAGATAAATTGGAAACAAAACTCAATAGAATACTACTTTCAGAAAAAAATACTACTTAGAATCAGAATCAGAAATTTATTTCAACGTAAAGAATTTACATTCTGCTTGTTGAATGTCAATGTACATACAGTTATGTATAATGTTAGCCGCTGCCTTGGGGCCGTCTGTAGTGGAGAAAAAGGCAGCGAAAAAAAAAACTCCACTCTGACCATCTTTTCTCAAATCAACTTAAAGCTAATACAAATAAAACTTACAAAACAATATCTTGGATGTGTTGAACACTAGACAGATTTATCCTCTGATTAAATTTAATATTAAAGTACTATTTAAAGCCATACGTCCTCGTCTTCTAAATAATCGTTGATTTTATAATAAGCTTTTTTGCAAAGAGTGTGCTTAACACAATTCTTAAATCGCGTTGGAGGTAACTCTAATATATCTTGGGGTACCTATCTTGTTGTAGAACCTTATACAGTGCCCCATAAAGGAAGTATTAACTTTTGCAAGTCTAAATCGTAGAAATGACAATTTATGTTTATTCCTAGTATTAACGTTATGATGGCTACCAAGTGTTTCGAAGTCTTTAATATTTTTCCTAACGTACATAATATTTTCATAAATGTATTGGCTTGCAACTGTTAGGATGTTGATTTCTTTGAAAAAATCTCTTAGTGTGTCCCTACTACCTAGCTTGTAAATAAATCGGATCGCTCTCTTCTGCAATATGAAGATAGTCTCAATGTCAGCTGCCCGGCCCCATAGTAGTATACCATAGGACTAATATGCATACAAATTACAAGAATGTCAGAATGACAGAAATGTAATTTAGACTTTAATATTTATGTTCTTACACTAGACGATAAGAATATATTACATAGGTAGCTACTAAGGTATAGTTACATGAATAACATTAGTATTATTATAGATCAGGAATAAAGTGCTCTTTCAATTTGCTTCGGAACTGTGACACATTTTGACTACCATCCCTAACATTGGTTGTATTCTTAAAATATTTTAAGTATATTATAATATCTACTAGCTGACCCGGCGAACATTCTTTTGCCGAAGGAATTAGCCTAGTTACGTACTTTTCTGAAACCTACCAAATAGTTATACTTACCCAAAAAAAATCCTAAAAATCGGTGAAGCCGTTTCAGAGGAGTCCGATGACAAACACTGTGACACGAGATTCTTATCTATGTACCTACTTGAAGATTATCATTTTGTAAAATCTAACTCACGTGTTTCAGGAATGGGCTAGTTGCCCTAAAAAATGTAATTAGTCCGTCTTTTAGATTATTCATAAATAAGGGACACGTATTTTTTTATTTGTAAATTATTAGACCAAAAATGACAAAGATATAGCCCATTGAAGTTACGTGTGATGTCACGCCGTGCTGCATTTTTAGCACGGAGTGACGCCACACGCAATTTTAATGGGCTATATCTTTGTTATTTTTTGTTTAATCGAAAAAAGAAAAAATACGTGTCCCATATTTTTGTAAAATCTAAAATACGGACTAAATAGAATTTAATTATTTTGACCCTGGAAACTACCCTATTACGAATTTTGGAGGCGCGAGGTAAGTGTAATGTAGCTAGCCTAATATTGCATTTCCCTAGAAAATAATAATATTATTTCTTTAATATATAATTATTTTATATTCTATTTAAACACAATGTAACTTACTAACGAACGAACACTGGTTAAGAAACAATATTAAAGCATTTCGTAGGATATCTCAATCCGGTAAACGTCTCGTCAGTTGATTATTTTTAAAAACGAATTGCAAAATATTTAATTCAATAACTGATGTTTACGCGTCGCGAATCTACAACAGGATTGAGTTGACTAAATTAACAGGGCTCGAACCGCCACGGCTCTTGGAGCTTTTGATGTAGGTAGAGTGTAAATCAATCTTCTTTGTGACGCGATTGAGAGCGCTTTGGCGCCGCCGGCCCGCGGCGCAGGCGCCAACCCACATGTTCCTTTTTCCTTCTTTTCAGTACCTGTTGTCTGCTTGAGAACTGGACATACTCGTAGAAATTAAATTTTGTTATATCCAGTCCGAATAATTATCAAAGCTGCATTTCCTAACCAGATCCTTGGGGCGCTATAGTATGTGATCTGCGCCGCCTCTAGTTGCTGCTACTTATCTAAGCTGCTGATGCATATAACTGCTAACAAATTTCAAACAATCGCAAAATGGTATAATGGGTAAAAGACCCATTAAACTATTTCCATATTCCAATCCAAGGTAAACGAAGTCGCAGGCACTGCTAGTACCAATTAAAACTCTTTAAGCTTACTAAGAGTAGCACGTTAAATCAGTATCCGCTCTGCCTGAAACAGCGGATCCCGTAATAAAATCATCGACCGGAAGTCGGTGCATCACTATGGTATAATTTGACACGGGACGTACATTGCTTGTGTACTCTTTTTCAAATGTTGAAGAAGTTTTTTTTTTAAATATATATAAAAGCAATTTTCCCGAAATCTACAGAACTGAATTTTGTTAGAGGTGTTAGCCCCAAGTGCCAGTCTGTTGTGCATTTTAGAGGTAAGTCAACGGTTTCAGGAAATAGTTCTTAAAAACCAATGTAAATACAAACAAACATGCAAACATGTTTGTATTTACATTGAAAAAACCAATGGGGTTACCATTTCATGATACGCTGACAGCTCCTCGCTTTATAGCAGCTGGATTTCCCAAATAGATCGGGTCAAATCACAGCCTTGTCTTGCTTGGCCGCTAGTCATTACACCTGTGGGTAGTGTATATTATGAAGTTGAGTGTTCACTGGTGTTCCTAGTATGGTTGCCTTGTAGCTAAATGCTTGTATAGTATTACTGATTATCCATGTGTGCGTTTATTTACGTACGCGAGCGCCGACTCGTCCGCGATTCAAATTTAGAACGCGCCGTCTTCTCCGCCATGTTGTTTTCGGTGAAAAACCTACTATTCGTCGTGGAAGACACATGGAAACTGCTCCAAGAACTGAAAATGTGACAGGCACAACCCGAAAAGTTAATTCTATGGGCTCCATTTCCATGAAATTGCTGTAGTGCAAAATGTAGAGCTCTCAATATTCACAGCAAAAGTATATTCTACTTGTTGGTAAATAAACATATCTATTCTGTTCGTAACATGAATGAATATGAGTGAGTCATGAACCAAAGAGTTCATTTTGTTGAGAACAGTAATAGTTACTATGTTATTTTACATGATTAACAGAACAAAAATATTTACTAAATAAGTTTTATTGAAATAAGTTAACCTTTTACGTACATATGTAGCTAAGTAGGTACATTATTGAAATCACGATGCTGTAAGAAGTTATATTGGTATATGAACATTTATACATCTACGTAATTATTTGTTTATATAAACAATTATGTAAACATTGTAATAAATCCTGACTAAAAGCAGTATAGAAAACATGAGGTTTATTTGACGATAGCTTCTAATATTAGAAAATATCTATAAAAATAGAGCTGTATGGGTCAATATACGCTATTTGAATTTCTATGGTCCATGGACAAATATTATGTTAAACTTATTATATTATTGCGTCCGTACATAATTATGCTGAAGCATTAAAGAATATGCCACTTTTATTTGGGGCACATAGTCTATTCACGATAATTGGTTAATTTAAGACATAATCGTTAAAAATAGTTGTAAATGTATACTCCTCTTGCCTCCCCATTTCTAGATTATAATGATTTATGGCGAGATATTTTTAAATACGTATGCCATTATGTTTTTTTAAATAATGAACATACGCTTTTATAAACATCGAAACATATTTCATCAAAATATACAGTAAAAAGTTTTATTAATATAAAGAAAAATAACTTACTTTCATGTCACGTTACAATAATGTCACTTCATCTGGCGAAACTAAAAGAATTAAAATTTGACTTAAAACCGTAAAGGTATGTTTTTGTTCATGAACTACGCGCATACAATAGTGTTAAGTTAGAAACAAGCTAATGAAGTTGAGCAAAATTCCTATAATATAGCGTCAATTTGCGATTCACTGTAGGAAAGCGTGTTTCTGCCAGTCGTTGGAGTATTTCCTCTGGCAAGTCTATGTTTTTGTATTTTATAGTTACGAAATTGTATATTTGCACAATGCAATGTTTATTGTGTGTAGATGTCATGTATTACGTTAACCGGTGATCAGAAAAGCGAGTGATATGATTTTGTAGGTTTTGTGCGATTTTGTCACTCCTGTGGGGTCACTCTGGCAGATTTCATGTTTTATTTAATACGTGTCCCCTTTCTTAGCTATAATCAATGGCCTGTCACTTCCCTGCTTTCATTTGTGACTACTCTGCCGATAGTGTCAGTCCTCTGGTAACACATTTTCCTCTGGTGCTTATAAAATTAAAAAAAAATGGAAAATCTTCTGGCCCTCACCATTAAACATTTAAAAATTGTGTCAAATAGAGAAATTATCAATATTGAATGGAACAGATTACATTTCCTTCTGGGACACAAAAAAATCAAATACCGTATATTCACCCGTATCGTAACTAAATATGTGAAGGTTCTTAGGAACCTCACAAGAAGCTTGTTTTGGTTGAACAATTGTTAAGAAATTGCAATTTGACTACCTTGTCGGCACTTACTGCACCACACGTAGTTGATACGTAGGTCCCATTGCTTGTATCGCTGTTAAATACTTTACTGCTATACGTTAAAGGTGAAAATGGATTGGTGCGTCGGTGCAGTGGAAGTCTTGCATGCGCAACTCTCAACGTTCTCAAATTTCCCGGACGATGCACGCTGTTTTTGCTCACGGCCAGTCTTTGTTGACGTGAAGAGTTACTCCTTTGCCTTTCTAACGGAACTCTATCTATGCATATTTCTGTGTCTTCGTGTTGCGTAAATGTCTTGTTTACCTACTATTAAATATGTATTTCCTACTTACTGTTACTGTATGTTTTATGTTGAATAGAATGCACACTAGAAAAAAAAAACACAAATGTGTTATTTATGTATGTAAGTATGTATATTAATATTTGCACCAAATACCCGACTCTCTTTTTCTGGAGATTTATTTTCCTCATAGGGTTGTCTGGAAGAAATCATCTCAGCACTGAACGTCTTATTACTGGAATGTCCAGTCGGTCCGTTAACGCCCGAACCTAATAACCAATCCCGATCCATTTTTAGCTATCTCGGATTAAGAATTCAATCCATTTTTGTAACGCAGTGTGCCAATAACCTATTCATGGATTAAAAATTCTATCTGTGAAAGCAATCTATCGATGGGAGGTCGGAGCACATATTACGGATTGACCTCTGTTTGTGAATGACAGGTTTCGTGTATTAATAACCTATCTTTGGATTTTGACGTTTGCTCGATCCGCGTAAACCATCCATCCATATTTGCTATCCCTCGTTTTTCTCGGATTTCGCAGATATTTTGAAGATTTGTCGCGCATTACGTTACGATCTAAAGTGAGGAAATGGCACTATCGATATTTTCAAGCGATAGCGATAGTGATTTGGACAATTTGGCCCAATTATCGGATTGGAGTGACGAAGAGAATGTAGCTCAACGACGCCCTTCAAGGAGACTGAGGAGAATAAATTATATGCAGTCTCTCGACGACGCTGACTTCACCTTTAGGTTTAGGTTATCAAAGCCAGCAGTCGAAGCACTGCTGACGGAAATAACGCCGAGACTGCGTGTAACCTCATCAAGGTAAACCAAGTCCACACCACAATAATAGTTAACATAACATACAGGCAGTTGCTTTATAACTTCACCGACCACATTTGTCAACAGTTGAAATGCATGTACATTGTACATACTGCATCAAAAGCACCTAGCACCTACAACTACATACTCATAAAAATGTACCTGAATGTAACCTATTCTTTGCAGAAATCATGGTGTATCCCCATTGCATCAGCTACTATTAGCACTTAGGTTCTATGCTCTTGGTACGATGCTGATATCGGTGGCGGACTTTGTTGGGGTCTCGAAGTCTACAGCTGGAAAAATAGTGAAACATGTATCGGCAGCAGTGGCCAGTTTGTATGACCGATACATTTATGTTCACGGAGAAAGTGCCGAAAAATTCTATCGGATAGCAGGTTTCCCCCGAGTACATGGCTCAATCGACTGTACTCATATCCGAATACAATCTCCCTGTATGTACCTATTATAAATTTAAGTTAAATATTTCAATAGTTATCCTTAATATAGGATGGAAATCCAAAGTAATGGGTATTTTAACTTTATCTAATATTTTTAATTTAAGGTCATTTAATTGGCGAAGAATTCAGGAACCGAAAAGGTTGTATGTCCATCAATGCACAAGGAGTTTGTGATGCCGATTTAAGGTTTTTGAATCTTGTGGCTTGTTGGCCAGGTTCCACCCACGACGCAACCATTTTCAATAACTCTGTTTCAAGAGATTTGTGTAATAGCTAATAATATTCCAGCTAAGCTAACAATATAAAATAACCCAACTGATCAGTATTTCAATAATTTTATTTCAATTTCACAGCTCAATGTGACGCAGGACTGTTGGGAAACCAGTGGCTGATTGGGGACAGTGCCTATCCAAATAGGCCTTATTTATTGACACCCCTACTGAACCCAGTAACGGAGGCAGATCATAGGTATAATGAGGCACACATTAAAACTAGGAATACTATTGAACGGTAATCGTAACATTATTATATTTTATATGTAACTGAATAATGTGTTTACTAGTCTCTAATGAAAACATTAATTTTTAGCACATTTGGAGTTTGGAAACGTCGCTTCCCTGTTGTGGCACTTACAATGCGGCTATCACTGCCAAATGTCCAGGCAGTAATAATAGCCACTGCAGTTTTACACAATGTGTGTCGCAATCACAACCTCACAGAAATTCCTGCTGAAGTTGAGCTACCCCATGAAGATAATGATGTTCAGCATGGTCCTTTGGATGTTGTACAAGACATCACACTCCGAGCTGATCTCATAAATAATTATTTTAGGGCTCGGCTAGGTTAAGCTCCAGTGTTGGTCAAAGTGGTGGAGTAGGGCCTAAACATCTTGTCCTTGGGAAGAGGCACAAGCCATATGCTCATAGAGTTTTGTAGGAGAAAATTCATTTTCGTAAATGGAGATTAGACCTGCACGTGGTTGGACGGTATAAAAGGCAGCGCGCGCCCCTTATTCCGCTCCGAACCGCCGTTGGTGTAACACCCATCCGATATTATTATTTTGCGTTACTTTCTTTCTGATTTGTTCTTGCTAATTGTTTGCTAAATTGTTGAAAATTTCTGTGCTAATTATTTTCTGCTCTGGTAAAGATTTTCTTATGTGAAATTATTTTAGTACGTGTGAAAATTTGTTCAGAATTGAAATTATTTTGTGACTATTGATACCACCCAGTTTTTAATACTTTTCGCTCGAATTTGTTAAAAGTTTATAAATTAAATAACATTTTAATTATTGTGATTGTTTATTCGTCTTACCTATAACGACAGTAGAAAATAATTACTTTAACTTTAACTATGTAAATCAAAAATAACAATACAGATTTGACAATACTGTTATTATTTTTTTGCAACCTTATTTGAAAATAATCTTTGATTAAGTAACACATAATTACATGCCATACAATAGTTACTATTAAATTGAACAGTCTACTTTCATTTATTCAATTCCAACTTTAGTTTTTCATTTTGTAATTTTAGATTTTCATTTTCTAATAAAACACCTTCTAATTTAGCTTCTAAACATTTCTTTTAAAATATATAATATTCCGAAATGGCAATATCTCTTGCGTTCTTGTCTTCACCTTGCATCTTTCTCTTACCTGTGGGAATATAAAATGTTAAATTTAAGATTCATTAAATTATCCAAGCCATCCAACTTTCTTTGATCATAATTACATTATCGTCAGTGGTTAGCTAAAATTTTACTTTTAACCCCAAGTACAAAGAACCAATTTAAATTCCACGGTTCCCATACACACTGAGGTAATTGTTGCTAGCAAAATGGGAGTTGAACCAAAACCAATCTACACATTCTGACGTAGTCACTCGCACATAATAACATACATAAGTTGTTGTTGTTGTTACACTTTATTGCACAAAAGAAAATATATAATATAACTTAAATACCTGTTGTTAAAAACAAAAAGAAAATACTGAAATCATTACCAGATCTAGGGGTAATCATTACCCTCTTCGGTTTCTCTGGAGTTTGTAAGGGCTCAACCTCAAAGTCTAATAGAATTTCGCTACTAGACACCGAAGCGACATTATTATTGGACCTTGCCATGGGGGGGTCTCCGAATTCTACTTTGTCCAGATTTACTGTGGCATTGCCACCAATGGCCCCATCACTACAATCATTATCTGAGCCACCAATAGCAGAAAACTCTTCTGGATCCCCATCACCCCCAAAAGGTACCACAAAGCCGCTGACTGTACTGCCCAACAAACTTGTTACGCGGTCCAGAATATCATCTGGAGGAATATAGTCTGCAGCACCACCACCAGTCTGCAAAGAAGTACATTTACAAAAAAATTCAATATCTACTTCAATAGGCTGTAATAATATTAATTTCTGTCTGATGCTTTTCATTTTATATTTTTATAGATAACCGTAGGCTGCAATAAAATACAACCTAAATATCAAGCCAACATACCGCTTCATAGAGCAGGCAACATTTTGCTTTTGTGGAAACGATGGTTCGATGAAGTATTTGAACTATTGTGATGTTTTAGTACCTCAATACATCTGTAGGTACCTATTACATACCTTAAGATGGTTCATTCTCATCGAAGTACTGCGTTTACGTGCGTTTTTTTTCATGTTCTCCCACTTTAAACGCAGCTGCGCCGGTGTACGAGGAGTAATTGATGCTGTAGCGTTAAACTGTTCTGCAATGCGATTCCACTCCTCATTTTTTAGCTTGTTGTTGGTGGCGTTTGTAGTTTTGGTTGTTATGATACGGCTCTTTTCTATGAACTCCAGTAAAGCCTTTGTTTCTTCCTTTGAAAGAGGCTTACTTTTTCCCTAGAATAGCAAAATTTCATTAGTTAACAGTTACGGCGGGAAACAGAGGAATACCTATTCAGAGCGCTTCATACGCAGCCTATATTATTATAATATACGTCCCAGTGTTGGGCACAGGCCTTTTCTACTAACTAATAAATATAGTTTGAAAACTTACTTACCGCTTCAGAATTCATTGTATGTAGGTACCTACTCAATTCCTTGAAAAGGCACAGAATTTGGAAAGCGCAGAGATGCAAACAAACGAGTCAAAATGACAATGGACTACGCCTGTTGTTTTTAAATATTTTTAATCTAAAGGATGTAAAAAGGTACGTAGTTAATTTCAACAATATTTTTTTTTAAATTACGTCCTCTTAGTTCCCGCCTTCTCACAGATTAACGCTTGTTGCTATTCGATGGCTGTCATGATCTCTTAAAATAAAGGAAAATAATATTTTACGTCGAGTTGTAAAATTTTGAAACTACAAGCTTAAAATTACTTTGATTTCGTATAAAAATATCATCAACCATTGTGTTAACAAATTACTATCTTGCATAAAACGGAACGGATTTTTTGTTTGTCGAGAGGGACGGATTGCTGGCTATCTGAACAAAAAAGGGATTGCGATTGACGCGTTTTATTATTAAGAGGCAGATTGAAGATCGATCTATAGATAGCGAACTATCTAGGATTGTTTGCAACCTTGGATTGGGGATTGGTTATTAGGTTCGGGCGTTAGTCTATTTCCCTGAACGTCCATTCCTTTATAGTCCACTTCCACATATACTTTGTGTCACAGAGCACTGGCTACTAGAGACTCAAATGTATTTTTCTGTGAATAATTATCAAATAACCAGTTGCTTCAATAGAAAGTCTGCAAGGCATGGGGGGTCCTTGATACTAGCAAAAAATAATTTGAAATTTAAAGAACGGAATGATATTTGCAGACTTACTGTTGAAAAAGTAATTGAAATATCGTGTGTTGAACTGTCTGGACACATTGTAGTAGCCTTGTACAGGCCCCCTACCAGTGATTACAGTTTATTTGAAACCATATTAGAGGATGTTTTAAAGGTAGCTTCTAGCAGCAATAAGAAAGTCATAGTCTGTGGTGACTGACTTGATGGCAGACACCGCTTTAAATACAAAATTGACAATTATTTTCAAGTCGTTTAATCTAGCAAATATTTTTTTGGAGCCTTCCAGGATAACTGAAACTACTGCCACCTGCCTAGATAATGTTTACTGCGATTGCGATTTTTCCGATTATTCTACAGTAAATTGTCTAAAGTCAGACCACAGCGGTCAAGTAGTGCATTTTGAAATAGATACAAAAAAGGCAGAACCTGTTATCCTCTGCCGGCCCGTAACAAGTAAAAAATTAGTTTCATTTAAATCAGACCTAGAAAGTAGTATAAGGACTCAAGAAAATTATGAAAATGCTAATGATCATTACAAAGAGTTATTCGAAGTGGTGTCGGGTAGTTTTAAAAAGATTTTTAAATTGCGCCATCTAAAAAGCAAGGACAATAGAGTAGGATTCAGTGAATGGGCGTCAGGTATTCGAAAGAGCAGAGACACACTTTATGAATTATATGACAAAAATACTTATATGACGCCAACTTCATACAGTACGTAAAAAAATATTCAAAATTATTTAAGGCCGTCTGCCATAAAGCTAAATGCGATCATATAAAAGGTAAAATCCTACAATCACCGAATAAAGTAAAAACAATTTGGACCATAATAAATAGAGAAACGGGTAAAGCAAAGTTAGGAGACCGAGATATTTCACTTAAGATTGATGACAAAATAATAACATCAAATGAAGGTATCGCTGCAGCTTTCGAACAGTTCTTCACTAATGTCCCAATCATAACTACAACTCCGTTAGACTCGTCACCTGATCGTGTGGCGACATTATTAAGCGACAATGTCCCCGCATGCGAATACGATTTTACGTTTAATTACATTGAGCCCCATGACATTGTTAAGAGTTTTAAATTACTAAATCTTAAAAAAACCGAGGACTTATGGGGTATGTCAGTAACAATAGTTAGTTCAGTGATAAATATCCTAGCTTTGCCGTTAGCACAGATTTTCAATAAATGCGTAGATGAAGGAGTATTTCCAGACCTCATGAAATATAGTAGGTTAGTACCCTTATTTAAAAGCGGTGATAAACAAGATCCAACAAATTTTAGATCCGTTTCAGTCCTACCAGTATTAAGTAAAATATTTGAAAGAATTATCTTAGATCAATTACTTATTCATTTCAATAATTACGAACTCCTCCATAGTCAGCAGTTCGGTTTCATTAAAGGGCGGAATACAACAGACGCTGGAGTCATGTTAGTTAAACATATTTTCAGTGCGTGGGAGGATCATAATGATGCGATAGGAGTATTTTGTGATCTGTCAAAGGCATTCGATTGTGTAGACCACAAAACATTACTCTCAAAGTTAAAACACTATGGAATAAAAAAATTAAGTCTAGATCTTTTAAAATCATATTTAGAAGGAAGGGTTCAAAAAGCAGAAATAAATCGTATTAAATCGTCAGGCTCACTTGTAAAAATGGGAGTCCCGCAGGGATCTATCTTAGGGCCGTTCCTTTTCCTAGTCTATGTAAATAATTTACCGTTTTTGGTACAAAAAATGTGTGAGATAGTGCTATATGCTGATGACACGTCACTTGTTTTTAAAATAAAGAGACAGGAAAATAATCTTGACGAAGCAAATAATGCTCTCTCGCACGTTCTAGATTGGTTTACAGTAAATAATCTATTGTTAAATTGAAAAAAGACAAAATGTATGAAATTTACCCTACCTAACGTAAAATTAGTTGAAAACAACATTGTAATTGAAAATGATAAACTAGAATTTGTTGAAGATACTGTATTTTTGGGCATCACAATCGATGCCAAACTACAATGGGGTCCACATATTATAAAATTGGCACATAGACTAAGCTCCGCAGCATATGCCGTGAAAAGAATTCGAGAACTTACTGACGTTGCAACTGCTAGGCTTGTTTATTTTAGTTACTTCCAAAGTTTTATGTCCTATGGTATAATACTATGGGGCCGGGCAGCAGACATTGAGACTATCTTCATCTTGCAGAAGAGAGCGATCCGATTTATTTACAAGCTAGGTAGTAGGGACTCGCTAAGAGATTTTTTCAAAGAAACTAACATCCTAACAGTTGCAAGCCAATACATTTATGAAAATATTATGTACGTTCGGAAAAATATTAAGGACTTCGAAACTCTTGGTAGCCATCATAACGTTAATACTAGGAATAAACATAAATTGTCATTTCCACGATTTAGACTTGCAAAAGTTAATACTTCCTTTATGGGGCACTGTATAAGGTTCTACAACAAGATACCCCAAGATATATTAGAGTTACCCCCAACGCGATTTAAGAATTGTGTTAAGCACACTCTTTGCAAAAAAGCTTATTATAAAATCAACGATTATTTAGAAGACAAGGACGTATGGCATTAAATAGTAGTTTAATATTAAATTAAATCAGAGGATAAATGTGTCTAGTGTTTAACACATCCAAGATATTATTTTGTATGTTTTATTTGTATTAGCTTTAAGGTGATTTGAGAAAAGATGGTCAGAGTGGAGTTTTTTTTTCGCTGCCTTTTTCTCCACTACAGACGGCCCCAAGGCAGCGGCTAACGTTATACATAACTGTATGTACATTGACATTCGACAAGCAGAATGTAAATTCTTTACGTTGAAATAAATTCTTGATTCTGATTCTTGATTCACATAGTGGACGTTCAGGGAAATATACTTAACGGACCGACTCGACATTCCGGTAATAAGACGTTCAGTGCTGAGAGGGTAATGAGGACCTACTTACCGAATATGAGAGATGTAAAACATATAAAAGGGCGTTACGTACTCCTAAGAATAAAGTATGCGAACCTATCTCTGTAAGCTATACTTATTACCTGGTAAATAATCATAAGGTGACTAACTTAACTAGGTTGTCCAAGTGGCATACAATATTCTTCTTACTCATAATCTCATTTGTAAGGTATATTATATAGGTAGGTATCATGTGCAGATGCATCTTTTGATTGCATTTTCTTTTCCTGGAGTTACCAGTCCTTCATAACTTTTGTATGCAATAATGAAACCGCGTAATAAACTCTGTTACGTAAGATCAACAGGCGTCTACGTAGAATCGTTAACTAGTAGTCTTGTCGTACGCTAAGTGCAAAATGTTTATTTAGAGTTGGCCCAACAGCACAACAGATGCACATTGTGTTTGTAATGTAACAGCAGGAAAATTACGCACGGGGCAGAGGAAGTGCGTCCGACATGACATGACGTGCGTCCGGTGTGTGAGTCTTGCTCGCTGAGCCATCTTTGGACCGGGCTCTTCATTCAGTCGGACACGCACGCAAGCGTATAAATTGACCGATCGCGATCCACTAACTCTGCTTTTAATAAGTTTGATAACAATGTTTGCGTTTGACGTCGTATTGTCTTTTTACCGAGCCAATGATCGTGCCAGTGCACGAGATATTTAGGACCTGTCACTTGCCCGTAATTTGGTTAACGACTCTTTACTTTGTGATGGCGTACGTTTGTGCGGTTTTAAGTGGCTGGTGATTGAGGGTAACGAAATTATCTCAACCGTCCACTGAAGTCCTCAAGCCCAAATGGGCTTAAATAATTTTACACAGAGTAACCAAATCCCCATATCAATCCGAAGACTGGGAGTCTCGTCAGTAGGTACTGGCAACTTAATATGAAATTTGTAATTGCGAAAAACAGTAGGTACATATCAGCTGTTATTATATTACATACGTATATACCTACAATTAATGTTAATGCCGCAGGTGATGACTTTATTGTGGAACACAGTTGATACATTTTTGCGATTTTCATGTTTTCCTTGTAGTAAATGTTGTCCGTATTAGGAGTAGAACCCCCTACTTTTGGAAGTTAATGGAATTTAGTTACACTCTGTATACGTATAACGAAATGTTTGGTCTTGATCATTTTTAATTATCTAAATAATCTGCTGCTTGCAATTGAATTCTACAGACAACAACATTAAATCGATGCCTGCAAACTTATTTTAAGGGCGATTGCCCATAGATGTCACATGTTAGGTGTTGTCGTAAGACAACATTCACCTCTAGGTACAAGTTTGGTATCTAGTTCTGGTTCTTGCCTAAGAGTCCAAGTCGAAGGCCCTTGCGCCAGAGAAATGGCGCTAGTTTCCCAACACTGTTCGTCATCTAGTGATTGTAGTTCCATGCTATTTAAATTCAAATTTTGCGGACAACGCGTTGAACTCAACCAAATTATTATATTGTAAACTTTTTATAGTCATACGTCGGTGGAAAATAAACGGCTTTGATCTAGTTGATCAGGTATGGAAATTGTGTGCAGCAATCTTAAAGCCCGTTACACACGTAGAGGCAACTATTAATGAAATGAAGGCAAAACTATATATTATAGCATCGTCTCCGTGTGCGTTTATTATAACACGGCATATTAATATTATTATACCTATATGTATTATATATAGCTATGTGTGTAACGGGCTTTAATGGAAGGTTCCAAAATTTATTCAATAACGTCTTAACAAATAACTACGACAAAAGCGTCTGAAAGAAGTGTGTGCAATATAAAATAAATTGAAGTTTTTGTGCAGGTACCTAACTTTATTTTGTCTTCCTTCGAGCCGAGTGCACTGTTTCAGTCATATTATTATATATTATTAGCTCTACCAGTTTTTTCTAAGAATATGCCGCTTTGGGGAGTAAAGTGCCCTTCACGTTATGAATAAAAAATCTCTATCACAGTCAGTAGGTAGGTATGCAATGATAATGGGATTTTTATTCTAGTCTAGTAAATAATTTCACAATGTTAATGACTACGCAGCCTACGCATGAATTACCAATGACCTAAAGCCAATAATTGATCCGTGGTTAATATGGCTATCCTTATTTATAAATATATTTTTTTATAACCTGACTCATATCTTTATTACGTATTTTCATGCAGCGTGACATTCAAAGAAGAAAATAATTTTCTGCTCAGAAAATTATAGGGGTATTTTCAAAGCGCTTAAGATTCTGCGCAAATGTATCTGCATAAATAGCGTGTCAGATAATGAAGTTGTGTACAAACATGAATGTACGGTTTAGCTGATTGTAACAATTTGGTCGTGTTACGCAACTTGAGATCCCCAGCGGCGGCCGGTGCGATGCAGCGAGTCAGGCTGCACTGTAATTACATACGCCGCTAGAGCCGTGATGCGTAGGATATTACACCTATCACTGCGGTATAGATACATATATAGAGATGATCTTATTGTAAAAACTCACAATTTTTACATTGTCATGTAAATGTAAACTCTTGTGCCGATATTTTATGAGTTCCTACACTATCATCCATTTACAAAATCCCGTCGACAATTAAGTGTTTAGCCTATTAACAGAAATTAAAACAATTGCGTAATATTAAATTACAATACGAGAACTATAACTAATGGTCTGACGCAATCTTTTGTCAGGTAAACTCTGACATCGGGTAATCTCATAATATAGAAACTGAATAAACATCATATCCAATGAGAAAAGTGACTTTATTATTCACCCACACACCTTCCTTGATCATGATCACGCATGGACTTTGCTCTACTCGTATTCAGTATAAAAGCGATAAATGACTAATGTTTTCCGGTTATTGCTAAGGAGCCCATTAGGAAATTAAATGCATTTTTAATATCATACAATAAATTACTAAAAAGACTTTTTTTGACTTGTGCCTAAGCCAGGTGCGTTTTCCCCAAAAGGTCACCAGTTGCTTCAAGGGGCAGTACACCTGAGTAAGTGATGGCTAGCACGCGCAGGTGCGGTGCATGGGGCACTCAGGTGGCCGGCGGCGTGACATCGGCAACAGCTGATAGCCCGGCCAAGTTCATTACCGGTGCATGCAAACCGATCGGTTATGGTTCCGCCCCCATCGGATCACGAACGCAACAAATTTTCCTTATCTCGCCGCACCAATGAATCCAATCGCCGCTGTATCGAAATTCGAAACCTATGCCGGACTCGTTTCATTTGAATTTGTCTAGAGACGCGACCAAATTAACAAGTCTCGGTAGTGATCATCTTCAAAGTCTAAAGACTTAGTTGATGTAAGATCTACCACAAATTCTTCTGTATATACCTACTAGTGTACAAAATTCGGTCCAGGTTGACTGACTGCCTCATCATCCCTGATCGGAAACCATTGAAAATAAAGGCTCGTGAAAGTTTTTCAAGCTACAATTTGTAAACTTTTGATTAGAAATAAATAAACACTAAACAGTTCTAATCTAATCGAAACATATATTTCAGCATTTTTTTAAATAATACCCCTAATGAGGTATTTATGATCACAAACTATGAATGAAAAAATGGGTTCCACACGAGGGAAACCGCGGGCACAGCTCGGTATTTTCATAAAATCTGTCCTCAGCTCACTCACTTGTAGCAAACAGTAGTCGAATGGTGTGGATGTCGGCCGTCGAGGTCCATCGATAACCGAAAAAATGGATGTCGGCCGAGCCGCGGTCGACGAACGAAACGCCTACTTTTGGTGCAAAGAAAGTAAAAGACCCATTCATCATGGTAGTGCCGGCCATTCACTAGGTCGCACGCCGCGTCCGGCCTCCTAAATCGGCTTCAGTACTGAGTTAATGAATTCTACTGGTTATTGAATGTAGGTACGTAGCTATAAAATTAACTTACGAACATACGTAGCGTATTTTATTGGGTCTGTGTGCAGATTGCGTATGGGAAATCCCCACTCTCATTCATTTTCAGTTAACTATTTACCCAGGTATATGGTCGGGTTTTATCCGAAGAGTGTAAACGCCACCATATCTCTATGCCTGCATCGTCAATCAGTCTGTATGTGTGTCTGAGCTGTAATGGACTTTATCTCTTGCACCGTAAACCGTAATAAAGTTGTTGAAATATTAAACCGTAATAGAAAACCTGTTGAAATAATAAAACATACCAAAAGGGCTGGTCTTGGGCCATGAACAGTAGGTACTCGAAATTCAAGTGCCTTAGGGTGAGCTTTGACCATTTTGGGGTACGCACGATCCACATGGCTCTCCCGCCAATGGTCAAGTACTTATTGAAAGAAAACAATTTTGTTGCTAAATAAATACATAAGTAATAGGTAGGTTTATTTCATTAATTAGGTATGGATATAGAATATTACCAGCTCTGTTGTTAAAGACTTACACTACACAAATTCACATTAGCATTTCTCTGTCCTTGCAGTCACATAACAAAGACGACTACATGGGAAGACCCACGCAAGTCGTTAGCAGCACAAGCGTTGGCGGGGGCCGTCCAGCACCCGAGTGCAGAGGCGCTGCTGTCACAGCCAGCCGCCGCGCAATCCATCACACCTACACCAGCTCCTCCATCCGGTAAGCTATTCCTAACTGTCCAACCATATTCCACCGTTGGCAAAGATGACAGTGCTTAGTTTAGCGAACAGCTATATTTTACGTAAGACAGGGTCGCAATCTGTTTGTCCTGGCCTCTGTCTCATCTGATGTTAAGCGAAGATGATGGCCTGAGATGTTAATTACTCGTATGTCATGTGTGGCGTCACCATACATCACGCCGAAACACAGCGAATCGCTTGGAGGTTCGTTTTTGCCTGGTAGGTGGTTACTAAGCCTGTCAACAGTGTCACTAGGTACTTACTCAATTGCGCTCCGGTACCCTCGTCTATTTTCCCAATCGGTCTCCTTTCCCGATCAGTCCACTATCTTGCTGACCTTAGGATCTACGTGTTGGGTAAAGAGGCTAAACCTACCGGCTTTAACCCCTATCATTGCTCCGTTTTGTAACTGGCGACAGGCACAGGTTATCTGGGGAGCCAGTTAGTGTGTTGGTTCCAAAATCGGATAACTCGTATGTAGCTGTCGAAACTATAACACTTCAAGTTCTATCGTTTATTGCTTCATGTGGTACATATTTATTTGGTCTTGTGCTGCATCTTTTGGCGCACATGCAGTTAATGCTCGACCTATACCTACTTTATTTCTACGGCTTCCAACGCAGAACTCAGAGTACCTAATGGTGACTTCTTCAAATACTTCCAGATACTTCATCGGGAGGGAAATTCAAATTGAGTGCATTACAGGTTGTCACCGTCGTCGCTACTTCGATCACTACAAGAAATTGGGTTGGACATACCTACCCATTTTGTTGATATTCGGTGAACGATAAGAACCTCGTTGGTAGTAAGTAACTGTCGCTGAATAACTAAAAATTGGGTTACGCTGGCCCAATCTGTTCTTGGCAAATAGGAAAAGGTGACAGGTCTCGCTTTTGGTTAGTACTAATGCGAATAGAGAAAATGAAGTTATTATAGGTATTTGGAAAGCGCACAAACAGTTCGTCTGCTGATCTTGTTTTCGCGTGTTCCAAACGGTGACTTGACCGCGTTCAAATGATCATGGAACTAAAATAAAAGAGAAGTAAATAACCTAAATTCTAAAACTGATTTTATGACGGGAATTAACGCGTTGTTTCCGTCGGTTGATGCGAGATGGGCGATGAAAGGTGGTTCGGAAAATACACTCGTGCAGACTAGCAAACTTATCTTTAACGTTTTCGGGAGGTGTTGATCTTTAAGTGGGCGTTATAGAGGTTATTTCTGTTTGAATAAGTATTGGTCGAGGTGGATCTACAGTGATAGCGTTTGGCGCCTGATGGTTTTCTGCTTATCGTAGGGAACGTTTTTCTTATTTTTTATAGCCTCATTATATTTTCTTGCTAACCAGATCTGTGTGAGTTAGAAATTCTGTGACTATTAATTTCTTTATCTCACAAAGTACGCTCAACCGCTATGACTCATCTCTATGTTAGATGTTGAATTTAAGTAGGTAGGACTAATAAATTCTCAGGACCCAATATCAATCGAGGTACTTATAACACAATTTAGCTTAAGTACTTAAGCTAGATCACGTGTTCTCGTGCAGCCACGTATAATTCAGTTAGATCCACGAGTTACGTGACCTAATCACGTTCTCAACGCCTGCGCCGGGCGCCATTACAGGTGACAGGCACCAGAGCGCCTACAAGTATAACTTTTCTGACGCCCTAATTCGTATTGTCTCGCAATAAAGACTAATTTTGGTTCGTCGATGGCACAGATAACTTCGCAGGCCTGCACTTCATCTTGTGTTATCTCTTTGTGGCAGACAAACACGAGGAGTCTACTATCTATGTAGATCACCTCACAACGTAAATAGTGTGTTTTCGTTGCGCATTCCACGCTAAGCTGGGAGACGAAATTCCGAAGCTGATGTCAGACTATGGCATTATTGTTTTTACGATATTGTCCATCTTTGTTCCCGGCCGTTTAACTCAAATTGTTAACTATGAATTTGTAGCTCGGACAAGTTGTGAGTTGTTACTGTCGCACACGATGGAAAGGTCCAATGGTTGATTAAAACCAGTTTTATAGTCAGTAAGGTAGACAGTACAGTACAAACCAAGATCTACACAAAGTGTTAAACCTGAAACCTTTTGTTCTGTTTCCATTAAGTGAAAATGTAAAATTCACAATAACGTTCTTGAAACTTGACTTTATTTTGTACTAACAATATGATACCTAGAATTTTTATATTCCGTTGTATTGGAATTGATTTTAATAACGACACTGGAGATACGGTTTTTAGGTTTTCACTATTGATAAAGCGCAAGATATTTCTGTCAGGGTCCTGGCAAGTGGCAGACGTTGCTCTTTGCTTGTCTCTCCAGGATACAAGCGTGAGTTTATATCATGTCGTATTCAATAACACGATGTAGGTATAACTGTAGAGCAGCTCAAACTAGCTCGTAGCCGATTGCTGCCGGCTTGCTTGAGTCAACATTAATGCAATACATGCTCAGTCGCCGTGCTGAGCTGGTGTTGAGTAATGCACACTGTAGAGTGTAGATAATGTTTAATTACTTAATAACATACATTTATACAGTTCATGCATCGTACCCAACTTTAGAAAGTGTGCCAACATTGTTCAAATGTGGCCGTAAATTGTCGTTATTAATTAAATAATTTAATTAACCGGGAATGCTTTCTTACCCGGCGACAGAAAACATAATAGGCAAAGTAGGTACCTACCTCTTGGCTCTTATAGGTACATTTGATTATGACTTAGGACTATCTTGTTTGGCATATTGTTCAATTTTCCAATTGAATACAGTAAAGTGCTTTCTTCTCATCAATACGAACAACTTTAACTATGGGACCATCTCTAAAATCTAAAACAAAACAGCTGTCCATACATATTATTCTGTAGGTATCGAATTTCAGTATGGAACAGTTGCTTTTTTTCACGATTTCGAGATCGATCCCATGGTAAAAGTTGTTCGTGTTGATGAGTAGAAAGTACCAGAGTCGGGCGTTGTTTTACAGATCCATAGTCTGTATATCCGGCACAAGCAATTTTTTTGTACATATTGACCTCTTACGTGAGATTCCCCCATGATAATAAAATATAACTAAAAAAAAACCTACCTTAACTATAACAAAAATAAAAAAAAAACAGAATTCACAACAGTATGATGGTACTTACCTGCCTAGAGAATGATCTCATTACCTCTGCAGTTTATAATTAATGGAGTGATTGTGTGTGTGACGCGGCGGCGGCGGCACATCCGCGACGCCGCGCGTGATTTATTTTGGCGAGTGCCGACCGCTCTCGATAAATAAACAGAAACAGAACAACTGCTTGGAAATATTCGTAGGTATCAACTCAACTTCCTTCGCTCAGACGCATCATCATTGAGTTAGTTTAACGTGCGAGCGTCTGAAGGTTGGGTGACTCGAGCGCACGGATTTGTATGGGACTTATTGCGCTGCGCCAGTGAAAACTTGAGGTAAAAAGGAGGTTTTTTTTATTTTACAGAATACAAATCCTATGAATAGAATTTTGACGACTGACGCCACTGACACATTTACTTAATGAAAGTAATATTGTTTTTTTTTTTTATTTATTTTAAAACACCTTATTTAGGGGTACCTACTGTCAGACAATCCACCTTTAAATCCACCCTAGTGCTCAACACATCGATGATAAATAATTTTGAAGATTGATAGTTTGTTAATTAACCTAAAACTGTTTTGAAAATAATAAATGTAGAGTTTCTTTGTAGTTTTCTTCTCCACATAATCTATTAATTATTGTGAAACTAGAAACTGATAACATTGACGTTCATAGAGTAAACATTTAGTTTTTATTCTGAATAAAATGAATAAGCATGAGAAAGAGGGTTGATCGCTGCGAGTTCACTTGCTTAGAACTAGAAAACCTTGTGATTGTGTTATCAGAGAACGACCAATACCTAACTTGGGTACCGCCCAGAGTGGGGTCTAAGTCAAACAAATTGTTATAACATGTACAGAAAAAAAGAAAAAAGCTACCTCCGAGTCCTGGTTTGAATTCCAACCTAAAAGTTGCGCTTTCGAGTGTTCTTCCGTTTTATCCCACTGTGCCAAGTGCCGACTGCGCTGATGCGCCAGATGAGTGCAAGCGCAGTGCGCCCCGTTGTTTCTTGGAACAGCTCGTTGACCTTCCCTTGTACACTTGATTTCCGATCACGCGCCGCGGCTTCGGCTAGTCTTGGCATCCGGTGCGCACTGTATCTATTGAGGGTTATTTACGGGGGTATATCCGTCGTTAATAAAAGAGTTGTTACTTGTACTCATCGATACGAACAAGGTTTGTGCACCTCAGTAACCGTTCTCGAGCTGATTTCTAAAAGTGCGTGACCTACGTAATCAGGGCCTGGGTGACCGAGCTTTGCTGTCGCCCACAGAACCCTATTGTCATTCTTTGCGAGTGCAGAATATGTGCGAGCATTGAAAAAAATGGGGAGACGGTGCCGAGGTCTAAGTCACTCCTACGAGCCCACCATCATAATTAAACAATCGACAACCGTTGTGTAATTATTATGGCACCAACTATCTTGCAACTAGTCGCTGTTGAGAGAATCATAGTAACAGTCAGTAACATCTATCTCAAGTCTCGCTTATTGATTGTTTTCAGCAGCGAAGAGTACAAGTAGTGTAGCGAGCACGGACGCACTCGGACCGCTGCCCGACGGCTGGGAGCAAGCTGCCACGCCCGAGGGAGAGCTCTACTTCATCAACCATGAGGCGCGCACCACGTCGTGGTTCGACCCTAGAATACGTGAGTACTGACTAACATTTACCGGCCACTAATTTCTAATGTTCAATGAATCATTGCAACGTTTTTGGCTCTGCTGGTTTCTCGGCTAAGAGGCCTCGCTATTCGACTCTAAAATAATGTGAGTACCGCTCTTTAAATTTATAATTTGGCTCTAGTGCAGGGATTCCCAAAGTGGTCGATATCGAACCCAAATGGGGTCGATATCAGTTTCTTAGGGGTCGACATAAACGAAAACTGATTTGGGGGGTCGACGATGTCTAAAAATCGACCCCTATCAAATTAACACAAGTTTTTATTTAAAACTTTCAAGATTTTTAGGTAGGTATTGTTTATGTTGTGTTACGTGTACTAAGAATAATTAATTTTTTTTAGGAAATAGCATTGTTGTAGTAATGTGTCTCAAGTTCGTACAAGAAGAAAAACTTTAAACTTTACTCACTTAACCAAGTGCAAAGTTTTCCAATTGGTACCTTAGTACCTAGGTATTTTGTATCAATAGGAAAAAACTAAAGATAGGCCCCCTTGTTCATTATAGTCTGCTAACTTAAAGCATTGCTAATTCTCACTCTGTCTTCTTCTATTGACCTAAGTCAGAATGAAAAATAACACTCCGTAGCAGATGTTTTAAGTTAGCTGTCCATTAATGGTCCATTAGGAATAAGGGGGTTGATCTTAAAAGTAGGTCATTTGGCCATGGGGGTCTAAGGTAACAGTTCATTTTGGAAAAGGGGTCACTTGTCCAAAATAGTTTGGGGATCCCTGCTCTAGTGGGTTACAACCGCTATGTATTTTTGACTCTACCTGCCACATGCTGCCAAAAACAGTTATAAAGTGACAGCCTATCTCCTATTCACATGGAAAATCGTCAATACAGTATTAGCACACTTTAGCAGTGTAATGTCGTCAATCTTGTCGAAAGCAAAGGTGAGTTATTTGATTTTTTTGCAACAAGTTGTAATATAAAATATGATAATTCCCTCGGCTTCAATGGTAATCTAAGCCCCAATATAAATCCTATCGGTCTTATTTATAGAAATTAAGACAGATCTTAACTCAATTATGATTTATATAGTCAAATCTTCACGTTAGAGCCTTCAGCAATTAACGTCTCTATAAAAGTCCTCTAAGCCAATTTCTATAACCAGTAGCTTTTATCTGTTTCAAAACCAGTAGCTTTTATCTGTGGTGTGCACTCTACATGCCAGTGGTTGTCTTTTCCAGATGAGGCAATTGCAATTGCATGTAATTTTCTATTGTTTCACGAGGTACGTTTTCGGTTTTCCATTGTGTATCGTTTTAAGTTTTTTCAATTTAACTTCGAGTTTAAAAAAAACTCGCAAAATTTAGTCAATTCTGTTTTAGGAATTGACTTCAACAAATCGACACAACCACTTTTTAAAAAATACCAGCATTTTACCTCGAACTTTTTATAAATCAAGAAAACTTAAAACACCCACTAAGGTTAAATAGAGACTCTAAGAGAGGCATTACTTCACTTATTTATAAATAAGACTTCATATCTTTAATATCTGATGTAGTCCGTTTAACACAACGACAGTATTTGTGTAAAAAAAACCCATCTCATCTCTCCGTCTCATCAAAATAAGGCAAAACCTTGCCTCCATACTCTATGCTCCATTCATCCTTTGTAACTTAGTCCTGCCGGATCGGAAAATGCCCGGAAAAAGATTAACGGAAGTGATATAGTCTCTGCAAGTGGAGGTAGCGCCTCGGTTTGAAGTTTGCCTCAAATATCAAGGTCTTTGTTTTCCAGTTAGGTACGTTTACATTAGTGTAGTGTCACTCGATCGCGGTGAGGGAAAACATCGTGAGGAAATCTAAGTGTTGTGCACATTGGTCTGAGCTTGTAATTGGTTATCCGCAATTAGCTTTCTCTGAGAGATGGTACGTACATACATACCTACCATCTCTCAGAGAATACCCTCAGGGTACATACCCTCCAATGGCGTTCAATCGGACGTGTATATGTTGAGACATGCGACGTGTCTGTGCTAAACTAAGGTACTTAATACTCGTACTCTATCACATGGGCATTTGACTAGTCCAGAAACGTGGTTAAACATCTCGTCGAAGATGTAAAGTTCGTTTTTTCGTTCGATTATTTGGTTAGATAAAATTTGTGGTAGGTATCTCTGCAGCAGCAGAATCCACAAGTCTCCAATACTGACGTGGCCTGCCTATAATAGGTACTTACGTTAATTATTTTGGTTCTGCAGTGCAAAGTAGTGTTTTGGATTCTTTCAACCCTTTTTTAAATACAGTGGGCTTTTATTAGCATGTTAGGAGAAGGAGTTGTGGCTCATAAACACCAGGGAATGTACGGACACTCCTAGTATTGGAACACCTGTTTCACTTCGTAAGAAAGAACTTCTTACCAATCTCAATTTTTAAATATTTAGCTATTAAAAAATATATTTTTTACTCTATGTTTAATTATAACCTACGCTGAAAAACAGCGCATGACTTTTCTGCAGCATCAGCGTACCACCTATTATCAGATAGCCTAACTTATATAATCATACAATGTTATCTTAATGTTGGGTTATCTGAAACTACCTCCAAATCTGGTGTTTTAAAATACAGTTTACTGTAAGAAATAAATCTTGGGATTTTGTTAGTTTTTAATTTACCCCAGGTGTCTGAAAAAAACGCATACCTACTTGTGTCTAAATTATCTGTACATTATGATTTACATATGAGTTTTGGATAATGAAAAATATACCAAAATTACTATCACTGAATGTGTCAGTGGCATCGATCGAAATTCTATTCATGGAAATTGGTATTTCTGCAAAATAAAACTACTTTTCCCTCGCGCACCGCAAAGAATCCAGCCTTAAGCGCCTACTTTTTTTAAAATTTGTAAACAACTTCTAAGATTCGGTCTGACAATAAAGTAGGTGCTTCAATTGTGAGTGGTTGACCAAAAAGGGACCTGGAGGGATTGGAAACCGTTATTTTTTTATTTGATTTTTCTAATCTCTGCTATTTTAGCTTTGTTTTGGTCTAACCAGAACATTTTTAGGTGCCGTAGTTATGTTTTTATGATTTTTTTTGTGAGCCGAGCCGAGTCGAAACCTGTCTATACACGAAACTTCAAACGCCACTTTCTCGAAATCAATTATTTTCCCTTGAGCTCCCTTTTTGGTCAACCACTCACAATTTCATTAGTGGAGAGGCACTCGCAGAAGCTATTCCCTTCAAATGCCTCCGGTCCCCTTCCAGCGCAACACCTGCAGCGCACGCCGGCCGCGGCGGCGGCGGCGGTGGCGGCGGGCGGCGGCTGGGCGCAAGCCTCGCTGCAGGCCTGCCAGCAAAAGCTGCGCCTGCAGTCGCTGCAGCTCGAGCGCGAACGCCTCAAGCAGAGACAGCAGGAGATCAGACTCCAGGTGAGATAGTGCTTCATACATAACTGGCGCCGGTCCGGGTTTTTTTCCTTTACCTACATGTCCGGTTTATATGTATAACCACGTTAGTCTCAATCAATTCAATTGAAAATTCATTTAGCACTACCAGTCTTAACGTTTCACTGGAGGGCACAGGCCTTCAGAGTAACTACCACTGCGATTACTGCATAAAACCACTGAAGCCTGTCCGAAACCACCGACAACCATAAATTCGATAGCACCCCTCGCCTAAAAACGTAATCGTCGGCCGACATGCTCCCGATACCGCCGTCGGCATGCAAAAACAGTGCACGCACGACTCGGTTCACTAATGACGGGTGAAATTGTCCGCAGCAAGAACTAATGGCGCGGCAGGCGTCTTCCATCGTCACGTCATTGGCTTCCAGCGCTTCTGGGAATACGGATCTGCCTCTCGACCCGTTCCTCTCCGGTCTAACCGACCACCAGAGGCAAGAGTCTGCGGATAGTGGGCTCGGCATGGCTGTTACGCAGTCCTATTCGATGCCGCACACCCCCGAAGACTTTCTCTCGGGAATGGACGATCGCATGGATTGCACCAGCGAGGCTGGCGCCAGTCTCGATAACAACGAAATGTCCCTAGCAGACAACTTGGATTCGACTGACGATTTGGTGCCGTCTTTGCAGGTAATGCAGCTTATACCTATATTCGTCCCACTGTAGAGCTAAGTAGAGTAAGGTCTTGTTTCAGAGAGGGAGAGTATGGGATTAATGACCACGTGTGCCCACCGCGGATTGGGAATTTCAAACGCTGAGGTAATTGAACGAATCAGACACTAAGGTTTTCCCGCGATGTTTTCCTTCACGTCATGAGTGATACTGCTACTATAACTTCACAAGTCGCACCCCTAGATGAAAACCCCACTAAGTCGAAATAATATGTGACAAATTATTTAGCTATTTTTTCGACTTCCTGACCTTATACCGGACCGGACAATATAACTCCCAAAACGTCTCCTTCAACTTGAAGGAGACGTTTTGGGAGTTATATGTATTGTCACATATTATATCGACTTAGTGGGGTTTTCATCTAAAGGTGCGAAGTGTACCCCAAAGTTAGAAAACAAAGTCATTGGTACCTACAACATGCCGCGATTCGAACCACAACCTCTCGGATGTGAGACCGATGTTCTAACGCTCCGCTCCCCTCTCATTATTCTTGCGGGTAACATTTAATTTGAGCCTTGTCTGTCTTGGAAGGTCATCGATGGCTAAGTTAATGTCGCAGACAACTTATTTCTGTTCGGTGCTGATCTCATGGCCTAGCAGTGTATTCTTGAGCGCTACAGCTGCCGTTATCGCTAAGTGACAATGGTAGGTAGTATTTTTACATTGTTTGGTTTGCTCTTGGGGAATACCGCACGGCTGATTAACGCTGACTTGGACTAGAGTATTAGAAGCGAACAGTAGATTTGGTTATATTGTATCTCTTGCATTAGTCATTGTTTGAATGACGCAATAATATTATTGTTAGAAGTTTTATCGTTAGGGACTGCTTACTGAAAATACTAGGTTATATACATTGACTGTTAGGCGGTAATATACATTGACTGTTATTTTAGAGGTTATCAAAAATGAAAGCAAAAAGGTTACGTAACAATTAAAAAAAGTCGTTATGACCACGTGACTAGAATGTCTTCGACAAGGTAGGGATATTAGGAAAAGTATTAGTTCTCTATACTTTATCTTTACTTTCTCTACTTTTACTTTACTATACTCGGCTCTCTCGAATGGGATTTTTGTTTGAATTTTTTTTTCAACTCATCATCATCATCATAAACCCATTATGTCCCCACCGAGGGGCACGGGTCTCTTCCTTGAGGAAGGTATAGGCCATACTCCACCACGGGGGCCAAGTGCAGATTGGTGGAGGCTTGTAAGACTAGTGGCTGGTCTTATTGTCAGTAGTTTTCAAGCCGCCTTACGTGCTCCGACTTGGCTTAACGACTGCCATCTATAGGCGGCAGCCGGCGCACCAACTGCGTAACGTGCCTTGCGAAGCACGGAACCGCTCGGAAAAATGCCACTAGCGTTAGTCATAGAACGTTCACCCATCCATCCACTGAACGCGCCCTATGTTGCTTAACCTTCGTGATCGTCTAAGATCACTCAAGCGGCCGGGGCTACGAGCGATTCTTTCAACTAATAATATCAAATCCTCTGTGTTTCAGCTCGGCGAGTTCACAAACGACATATTGCTGGATGACGTGCAATCGTTGATAAACTCGACGCCCAGTAAGCCCGACAACGTACTCACTTGGCTCTAGGGCCATTCAAAAACTTTCAAATTAGCTGATAAACGGTACTTTAGCCGAGTACTGACGTAGTACGGTACCGCTGATGTAAATTTCGCTACAAATAAATGACAATAAGCTGAAGTTGTGCGCGCGAGTGCAGTGACATGTATGCGGTTTGTCGTGTGTTTAGTGATAAATGTTAATGTTACAAACGGTGGCCTTTATAAGTGATTTATTATTCAGAATTGGTTTTTGACGTCTCGGCATTTATTTCGATGAGATTGTAAAACTCAATTCTGTGTAAGTGATATGATATACCGATTAACTGACAATGTATGAAGATGAGATATTAATATCTATTATTATTATAGTTTTAGTCTTGTACCATCTAGATGGCTCACTCAAGTTCTGCTTTGGCGTTAGTCGAAATGAAAAAGGATCAACCCCCAACAACATTGTGAGCCTAGGACGGTTTTGTATTTAGATGTAAGTTAGGTAATCGAAATTATAAAGTAGAGCAATCAAATAGTGTGCCAAAAAAGGGGTTGGTCCTTTCCTCTACAGTTTCGATCAATTACAAACGTTATATATTACGACGGGCATTGTTAAGTAGGAGAACGTAAGCGTTATTTGTAAGTCAACTGTTTCCGAGTATACCTGACACGGTTGTCGCACGAATATAAGTTCACGGAGGCGCCGTTAGTATCGCGAGCCATGACTAACACGATGGCTAGTCATTATTAGAGATATTTGGAAGGCCGCTGGTCTGCAGTGGTCCACGCAACTCTCCTTTCCTGGCGAAAGGAGACCGTTGCGGTTCAAATTGTATTAGCTCCAGGTTTCCTTCACTCTTTCGCTAAGACTTATGGAAATCCTCTACTATTTTAAGAACTAGTTAAAAGAAATTGGCCTTCGAAGATGTGTTTTCATCGTTGCCTTTATGTGCCTTAAAACGAACTTTATTTATTGATTTTCTATGATCTAGCTAAATATTGAATTCTACAAGCAATGTTTATTGCTATACTTAAAATAAATCTAAATTGTTGTGCGTATTTACTATTGAGATATAATGAAATACTTACTTTTTGTAACGTGTTTTACTACTTACACCGTCCTTGTGTATTTTTTCAATGAGAGATAATTAGGCGTTAAGTTTTTTTAAAATATATTATTCGTAATGTTGGCAGCTATGTACTATTTACTTAGTTATTAATAATGTTTATAATACAATCCGTGACTTGTTTATGGGTGCAGCTAGATGAGTAACGAGCGGATCGTAGGGTATTGCCGGCGCCTCATTTGGCATTTTACTCGGATTTGCCCTTATACTTTATAGTGGAGTTGCCAAACAATTGCCAAAAACGCTTTTGGCATTTTACTCGGATTTGCCCTTATACTTTATAGTGGAGTTGCCAAACAATTGCCAAAAACGCTTTTGGCATTTTACTCGGATTTGCCCTTATACTTTATAGTGGAGTTGCCAAACAATTGCCAAAAACGCTTTTGGCATTTTACTCGGATTTGCCCTTATACTTTATAGTGGAGTTGCCAAACAATTGCCAAAAACGCTCCAAATACTACCACGACAAAAGCGCCCACAGTTGACCAATGTTTCCGAAATACGCAAATACGAACAGCCAAGCGAGGCGTCGGCACGAAAGTCTATCCACGTTACAACGGGACCGGCGACGTGCGACCGTAACAATACAAACTAAAATAACTCTTAGATACTTACCAAAGTAGAGACCACAGTCCAAATGCGAAAAAGGGATTTTTTCCCGAGGCCGGCACAACGCGTCGTCCGAATGTTTTTTTTGGGATAGTATTGTAAATTCTAACTTCAAAATTATTTAAGACTAGCTGGTGCCCGTGACTTGGTCTGCGCACGATTACCGGGATCTCAAGTATCCTATGTCTTAATTCATATCTTTATCTATCTGCACGCCTACTTTCATATAAATCCTTTCAGCTGTTATCGCGTGATTGAGTAACAAGCATCCAAACGTCTTCACAAGCTTTCACATTTAGGAATAACATTAGTAGGATATATTTTAGTTGCGTCCGTACGGTCGCCTGTTTGTTGCAACGCGGATAGACGTTCAGGAACTTGGGCCTGCGTTGTGTGTCCGTTGTGCAATATCGGAACTGCTTGTGGTCGGCGAGTGAATTTGACTTCCAGTTCGGTGCCAACGTAAGATTGCTGTTTTAAAATTAATTCAATTATGAAATTAAACTGTTTGAGGACGACGTTGAATGCTGTACTGTCAGGCAATCTAAATAGAACATTGTGTAACGAAATTGTCTCCTTGTATTATTGTAGCCCACCTAGTCTGCAATTTGTTTGCGTGAACGTCCCGATTTGACAAATTTATGTAGTAGATTATTTAAAATTGCGATGTTGAAATTAGGCTACATTGAAAACTTTGCCATATTAGTGAAATATTAACTAAGTGATTCTTCAGTTTATATATTCTGTAAGTATTGTAATTAGACTTAACGGTGCTGGGTTTATGAAGCATATGTATAACTTTCTACTCTAGAGCCATTTGTTCGCTGTAAATGGTACTTCACATATTGTTCGATCTATTCATTGTTGTACCGTCTCTACATCAGTCAATCTTACTCAAATATTTAAAAGAAACATTCCATGTCGCTGAAATAGCCACGTCATCCCTCGGGCCTTATACCAAAGTTCTCTGGTGGTCTCAATCAATACAGAATAATTATCAGAACAATGAACTTGTGTATAAATGTATCATTTATTTGTTATGAATAAAATACACAAACATATCAACTCATTCTGTATGCAAGTTTTCTCTGTAGTGTATAATGTAACATTATTTTGTATCGAATTATCAATATAGCAATGAAATTAAGTGTCGAAGTATTTTACTGCAATTTCATCGTAAATACTTCGATATTCTTTTATGATTTAAATAAATATTTGTTTTAATATCACTCTGGCGTTTTACTTTTGCTCTGTACACTTCGCTCATCCATAAGTCATAGCTCTGTTCTGGTATTGCGGCTCTGTGAATACAAATTGTGATAAACGCTGAATAAGTTATGCAAATGGGCGTAAAGATACCTTACCATACAATCAGCACCAACCACCAAGTTTTTTATATGATATAGCTACATAAGTATTAGGTGAAAATAAGTCCTAAAAATACATGCAAATTAATAACTATGAATATATAAGGGTGCAGGTGCACTTATTATCAGTAGGTTTGCGTTTGTACCATCAGCACCAACTACCAAGTTTGATATATGATACATATTGCTACATACTTACGAGTATTAGGTAAAAAAATAAGTTCTAAAAAGTCATGCAAATAAATAACTAAATTTATTGTAATCATGCAATTATTATCAGTAGGTTTGTACATAGACAATAAATTAATATGTAGTATGTAATACTATACAATACAGGCTTCGCTTAGATTAGGTGTTGTCTAAAGTGACGTTAGTGGTCCCATCACCGCGTCAGACACGTCGCTCCTGCAAATAGTTTAAAGTTTACTGCATGGTTTTATAAAAATACGAATCCTTAAAACACTTTCAGAGGCAGTTTAAATAATCTTCAGTTCCACTTTTTACTTCACCACATACTAAGTATTTAAATTGCCCCTAAAGAAGTAAAGTGTTGTAAGGAATCGTGTTTTTATGAATGGGGAACTTGCGTACCTACCTACCACCTAGATTTGAGTGACATTGCTTTTATAGCGAATACTGGTCAAAATATAAAAAATAATACAAATAAACTAAAAATAGATTTTTTTAGAGTTTAAGAGATCATAAAAAATGTGACAAATAAAGTGTTTATTTAATTTAATTCGGAGATAATACAGAAGCATGCCACTTATTAAATACTAAATTTAGATGACAAAATTATTTACTAGGCATGCATTCAAATCCAGTTCATACTTATAATAATAAAAAAATTATCTTCGACTTTTCGACCGTTTTTACCTACATTATTATAAAAAATATTACTCGTTATGGAAAAAAATACCACGTTTATTTATCGTTCTCTTATATTGTATTAAAGCATATTTAGTGCAAGTTCTCTATTAGACTTTGAGTCGATAGACTACAGAGTTATTTCTGAAATGCGCCTGCGACGTCCCAATTGGAGGTTGTGTAGGTAGACAGCATCTTTTGCTCTACGATTTTTTTCTGAGATTATAATATTATAATCTAATATAATATTATTTTTCCAAACATGAGAGTTTATATAATTTTATTTCGTAAATTAGGGTTTTACGCGTCACTTTATCGCATGAATTAGTAAATCATTGTTTAGTTTATTGCACACATGGTTTTAAGCAATCTATCAAATATCGCCACATCAAAGCAAAACACCGTAATATAAAATTACGTAATAAATGAAAATTTTACAAAAATATTCGAAAGTTTTAGAAAAAAAACTCACCGACATATAAATCATCTCTATGTCCATCTATGTCTAATACCACTAATAGGCGTAATTCCTAAAACACTGTCTTATTTCATAACTTGATCCCGGATGTCTGAATAATGCCTCGTTGGTCTAGCGGTATTACGTCTGGTTACCATGCCGGTGGTCGAGGGTCGATTCCCAATGGAGGCCGTCGTACATTTATACGCATGGGCTCAGTCTGGGTGTATTATCATGTTTGTGACATACAAGTACTTGTCTGGTTACCATAGCATATGATATCCTAGTTTGGGACCAAGAAAAGTAATTGTGTTGTGTGGAAGCTACTACTTATTATTATTTGCGATTCTTCGTAAGACGTGAAAATTATTTCCGCTTTGTAGTGGCGCTGTTTGACGAAAACCTCATTTCTTCAAACCACGAGCTAAATAAATTAGACATCCCAGAAGAATGTAGGTCAATGATTTACTGGAGACTAATATTTCGTAATATTGGAATTTTTCAATAAATTCTACAAAATATTAGTCACCGGTGCGGTAGCTACCTACCTAGTGTTTGATTTTTTTTTCAGATAAATAAAATTTTTAGTGGTTCAAGCTTAGTATCTTCAAGACTTCTGCGGGCTACGATCGTGGTTTTATTATTTTAATAAAAGCACGATCCCTTAAAACGAAAACTTCAAATGCAGTTTACTTTGTTTTGTATCCTTTCAGACAGACTTTCAAATTGCACCCGAGGAGTGTTTACCTGTTCTCCTTACGATTTTACTCAAAGACCGGTTAGGGCCGGTTTCTGAATTGAGAATTTAACCCTAGAAAGATAACCTACGCCGCAGAGGCGCCCGCGCGGCGAACATGTTGTTGTCTCTTTTCATTCAATGCGTGTATTACCTTGTCATTCTCAACCAACTCAGTCGTCGGCCATACCTATGGCGTGACGGCTGTTTCAAAACGGTAAATACCATATTTTTGAAGTTATAAGAGTTTGTGCGCTCGCGAGGCGTATGGTTATCTTTTATGTAATTTTTAGTGTTGCTTGATTCTTTTGATATATTAATATAAAGTGTTATTTATTCATTTTTTGGTATATTAATATATGGTTTTATTTTTAGGAAACATTGTTAGCGTACACCATGACAAGTAGAATGGCACTTGCGGCAAACGTCATATACCTATTATTAGTTGTCTCTACAGTGGATGGCCCAAAGACTTCAAGATTCTACTTTGCCAAGACATGTGCGAGGTAATATTGATAATACTCTTCCAAAATCTACTGGACTGGCTTCTACAGATGACGAGGGAGAGCCTCCAGTAAAAAAACTGCACTTCAAAAAGAAGAATGTCAGAAATGAACGGCGAGAAATGTAAAAAAACTTATTTTGTGGCGAATACAAAATTGACGTATGTTCTAACTGCCTTCAAAGCCAATTATACCAAAGTTTTATTATTTTTCAGACTGAATGCTCTTTAGTATATTAGTTTATAAGAAAAAAACATGTTGATTTGTCATAATTTATAATTATTTGTTCCTATAAACAGAAGACTTAATTTTTCATAGAGGTTTGGTAATTATAAGTAAAAAAATACTTTATATGAAATTTCAAAAAATAAATGCTTTTTATTTTAAAAAATCTTTCAAACCCTTAACATTTTTAAATTAGTGAAAATAAATATAAGTTATTGGAATAAATACACGCTATAGAAAAGTGTGCGCCTCTGAAGCGTATGGTTATCCTTTACGTAATATTTAGTATGGTTATCTTTCTAGGGTTAAGTAAGTAAATTTATACTTAAATATGGTTCTGTCACGCTATTTTCTGAGAAATGTCACGAGACAGCAAGTAGTTACATAGCGAAATTCTCAATTCAGAAACTGGCCCTTAGTAAGCAAATAAATTAGATTTAGAAGCCAATTACAAAAGGTAGATTAGCTTGATTCTTATATTCTTATACAATATCTTGCAGCAGTACGGAGGGACGACTTCTAAATGTAACGCCAAGTTACAGCTACGCCGATACAAAGCGTTTGCGTCACCGCCATTTCCTCAAGCCACTGCGCGGTTTTTACCTACTGACTTCATGCTAGAGCCACTAAACTAACTCCACTACCGCTAGATTAGCCTCGCCTGTAGCTACGAACCCCTGGCCACCAGAAGGGACGTAGAGGGCGCGGAAAAAACGCGTCGTCAATCCAATTCATTTTCATACAAAATGTACTGAAAGGTCGGAACGCGGGCGGGCGAGGGCAGGATTTTTATCCAACGCGACATGTCTTTTCTACGCCCTCGCCCCACATGTGGCCAGCAAAGGTAGTACGAGGATGCGAGTCGCGCGCGACAACGTCAAAAGTCGCGACTTCCCAGTACATTAACTGTCAAATTCTGACGTTTAAGCGCCACAAAACGCGTGACTCGCATCAGCGTACTACCCGTGCTGGGGTTAAGGGTTTGTACTCACCGCGGGGTCGACGAATCTGTCGTCGCTGGGCAGCTCGTGGTTGGCGATGAGCTCGCGGTAGTACGTGGCCGAGAGCTTGGCGGTGCGCGGCCGCGCCGGGTCCGTGATGTTTACGTAGTAAAAGCCGAACCGCTCGCTGGAATAAGGTTTATGAGTGGATAAGCTGCATATATCCAACAGAGGCAGCCCCGGGCCGAGCGCCTGTCTCCACTCGCAGCAGCTCAAATGCAGACGCTGTCCTAACGTGAGGAAAGTCTCGTCATGTTAACTCAATACATACCTTCTAATAGAAACGGCACATGTTTTGCTGCAAATTGTGGCTGTACTTTCAGCAATTGACTAAGAAGGTACCCATATGTGGGCACATTTCATTTAATCATATTTCAAAGATGATGATTACCTAATATTTGCTCAATTTGTTATATTTGAAACATAATGGTATTCGTATCCTGATTTTATCTTCATCCCCTACAACCACCACCCTAGCCGTGCGCCGATATACCTATACTTCTCTTGGCACCTTTAGGGTACCTACGGTACGGAACCCCAAACCCCGAAACCAAAACAAATAAGAGAATGATCCCAATCTCAGCACACTCACGTGAACCCGGCTCGCCACTCGAAATTGTCCATGAGAGTCCACGCCGTGTAGCCCAGAACTTTCACGCCATCCTCGTAGATCACGTCCAGTATCTCAGACAGGTAGTCCTAGAAAGTACACAATATATCGAGTCTTAAAATATGTAGCGAGCGAGTGAAGGACCGAGTGAACCTTCCTCAGGGAAGAGACCCGTGCCCCTCGGTGGGGACATAATGGGTTGATGTTGATGATGATTAGTGAAGGAAAATATCGTGAAGAAACTGTAGTGTCCGAGGGTATTACACACCCTTAGTGGTATGTATCCAACTATGAGGCCTAGTGCGGAAATCTCAAGTCTATTTTACTTTGACAATATTTTAATGCAGGGATCCCCAAACTATTTTGGACAAGTGACTCCTTTTCCAAAATGAACTGTTACCTTAGACCCCCATGGCCAAATTACCTACTTTTAAGATCAACCCCCTAATTCATAATGGTCCGTTAACTTAAAACAGCTGCTACGGAGTGTTATTTTTCATTCTGACTTAGGTCAATAGAAGAAGACAGTGAGAATTAGCAATGCTTTAGTTTTTATCTTTAGTTTTTTCCTATTGATACAAATACCGAGGTACCTACTAAGTTCCAATTGGTTAAGTGAGTAAAGTTTACAGTTTTTCATCTTGTACGAACTTGAGACTTTATATTACTACAACCATGCTATTTTCTACAAAAATATTAATTATTCTTAGCACACGTAACACAACATAAACAATACAGTACCTGCCTATCTATCTTGAAAGTTTTAAATAAGAACTTGTGTTAATTTAATAGGGGTCGATTTTTAGACCTCGTCGACCCCCAATATCAGTTTTCGTTTATGTCGAGCCCTAGGAAACCTAAGGGGTCGATATCGACCACTTTGGGAATCCCTGTTTTAATGTAATGTTAACAAAGTACGGGCAAACAGAAGGACTACTGACGCCCGTCCTGAAACCCGTAGTTAGGTAGGTATTATCTGTATCGTCACGGACATACCTATGATCCATTTGTCTATACTTGACATTTTTCTCAGACTTTAAACGACAATAAATCAAAAACCTTTAGCGTCAGAAAACTCGATACCGGTTGCAAATTTAGTACTAGCTAGCACTAAATTTGCAAACTGTTTCGAGCCCTCTACCGCTAAAGGTTTTTGGTTTATTGTCGTTTAAAGTCTGAGAAAAATGTCAAGTATAGACAAATGGATCATAGGTATTATTCAAAGGAACCATGAAGTATAAACTTGAAGACTGGGACAGAGACTGGACAACTTTTGCCTGTCGCTCAATATTGTCGCCCATATCGTGTGAGTATGAGTGAGTGTGTGAAATAGTTATCCTGACGCTTTGTCCAGTTAACCATACACTAAATTTGTTTTGGTGTCCAGAATGAGTACTTTAACACCCTTTAGCATAGATATAGTGCAGCTGGATGTGATATGAAACATTGTTAGATCCTCGGAAAACCTTTAAATCAAAGTAGGTACAATCCTATTCGTGCAAGCTTGGACCCATTATTGGCTTGGACGAATAAAATGTCAAACATCGCCATTTCGAAATTTTCCATTAACAAAGTGGTTTACATAGAAACAAGTAGAACCTCTCATTTTCGGAAGTAACAAAAAGGCTGTATGTTTTTGTTGTTTTGTAATAGCACTCACGTTAAAGTACTTGACGCGTCCGTAATCCAGCAAGGTGCCGCGGTCGGAGAAGCCGTTCTCAGTGATGTAGATGGGCGGGTCGTTGTATGAACTCTTGCACCACCGCAGTAAGTTCCCGAAGCCAGTTGGCACAACCTTTTGGGTTTAAAGACAAACATAATTAATTAAAAACTTTATTCCGGAACCACTTACTTAAATGATTGGAAGAGTCCGACCATGGTCCAGTTTCATAAATCTACAATTTTCATTATTTATTATTACTAGTACCTGGGTGAGCTTTGCTCGGTACTTTTTTTGTAATATAAAATATGTAATATAAAAATTAAAATAATCCTTTTTCAACAAAAAAAGAACTTTGAAAAAAAAACATCATGACTCGAACCGGGTCTCTTGAAATCGGCCCGAAACGGGTCGTCCGTTTTCCCGTCAGACCTATCCCGACCTTGCAAGTAGACGCGAAATTTACGTCTGTGTGTTATTATAGCAAATTTCAATTGCCTTAAAACACGGATAAAACACGTTTTTTAAAAATGTAACCTAGTTAGATCAATTAAACGCCCCCGAAAGCATCTGCCTACAAAATTTCGTGAAAATCGTTGGAGCCGTTTCCGAGATTCTGATTATATATAAATATATACAGGGTTACAGGGAAAGTCGTACACAATATTAAAGGAGGTCATTATTTAGTTCATTTCTGATGGATTTTATTCTATTATATAGGGTCCGAAAATTAACCGTTATGGAGATATTGACTGTTAAAGATTTAAAAAAAATATCAAATATTTTTGGCTTTTTGATTGATTTTTTCTCAGAATAGAGCTCATAAAGTGTTTTTTTATTGTTTTTAGTTAAAAGGCATGTCAATTGATAAAAAAATATCAGCAAAAGCTGCACCTACTACTAACAGCTTTAAAAAACTGCTCGGCAACGGTTAGAATTAAGTATTATTTCTCTACATATTATTCACATTGAAGCTCTTAAAAAAAAATTACGTATGGAACTTATTCTACAAATAATTTTAAAAACTTCTACTACTCTTTAACTATTCAAAAAGGTATAACATTTAATAGGTATGTGCATGAAATTTAAAAAAAATGTTATTTGAGTAGGCTCTAGTGGTAGTACCGACATAACTGAACTTCGATACAAAAAAAATATTTTTACTTCCTAGCACCTTTAAACTATGTAAAAAGGTCAGATAGGTTTTTTTGTGCTCTGGAGACATGCTGTCTCAGGTGTTCAGGTACTACCTATTTCAGTATTTCTTTTTTAGAATATTCTATCTGTCTATTATTTTTGTGTTAGTCTGCTCATGTGATTCTTCCGTGGTAGATGTGTTAATACGTGCTCTGCAAATGATTTGCGTTTTAGAAACTTCTACGTCTCTTTCGGTATTAAAAAACGTATATCACTTGCTATTACATCGAAAAAACGTTAGCCAAGTGTCACTTAAGATGGCAAACGGTAAATTTTTAGTTGAGGTAAGTACGTACTCTTTGATAATTTCCCGTAAAACGCGATTATACTGGATTTTTGTATTAATTCATCTTCATTCTGTGACTTGGCTTGGATTTTGGACTGATTCATTTTCATTCTGTGACTTGAATGGCGAGACACATATGAAAACTTTTTGAGGGAGGAGTTACCCTTGTTGATGGACGACATTTCTATTGCATTGAGACGAGACAATGTTCTTTCTACATGACGGCTGCCCAGCGCACCACGGAAGCATGGTTCGACGAGAATTTCCCTAACAAATGGATTAGAAAAGACGGTCCCATTGCATGGCCGGCTAGGAGCCCTGATCTAACGCCAGTGGAATTTTATGTGTGAGATCATATTAAAAGCATAATTTAAAACAAAATGACGCCAATTGAAAATGTCGAAATTTTGAGACAGAGAATATTTGCGGAAACGGCTTTGAAAATAAGGAGAAACCTGCGAACTTCTGTAGTGAAGAGTAATTAAAAAAAAAGAATGAGAATTTGTATTAGAAATAGAGGCAACCATGTTAAAACGAAGATGAATCAGTTCAAAATTCAAGCTAAGTCACACAATGAAGATGAATAAATACCAAAATCCAAACTAAGTCGCGTTTTACGGGAAATTATCAAAGAGCACGTATTTACCTCAACTAAAAATTTACCGTTTGCCATCTTAAGTGACACTTGGCCAACGTTTTTTCGATGTAATAGCAAGTGATACACATTTTTTAATACCTAAAAAGACGTAGAAGTTTCTAAAACGCAAATTATTTGCAGAGCACGTATTAACACATCTACCACGGAAGAATCACACGAGCAGACTAACACAAAAATAATATATAGATAGAATATTCTAAAAAAGAAATACTGAAATAGGTAGGTACCTGAACCCCTGAGACAGCATGTCTCCAGAGCACAAAAAAGCCTATCTGACCTTTTTACATAGTTTAAAGGTGCCAGGAAGTAAAAAGTTTTTTTTTGTATCGAAGTTCAGTTATGTCGGTATTACCACTAGAGCCTACTCAAATAACATTATTTTAAAATTTCATGCACATACCTATTAAATGTTAAACCTTTTCGAATAGTTAAAGAGTCGTAGAAGTTTTTAAAATTATTTGCAGAATAAGTTCCATACGTAATTTTTTTTTAAGAGCTTCAATGTGAAAAATATGTAGAGAAAAAATATTTAATTGTAACCGTTGCCGAGCAGTTTTTTAAAGCTGTTAGTAGTAGGTGCAGCTTTTGCTGATATTTTTTTATCAATTGACATACATGCCTTTTAACTAAAAACATTAAAAAAAACACTTTATGAGCTCTATTCTGAGAAAAAATCAATCAAAAAGCAAAAAAAATGATATTTTTTTTAAATCTTTAACAGTCAATATCTCCATAACGGTTAGTTTTCGGACCCTATATAATAGAACAAAATCCACCAGAAATGACCTACATAATGACCTCCTTTAATATTGTGTACGACTTTCCCTGTAACCCTGTATACAAGAATTCGGTATACATACCGAAACACGTAAAGTATTTTTCAGGTATTATTTTTATATTTTTATTTCATAAAACATTTCATTTTAAGCAACTAATTTGAAGCTTTTTATTTTCCAAGTAACGGTTTTTTTTAAATTATTTTTTAAAGTATTATTCGTGATGACGTCATTTCGTAGCCTGAATAGCTTTAAGTCTTTGCCACGTTTTCAGTACATACAAAAACACTAATAGATAACTTCAAACTTGACATTGACAACAAACAGTTGACACTTGACTTGTATGTACTGAAAACGTGGCAAAGACTTAAAGCTATTCAGGCTACGAAATGACGTCATCACGAATAATACTTTAAAAAATAATTAAAAAAAAACCGTTACTTGGAAAATAAAAAGCTTCAAATTAGTGGCTTAAAATTAAATGTTTTATGAAATAAAAATATAAAAATAATACCTGAAAAATACTTTACATACCGAATTGCTCGTTTAAAGAGATTAGATAGATTTAGATAGGCCAGATGGTAAAAATGACACTGGTTTTAATTAGAAAATAAATATGAATCGACGATATAGTAATATATCACACGTCTGTCTCTCGGCTCCTCGATCGGAAAGATGACAGGCGTGGCGGGAAGCCGCATCCATCAGCAGTCTCTATACGTTGGCAGTGAATGACCAACGTGTGCAAGTGCCCCGCGCCGTTGTGTCGACCGACGATGTACCTACATTGTACAGGCAGTCTTCCTACTTGCTTGACTATGGATTAATCGACTTTGCAATGTACAATGAAATTATCACAGTAAGCCATGAATCGTAGGTCTATAAGGGTTCGCTCTGTCTGACGGTAGCGAGACGGCAAAGTAACATATTTTGACTAAGGTGTAGAATTCCTGAAGTTAATGCTTCCAGAGTTAGGCCGTGTTCTACGGCGATTTGATAACTTATAAACATAGCGTCTATGGTCTGGTATGGGCAACATTTTACATGAAAATGTTTTTGGTGGGATAACACATATCCTATGACAACTTAGTTTGTTGGTCAGGCAGACAGACCTCGTAGGCATAAAATGCCTCTATTTGCACTTTAAGCTAATTTTATTACTCTGATGATGGAACGCAATGTTTGTGTTCCACTAACTACTGCTGGGCAAAGATCCAAAATGTGAAAGTGGATGAGCCATCGACGGAACGTTAAGAATTACCTACCTATAGATATTATGTAATAACAAGTGATGCTGCTGAGACGTTGCTGGATGCGTCAAGCATCGTCATAGCGCCCTGTCAAGCTGAAGACAAGGCGCTATGGCGCTCATTAGGGGAGGGCTTTGTCCAGCAGTGGACTAATATAGCCTGATGATGATGATGATGATGATGATGATACGTGATGAATGGTTTTGGTGACGAGTCCATACTTGGACTTTCAAATTTTACTAAAAACCTACTCTACTTACTCTGAGCCAAGCAGAGGCAGCGTCACTACCAACTTGGGTAGATACGACAGCGCCAATGTCCTTCAACCAGGACGGAGACTTAGCGTTAGGGTCCACGCCGGCTCCAGTGATCAGATGTGTCGTGTAATGATTGATTCCGAGGAAGTCCGAGGTTCCCTTTATCCGGTTGATCCAATAATCGTCGAATTGCTGTAAGCGAGAGCGGGGCAGGCCTTCCAGGGCGCTTAGTCGGGCCACATTCTCAACCATCACGGAGGGATATCCGCCGGTGGTAGTGAAGATTGGATGAGCGAACCAGCCGAACTGGAATGAATGGATAAAAGATTGAAGCGAATGTTTCATTCATACCCTCCGTCTGGATGTATTTCCATATACCTAGGTATACCAACTCGTATGATGTCCTTGCTTTGTTACCATAGCACAGGGTATTGTAGTTTGGAACGAGGATAAGTAATCCGATTGAGTACTGAATGAAGGATAGTACTTATTACAGACTGGACTATAGCTATTAATGATGTAATCCCGGTAGTAAAAAAGATTACAATGACTTTATCCTTGTTATTGTTAGACGTTGTGACTTCCTTTTATTGACAAGAACTTGACGAACTTCAAGATTGACGAAACAAGTAGAAGGTTTGCCGTTTTTTTTTTATTTGTAGTCTAAAGGTACGTTCGCGAATAATGGCGTCGTGGCCTGATTGCTTATCTCTCTCTAATATGGTAGAGACTGGTGATTGCTTCCCCTTCGTTTTGGGTGGTTTTGGGAATAGGTGCCGTTTGTGTGTGCGTCTGACCGCAGCATTAATGATTTCTTACTTTTACATACCACTTAGGCACTAGGTACCTGGTGAATCTACCTAGTAAATACTTAATAGTGTTATTACAATTTATTGGTGTGTAAAACATTATCATTTTTTTCCTATTTGAGAAAAGTTGGTCAGGATGCAGTTACTTTGCTGTGGCAAAATTACGTTTGAAATTATTTTTATTTGATTTCATCAAAATAATCTATTTTTTACTTTGGAACAAAAAGAAAAAGATGTGTAGGTACCTTGAATTGATTAGCGGCTTCAGCCAAAGCCACTTGCTCAGCGTCGCTCGGATCGCTGGGCTCGTACCAGATGGAGTTCAGAGAGATCATGATTTGGCCATTCTGCGTCGGCCTGTACGTATCATTGTAGAGATGGAACGTCTCGGCGTGGGCCTTGAGAAGCGTTTCACTGCAGAGGTAATTACCAACGCCGTGGCTGTCAATCGCCGGAGCTTTCAAGATGTCGCCGTAAGCGTCTTCGCAGATCTCATAAGGCTCGTTGATAGTAATCCAGGACTTGATTCTATCGCCGAAGGTTTTGAAACAGAAGTCCGCGTAGTCTCGGAAATAGTCAACCATCTTCGGGTTGGCCCATCCTCCGAGGTCTTGGAGAGTTTGTGGCAAGTCCCAGTGGAAAAGAGTCACCTGGAAAATGCGAAAGATAATTTAGGAAGAGATGTAAAACACTGTTACGTACATCTAGCGGTTAAATTGAACTATTCTGAGGTAGACGAAATTTATACCATTAGATAAGTGTTATTAGGTATTATCAGAAAGTTTCATCATCATCATCAACCCATTATGTCCCCACCGAGAGGCACGGGTCTCTTCCCTGAGGAAGGTATAGGCCATACTCCACCACGGGGGCCAAGTCCGGATTGGTGGAGGCTTGTAAGACTAGTGGCTGGTCTTACTGTCAGAAGTTTTCAAGCCGCCCCTAAAGGCCTCTGACTTGGCTTAACGACTGCCATCTATCGACGGCAGCCGGCACCAACTGCTTAACGTACCTTGCGAAGCACGGAATCGCTCGGAAAAAATGCCACTAGCGTTAGTCATAGACGGTGATCCATCCATAGACTGAACGCGCCGTATGTTGCTTAACCTGAAAGTTTACTGCTTCTTAATGAGAGTTAAAAAAATATACTCAGAATAATTTGAATAGTAGATTCTTCATGATAGGCAAAAATATGTAATTGGAAAGTTATTTTACAAAAGGTTCGATATTCTTCTCTTCGAGCGCATCCAGAAGCTCGTTGTAGTATCTGACGCCATCAGGGTTGACATAGTCGATGCGGCCGGTCGGCAGCAGACGCGCCCAGGACAGAGACAGCCGATAGAAGTCTACTCCAAGGTACACTAGCTCTTCCACATCCTCCCTGTATCGATTGTAAGAGTCACACGCGACATCTCCCGTAGTCCCGTCGGCGATCAGCTCATTGCGTGTGTGGCTCAGACGGTCCCATACGTTCTCCGACTTGCCTGTTGGATTTGAAGATGTTTCTAATCATACAACATGAGAAGGGAATTCGTGCAATGCATGGTAGGGAATCACAGGTTCAAAAAGTAAGTTGATGGAGAGATAACTTTAATTTAACCTTTGACGATTATTTAGTCACGATAATTTCATTCAGATAAAGATATGGTAGATATCACAATGCACAAGATTGTCACATTTTTATTGTGAAGTCGTGAAATGACACATTATTATCAGCTAAATCTATCAATTCAGGCTTACTAGTAACAAACAAGTGATATAGATACCAAGAGGTTCAAATCCCTTAATAGATAAGTAGGTAGAGACATCATGATGGAAGGACTCATATGGATTGTGTAGAATCTGAAAGAAATCTATAGCAGAGCAGACATGTGACGTTACTTACCACTGATGTTCCACGCGCCTTCGATCTGATGAGCAGCTGTAGCGACGCCGAATGTGAAACCCTCTGGGAACTTTGTATATTGCCCCGCTCCCAGTACCCTGAAAGACCAAACCCGTACATACCTTTAGCAATGTTAGCGGAAGTGAACTTTCGGTGAACCGGAGTCAGCATTGTTGGCATTGTGCTCACGCTACACCTACAACAGCCAGGGTCTCATAGTCTAAAGTGCACCTTGATAAGGTAAAGTTACGAGTAATTATTGACGAGAATAATACATAGCCACTGACGTCCAAAGGGTGCGTCGCATCGGCTCTTAATATTATACTCGTATTTCTTGGATACGCACCCATGACGTAGGTTACGTAGAGAATGTCTTTAAAATTAGTGTAGCGATCGTCTTACAATTTCTTAAATTATCTGATATCTTTGAAAGTATTTCCCTCTATTCCATTGCATGTGAATAACAGTCACGGGTTTTATTGAAGTTTGTGTATCTCTGGTCTAAGAAGATACTGATTGGTCTCGCCAACACAATACTACATATTTACAACCTGATTAAATAATTCATTATTATGCTTGATAGCGTTGGATGTTGTGCTTGACTAATTATATAATTGGTAAGAAATTATCAAAACATAGTGGACAGCAGTAGCCACGTGAATAAAAGACATAAAATGCCAGTAGGTACCAGATATACCAAACAACACTGTTAACAGGTGGTAGCCGGACTACCAAAACCAAATCATGGCCTAGTTAGTAGATTGGAGGAACCTACTTAATCGAAAGGTCGGGATCAAAGATCAATTTTAGAAAGAGAAAAAGGCACGATAAGGTCGAGTAATAATAACTTACAAATAATATAGCTTTTTCCGTTCTCAAACTAAGATACCTACCATAAACACAGGGTAAAAACAACTTAAGTGTACCATAAACTGCAAACTTCGTGAATTTTTCCCCATGTCTTGACACTCTGTTTTTCGACGACGAAGGCAAATCCAACGCATCCACGTTTGCCCTGCTCATAGTTTTTCTGCTTTTTGGGGTTGTTTGATAGGTGGATAATGCTCAAATAAAGCTCGTATGTGTTGTATGCTTAGAATGAACATTCTGCTATGTGCGTTAATAGCGCTGCAATAATTATTATGAAATATATTAAGATAATTAAGATAAAAATGTTTTTTATCTACACTCGAAATAAAACACAGAAACCAACGTTACAACGAAAAAGGTACCTTTAAACAATGTACCTATTTTTTATAAATATTAAACCGACTCTAAAACATTAAATAAGTAAGCAAGCTTTAATATCATATATTTGTAGTTTAACGAGATCTGCTGCTGCAGATTTAACATTTTTTTTTAACATTTAACATTTACATACAGGCACATACATTGCTTCTGGCCCCACACTAGGATACCCTGTGTCGTGGGAACCAGAAACAGCGACGTCACAAACATGTAAACATCCAAGACCTGGGTTTCTTTTTTTTTCCCCAGCCGGGGATCGAACCCGGGACCTCTCGCATGGTAAGCAGATGCGCTAACCACTACGCCACAGAGGCCGTCATTCAGAGCCGCATTTGAGCTGCAATAATGAAATAATTTAAATAAGCATGATCTCAAATTCGAAGTGCACCATGAAGGTATTGTATTATAGCTTATTGCGTTATTTACATTATTTGCCGTTCCTATTCCTCGTGTATATTAATGATTTGCCATGCAGCTTGTATGATGCTGAACGTGTATTACCTAGATAATATTATTAAATTTGCAAGTAAAGCCACTTCGACGATACCAATAATGCTCATTCGAGTTATGTATGAATAATAAAATGTATTCGGGAAAGACAAACTAGAGGTTATACTAATTACTAAATATAATGTACAAGAAGACATTATTAGAACTAAGCAAACAGATACGTATATCTCACATATCAAAAGACTAGTTTCTCTAGTCTCTTGTCTAATGTCTCTCTTCCGTCATGAGTTATGCTCAAAGCACACAATGTATATCAACTCGGAAAATGATCGTCACCATATTACCTAGAGCCGTTCAGTATTCTTTGTATGAAACTCCCTGCTCCAACGCACACTATACTAATCGGAATCGTAACGTATTAACATCGCCTTGGGATAAACTCACGAACCGTACCGTAGCTTATATAGATAAATGGATGAATGGATTATAATCCATTCATCCATTTATCTATACTTATACCGTTTGCAAATTTAGTACTAGCTAGCACTAAATTAAAAACTGTTTCGAGTTTTCTACCGCTAAAGGTTTTTGATTTAGTGTCGTTTAAAGTCCAAAAAGATTAAAAGCGGCCATGAAATTAAATCGCCGCGTTCGTTCAGTTCTCATTGTACTACAATGCATTAACAGAATCTAGGCCCTGGGCCCCGATTCTGTTAGTGCATTATAGTTCAATTGCAGTTACAGGTCGGGTCACGTAACATATTTTTTTAATTCCATTGATGCCTCATAGAAGACGTCGTATCTTGGAATTTTGCTACTTGAATGAACTTCGGAACAGTGTTTTTTTTTCAGTAACCTTAATCTTAAGTTTTCTGGACCTAGATTTTGTAAATGCATGTAGTACAATGACAACAGGCCTCTGACTTGGCTTAACGACTGCCATCTATCGACGGCAGCCGGCACCAACTGCTTAACGTGCCTTGCGAAGCACGGAACCGCTCGGAAAAATGCCACTAGCGTTAGTCATAGACGGTGACCCATCCATCGACTGAACGCGCCGTATGTTGCTTAACCGTAGTGATCGTTTAAGATCACTCAGGCAGCCCAGGCTACGAGCGATTCACTTTAAGTCTATTAGCGCACAAATATGAAACCTTCTAGGCGTCAATGGTATGACAAAACACATCACGGGACCCGACCGTGTATCTGTCATCGTACTATGATGCACTAACAGAATCGAGGGCCAGTTCTGTCAAAAAGTACTCTTTCATAGTACAAGAGAACTTGACCTGACGTACTGTACGCCTTGATTAACGGTTCCCAACCGAAAGTAACAAGGAACTGGCCAGTGATTTATTTTATTTATCGCATTACAGGCAAGCAAGTAACAGGCAAGTAACATCGCATGTGAAAACTTATAATCTAGATCAATTCAATCCCGAATTCTTTTGGCTACGGAACCCTTTTTGGTTCACCGTTTTTGTGCGTAACCCTAGCTCAGGTAAGTAGTAAACTTCGAACTAAACTTAAAGAAGGGGAATAAATTTTTACAACTGTTATTAAGTTATCATGATCAGTTGAAAAAATTTATGGGCAGTCATTTAATTTTCGGCGGTTAGTAAATTAGTGATACAGTAAAACATAAGCAATAAGTAATAAAAATATTTGTCTGTTATTTCATCATTCAATGTCAGTGCAAAAATTACTCAAGTAGTTTAATAAATAAATGAGCAGTAAAACGGTTGGAATGGGCAGTTCACAGTGGGCGGTAGCATCCGAACGTCACTTTGAATGAAAAGAAGTTACGTTATGTTGGAAACAATAACCCTATCGGTTAGGTTAGGTCAGAACTGTGATCAACTGGAAAATTGAACTGGAAAATTCTATCCATTTCACTAGGAATACATTTTACCGCCTAATAGTTTATAGAACTGCTTAAAATAAAATTTATTACTAACCAATTATGATTTGTTAACTGTACGCGCCTAACCGCCCAGTTCAATTATTCCACTGCTCGGTATTTATTGAACTGCCCGTTTAAATTATTTTATGACTCATTTATATTTAGTTTACTGCTCAGTTTTAACTGCTAAACTAGTTTGCAAACATGCGTTTTTTATTTTTTTACCTACCATAAATCAAATATTGAACTGCCGCTTTAATTCTATGCCTTAAAGAAGGTTCCGCGGAACACCATTCGGGAACCGCTGATCTAGATAGGTACATATCCGATGTGATGACAGCATGGCAGGATATGGACGAGAACCAAAATACATCAAGCCGCACACCCGATTGCAATGCATTTGTAACTCACGTGTGGCACAGCGCTAACAGCACGATAACTCCCCAATAGGCCTCCATAGTCTCTCGCCTTCGGCCTCCAACCGCGAACTGATCCAACACCGCAGCACCATCGATGCTTTTTATAAATGGACGTTTTCCACTTCTAACGGTACTTACAGACGAAATAGCTGCCCTCTTGAGATAAAGTCAAATCGAACACCGCGAATTATCAGCGCGAAAACTTGTTATTTTGTTTTTAGGTTCAGGTGAGGCTTACTAAATTTTATCGTAACCCGGATGTAGGTACCTACCTAAAGGGTGTCGTACTGTCTCAAAGTTGAGGTTAAGTGGTTCCTTCTATCTACAAAACTGCGAAGTACGTTGCTGCAATGTATACAGGGTGTCCCAAAACTCAACGTCAAGCCGGAACCAGGTGAAAAGGCAAGTCATACTGGTTATCAGAAAAATATATATAAAAAAAAATCGATTTTTTCATTTTAAGTACAATATTTTTTTTATTATTATTTATTCAAGAAAAAAAATTAAATTAAAAAAAATAAAATAAATTGTGCCCGGATAACGGCGACAGGCTTGCCACTTGTCACGTTTGGGACCTAATAAACTCGGCAAAACGTGGGCCCAGTTCTAGTGATTGGTGCCTCTGCCTACCCCCTCGGGGATAACGGGCGTGAGTTTATTATTATTATTATTATTTATTCAAGAAATTTCACAAACATAATGAACTAAAATAAAAATTAAAAATGGGTAATTTTTAAGTTATTTTTTTTAAAGTCTCCTTTTCTTCCAAGCTGGAGCATCTGGTTTCGAATTTTGTTAACAGTTTAAAGTAGCATTATTCAAAGTTACAAAACAAAAAAAAATTGGAAAATGTAAAGATTTGTGGCAACTGGATTTTTAATTTTTTTTTAAATGCCTATAATTTTTCATGATTTTTTTTTAATTTTTTTATTATTTCCTGATAACCAGTATGACTTCCATTTTCACCCGGTTCCGGCTTGACGTTGAGTTTTGGGACACCCTGTAAAATGTTTTTTTTACAGTAGCTAGCTATTATGTACATTACAGCGAAAATAGGGTGATATTGGTGGCAAAACCGGCCAAGTGCGAGTTGGACTCGCGCAGAAAGGGTTTCGTACCATTACTTAGATAACATTAGACACTATCTATATTAATAATTTGAGCAACATATGGGCGGAAAATTCGTATTATCGAGCAGCATCAATATAAAAATTATAAAAAAATTAAAAAATCATGAAAAATTATAGGCATTTAAAAAAAAAATCCAGTTGCCACAAAAACTGGATTTTTAATTTTTTTTTAAATGCCTATAATTTTTCATGATTTTTTTTTTATTTTTTTATTATTTTCTGATAACCAGTATGACTTCCATTTTCACCCGGTTCCGGCTTGACGTTGAGTTTTGGGACACCCTGTAAAATGTTTTTTTTACAGTAGCTAGCTATTATGTACATTACAGCGAAAATAGGGTGATATTGGTGGCAAAACCGGCCAAGTGCGAGTTGGACTCGCGCACAAAGGGTTTCGTACCATTACTTAGATAACATTAGACACTATCTATATTAATAATTTGGGCAACATATGGGCGGAAAATTCGTATTATCGAGCAGCATCAATATAAAAATTATTAAATTCAACAATGGCGTTGCTAAGTAAACATGTCAATGTCATCATTGTTGTGTTAGTGTCACAAGTTTTCATTGTGAACTGTTATGGCCGGTTTACATTATTTTAGTGTTTAGGAGAGTGCTATAATACAATTAGAGAGGCAAGTCCATTAGTACATTATCTATATTAATAATTTCGTTCGGGTCTACGGTAGACTCGAACGATATGCACACCAACTGAAAGAGCGTAAAAAAATAGTTGATCTGAGTCGACAACATATGGGCGGAAAATTCGTATTATCGAGCAGCATCAATATAAAAATTATTAAATTCAACAATGGCGTTGCTAAGTAAACATGTCAATGTCATCATTGTTGTGTTAGTGTCACAAGTTTTCATTGTGAACTGTTATGGCCGATTTACATTATTTTAGTGTTTAGGAGAGTGCTATAATACAATTAGAGAGGCAAGTGCATTAGTACATTACTAGACGTTCGAGTGAACGCTTATATTTCTTCCAGTAGAGTGTCACTTCGTCGACGTCGCGAAATATGCGCTATCCTACTCAAAATACTATGAGTTTTAATGGAACACATAAGTAAGTTTGATAATTCGAGTTATTGAAAACAACACGCATCCGTCACGGGTCACTTGCGCACTCTCATAAAGTTCTCATTAAATTTTTAGTTTATACACAGATAAGTAACGAGGATAGTAACGCGGTGTTACTGGATAGAACAATAGAAACCAATTCTATTTTGATTCTAATTGAAAGGCAACTAGAACCGTACTATACCGTAAAACGTACTAAAGCAAGTGGCGCTTACACGTTTCTACAAAAGCACTCTCCTTAAGAAAAAAAAATTAAGAAAGAAAAAAAGAAAATTTATTTATTTGATACTCAAAACAAAACAAAAAAAAACACACACAGAGTGCGTACAATAATAAAAAAAATAACACAGAAAGCGTAAAAACGTAAAAATAAATAAACTGTACAACATGAAAATAATAATAAAATACATTAAAGGTTGAGGCCCCCAAAATGGGCCCGATTCAGCATAATGTTGCAACAGAGTGTAAAGTAAAGCACTCTCCTAAACACTAAGATAATCTAAACCGGCCCTTTGATCTAATTTGTTAACTCCATGGTGTGTGGAATACCGTGGCATCCAAGAAGGTTATTATAATCTGTGCCAACTGAGAAGGTGTAGTAAGTAATCTGTGGTGTTTTTCATTGGCGGGAAGACAATAATTGACATTGAGTTTTGGAAGGGTCTGAAAAATAATTGAAAAAGGAAATCAAAGTCATAAATTGATCTTTATTGTTTTGCTTAGTTATAGGTACCAATAAACTTATTGAAATGAAAAAGCCACTAGATAAGAAAAATACCAAAAATTTAAATGATGAAGAAAAACGTGGTCAATACAAAACTAAAAGCTGTAAAGCCAAAGAGGGGGAGCTGTCTTTAGGATTCTACGTCTCATTGAATACGTCATTAGATTCACTAGCTGTTAAGTTTATGAAGGAAGCTCATTTAGTTAGTAATTTGTGATGAGGTACCCATGACAAAGTTATGATAAGTATCCGATTTTCGCCTTGCATTCCTTCGTGAGTAGCCAGAACATGTCCAAAAGAGCAAGATTGGCTATCCGTAATAGTTTGCTGGTTCCAATACTGATGTAAGCATGGTGGCGAAATTTGGGTATGACAGAAGAATCATGAAAGTAGGATTAGTGCAGTACAAATGAGATCCTTAAGAAATATGTGTGGTGTTACTTTGAATGACAGAATACGCAATAGTGATCAGAGACCGAGGATGTAGAGAAAGAGGATGTAGTGAGTGACTAGAATTGAAAAAAAGTAATGTTGCGCTGGTTTGGAGATGTGGAGAGGATGAACGAAGAAAGACTGACAAAGCAAATATATCGGGCGAATGTGAGTGGAAGGGCCGGTAAGGGACGCCCCAGTTGGACATACTTCGACCAAATAGGGGATGTATTAGCAAAGGGCAAGATTAAAAGTACCCGAAACCGATGTGGGTACATGCAACGACTAATGGATGTCCATGAAGCGAAAGTGATTTGTCAGGATAGTGGCAGGTGACAGTCCGTGGTCTCTGCCTACCCCTCTGGGATACAGGTGTGAGCTTTTATGTATCTGAATGTATTAAGAGATTTATATCTACTGGTGGTTGATAAATACAGAGGCGTCACCATATAAAAAAAACATAGTGGAATATTATTTCGCGTCTACATTTTACCCGAGCGAAGCCGGGTTTTCGTCTAGTTTTATAATAACATAGAGCAAACAACGGCAAAAAAAACCCATTTGTTATACGGAAGCCGCCCTTTAACATTTATTTTATTCTAATACAACAAAATATTCTGTGAATATTTTAAGGGGCTACCTGTTGCCGACAATAATAACGAGTAAGAAATCACAAATAAAATCACGTGTGTTGTTTCTATTTGCCGTTATAGCGTCAACAGAAATATCATCTGTGAAAATTTGAACTGTCTAACTATCACGGTTCATGAGATACAGACAAACAGACGGACGGACTGACGGACGGACGGACAGACATACACAGACAGACGGAGAAACGGACAGACGAACGCACGGACTGACATCTTAGTAATAGGGTCCCGTTTTTACGGGTACGAAACCCTATTATTCAGGAGGATGGGATCGGATTCGTGGATAGATTTTTAGTTTTGTTGTAGATGTTTTCTTTTTCTCCACAATCACCGCTTATATAATTATTATTAGCCCATAAAAAGAGAAGTTCCCATCTTCTAAATCGTAATTGCAACCAATACCAATTTTACTATACAATACATTGTACCTATAGCTTTCAGTGTAATATAGGTATGCCAAGCAATTAGTTACACTTATAGCAAAAATTTGCTCTAACGTACTTCACAATTTTGTATGTAGCTGTGCACGTAAGTACCTACACAACGGAGTCACGAGTTTGAATCTGAACAATCTCTGAAACAGTGGGTCTGAGTATCCTTTCATGGTATGACTCCAAAGTCGTCATTCACGATCGCAGACCATGGAGATTTGTTTTAAATGCACTATTATCTCTGCTAATGACCGTACGATTTGAATGGATAAAGTACTTACGGCTAGGACTTAAAGTAGCTCAGTAATGTGGCGAGAAATTGAGATTTTCATGTTTTTCCCTTCATAAATTACAGTAATTTTAGATGTCCTTTAGAGATTGTATAATTTTTCTGATAACGGCATAGCAAACTAACTATAAAATGTCAAAAATACATAATTACAGATTATTTAATATTACAATGACAAAATACCATTTGTCACTAAACAGGGCTAATGTTGAAACTTTAATAGTTAGGTACCTATTAACTAAGTTAACTTGATTTCCAAGTATTTTCAATTCTCGAAAGTATAATAATATCTAATAATATTATAGAATTCCTTTTTTTTCATTATTCTTCACAGGTTAAAATTAATAAGAATAATAAAAGTTATTCAGGTTACAGGGCTTTGTCATCAGCTTCTATGCTACAGCACCAAATCAGCTGAATTATTTAATCACGTAAAAAAATAATTTAATGGGATTTTATTGCTGTCTAAAATAAACTGAACTTATACAATTATAGCTCAGTTTACCTACATTGAAAAAAACCTTGTAGGTACTATTTTAATTAGCAACCACAATGCTGTTAATCATCATTATTACAATTAGTTCGATCTTAAGACGTTCTACAGACCCTCAGTGACAGAGACAGCAAAGTAAACAACACCTCTACTTTACTGCGAAGAGCTGCGGCAATGAAACTACATACCGATAGAGTCCCAAGTTTTATTTAGATTGATGAGTTTCTACGACTCATCGAGCATGCCTTGCATGACGCAGAGGTAGTCGACGGAGGTGGCGAGCGAGTGCGCGAGCAGGATGCCGCGGGTCATCACTTCGCGAACTTTCCAGATGTCACGGAAGGAGCAGGGCTGGGAAGAGGCGGAGAGCCCTCGTCGCAAGATCGGCAGCGGTGCGAAGCGCCACGGCTCGTCCAGGCGGAAGCTGTGGGAAAGAGGCTTTATTTAGGTCATCCTGTAACCTGCACTTGGCAACAACGCAACAATTGGGCAACTCATCAATCCCCCTCAGTGGTAACGAGAGGTAGGTGACATGCGATAACGATCAGATAAGCCATTCAGAAATACTAAGCTCACAGATCGCATTACGTGCAGAAAATGTAATGCCTGCAGCTTCGCTTCCGCGGAGTTTGGAATGACGGCAACCAAGAATGAATTTGGGTAAGGTCCTTGGCGACAGTACTACGTTATAACGTGGATGCCAGAGCATCCTCATCGTGTATTCTTTTAATATAGGTTTAAGAGATGTTTTAAACAAACTTTTACAACTTTACATTGTTGTGGAAATACTTTGTTTTTAGGTAGGTACTTACACCATAGAAAACATATTATAAAAACACAGATAAAATAAAACCACATTTTAAAGGTTTCTCAGATCTTAAAAATGTGAAAAATAATAAGTATCTTTACTTAATAATAATAAACCCAAACGTTTGGGTACAGGCATATAATACTTTTTTTTAGTGTATTATATACGGCATTATGTCCTTTCCTGATTACCATAGCACAGAGTATCCTAGTTTGGGAACAGGTTAAGTGATGTGAGAGTTATTATTGCTATTAAAATTAAATAAAACAACTAAAATTATTTTAAGAAATCTGTTCAAAATTTCAGATTCCAATTCGTGATTCCAAACTTTCCCTTATGGTAAAAGTTGTAAGTATTTACGACTTTAGAGCCCTCCGTTTTAGAGGTATGTGAGGTTTTATCAGGTGGGTCAAGTTGAAGTTCTTCCTGTACAAAACGATTAACTCTTTCAAGAGTCCATTTCTAGTTTCTGTAATCTTGAGCCGGAAAACCACTAACGCAGAATTTAAACAAGTTCAGCAAAGGTAGTACGAGGACGCGAGTCGCGCGCGACAACGTCAAAAGTCGCGACTTTCCAGTACATTAACTGTCAAATTCTCGCGACTTTTGACGTTGTCGCGCGCGACTCACGTCCTCATACTACCTTTGCAGGATAGTCTACTTTTTATCTTGCAGATTGAACAAATCTTATATCGTTGCATACTACAATGGGGCATCAGAGCTTCTCGACCTTGTCCGTATCATTTTCCTGTCTAGATATAACTAAATTTGTAATACTGGTAACTTACATACTACAGTGGGCCTATCGACTTTATCGCACCTGAGATAAAGCCCCTCGAAGGTGAAGTAAGTGACGGCACAGAGGAAGAACGGGTAGACGAGCGGCATAAACACAAACAGGCAAAGCATTAGCGTGCAGATCAGCTTGAGGAAGGTCGGAAAGGGCGCGCCATGCCGCCAGAGCGCGTGCACGTCGCCGGCGAACTCGCGCGCCACTATCCGCACGCGGCCCAACGCTGACGCCGAACGCATCTGCTAAAGATTAACCTCTTGTATCGTTACATTACAGGACCTGCTCCCGAACTAGAATGTCCTGTGCCAACAAACAAACACGAAAATACAACCAGACAAAATGTAAAAATCAAGTACGGCGGCCTTCAAACCCTCTGTTATACCTTAGCTCTGCCTACCACTCTAGAATACAGGCATACGTTAATATATTTTCATATGCACATGCATTTACGTACCACTGCAGGGCAGATTATAAAGGTGTTCCAAAAGTCAACGTCAAGCCGGAACCGGGTGAAAAGGGAAGTCATAACATTGGCTGGTTGCTTGGACACCGAATCTGATACTTATTTTGATTATTTGCTAAAACTGGAGGGAATGCGATATTAACACCAAATTTGATAGTTGAACATACATACCCTTGCATTTGCACTCCCTTTTTAACGAAAGAAAGAAAACCGCCCAAGTAGGTATTAGCCCGACTCGCACACCGAGGATTTTGTACCATGATGATAATACAATATTACGCAGTTACCAAACATGCGTTTTATTTCCCTTTCTTTATCCGTTCCTATTTAGATATTTTCTTATTCTATTTTGGTACCTATTGATTTGTCCTTTAAATTGTTTAAATTCTCTCAGTTGGGTTCGGAGATCTTGAACCGTCATGACAGCTCGTATCTTTTATCTTGTATCTTTTATATTATACTATCGCCAGTGTCGTTGCTTCTTTCGTTTCAATATCATCATCAACCCATTATGTCCCCACCGAGGGACACGGGTCTCTTCCCGGAGTAAGGTATAGGCCATACTCCACCACGGGGGCCAAGTTCGAATTGGTGGAGGCTTGTAAGACAAGTGGCTGGTCTTACTGTCAGAAGTTTTTAAGCCGCCCTAAGGCCTCTCACTTGGCTCAACGACTGCCATCTATCGACGGCAGCCGGCACCAACTGCTTAACGTGACTTGCGAAGCACGGAACCGCTCGGAAAAATGCCACTAGCGTTAGTCATAGACAGTGACCCATCCATGGACTGGACGCGCTGTATGTTGCTTAACCTTAGTGATCGTTTAAGATCACTCAGGCAGCCCAGGCTACGAGTGATTCAATATGTTAAGTTCTATAAATCAAAATAAATAGTTTATTTATTTGTCTATTTATCGATTATTTCATCAGAAAGATTTGATATTAACCACCAAACACCCTAAATCGCTTCAAGTGTGCCTTTAAAAAATTGAAAAGTTTTTACGATTTCTCCCATGATGATCCCATGGTCAGATCCTGACTTGGTGACTATGGGACCACCTGTGAAGCCTACCTACTCTTTTGAACAAAAAAAAAAATTTTCATGTACTTGGTCCACGAGTCTTTGCGTAATCGGGGAACATACCTACATAAAAAAAACAAAAAAAAATCCTAATAACTAAGAACCTGCTCCTAAGTCGGTTAAAAATGATAGGTGTCCTGAATTTTATTTTCATTTCCACCACCCATAGATATTTTTGTGTTTAATCAGTTGCGTTATGACCTTGAAAATAACAATTAAGAATCTTTAATATGGTGAGCCGATCGGCCCACAAAAAATTCTACAGGTTGAGAATATTTTGAGATATTATTGGACGCAGGAAATGGCAGCTTTTTAGGTTTATTAGATTTATGAGTATTAGATCTTCAATGTGAGGTCCAAGATAGATTGAAATATTTCATTATTTATTTAATACACATCCACACCACAAGGCTGGTGCGTCGCTCTTGTAGTCTCGAACTTGGCTTGCCTCGCTGCCCCGCGTCTATTTAGATTAGGTAACAGTCTAGGTTTACTGACCTCGAGCGTTACCTAATCTAGTAAGATAATGTTGGAGAGAAATACTTACTTGCACCTTGAAGGCTTTGTTAGCCCGGCGATATGGTTTCATGCTGAGCCGCAGGTTGGCAGACGCCCGTGTTGACAACCCAATCCACAAATGACCTCATACTAGCACATTCTTCATTTGTCCGTTGCAGTTACCTACCTACTTTCCATTTGATTGAGAAAAGTTAAGGAAGGTATTATAAACTAATTCAGTTATGTTTACTTCATGTTGTGAAATTATTCATGTATTAGCTGCTCTATTTTTTAAGGTTATTATTTATCCCATATTGACAACCTATATGGCTGTTTCATTTCAGCCAGCAAGTGGTTATCTTTTTCAAAGTAGGTTAAGAAGGTACATACCATAAAGTTTGTGTCTAAACCCATGGATGTAATAATCAAAGAGGATTGAGTACTCTGACAAAAAAAATGTCCTGACAAGGAGGCTCGAACTAGTGAATGTCATCTCTTTCTAAGTAGGGTGACCTTGATGTCAATGAAAACCGGACGAAACATAAGGGAAGCCAGCCGGAAGGAACGAGCGAAGTTCTCTCTTTAGGAGTAACTTGGGCATTTACTTCTATAATGGGCGACACAGTACCTAGTGGTAGGTATATTCATTGACTGAAGAACTTTAATTATACTTATATTTGCATTTAACGAAGTTTTAACATTATAAAATGAAAGCCAAAATCAAGTCATAAAATTAGCTTTAATCCAAAAATAAACACAAAGAAATAACTCATTTAAATGTATTGAATTTACAACTTGCTTATTGAGTGTTAATGTACAGTACATTACATACTGCCCTCAAATAAGGTTTGTAGTGGAAAAGAAGAGTAAAGAGAAGAGTAAAGATAAAACTCAACTTCGACCATGTTAAAATACGTTTTAAAAACCTTGAGTGGTATTGCTACAAAAATTACTTAGCATACATTCATGGCTCGATTCGAGTCTGGGCCTTTAATTTGAGAATAAGTAAAGTTCACTATCTTGCATGGATACATGCAAGATAGTGAACTTTACTTATATTCACAGTTATTAATAGTGAACTTTTCTTACATTTCTTATCATCAGTTACAGTAGGCTACTTTTTATCGCGGAAATCGCACTCATTCTGCGGAATTAACTTAATCATATTTTGATCTACATAAGTTTACAAATTATATTCAGGGAACCAATTTAGAACTTTATTTCATTATGGTACTCTTGGTCTCGACAAAGGTTAAATTAAAAATTAAAAATGTTGTTGCAGACAAATTTTGGTGTACAAATTGTAAATTCAGATAATAAAAACTAACTTGCCAATACGAATAAAACTCATGTAGCTAGCTAGATTGATGACAAACATTTGAATGTTTTTTTTTACGTTTAAAATATGCATAAAAGCTAATATACATTACAAAATAGAACAGAATTATTAAGTATAAAATTAAATATTCTATTATACCTCCTGTCAATTTTTCTATTCAAACATAATATTCAAAGCTTCTTCTTTTGGGGAATGCATTCAGTCAGTTTGGGCACCTGCATCGAGCTGTGGTTGCTTCGTTGGTAGTTCTTCCAGTTCAACATTTTCTTCCGTCGCTTAGTACCATTACTTTTTTCGCCACAGGCTGTAAATATTTATTTATTACTTACTTTCTAATAAACTTCTTAGCAAACAAAACACAAAGGTAACAGAAAAGTCCTGTGCAACGTACCTAAAGGGGTTGGTAAGCACGTCAATAAAAAGTAAACTAAGTGATACTTTCTGAGTTATTCCCGTTTGAAAATATAAAATATAAAAAAGAAACAATTTAATTCATTCACTTGTCCATTATCATCATTTTAAAGTAGTTTGCGTTACAACTAGTAATAAATTGGGGACATTTTGTCAAAGAGTATTTGTTGTTTGTGATAATTATTTTTTCTATCGATTGCCATAATGTACACCAAACGGCAACTTTTCATGTACAAACGTACAAACTTTAGGTATGCTACAGAGGTTTGAAGCCTTTTACTCACCACTACAAATGGTACAGGATCTTCCTTCAACCTAGGTAAGACCGTAAGTTTAAAATGTTATTTTCTAAAATACCGGCTTTTGCAGGCTTCACAACATGCAGGATTTTGTGATGTCAAACCAGAGCCTCATATAGCATCCATCCATTTTAAACGTAAGCTTTCGGTTTTAGTAAAACTGAAAAGAGACCATTGGGTAATCAAACACATGGCCTACATTTTACAACATCATGGTCATAGTATTCCACATAAATGAGTAAGAGTAAGACACACTCCTTCAGTTTGTGGCTCTCGCTCTGGACACTTTACTCTAGTTGCTTACTTATACGATTTTATGTTTTATTTGAGAAGACAAAGAGTTTTCTATGGAAGGTTTTTCGTAGTGCTCTATCCTCCTTGATTATAACATCCTTGGTCTAAACCATTCTAAAAGATTCAATTTCGGTTTCGTTTGACAGTTCCTGTTTGTGTCTTTCACAGAACAAAAAAAAAAGAATAGAAATCGTAAGTGGGCGGTGCCCGCGTGCCTCAAATTAGCAATGTATTGCATAAGCGTAGTCTATGACAGTTTTTCTTACCTCAGTTGTTGTCCTAACAGGCAGTGTGTGTAAAAGCACTATGCAAGAGAATTACCTCAGTTGCCTTGCGCTTCTAGTAAAGAAAACAATTGTGAAAACTCTACTAAAATGCCTTATTGTGCTGTGTTAGAGTGCAAAAATAAAAGTTGGGGACCAAAATGTACCGTTCATGCCGTAACATTCCATCGGTAAGTAGTATTTCCATTGTATTTAATTTAATAGAAATTAAATTTGTAATGACATGACAAGGAAAGCAATCCGAAAGTAATCCGAAAGTGAGAAAGTAAAACCACCTTTATTTACTGGAATATAATGTTCAATTTCCGTCGAAGTCTGTGTACTTTTTCTAGAAATTTCTGTCAACATTTGAATGCTACTCAAATGAGTAGCAATTGCAGCTGGGACACAACATTATAAAAATCTATCGATAATATTTAAACGCAAATTGTTTTATTTATTCCAAAAACTCTATATTTCCTTTATAATTGCTTGAAATAGTTTTTATAAAAAATAATAATAATATTTTGTCTATGACTTAGCAGTAATAAATAATTACCTGCGTCTAATTAGGTACTTTGGGAAAATAATTGTCGTTATTTTATTTTAATTGAAGACCGCTGTGGCGCAGTGGTTAGTGCATCTGACTACCATGCGAGAGATCCCGGGTTCGAATCCCGGCTGGGGACAAAAAAAATCCTAGGTCTTGTATGTTTACATGTTTGTGACGTCGTTGTTTCTGGTGCCCACGACACAGGGTATCCCAGGGTGGGGCCAGAGGCAATGTATGTGCCTGTAAGTGTTTATTATCATCTTTTATTATTATTATTATTATTATTATTTAACACATTTTTCGTTGCAATTATTTTTGATATTGCGCAAAATTTATTGTTCATGTTCCTTGGCGCTGAGTTCCTTTGCGAGAATGTGGTCCTGACTGCAGTATCATGTCATTTTTGTAAACTTTTAATCCGGATCAACTTACCCATCCCATTTTGAGACAAGCAACCGAACGACGCAAGCTCCGTCTCTGCTCACCACCCACTACTGCTCTGCGTATCGGAGCGAAACGTAGTCGGACTCGTCCGATAAAACAACACCCGTAAGTAGATCCGGACTAAATGTTTACAATGTGTTGTGCCGAAAGTTTTAGTTAAAAAAACATGTCATTTTTATTAGTATAGATTGGCGTATTGTCATCAAAACTAAACCAGCATGCATAATTTCAAAGTTAGATGATTTTATGTGCTCGTGTAGTAAAATCATCTGGGGGGGTCTAGATAATTTAATCAACGTTTACTCCTTATATGTATGGGGAAGTCTCGTGACTTTCGTTCGCAAATGTCATCTCCATAATATAAGTGAAGCACAAGCGTTGATGGATAACAACATTTTAAATAAATAAATAAAAAAATTAAACAAACTATACATACGATAAGTTTGCTGGGCCTCGTTTCAAAAGCGACTATGGTTAGTTTCATATGAGAATTCCATATACGTTGCGTAGCCGATCATCCAGAAGGTAGGTTAATACACTAACCGGCTGCGTAATTTACATCGAATTGTAATTGAATTAAATATCAACTGTCGCTTTACGAAACAATTCTATAATTTGTCGATAGGCCATCCATAGCTGAGAAGCACCATTGCACATACTTGTTTTTTAATTTTCGACTTTATGGTCTATCACATAAAACTTCTCGACGGTCAGACGCGGCGGGATTTCCAGCTAGTGTAGAGTAGCGGTACTACGAACAAAGATCTAATATCAAACTTAATTTCATCATTATCATTTGATTTTGATCGTTGTTTATATCACCAAAAGGTTCATATATTACGTGGAACTTTTATGATGTAGACCTTTTCGGCATTGCCTTTATTTACCAATGGCAGCTTGGCATTCATAGTGTAGGTTTTGGCTTATGTGTGAGTTTGGTCACACTGGTTTTCCTGCTAATAGGTCATGTCATTCCTTCTACTCTTTTTTTCTGTTCTGTGGCAATCGAGGCTACGTAAAAAAAAAAGAATATTCCTTATTGCACACAAGAAGCAAGAGACAAATAAAAGTTACAGTTAAAAAAAATATATACAATAGGCTTTCTTATTCTCTATAAATTGTACACGATAAGTTTGCTGGGCTTCGTTTCATAAAGCGACTATGGTTAGATTATGAGAATTCCATTATAGGTACATTGCGTAGCCAATCATCCAGAAGGACAGTTAATATGGTAGCCGGCTGCGTAATTTACATCGAACTATGGTACAGTTTGGCAGAAGGGAATACATTATGTTACTTTGTCAATGTAGGTACTAAAAAAAAATGATTAAGAAACATTGTCATAACAAATTCATTTTCAACTGTCGCTTTATGAAACAGTTCTATAATTTGTCGATATGGCAATATGTCCCATCCTTAGCCTGAGTAACAACATAGCAGATAGTTATTTTTCAATATTCGACTTTATGGCATTGAACTTAAAGCTTCTCGACGATCACACGCGGCGGTAGTTCCATCTAATGTAGAGTAGCGGTACTACAAAGCAAAGATCGTATGTCAAACTTAATTTCATAATTATAATTTGATTTTGATCATTGTTTATATGATTTAAAAGGTTCATATTTTACTTGGAACTTTTGTGATGTAGACCTTTTCAGAATTGCCTTTATTTGCCAATGGCAGCTGGCATTCGCAGTGTGCTTTTGATTTGTGTGTGTGAGTTTGGTCACACTGGTTTTCCTACTGATAGGTCATGTCACTATTTCTACTCTTATTCTTTTTTGTTCTGTCGTGTCTTTAGTACAGCGTCACCAAGTTATCTGTTCAGGTGGGCAAAATTGTAACTAACGAATTAATTGTAAATCCTGTTCCCCATTTTTTGTATTATTTATTCAAATAATAAGATTTATAGATATAGTTTCAATAAAATTTAAAGACAGGTTAAAATCACTTTTCTAGGTAAATTTCTTAAATGTTACTACTAAATTCTCCACTAGCGCCGCTATCAACTGAACAGATAAGATGGTGGCACTGTACCTCAGAATATTAGTCCTTATTCTGAGACAAATTAGCCTAAACGACTCCGTAGTCGACAAGGAACAAGTCGACAATAGACTACTTGACAGGTTTCTGAATTCCATCTCAAATTTTTTGTTGGTGTTTACGTCGTCAGTGGTAATTTTAAATTCTTTCGTGTTCTAGATAAATAATTAATTTCTTTTATTTAAAATGCATTAAAGCGAATTTTAGACCCATAATTTATAAGAATACGTATAAATAATACTGTTTTTTTTTCACACTGTCAAATAACTTAGGTATTCAGCCATAATGAGGGACTTGCTCTAAAAATGTTAAAAAATAGAATAGACATGTTAAAACATAAACAACCGTGGTGTTATTTATCCCTAAATAAATAAATTACCTAATAGGGAAAACAATAAAATTATCTATAAATAATGCCTTTATCTACTAATGTAGTATTTCACTAAAGTCGTTTCCCAAACCCATGATCCCTTTCTCCACATTGTTAATTGCAAACTCCGCATTGCAAAATCCAATGGGGTATTAACAATACTATTAATGCCTCTACTCAAAAAACGGCGACAGAAGCTATGTTTGGAATGAAAATGAAAGATCCTTTGTCCAACAAACTTAACGTAGACACCGAAAATAATACTAGTATCATTGATATACAAGAGATCAGAGATAGTATCAGTAATAATATAAGTAAACAGCAAGCTAAATGCAAGGAACGACACGACTCAAATCGGGTTCCTGCCACAAAGTACAAAGTCAATGATTTAGTAAAAATTTCCCGAAACAATTTTGATAATAACAAACAAAGCACTAAGCTTCTGTCAAAGTTTGTGGGTCCATATAAAATTGTCGAAGTTTTGGGGAACGATCGCTACAGAATATCCGATGTACCTGGCTTTAAAAAGAAAGGAAAATCCTATGAAACTGTAATAACTGCAGACAGGATCAGACCTTGGATACATGTGAAAGCTCTAGAGGTACATAATACAGACAAAAGTAGCAGCAGTAGCGAACACAACAGTGATATTGAGTAAATGTTATATTACGTAATAAGTTGTACAGTGCACTTTGTAAGTGTAAAAGTATACATGTTTAAAAAAGGGTTCACATTAAGATAACCTTTCGTATCATTGATCGTAGGGCATATTATTATATAACTCGAAATAGCTTTTTTTATATAACGCGAAATTTTCATTGCATCGAAAGATCCGAATGTTATGATTTTAATTAACTAAGTTATTAATATTAAATGTTATGATTTTAATTAACTAAGTTATTTATATTAAATTTTTAATTGCTGTCACAAGAAGTAATGATAGACTATTGTGATTTTTGTTATAGTATGAACAGTTTAGTTATAAGGAAAGACAAATAATTGATTTATAGTTTGTTTTATGTAGACCTGCGCCAGGGGGCTGCACGTTATCGAATGGCCGAATGTTATGATTTTTTAATTTTATATGGTTTTAAACTGTGATATTGTGTGTTACATCGGTTAATTTATTTGATTTCTGCTTGTTATATTTCAATCTACCATTGTTTACTATTTTAAATTTGATTTTTTTATAATGGCAACCCTGTATCAAGCTGTCATTCCAAATCTCTCCGGAGTGGGGATTACGTTAATAAAAGATGTGGCCACAAAGGCCTGCAGTCATTCCTATGCAGGAGCTAGTTGTGACAACTTGATAAGGGTAACCTATGCCCGTTCTTAGCATACACTTTGTGAATATAGCTGTATAAGGGTAACCTATGCCCGTTGTGTTTTAAATCAAGTGTAATAAATCGAAGGAAGATTAAACTGTTGGACTGTACGTGAAGTGTTTTATTTTATATGGAACATTGTGACGTCACTAAAAAGAAAGTACAGTGCCATGTTGGCTGGTTTCTTTTTCGCCTCGGCCCGCATACGAGAGTCCATCAATGTCTAGTTGTGGCCAAGGCTTGTATTATGATTTTTCTCAAATAATGCGCGGAAATTAAAACTATGAACTCATTCTGTTAAATCAAGGAGCTTGGATAAATTCAATAAACTTTCAAAATCAGACGAACCACGAAGTCCACGAACGAACAACAATAATTTTTGCCGCGTTATAGTGTTCTTTTTTTTCAATAGGTAGGTATATCCAGCCAGCTTTCTATGACAAGCCAGTTCTTAAATAAAACCTCTGATAAGTTACCTCCTTGGTTGTTATTGTTCGGAGAAAGATCGTTCCATTTTTAAATAACACGACAGTTAAGAGTTTAGTTACCTGTATGAGAGATATGAAGATATGTTTTTGTTTTCTCAAAATTATTAGGTACTCCAGTAATTTACTTTATCTGTTGCGAATTCTTCACTGTTCAATGCTAACTAATTTACGGTATGAAACCTTTTAACATAAATGTAGGTATATCATTGTCTCTCAGTACCTACTTTATTTCAACGGGTTATTCACCAACTCGACACACATGACTGTACACACCTGTGTCCAGTTGGTTAAACTCAAATTAGTATCATTTATTCTTTCGTCATCTGGACACATCAAGATTTTTACGCGTGTCCAGATGGTGAAACGTATTTATACCATTTTAATGTTTACGTTCAAATATTGCACGAACTTATGACGAAGTACAGTCACGCGCAGAATGTTTTCTGTCACATTCATCATAGGCCATCAAACGTTTCACTGCTGAAACGGGTAATTTTGTATGTTGTAAAATTATTCACGACTTGCAAAGTTATAAGGAAGATTTTTTTGACATTGTTAGTATTCGAAGGTCACTATCATAAATTTCCTGATATAAAAAATATTATTATCTGTAATTTTATTTGAAAGTACTAGGGTAGCAGAAGTATATAGTAAGAGACTGCAGCTAAAATAAAACCAAGAAAAACATGAGGCTTAGTGCATCATCATCATCATCATCATTCAGTCACAAGAAATCCACTGCTGGACATAGGCCTCCTTCATGGATTTCCAAAAAGCCCGGTTGGAAGCGTCTCCCTGCTTAGTGCATGGTGTTGCTTAATACTGCGCAGTATTAAACAACCCTCTACTATCTCCTGTTAGCCAAGTACTTTCAACAGCTCTGGACTGTACCGTAGTGCAGCGCGGCGTACTGGGAACGTAAGTAAAACGCATTTAGGACGCAACGATTCAGGGAATAAAACTTATGATGAAGGCCCTATAGCAAGCAAAAATTGAAACTATCAGAATGAACACTATGATCGCAACCGCTGTTCAATAATTCAAAGAGCGAGGCGATAATTAACCTGACTGTACCCTTTTTCTGCCAAAAAACAAAGTGTGTCCAGTTCGTGAAAACATAAAAATTGTTATTTCAGCTTTCACCAAGAAATTTGAAGTATGAATTATTTAAAAGAAAATTAACCGAGAGAAATATATTTACAAGATAAGCGAATTTTTGACTGCTTGATAATTTGATTTGATAATTTGAAACCTATTGTGATTGCATGACTTTAAAATGTTAAATTCGATAATAATTTTGATTGATAATAATTCTATAAATTGTATAACATAATTATTAATTATATTTTTTTAATTTGTATTAAGTAATCATTGACCAACTACATAAGTGATATCAATCTAATAATGTTCATTTGACATTGTACATGTTTTGTTTTTATATTTGTATGCCGCAAGGTAAAATATGGAGCACCTTACACCTCTTTTTACACCTGTACGCATTATTATGTTTGTACCTACCCATATTTCACAAATAAAGGATTTGATTTGATTTGATTTGATTTGACTACAGGTCAAGTACCTAAGTGTATCCGGAATAAATTTAATAACCTTAGCTTAGCAATATAATAGGCTTACGAAAGTTTTAGTACCACATTAGTCATTAGTGTTACCCCCGATAGGGTTCGTATAAATTTCAAGCGACGTTAAATGACAACGACAATATCAACAGGGAACATCAAAGCAAATAAACAAACAGACTACAGTCCACGTTCTTATTAGTCCGTGTTGATAACAAGCTAATTAAGTAATATAAAAGATACTATACAGAGACAGAATTTATTACTTCGTTATCGATCCAACTGCATGCCGTCAGCTTATTAGAGAGTATTCTCCATTACCTCAACATGTTATGGATCCTGTTGTGTGTCGCGGTATTTTTACTGGTGCTACTGTGTTTGGATAGAGTTCTTAAATATGAAAAATTTAGTAAAATTCCCGGCCCAACCGGAATTTTACTTCTGAAAAATACTCTGGATTTCATCATGGACCCCGGTTTGTATAAACTATTGCCTTTGTCAAAACTGTCAATTAGACGGTTATAAATAAGTAACTCTCAGGTAGTTAAGTATTCTAACTAGATACTACTCTAATTTATACTAGCATTAAAATGTGAAAATCACTGTGCTAAATTCTGCCAAAATCTCACAAGCACCATGCGGTTAGTTACTGTTAATGCACCGCCCTCCCTCCCACTTTTTCAAGCAGAAGCAACACACGGACACACCACCACCGACACAAATTTTGGCGCAATTTAGCAAAGTAATTTTCACATTTTAATGCTATTATGGATTTCCGCAAAGTAACGCCTGATTCCATACAATATACAATAATTTACACTATTAATTCAACTACATATACGAGCTTTCTGTAGAAAGCTTAAAGTAGGTATTAAGCATTGAAAATGTACGTTGATATTTTTTTCCCATAACGCTGGCTGGAGCTTTATTTGGCTATTAGCATTCGTGTGTTTGCTGGCGACTTACAAATGCAGGTTTTATAAAATCAGGGATCATTATTTTTTTCTAAATACGGAACAACCCGTGGACAAATGAGGCCAGTACTACTTGTACTATTATGTATTCTGTCCACTGTACTCCTTATTTTCAATATGGAATGAGCCTCAACGGCGTAACAAATTAGAGAATCTGTTGACTCTCCGAATACCTACCTACTTATAATTTTATTTTTCTTCCAGTTCCGTTATTTTATTACTTCCGTAAACTATCAAATACATATAAACAGGTGTTCAAATTTCAAATGGGAGTGAAAAGATTTATTGCTATCTGTAACCCTGAAGACGCCGAGGTAAGTCTGATTTTTTTTCTTCTTCTCTTCTCTTTTCATGATACCATTCCTAGACATTTCTGAGCCACAACTTTCTTCTTCTCCCAAAACACCTCTTTTGCGTTCTACCACATTTCTATAATCTTTACTCAATTCTGAAAGCGCCGAATTTACAATTCTATGCGTATCATCACGTTTTACTACGGCAAAAGATCATAATTACAAGTAGATAATATCTACTTATGAAGTGGCATATTATGAAGTGGCTTAAAGCATCGTTGCATGGTTTATGGCGAGGTAGTCCAGTTTGAGCACCTGCCTAAATAGCACCTGCAAGAAGGGCACCTGGCCTACTCCAGATTCAGCACCTATTGATATTTTTGGCAGAATAAATATATTTGAATTCACTAACAGCACCTGTCAAAAATATCAATAGGTGCTGAATCTGGACTAGGCCAGGTGCCATTCGTGCAGATGTGCTATTTAGGTGGGTGCTCAAACTGGACTACCTCTTTATGGCAGCTGATCCAATTGTAATTACCTACATACTTTGTATTATCAGACCTTTCTGAAACGCCAACTATATTCATATCGGTGAATGAGCGTAGACTGAAAAACTCTGGAGCGAAAACTTACTGTGGAACGGTATATTTTTTCGACTTTTCAGAGTTTACCTAATGCTTCATAATAAAAGTACTTTTTGGATGTAGGTTTAGTCGAATAACCTGGTATTAAAAGAACCAAAGTTACGTTAGCGATTAAACACATTCAATTTGAATGATGAAATCGGCATTTACTATCGAATCCAATTTATACAAAAGCGACGACCTAATTTCTATTTTTTATCTATTAACAGATACTTATATCAGGCACAAAGTACAACTCAAAAGGGTACGCGTATGGTTTTATCGAATCTTGGTTGAAACAGGGCCTACTTTTAAGTGATGGTAAGCGAATCTACCTAATTATGACTCAATACTATTGAACTGAATGTTGTTGCAGAATCACAGTTTATTTTAATCAGTCATATATCTGGTTATTAAGTTAATAATATGACAGAACATCTAACGTATTAGACATCACAATAACTTTACACCTGTGCACTCTACTCAGCGACGTGAGTTATCAATTTGAACCGTAAATATTATTTCAGGAAGCAAATGGCATCAACGAAGAAAAATCTTGACGCCAGCATTTCACTTCAACATACTACGTGTTTTCAACACTGTGCTAGAGGAAAACAGTCTGAAATTTGCACAAAAACTTGAAGCGGAACTCGATAAGCCAAAAACAGATATATCCACGTACATCACCGAATTTACTTTACATTCAATTTGTGGTATGTACCTTATATTCGGTATTTGATTAAGTTTACATGAATTTAAATATACAATGAATTTATTTTTATGAATTTAAATAACACGATTAATTAAAGTAAGTAATTTAGCAAAATATTCGACTCTCGGTCAAATAACAATATAGACACTATTTTCTGAGCGAGAAAAAAAGTGTTAATCAATTACTTCTTTTAAATAACCGTTCTATAGCAGCAACAAACTGTAATAACGTTAAGGTATTTTTATTTTGAATAAATAAAAGTATTAAAAAATACAACGCGCTAACGTTGAAGGAAATAAATCATGACGGAAACCTGCATCTGAGATATTCACATACCTACCGTATTAATTAAAACAGTGGTTTTCAGAGACGGCGATGGGGACAAAGTTGGACGAAGAAAGCTCAGATTTCAGTAGAAGCTACAAGAAGGGAATCTACGAATTCGGACAGTATGTCGTCTACAGGGCGCAGAGGCTCTGGATGTACTCAGACACGATATTCTCCTGGACAGGTGTCGGAAGAAAGCAAAAGAAAATATTGGATGTCATGCGTTCGTTTAGAGATAGTGTCATTGATCAGAGAAGAGGGTCTAGCGAAAACGGAAAGCTATTTCTGGAAATGGTCAGCAGATCTGATGATGAAGACGAAGTTTACTTCACGGCGGGAAAGAAAAAGTTGGCTATGTTGGATCTGCTACTTCAGGCCGAGAAAGATGGAACCATTGACGCGAATGGGATTGGAGAAGAAGTGGACACATTTATGTTTGAGGTTGCCTGTCCCGTCCACCGATTTTTTGATATAATAAATCGATTTTAGATTATATAAAGTATATTAGAGTTCCGCACCCAAAGGGTGCCATCGGAATACTATTACTATGTCTAGGACGTCAGTCTGTCTGTCTGTTTCACCTAATATTAAGCGCTTTTTCTCTTGAAACGTAGTAGTCAAGTAAAAAATAATAGGTGTCCCCGTGCAAGGAATGTCTTAGGTTCATACAAGTGACGGTGTGATTATAATTCATTCCCTGTATGTCGGACGACGGATAGTAAGAACTGGCCAATGTAAGTAGAACTCCTTAGTCCCAAACTGAACCAAAGAAAACACATATCTGCGAGGAACCCAGTATAAGAAATGTGGAAATTATATGTACTTGTTCAGTTGGTTTTTCATGTTTTTTTTTTCAAAAGTCAAAATACTGAATAATTTCATTTTTATTAATTTACAGGGTCATGACACCACAGCGACTGCCTTACAAATGATCTTCATGTTATTAGCTAATAATAAAGAATCCCAGGTAAGAATATTGATTGAATATTGTTGATTGTTTCCCATAAACAGTATTTCAAAACCCATTCAAAATTATCTCTACTCTATTCAAAAATATTAAAATTAGGGGGCAAATTAGTCACACACTTATTATTCACAATAATACAAGAAATTAAATTATTAATGTATAATTGATGCATTATGCCTTTGGCGGTAATTAGCATAACAATGGCCGCCTGCCCGCAGCGGGCGAACGCCACGGGTAGGGATACATTTACTGACTCCACCAATCCGGACTTGGCCCCCGTGGTGGAGTAGGCCTATACCATCCTCAGGGAAGAGACCCGTGTCCGTCGGTGGGGACATAATGGGTTGATGATGATTTACTGTCTTTATACCTTTAAAATGTTGTAGATATCAGTTGCAACTATCGTCAAATTTAGGGAAATGCCAATTCTATATGTACTATTATAGTAAGTACATAATATATTTAATTTGTCGATGTTTTAGGAACGTATCGTCGAAGAGTGCAATACGATATTCGGGACATCGTCGCGCCCTGCTTCTATGAACGACCTCTCTCAGATGAAATACACGGAGGCTTGTATCAAGGAGGGACTGAGATTGTATCCGCCAGTGCATTTCATCATTCGGAACATCCGAGAGTCGATGAAGTTGAGTCAGGGTATGTTGGTTTCTGTGCCAGTTTCCCAGGCCCTCGCCAGCAAGGCGATGAGGGAGTGCCGCTGGGTTGTTTAGTGGGTATACCGTGCGCGGTTAGTCCCACATACTCTCTCCCGTCCCCCGACGGGAGATGCCTAATTGCATTTTTCCCAGCGATAAAAAATAATAAAAAAAAGGTATGTTGGTTTAGCCCATTGTGTCAAAAATACGTTAAGGGGTAAAGTGATGCCACCCATCCAGTCTTGTTTGCAACCAATGAATACAATTTATACACTGGCCTGCAAAAGTAAGTATCACACTTTTAAATTTTATTTTTTTTATAAACTGGGAGTTAGAGATTTAAAATAAAAAACACGTTTTATAGCAAATTTTATCAGCTTTCTTTTAAGTTTTATATGCAGTATTAAACTCTTTTTCGAGTCCTTTTTGTTTCGAAAGTATATCTTTCGTACTTAAAAAGTTATTGCAATTTTAAAAGTCTGATACTTAGTTTTGCAGGCCAGTGTAGTTGGTCAAGGATACAGGTGAAGATGTACTTATTCATTATTGTTTCAGAAGAGCACGAAGTCCCAGCAAACACCGACTGCATAATTTTAATCTACGACCTGCAAAGACGCAGCGACCAGTTCAGCGAAGCTCTTGAGTTCCGGCCAGAACGATTCCTCTGCGAGACACCTACTTGGCATCCCTACGCCTACATTCCGTTTAGCGCTGGGCCTAGGAACTGCATAGGTGATTTTTCATAATCATCATCATCAGGCCATACTAGTGCACTGCTGGACATAGCCCTCCCCTAATGAGCGCCATAGCGGATTTTTCATAATAGAAATCAGAAATGAGAACGTTTGAAAATTATTATTATTATTATTATTAATACATTTCTTGCACATAAGTCTCATTCTTATCTTCTAGGTAATATTTCAGTGGCAATGCTTGAAGCATATTCTACCAGTCAAAATTATTTATTGAGAGTAACTATTAATAGATTTGCATTACCTACCTACACTGTTTTTCAATTAAATAAATTGCTACAGAATATACCTAGATGGAATATTTAGATACACGGTGCTAGAAGCACAAATTTAGTGTGGACACGAATAAATTACATAAAAATATATTGAACACCCAGAAGTATTTAGCCTATTTGTAAGTTATCTAATATGATGTTAAATTAGGAGACTCGCAATCTGCAATGAAGGCCATTAGAGAAGTGATATTGATTGAAGTAAATTTTTCAGGTCAAAAGTTCGCCATGATGGAAATGAAGCTGGCTATATCAGCGGTGTTGCGAAGGTACAAGCTGTGCCCTATCACCAAACCCGAGGACGTCGTGTTCGTCACCGACTTCATCCTACGACCTAACCACCCTATCTATGTAAAGTTCGAAAAACGAGAAGAATACTCAAGATTGTAATTTGGAAGCGGCGGTGGTGTAAGGAAGAGTTGGTCTTACAGAATACAAACACAAAAAAACATTAAATTAGGTGCCGTAAAACGGAGTGAATAGAAAACTGGAAGGCGAATTTAAACAAAAAAAAGAAATTTTTTTTTTGTTACAGACTTCCTACCGAACTTAGCACTATTTGATTTAAATTTGATGCAATAACATAACTAAGGATGTACCTACATGCCCAAGCCACGAGCAAAAAAATCTGCCCACTACAATAAAACTAAAATTGAACGACCTTAAAATAAAGTGGCATCTAAAATAATATAACATCAATTATTTATCTAAGCAGAATGCACAGACTGTGATGCTTTCATATTACGTGGAGGCCTACGTCGTAAAGAGCTTATCATATCAGCATATCAATGCAGAAGGGGCATCATTTTGATGGCCTTCATTTGGTACAATAAAATACCTATAGACAAGGTTTAACAATAATATGCCACGTATGTAACACACAAAAATAAAAATAATAACTAAAGTCCGTTCGCTATCATAGTGTCACTTTGATATTTACCGCCTCGGCGCGTGGCGGATTTTCACAAAATAAATTAAAGGAAGCAAACACGTTAGTGAATTTGGCTCGCAGCTCGTCTAATTCTACTATTATGTAGATCACGCATTAAATAAGTAAATCAATCAGTATTTTAGAATGGATTTATAACAAGATGATTCTGCATCACTTAGGTACCTTATTCTAAATACCGGTGGAGACGAATATTCTGAGGACACTTCGAGCGATGAAGAGTAGTTTTTTATTTTGTGCTTCATTAGGTATATTGTGTACCATGTTTTTTTCTATTTAAAGTATTTTTGCCGTCTAAGTTTTATTATTGAAATAAAATGCTTTTTTACTAAAACCAAGATTGCCTTCGTGTGTACCTACCGACACTATCTAAGCGAACGGACTTTACCACACTCGCGGATTTTCGTGACGAGTCAAAGTTGATTTGTTGAAAACTAGTATTATTTCTACTTTCGTTTCATTTCGTTCATAAGTTTTTTCTGGATCTATAGATATTTATTCTACGATTTTTTTCTTTTTAGCCCTTTTTTTGTTTCTGCTTACCCCATTATTAGTAAGTAGGTATAAGTAGAAACAACAACATTTTAGTAATTCTTTGCATCAAAATAAAGGAAGAAGGGACATTGGCTTACCTGCTGCTTACTTGCAACACAACCTATAGACTAAGAATTGTGTTTTGCGGTAAATGCGTACAGAATTTGTTTCTGTCCTAAACAATAGAGAGGCCTATGGCCAGCAGTTAACTACCATGGGCCGATGAAGATGATGATGATGAAACAATAAAGGTAGCAAAAGCTTGGCAAACTTCTAAAACCGTTTATATTCACCCCACCCCACTGTACCTCACATAAAAATCACTTATATTAGTCCACATAAAACTAAACTGTAAGTAACATTAAATTAAAATATCATACATTACATATGTTGTTTAAATTGCTTATAGCAATAATTCACACTCTTACGCGAGTTGCTACGAAGGCACGAACTAGCCCAGCCACATAACAGTGAAGTTAGTAACAGATTGTTGTATAACCTCAACCTGTTTTACGATAAACAACCTTTACGTTTTACTACGGACAAAGGTTCCTTTTCGTAGACCGGTTTCCCAAACCATAGCGTTGAACGCGCTGTTTATTACTCGATGTCAATTTAGTCATTTATTTAAAAACATGTGGCTCTTGACGTGTCTTTTGGGTGTTATATGTGCATTGTTAACATTGGAATGGTTTATGAACCACCGTGGAAGGGCGAGAACATTTTGGAAGTTACCGGGACCGGCCGGTGTTTTCATCTTCGGAAACTGTCTCCAGGTCGTTGCTACGCCCGGTAGGTTTCCGAGTTGGATTTCTAGTCTTTAGTTAGCGCGAGTAGTGATTCACTGCGTGAGTAACTAACACCAGTGTTCACAATCAGTGTAGCCCGGTCGGGGGCAATAAAATTTCTCTTCTCTATTCGAAATTGTTCTTTTCGCTAAGTAATTACTTCATTTGCATGTTTATAGTTCTTAGGAATAATTGTATTGATTTTAATTGAATTGAATAAAGAATGCACTTTTATTAAGTAATTAATTACTTAAGTAAAAAGAACGTGACAGCGCGTTACTTAAGTATTTACTTAGCGTAAATTCTCAATTCAGAAATCGGCCCTAAGAGTTAAATTGCCTAAGGGCCGGATTAACAAGTAAATACTTACGTATAACGTTCTGTCACGCTCTTATCTGGGAAATTTGACGAGACAGCACTACAGTTAGGTGGTAACTTAACAAAATCCGCAATTGAGAAATTGGCCCTAATCAATACAATAATTAAATCATACGATTTGGCGCGATTTTGTGAATATAATTATGGGATAAAAACCAAATTATTGAGTTACTACTAGATCTGTGAATACTAGAATCACGAAAATGGGCAGATTTTCTACGTAGGTAAAAAAGTTACACAACTCGCGAAACGGTAAAAAGGGCAACAATGTTTCTACCACAGATGTACATCAGCATGTACATTTTCTTAGTAGGTACAGTCGATAGCACAATATCCTACACAACTCTACTCCGTTGCATTACGTGCGAATTTTCAACTAACATGTGACGTGCTGTCCACTGTACCTACTAAGAAAATTGCTTAGTAGCTATATAATAAATAATATATAGCAATTATTGATATTTCATGAGGCTACCACCATAAAGAAGAATAAGAAGACAAATAAATGTGTATTATTCGCATTTTCATAATTTAGGTGATTTCAGAGAATAATACGTAAAACAATAGATCTATCGTTTCGACAACTAAAGAAACTGGCTTACTTAGTGGTGTCATTCCGATCGGCATGTCGTTGGCTTCTCTGATCATGAACTAATCGATTATCCACATGCTCCGAATAATTTACCTACATTAATCTCTATTTTATTCTTAATATAAAATTGCAGTTCAATTGTTTCGCAATCTAAGAGCCTGGTCTGCTACTTACAAAGACTTGTACAGACAATGGATTTTTCCTTACGGAGTCATCCACGTTTATAACCCACATGATATAGAAGTGAGTACCTAACTAATAATTTTATTTTTTCATCCTCCTCCATGGATTTCCAAAAAGAGTCGGAAGCGCCTTGCATCCAGCGTCCTCCCGCCACTAGGATGAGGTCGTCTGTCCATCCTGTGGCTGGTCGTCCTACGCTGCACTTGCCGATATGTGGTCTCCATTCGAGCAATTTCGGGCCCCATCGACGTTTTTCTGTTATTAAATATTTTTTTAAAGGTTACGTCCTGCCAGCCCGGTAGATGCGTCGTCCCGCTATGGCTGCTTGGGTTTTTCATACTTAGATTTTTTTTATACCTTGACATTATGTACTTTAATAAATAAAAATATTAACTATGCACAAAAATACAATCTGGAATTCCTACTTTTAGGTCATAATCTCAAACCCAAAATACAATGAAAAGAGTTTGCTATACGACATGGTTAGACCGTGGCTGTCGGATGGTTTACTACTCAGCAAAGGAGATAAATGGCAAGTGCGGCGCAAGATTCTAACACCAGCGTTTCATTTTAGCATATTACAACAATTTACAACTATACTAGAAGAAAACAGTTGGCGACTGGTAATGAAATTGGAAAATGTTGTCACCCAAGATCAATCAAATGTTATACCAATTCTATCAGACACGACCCTTAATTCAATTTGCGGTAAATCAAATCTAATCATTCGATATTGTTAGTAAAGTCTCTTAATGTTAATAAAGCGTGTTTTTTTTTTTCAGAGACTGCAATGGGAACGAAGCTACATGAGGACGAAACAGGAGCAGGAACTTCTTACAAAAACGCTATACATGAAATTGGAAAACTTATTATTTATAGAGTAGCTCGGAGTTGGTTGGTATTTGATTCCATATTCTATAGGACCGAGGTCGGTCGGCGGCAAAAGGAAGTTCTGAAAGTCATACACAACTTTCCTAAAAGAATAATTGAAGAAAGAAGATCTTATACAGAAAGATATGGCTTGAAAATGCCTACTGATGAGATGACGGAAGATCATGTTATGGGTGCAGGAAAACGAAGAATGGCAATGCTTGATTTGTTATTATCGGCTGAAAAAGATGGTCTTATCAATGAAGAAGGCATCGAAGAAGAAGTTGATACTTTTATGTTTGAAGTAGGCGTCTTTTAGTTAGAGGTAGAAGGCTTTTGTGTTTTTTCAATTGACATACCTATCAGCTTTTTTGTTGCAAATGTTGCAGGGACATGACACGACTGCTATGGGCTTAACTTACGCGATATTGGAATTGGCTAACAATAAGAGCATACAGGTAAAAAAACTACTAACTAACAGTGTTGCCAACGTGGGCGATTTTTCGCCATTTAGGCTACTCGAAAAAATCGGAAAGGCGACCGGTCGCCTTTTAGGCTACTTCGGTTCTGGATAACCTAACACTATTTTTTAATACGATCACGGAAAAAGTAGTGTGGAAATTATGAAGAACAATAAAATTATATTATGGTGGCCACACATTTCGGGGAATAACCCCAATTCGTCGTAGCTAACGGTATCTATAATACATAATGATTATGTAACCCAATTAAGGATGTAATAGGGTGGTTAGTTAGTACAATTGTATTGTATGAGCTTTGCTGTTGTAATTTATCTCTATTTTACTGATAAATGGTGAAAGAAAACACAGGTATTTTTTGTCTTTTTTAAAACTTTTCCAGTCCTGTGCGTGTTCGGTGTCGTAGTCAGTGATTTTGAAGACATTGTTTCTGTGAGAAAAGATGGGAAAACACGGAAAAAATGTTAAGCATTATCGTATCCCACTCATTAGAGTGGGAAAAAAAACAGCATTCAAAAGTTACTCAAACTAAATGCTATTAAATAAATTGAGGAATAAATACGTACCCTTTTATTTTATTTTTAGCGTTTAGAGTTTAGGCTACTTAATTAGGCTACCTCGGCAAAAAATTGGCTACTTTAGGCTACTTATACTTCGGAAAATGGCGACATCTGGTCCTGAGTCGTTGGCAACACTGCTAACTAAGAGCTCAGGTTACGCGAAATATGTATGGCTTAAAAACAAAGTTTTGTTACAGGATGAGGTCGCACGAGAACTAAAAGATATATTTGGAGAATCGAACCGACCTGCCACAATGCAGGACTTTAATCGGATGAAGTATTTAGAGTACTGTATAAAAGAGACTATGAGACTTTACCCACCAGTGCCTGTTATCAGTCGAAAAGTCACTGACAGTGTTACACTGAGTAAGTAACATTGACAAAATGTTCTATGCAGTTTTATACTCTGCCGAATACTAATGAATAGCAAGCAACGAACAATGAGCGCGAAGTTCTTTCATCTCACAAATCCTTTATTTTATTTAATAGTTTAAAAGAATACGGAAACCCGCTAATGATCGTCATTCATTAGTAAGATGATTAATGAACGTGGTTTTTCTTTACAGGTGGTCACCAAATCCCAAGCGGCTCGACCTTGTGCCACATCCACATATTTGACCTGCACCGTCGTGGAGATCTCTACGAGGACCCACTGAAATTCAAACCTGAGAGGTTTTTCCCAGAGAACTGTGCCAACCGACACCCGTACGCTTACATACCATTCAGTGGCGGCCCTAGGAATTGTATAGGTAAAAATTATGATATTCTGTTTTTAATGTGATCGCATAAAGTTGATGAGCAATTTAAATATTTATGATTACCTATACTAGCTGGTGCCCGCGACTTCGTCTGCGCAAGATTAGTATTTCGAGTAGTAAGCTACTTTAATATAAGTATTAGCGTGGCGTAGAAAAAAAATACTAACATATCATACATTACATAATATGTGATGTATGCTATGTTAATATGTAATATGTAATTATGTTAGTCACATAAATTATGTGTAGTTAACTCTAGCGGTTTTGGCAGCGCACGCCATAGCTCGCAGATGGTAGATTTTTTCCTACTTACTTGACACTTATCATCATATTTTGGACAATTCACACAATATCTTTAGAAATGGTAGCCTATGTGTTATTCCGATGTATAAACTGTATTATTATACACTTTCATTAAAATCCATTCAGTAGTTTTTACATGAAAGAGTAACAAACATCCATCCATCCATCCATACTTACCAACTTTCGCGTTTATATTATTATATAGTAGGATAAGCAAAAACATAAAACGAAACAAAATAATTATTTTGGTTACTGAAGTCTAATTTCTCGTTTTAGGTCAAAGGTTCGCAATGCTGGAGATGAAGTCAGTTTTATCGGCAGTGCTTCGTATATTCGAGATTCTTCCTGTGACCAAGCCCTCGGAGCTTGAGTTTACAGCGGACCTTGTACTGAGAACAACTCATCCAATTTACGTAAAATTTGTGAAAAGAATTAATATTCTATAGAATCAGGCGTTACTTTGCGAAAATCCATAATAGCATTAAATTGAGATAATTACTTTGCTAAATTCCGCCAATTGCCCACAAGCACCATGCGGTTAGTTAATGCACCGCCCTCCCTCCCACTTTTTCAAGCAGAAGCAGGACACGAACACACCACCACCGACAACAATACTTGTGTGAGACAATGCGCATTGTGCGGAATTTAGCAAAGTAATTATCTCAATTTAATGCTAAAAGAATTAATGTTTAAACATTTCTTTTCACAAATTAAACACCGGGTTGAAAATCGAAGATGGTTGTAAGTTTGACGCCTCTATGTGTGTCCGTTTGTGTCATTATCATAGTTTTTAATCGGAAGGACCGATTTATGATACGGGATTTTACTTAGTTTAAGAATAAAACTAACATAAAAAAACTACTTAATATTATAGCATTCGTAATAATATATTAAACGATAATTAATCCTAGCATTTGTTGTACTTTATCTAGAATCAACTATATAAATAAAGGGTAAACAAAATACAGACAGTTTCAGAATATGGCAGGAAAGGCATTACGCATTCGCTTATTGTTTTAGCAACTAACAACAAGCAACTATTTTAATTACATGAATTCTAATTTATTTGGTCCAAACATAGAAGTACAAATGAAGTAAATACCTACTAGCTACAGTTATTATACATAATATGATGAATTCAGCAAATTCACAAAAGTTTCGTCCACAATGTCAAAGTAAAATTTATAATAAAAATTAAAATAATAATAAAATAATAATTAAAACAAAAATAAAAACAATGTCACAAATAAACCACCCCAAGCAACATCCGACCCAAACATCCGCAATTTGCATTAGAAATGCCTAATTAATAATAAATGCTTTGACTACTTTAAATAGCACACAACAAAAGACGTGGAGACCTGCATAAATATGGCATGGCAACTTTTACATTTTATCAATGTAGGTAAGTAATGTTTAAAAATATATATATTTAAATATATTTAAAAAGATTCGTAGCAACCGGCGAGTGTGCTCGCAGCAAATATTGAATGTTGTGTCTAGTGAATGTCATGGCCAGTCCAGGGCCTCGACGCTGTTAATGCATTATAGTACGATGACAGATACACGGTCAGATCACTTGACGTGTTATCTCATACTATTCGCGCCTAGAATTATCGATACAGCTCGCGTAGACTTAAAGCGGCAATGAAACTGAATCGCCATGGTTATGAAGTTGTCATTGTACTACAATGCATTAGCAGAATCTAAGCCCAGGTCTTTGCATACCCTAAATACAGGCAAATTCCGAATAGAGGGCGAGAGTTTATTTATGCATAATATGGTATTAGTGACCATTTTATCGTATCATATCAGAGCAAGTGTTATTTTATAGACCAAAGTTCAGTGTCTTCTAAGTGGCTAGATAAGTAGGCAAGTAAGCAGTCGCTGTTTCTGGTTCCCACGATACAGGGTATCCTAGTGTTTCCGTGTGGAGTTTCTGGTCTTCCATCGGACGCGTCCCCCGGGTGGCGGATAGGGGAACGCCCTCCAGATATGGGGGGTACCGGCTTCGGCCGGCGCGGACCAAAACCAGAGGGAAGGGGACGTCCAGTGGCATGCGCTGCTGGATGTCCCGCGGGGTCCACTATGGGCCCCGCACCCGTAACCCCACACTGAGTGGGGCCGGGGGCCTTCGGGCCGCGAGGAGACAACCTCTATAAAAAACACACGGTGGGGGCCCTCCTCTATGTCCCTCTGCTCAGCAGAGGGCATAGAGGAGGTTGAGGGAGGGTCACAGACGGCAGGTTGGGGGACCTGCCGTCAGACATCGTGACGGGAGAAGCGGGTAGGGGGCCCATGCCCCTTCTCCAGTGAGGGTGGGCCCGACTCCTTGCGAGTCGGGTCGACGTCGCCGGGGCGCCGCTGTCGCATTCGCGTTGTGGTTCACACCACTTGCGAGATCCGGCGGCGCCCCATTGCACGAGCGACAGGACGGCCCCCGGGGTGTTTTAGGAGGTATGCCTCTCCTATTATTAGGAGAGGAGAGTCCGACACACGGCCGTCGCCCTCCCCCAAGGGAGGCGGTTATGGTGCACAAAGCAATTCACCCCGTTAACAAAAAAAAAAAATTGGGTATCCTAGTGTTGGGCCAGAAGCAATGTATGTGCATGTATGTAAATGTTTATGTTTATACATTTATTTATCGTGCAAAGACAACAGCGCTTAAAAATTTTGAATACCTAATAATATTTTAGTCAAAATAATTAGGTATTTGGAAGCGTCGCATAGCGAATAATCCAATTCATTTACAGTACCAGTAAACAAATCACAAAGCAAGGTTGGTTTGTCTATATCTACTGTGCAATTTACTTGACCCATCATATATAATTTTTCGGTTTCGGTAGTCAACAGAGTGCTTATACTGAGTTTTAGGGATGTATATTCTTCGTGTCTTGTTCGTTAAAAAAATATTGTGAAAGTAGGAATACTATTTTGTGATTTAGGGATCCATTTGGGTAGTATTAAGATTAAAAGTAGGTACCTACTTTTTTTTGTTAGAGTAGGGTGCCCCTCCCTTTTCCGCCTAAACGGTTGATTGTAGAAATGAAAAAAAAGTAGGACAGCAGCACATTGTATGTAACATATAATAAACCCGTGTTAGTGTTTGTGTTATCGAACGCGTCTGATATGATAGCTTGTAGGCAAATGAATATGGCAAAACAACGTTTTCCCGTTCAGCTAGTAATAATACAGTGAACTTTAAAGGAAAACTATCACGGCTAATTACGCTTTAGAAGTTAACGAGTAATAGGCGATCTACTTATAAAAGGAAAACTTTGTACAAATTTCATTGAAAATTACTAAATGAAGCTGTTAGTTCTGTAAAGAAGGTCAAAAATCCTTCCACGGAGCCCGTTTTTGACCAATCGTTTATTGATAGTTTTGAAAGGCACAAAGCGCACACGAGCAAACCCAGCGGCTGGCCCTAGTGCTGATTATCTCTGAATAAATAAGCGGGGGCATACACAGTCGCAATTAGTTCGCAGTAGCCAGTCAACTGCAACGATGATCCAAATTTTATGTGTGGTCGCGACGCTGATAGTGCTTCTGCATTTGGCCTTCAATTACAACAGGAGGGCGCGGATGCTAGAGAAAATACCTGGACCCAAAAGGAAGTTTATTGTGGGGAATGGCACGGAATGCCTACTTACACCAGGTTAGTGATTACAATACTATCAGTGTTGCCGCAACTGAGTTCCCAAAAAGTACATGTCGAGCGCAGAAAAGGTACACTTTGAGTTAAAAACGTACATGAGGATTGTTTTTACTAAAAATAATTTAATACAGCTTCTTTCTTTTTGTCAAGTTCAAAACGTACGTAAAGAGATGCAATCGTACATCGTACGCGAGGTCTAAAACGTACGTCAAATGTACGAAATGTACGCTAACGGCAACGCTGAATATTATTCTTTAGTACTTAGATAAGTACCGACCTGTATGTGACATCTAGGAAAGTTACTAATAACAATATTAAGTATACAATATACCTACTTGGGGATTTAAGGGTAAATAATTTCGTATGGTGGTGTCTAAATGTATGGAGAAATAAAAATAATAGGTGTGTATAATGCCAAACAAATTAACTTGAACAAATGACTTTGACTTCGAATGGCGCGTATTTCGTGGCTCACTAGGGGGGATGCGGGATGCTACTTAGAATTTTTGAAACTTTTATCTAATCTATTAGAATGTGTGCCACCATAGGCGGTGTGTTTGCGATTAACTTACAAGTATATCGTAAGTTAATCGCAAACACACCGCCTATGATGATTTTATTTGGGCAATAGGTACATACACCTGTACCTATACAGATGTTATCTCAGAATCAGTACGCAGAATCTATGGTACCTGTATAGTGGGAAAAATAAATGTATTAATTACAGATACCATAATATTTGTAATGACTCGCAATGTTACATAGTTAAACATAAACATATACATACAAACAGACACATACATTGCTTCTGGCCCCACACCCTAGTGGGTATCCTAATACCCTGTATCGTGGGAACCAGAAACAGCAACATCACAAACATGTAAACATCCAAGACCTAGAGTTTTTTTGTCCCCAGCCGGGGTTCGAAACCGGGACCTCTCGCTTGGTAGGCAAATACGCTAACCGGTGCGCCATAGAGGTCGTCAATAGTTAATATAATATTTAATGACACGTAATATAATATTTAATAAAACTAAACTTTGCATTAATTAACAAACATTTGGTTAATTAATGCAAAGTACATTTACCCTAAGATTTAAGAAAAACAAACAAAAAGAAAAACAAACACACTTTTATATTTTTATTTCGACATGGCACTTTTGCTTAAAAACAAGGAACATAAAATGGGCATTCTTGCACGTTAAAATAAGTGTTTTAAAATAATAAAAAATATATTTTTCTCTATTTATGGACTATTTCGAAACAGCGTCTTTCGCGACTACATCATTCGAGTCTATATAAGCTTTCGAACCTATGAGGCAGTGGGAAAAAAAATCGCAACAGCCAAGCGTTTGTCGCCACAACGGCTATCGAAACTACGTGGCGAACCCCCCGTAGTAGCTCATGTTGGCTAATAATTCTTCTCCTACCGGGTCTCGGATGTTCCTCGTTCTCGGGTCTCATCATCATCATTCAGCCACAAGAAGTCCACTGCTGGACATAGGCCTCCTTCATGGATTTCCAAAAAGACCGGTCGGAAGCGGCTTGCATCCAGCGTCTTCCCGCCACTTGGATGAGATCGTCTGTCCATCTTGTGGCTTGTCGTCCTACGCTGCGCTTGCCGATATGTGGTTCTCGGGTCTAAATTATAATTATTAAAAACAATAAATTATAAATTGCCAAGGTGTCGCCGTCCACGGAATCGTTGTGGGTTGTGGAGGACATCACAAATATGACGTCCCTCAGACACTACGTAATTATTGAACTACCTGTTAAGTGACGAATAATAGACTGCAGAAAAAAGTACATTAGCACTGACCTGACGTCTGTGAGACAGCGTATGCTCGACACTGGCAGCACGGCTGTCGCGGTGCAGAAGCAACGGACACCGAGTGAAAGGACCAGAAAAATGCGGAAGGTAGGTACTGAGACGCACGTGGGGTGACGTCGAAAAAGACGGAAGATATTTCATATAAACTAAGCGCGGTGTCTGTGAGACGGGCAGGTGACCAGTTTAAAATTAAACGGGTCGAATACCATTATTTCTATTGTATTAATTCAGATTAAATGTATTATTTCAGATTATTATTAATTCCTGACGTTTCCGAAACATTGGGAACTACCTAATGTAATTAAAATTATGATTAAATTAATCGCGACCCGTTTAACGTATAACCATGCAGAAACATTGTGAGTCATTAAAAAATACTATGGTATAATTAATTAATTTTTTCAACCATCCATCAGCCCAGAATCGTCTCTTCCTGCAGACTTTACTGGCCTCTAATAGGCATGGCGCAGGCATGCCGCATGATGATTGTGAATATTTGTTTCATGAATTTGCATACGCCCAAATATGCAGTACATGGAATGCCCTGAAAGTCTGTTTATAAAGTTTTATTTTATTTACCCATCTACATGAATAAAGAATATTTTACTCTACTTCAGAGGAACTGTTTAACTTGGGACGTGAATGGGCCGGCAAATGGACGGGAATATACCGTTTCTGGTGCTTTCCTATTGGAAGTGTCAACATCTACAATCCAGAGGACGTAGAGGTATGTCAACACAATGTAACTAATGCTCTTGATTTTTCTCGTGTTACTGATTTTTTTTTATTAAGTTTAAAAATGAATGATTTAATTGGAGTTTAAGCGGCCATTAAAATAAGATAATAACGTTCTCTAATCAGACTCCTATTGCGTATCCTGTCATTCAAAATAACTCGCACAGCACTGCATTATATGTAGATTGTAGATAGCAGAATAGTTAATACATATTTCTCTTTCGTTGATGTTGCGGCTACTCACGATACTCGTAGAATGAAAGGCACAGTCTATGCAATATTATTTAGGTTTTCGAATAATAACGCATATCGCAACAATTTTTTTTTGCAAGTCGTTATGTGCAACATAATTACATCTATACGTTATTTTAAAACTTAACTAAAAGACCTAATAATGCCGAATAATATATATAAAATAAACTTTTACATAGAGGCACAAATTGCTTCTGGGCCCACACTAGAATATAGATTGAATAGTTAAAAAAGACACAACAATTAAACACTGGCTGAATTTGATAAAAACACCGGACGCGATGCTCTATTATACGACTATCTTGTCTCGTGTTGATAAAGCAGTGTGTTGTCTGTTTCAGATATTACTGTCTACTTCGAAGTATAATGACAAGAGCACGATCTACACCTTTATAGAACCGTGGCTTGGAGATGGACTACTCTTGAGCGGAGGTAGGTAAGGTGCAGGGTCTCTGGTACGTTAAAAATATATTATGTTGACAATTACTAGTAGATTTCTAATGTACGAAAAACTCGAGAAGAATCGTAACAGTAGGTACTCGCACAGAAATGTGAGACGCTACTTGCAAAATTATTATGTAATGCGGTTACTTGTTTATTCATAATAGCCATGCAACAGTTTTATCAAGTTTGTACAACACAGATAACGTCTTTTTTATTTGTTTTTTGTATTTGTGGAAACGGATTTGTGGCCCACCACCACTTTTTTACATGTGACTTAAGAATGTTTTTAATGTTTTTACATGAAGCATGCTTTCTTGCTCCATCTTAAACTTTAAATTTAAGTAATAAATTAATCGATGGTTTAAAATTTTAGGCAAGAAATGGCAGCAGCGTCGAAAGATCCTGACGCCGGCATTTCACTTCAGTATCCTGCGTCACTTTACCGAGATATTGGAGGAAAACAGTCAGAGAATGGCAGAAAAATTGGAGTCTCAGGATAGAAAAAATACTATTGATGTCACTCCTATGTTGTCAGAATATACTTTACACTCCATTTGCGGTACGTGCAGGTACATTTTGAGCACCATGAAGGCACATTGTACCTATGAACCACTTGTACTCAAAATTGTATTACTTTTTTCAGAGACTGCTATGGGCACCCGTTTAGATGAGGAAAAGACTGACGCTGGTAGACGTTACAAAAAGGCTATTTATGAATTGGGGAAACTTATCGTAACACGATTCAGCAGAGTATACCTTTACTTTGATGTGATATTTAATTTATCGTCCACGGGAAGATCTCAACATAAATACATAAATTGTGTACATAACTTTACTCGGAGAGTTATAAAGGAACGGAAACAGTACGTGGAAAGGAACAAGATTAACTTCAAAGAATACATTGACGATGACCACCGCGACGAAGATACACATATTTACGGGAAGAAGAAAAGAATTGCTATGTTGGACTTGCTCATTTCCGAAGAAAAGGAAGATCTAATCGACACTAAAGGAATCCAAGAAGAAGTTGATACGTTTATGTTTGAAGTGAGTGTTTTTTTAATAACTATGAGTGAATTTCAACTAAGAAGAAGGTTCCGACAAAACATCCTGATACCATTTACCTATATTTGCTACAGGGACACGACACAACGGCGTCAGGATTAGTTTACCTTTTGATGTTGCTGGCTAATAACAAGGATGTGCAGGTAACGTTAAAATCTATAAATTATAGGAATATGAAAAAGAAAAAGGATTAGAAATGAAACCAGAATGTTATTTTAGGAAAAAGTAACCGAGGAGGTACTGAGTATACTCGGAGACAGCTCAGGGGCAGCTACGATGCAGGACCTGAACAAGATGAAGTATTTAGAATGTTGCATTAAAGAGTCTCTGCGACTCTACCCGCCAGTGCCTTTCATCAGCCGTACTATTAAAGAGGATGTTGTATTGAGTAAGTTCATCATCAACCCATTATGTCCCCATCGAGCGACACGGGTCTCTTCCCTGAGGGAGGTATAGACCATACTCCACCACGGGGGCCTAGTCCGGATTGGTGGAGGCTTATAAGACTAGTGGCTGGTCTTACTGTCAGAAGTTTTCAAGCCGCCCTAAGGCCTCTGACTTGGCTTAACGACTGCCATCTATCGACGCAGCCGGCACCAACTGCTTAACATGCCTTGCGAAGCACGGAACCGCTCGGAAAGCTACCACTAGCGTTAGTCATAGACAGTGACCCATCCATGGACTGGACGCGCTGTATGTTGCTTAACCTTAGTGATCGTTTAAGATCACTCGAGCGATCCGTGTCGTATTGAGTAAGTTATTTGAACAAATATACAAGATAAATTCACGTCTTTTTCCCGGAGAAATAGACATAGACCAGGGTTTGCCACTTAATCCTTACTTTCTAACACTTACGTTTTGAAGATCTCAGTTCGTCAATTAATTTACGTTATTATGATGATTATAAATCTAGATATTTGACAAACTACATTTATCTTTGTATGTAGTGAAACCTGTTAAATCCCACTTGCATTCTAGGCAAGCATGTAGTCCCCGCGGGTACGGACTGCCATATCCACATCTTCGATCTCCACCGGCGCGAAGAACTATTCCCGGATGCGGAAGCGTTCAAGCCTGAAAGATTCCAGCCTGAGAACTCTGTCGGACGTCATCCCTACTCATACATTCCTTTTAGTGCTGGGCCTAGGAATTGCATTGGTAAGCACCGATAGAATTAAAGGAATTAAAGAAGTGAAAATGGGAGTTGTAAATGGTGTCATAGAAAACCTATCACGACTATGGACAATGACTATTATTTTTTATAATAAATACTTTTCGGATAACTTTATTAACTTTTAACGTGACATGCATCGAATGGCTTTTGCGAACGCCCGCCGTCGTCGAGTCGATCCATTCATAAATCCAAAAACGATTTTCTAGCGCTCAGAGACCAGAAAACAATTCCCAAAAATGAGAGAAATACTCAAATATTTACCTTCCTTTCACTTTTTCGGCGTGATTATGTATATTATATTATGTAGGCACAATTTAGCTACCAAACTAATACCGCGGACAGATAGACAAGCAGGGTATGGCTCAACTATAACGGTTTCTTATTGACTAAGACTCTACAAAGTAGCCACCTGCTTGGATTTGAAAGGTTTTACTTTTCCACTTTTCAGGCCAAAGATTCGCCATGTTGGAAATTAAGTCCGCCGTATCGACCCTGCTGAGAAAGTTCGAGCTGCACCCAGTGACCAAACCCACCGACCTGCATTTCATGTCGGATTTGGTCCTCAGGAATAACGCCCCAGTTTACGTATCATTTGTTAACCGGAATAAAACCAAGTAACATAATTTACCAAACAAGTCGTTATTTACTACTTCATTTCTGAGTTGTTGTGTCACTTGCAGACCTTTAGATAGAGCCCCTAAATCTATAGCAAAGAAATATTTTAAAATAACTGTATGTATGTGTGTGTATGTGTGAATAAATGCTTTCTTTCTTTCTTTGTTGTTAGCAATAAGACCGCCTATTGTATTTTTTTTAACTGTAACGTTCATTTGTTTTTTGTTTGTTGTGTGCAATAAACAATATTCTTTACAGGTCAGTTATCTAAAGCTGGCACGTTCACAGTACTCACACTTATGCAATTTCACTATACAGTGTGTTTAAAAATAAATGATTTTGATTCAAAATGCGACTCTGGTTTAAGTGTAGACTAGAGTTAGGTTTTAGTAAGATGGGTGCGTTGTAGATAAATAAATACAAATATACATATCCTACTTGTTATAATATATTTTTAGCAAATTCGAGCGAAAAGTATTAAAAAATAAGGTGGAATCAATGGTCACAAAATATGTAGTTATAATTTTCAATAAATTTTCACATGAACAAAAATAATTTCACCTAAGAAAATCTTTACCAAAACAGAAAATAATTATCCCAGAAATCCTCAACAATTTAATTATAATTTAATTATGTAACAAAGGGTCACGGACGCTCAGTGGTCAGTTACTGGATGAATGAGCCGTTTTCAGATGAACGAAAAAAAAATCTAATAATAAAAAAAGCCAAATGTTTGTCCTTTCGGAGTTATATTGTATTGAATAAAAAAAAACTAACATTTGGCTGTGGCGGCATAGTAACTTTTGTTAAGCTCGCTGAGACCTATTTTATGATGTATCACACGTGGATATTGGACTGAGGTCCAAAATTGCATTCCTTTGACAGCCATTCGTTTTTTTTTTTCTGAAAACGACTCATTATTAGTCATTAAATGGCATTTTTTAAGAGAGCGTTTTTGTTTTCTAATGGGAATTGCCAGTTTTTTTTTTCCAATTTTTTTCAATACAATATACTTAAACTCTGAAAGGACAAACATTTGGCTGTTGACTTCATAGTAACTTTTATTCAGCTCGCTGAGACCTATTCGATGATGTATCACACATGGCTATTGGGCTGAGGTCAAAAATTGCATTCCTTTGACAGCCATTCGTTTTTTTTAGTTCTTCTGAAAACGGCTCATTTGGAACTACTTTTCTTAGCTGTCAGAAAAATCCCTCATTGAAACGCACATATGGTTGAATACCAAAAAGATCACGCTGTATTTATAAACAGTAGCAAAAGTAAAACTATAACTGTCCCCTTCACACTCATAAGCTAGACCGCGCGCAAGAGAGACGGGCAGACTTTTCATGATGCGTTTGCAGTACACGTCACGCCGCGCGCTTATTCACAGACACTACACAAGCGCAACGTGTAAATGTGTTGAACGTGCCAGCTTTACTTAACTTAATTTTTATTTTTTTTACTAAAAAATAATTCGTTATATTTCCACTACCTATCTAAGAAATTAGGCTACTTACCTATACACAGAATAAGCAAATAGGGGATATATTAGCAAAGGGCAAGATAAAAAGTACCCGAAACCGACGTGCGTGCATGCAACAACTAACTTATGTCGATGAAGCGAAAGTGATTTGTCAAGATCATGGCAGGTGGCAGTCCCTGGTCTCTGCTTACCTGTCTGGGATACAGGCGTGAGCTTATGTACATAGAGAAAATAAGCAGCCGTGTAATAAAAAAAACCGCAAAGCCTGAAAACTATTTCTTCTGTATCGAAGTTAAGAGCACTTTCAAATAGCAAATGTTTAAAATTATACGATACATCGCATGGGACAGGCTTTTACTTCAAGAGAGTAAATAGTTTCATGGCAGGCTAACACACACATTCAATGCAATTGAAAAGTATTTTAAGAAAGCCGTCTTAAAACACTCTTCAAATAGTTTAAATATAGCTTTTAATTGCATTTTACCTCAAGACTATAGACTGCATGTGACTAGTGTTTCGAATAATCGTGTTTTTATAAAGAATATTCTATCTCTATACTATCCATCGAACACTGACAATATGGATGAATAATTCAAATGAAGCAAATAAAATTCAAAGCGAAGACTTGAAGAAAAAATACATCGATCTTGCTCGCGCAGTGCTGTCATACTTTCGTCGACTGCAAACTACAATTCGCACGTATGTGCTTCGAAGCTATTTATACTCCACGGCACTTTGTAGGCAACTTTGGCAACCTTAACTCTGCTATATTTATGCGGTTGGTATGAAAATTGTCTCAGTTGAACGCGCAAGAGGAGCGTCTGAGTCGGGAATGTTTACCCAATAGTTCTGGCCATTCTATTAGTGCACAGGAGACATCTGTAGAGAACTGACGAGGACACGGACGGGATCTGTGTAGTTTACAAAAGTTCAAAAGTGGACTATAAGAAGTTCGTGATGCAAAGTGATGACTATGAATTCGAGGTGAGAGTCCAACATTTTAGTAGTAATGTTTTGTATAAAAGTGAATTATGATGTCACTTGTGTCAAGAAAAATGAGGTGTTTTTTTAGAAGTCAAAGCCACTACTAATTTAGTAACCTTTCTCGACGAATCCGATAAGGACTAATCTAACTAACCAACCATAACGCAATCAGAACGCATGTCATCAAAATGATATACGAGATCAGCAAATAATGCAGAGGCAATCCAGAGCAGTTAGTAGTAGGTAATCGTAAAGCACATGCGGCAAACGATGTGATAATGAACAAGTGACACGAGGGAAGGTTGTACGGGTTTACCGTCACCGCCGCGTCACGGTGAAGGTAAACAGCAGTGATAAGAGTGGCACGAGTTTCGGGAGGTGGCGTCGCGCAGTCGGCGCCTGCGCGCGAGGTGCCTCGAGCAGGGCGCTCGTGCGAGCCGCCGTCTGCCCCCGCCCGCCGCCATGAGCGCTCGTCACCTCCACCGCCTCGCCTTCGGCACCGGAAGCCTCCTCCGCGAGCCTCCCCGGTGCCCCTGCTACCGAGCATACAGCCAAGTAAGGCCGGTCTACCACATCGAAGGACGTGTAAGTCATTGGTTACACGGAGGCGTTGCGAAAGCGCCAAGCCCTGACTTTGTTCGATAGGTTTCGAGAAATTCTCGCGACTGGGTTAAAACTTTGGATCGTCTTTGGTTGCAGAAGTGGCGGAATTCTGCGCCAAGCTTCTACGCCGCCCAATCCATTGATCAAAGGTACGTAACGTCCAGAATAGTTAATTTATTTGTCATTCGAATGAGTCGTAACATCGTAGTGACAGTAAGTAGTGACGACGATGGTGTCTATTGAAAATAAATCAGCGTTAATGACCTGCATCGACTCCTATTGATCTATATTAAACTCTGGACTGGCGGCGATGCCGGCGCCGCGGCTCGCCGCCGCCGGCACAAATTCACCCCTGACATTTCACTCTAGACTGAACGTAACACACGCGATTTGACTTTAAACGGTAGGTTACAATATAATACCTAAACTACATATCACTTTTCAGTCTGCCAATTAAACACTGATAACACAAAACTGATAGTGATCCGAGTTTCAGAGACAGTACATATCTACATAAGTACTTTTTATTTGACGTTATGTAATGTTCTGTCTGTCTGTTTGCCCTGCTGGACTCGTGTTGGGAGCAGATTCTACTCGTTCGTCCACAATCTCGATCCAAAACTTGATCCAAAATCGTGAGTACCTACGAATAGCGGCATGGATACTGTGTGTGCGCTTGTTTTAAGAACATTTGTCGCTTTTCGAAGTAGAGTAGGTAATTACCGAATTCTGTTTGCACGATATTTCTTTTGTTTTTATAAATTTTCTTAGTTACCTACCATATCTTTGTCTGGCACCTTCCGTCTGATTACAAGCCAAGGAAATTACATGGTAAACAGCCATTGGCGGTCGCGTCGTGTAGACTCATGTATTATGTTATGATCTACGTCGCCGCCACACCCGCTCCACCGTCACGATATTCCAACTAGAGCAGATAATATTAGAAACGAACGACGCACATTCGCCACTTTGATGAACACAGCAACGATTAAAATCGTCAACATTAATTCATGTTTGATTTTCTATTAACCATTAAAATATTCTTAAAAAATAACAGAAATCACTTTATAAAATATAATAAACAAAGTAATGCTCCTTCGCACTACGAACAAAATGTTAAAATACAATTAAATGAAACCAAATCAGACAGTAGGCTGTCTGGAAGAGATTACTTTGTGAAAAGGTCGCTGTCTGTACTTTTAGGTTACGAAATACCTGTGTAGGTAATTTCTTTTTTTATATACAATAAAATGTTTTCTATCTACCTATAATAAAAATACAAAAGACTTCAAAATAATTTCCGCCCAATACTTTTTATCAGATGCGTAGTAGATACAATTTCAAAATATTATTCATTATAAAATCAAATGTTTTCTTAATCAACGTAAAACTTTTTAGTTTCAGAACTAACAGTTTATAATTATGGTTAATAATTTTTCAGCTTTAAATAGGTGTTTCTAAAGCTTTAATAAAGTGTGTGGTATCGTAAGTAAAAGTAGCTCTAAAAGAGTTGGTTAATAATTTCATACTCTTCGTAAAATTATAGAGCAGGCCATTTATTCTAAAGAAACATAAGAAACAGTTCGAAACCTAGTTTTTAAATTAAAGTAGGTGCGTTTCAACAAACCCTTTCTTCAGTATTTTAAACTACTGCCAAACCTCTTTTTTAAACTGAAACACGACAGGTTTTAAGTAAAATATAAATAAAAACCGGACGAGAGCGAGTCGGGCTCGCCCACGGAGGGTTCCGTACTTACAGTCTTATCCGAACTTCGAAGAGGTTTTATTTTAAGATATAATTTGTAATTGGGACCTAATAAACTCGGCAAAACGTGGTCCCAGTTCTAGTGACTGGTGCCTCTGCCTACCCCCTCGGGGATAACAGGCGTGAGTTTATTTATTTTTTAGTTTTATAATTTAATTATAGGTTTCCCGAGATAAAAGGGTTTTGACGGACAGATGGACGGACGGACGGACAACAAAGTGAGCCTATTTCCGTTCCGTTTGTTTCCTTTTCGTACGGAACCCTAAAAAATACCTCAATAAAAATACTTTTGAAAAAACTAGTAAGATATTGGCAAAAATTTTAGTACCTACCTATACAGGGTGGAATTTTTTAATGCCACCTGAAGGGGAAGTACTCTTAATACTGTAGATAGAAAATTTGACTCAAAGAAAACATTCCTTTATTTTTGAAAGGAAAGAAAACTGCATTCAAAGATTTTTAAAAATTCGCTTGCCGCATCCGGTAATCGCACCGACTAAAATCTGTGAAAGTTGCACCCTGCAGTTTTATATCATCGATCGTTAGGGTCAATTATAAGGATGAAATCTCTCTAACAAACTTCATAAATTAACTGAAAGTAAAACAATGAAATCTTAAATTATTAATTCAATGGGTCAAGTTAAAGCACTTTTACTCAAAGATCCGTTTCTTTATGTTATTATTTATAATTATCATTGACGTCATTTATCCATCAAAATGACGAATTACTATTTAGATAAGACGCTTGCAATTCGCACAATCGCCAGATCTCATCCCTTTAGATTTTTTTTGTGGTGATATGTAAAAAATCAAATTTACATTAAATCAAACGAGTTGAGAGTTGAAGTTCAGAATACGATTTATAACATTCACCACAACACGTTATTAAAGGTTACTAGAAATGAATTCGTTAGAAGAATAAATTTGTGTATCCAAGAAAATGGAGCCCAATTCGAGCAATTAATTAGTTAGTTTACCATTTTTTGTAAATAATTAAAACAATTTAAGATTTCATTGTTTTCCTTTCATTTAATTTATGAAGTTTGTTAGAGAGATTTCATCCTTATAATTGACCCTAACGATCGCTGCAATAAAAGTACAGGGTGCAACTTTTACAGATTTTAGTCGGTTCGATTACCGGGTGTGGCAAGCGAATTTTTAAATATCTTTGAATGCAGTTTTCTTTCTTTTCAAAAATAAAGGAATGTTTTCTTTGAGTAAAATTTTCTATCTACAGTATTAAGAGTACTTCCCCTTCAGGTGGCATTACAAAATTCCACCCTGTATGATATTAGTCGGCGGACTAAAGCACGTAAGTCCAAAATACAACATTTGTAAAATTTCTCTATAACATTGGGTATAATTCCTACCTTCGTTGCATTAACGGAGAGCTGTCATGAATTCTTCTTTTTTTGCAAAAAATATGCAGACTACTTTTCATTATGTTTTGTAGAACAATAATTTTACGATAATTTGACTTACGTGCTTTAGTCTACCACCCCAAGAATTATTAGGTAATCTTAAAACAACATCAAGGTTTTTTTTTGTATTTATTATTACGTCATTTTTATTTTTTATTTTGCACGTCATTAAGATCGAATGCTGAAGGTTTTCTCTAATTTTGCTTTCGGTTTTATAAAATAACTAATCATAAGTTAGTAGTGAATGTTTCATATAAAGCACTAATCAATAATAAAATTAATGATTAACATCTTACACGATTTGTTCCAATAAAACATAAACAATTGCAAGATAGAGTCGTGAAAGTGGCATTTGTGCGCCGTCCTATATCGCCCTCCACTATTTGCTTCCTCCTACATTATCATTAAAGTTTCGTAGCAGCTATATTAGCACCCGAAAAATTTCTTGACTGAGGAACCGTTTGAAAGCGCATCTGATCTATTTTTACAGGGTGCGAGAAGGAACACACAAAAATGCCGACGATGTATTGTTCGACATGTTCAAGAATGAGGACACGGGCCTTCTACCGGTCGGAAAGTTCTTGGCCGTGAGTATCATGCTTGTAAAACAAAAGGCCTAACTCATAATAAAATTATTATAGGAGTTATACTGTTTACTGAGTAAATGTTTTTGCACGGCAGGCCTTGAGGACCACTGGAATAAGAAAGAACGATCCACGCGTGAAAGACGTGATGCATAACTTGTACAAAGTACACAAGGACTCAAACTTCGAAGGAGGGTCTCCGGAAACATTAAAGCTAGATAGAAAGACTTTCAAGGAAGTAATTGCACCGAACATCGTCTTGATAACTAGAGCCTTCCGCAGTCAATTCGTGATTCCAGACTTCCAAGACTTTATAAAAGACATTGAAGAGATGTATTGGGCTGCCAAGAGCAACACTGACGGTAAAGTCGCGAGTTACATTCCTCAGCTTGCGCGAGCCAGTGCTGAAAACTGGGCTGTCAGTGTTTGCACGATTGACGGACAAAGATTCTGCATAGGTAAATACATTTTGAGATCTTTTATTTTAGTGACAACAAACAGATTTTTAAAAAGTTATGTTTTTCTCATTCTGTTTCAGGTGATGTGCAGGTTCCGTTCACGCTGCAGTCGTGCAGCAAGCCGCTAACCTACGCTATGGCACTAGAGACTCTGGGCCCGGATGTGGTCCACAAGTACGTTGGCACCGAGCCCAGCGGTCGGAACTTCAATGAACTCATCTTGGACTTCAACAGTCAGTACACGCTTCTATAATTACACCTATGATTCGGTCTGATTTGCAATAGCTTTCACAACAAATAACATGATTTGTTTACAATCACTGGTTTAGAAGATATATTTCTATTAATAGCCATTTATTTGAGAGCCATAGCAAACGTGTGTTTATGATTTCAGTGAAACCACACAATCCAATGATCAACGCTGGCGCGATTCTCGTATGCTCACTGCTGAAGACGCTTGACAAGCCCGAGATGACCCTAGCAGAGAAGTTTGACTACGTCATGTCTTTCTTCAGCCGGCTGGCGGGTAATGAGGCTCTCGGGTTTAACAATGCCGTGTTCCTCTCTGAGCGCGAGGCCGCGGACCGCAACTATGCGCTCGGCTTTTACATGAGAGAGCACAAGTGTTACCCGGAGAAGACAAATCTTCGCGAATGCATGGACTTCTACTTTCAGGTTCGTACATAAATATAATATAGTTGTATGTATCTAAAGACAACAATTTTATTACCTACGTAAACTATTATGTAATTCCAGTGTTGCTCGATGGAAGCCAACTGCGACATCATGGGTATAATGGCGGCGACGCTTGCTAATGGCGGTATTTGTCCTATCACGGACGAAAAGGTTCTTCGACCCGACTCTGTCCGTAATGTTTTGTCCCTGATGCACAGCTGTGGCATGTACGACTACTCGGGACAGTTCGCGTTCAAAGTGGGACTGCCTGCTAAGTCAGGAGTTTCTGGCGCCATGCTCATAGTGGTTCCCAACGTCATGGGAATCTGCACGTGGTCACCACCTCTGGATCCTCTCGGAAACAGCTGCAGGGGATTGCAATTTTGTGACGTATGTGTTTGACGTTTGATTCGTTTTTAGGATTCAAATTACATATTATGTAAATGAATCTATTATTTTCCAGGAATTGATCAAGAGGTTCAACTTTCACAAGTACGATAACATTCGCTACGCAAGTCACAAGAAGGATCCTCGCCGGTACAAGTTCGAATCAACTGGACTAAGCATTGTCAACCTTTTATTCTCCGCCGCGAGCGGTGATCTCAGCGCACTGAGAAGGTAATAATTATTTTTTCCCACCATTATCTAATTACATCGACTATTTCAATACTGTGTGTGTGTGAGTCTGACAATATGTCGTGTTCATCAGGAGTCCTTCGGACTCGTCTGACCTTCCCATACCGGCAAAGTCTCTACTTCCCGTACCGGTGAAGTCAGAATAGAGAAATGCATGGCAAAACAAGTAACCCAATAGTTTCAAACCATCAATTCACGTAAAACCATACGCTTGAGTACGAAATATTTAAAATTAGCTTAGAAATTCAGTCACGCGTTTGACTTATTTACAAGAGTAGAAACTAGGCCAGCTCCGCTTATCGCTATGACATCGCAGTGTGTCCATCATGTTGTTGAACTATGTCAAGGTTTATTACTACTATTCGCGTGCCGTTTTAGGCACCATCTATCGGGGATGGACATGACGCTGTCGGACTACGACGGGCGCACCGCACTGCACCTGGCAGCGGCCGAGGGCCACTTGGCGTGTGTGGACTTCCTGCTGGCGCAGTGCGGCGTGTCCCACGACCCGCGTGACCGCTGGGGGAGCCGCCCGCTCAACGAAGCCGAGACCTTCGGCCACGCCGCCATCGTCAACTATCTCAAGGACTGGGAGCAGGCCCATCCCGCCGGCAAAGAGACCGAGGCTGTCTCGGCGGTCGACCAAATACTGGACACAAAGCCAGACGCCGACGACGCCGTCAAAGATCCGAGCATACAGGAGATAGTCACCAGAAACGGCGACAAAGTTCAGTAAAAGTGTCGTCCGCTTTGTGATTGAAATCTTTACTCTTAGCTCGAAATGTGAATGCGAGGAATTCGATCTCACTGTTAGTTAAACTTGTCTAAATAACTGTTGAACAATATAGTAATGATGAAATCAGCAACGTATTTATTGTCGGTAAATGTGACAGTATTATCATGTCCAAAATAGCATTTTGTGTATGCCTCAATCATATTGTGCTTTTGATGATTCGTAAATGTAACTTATAGGCAATTATTTAACGTATTGTATGGCATGTTATGCATTGTTTTTATAAATGTATTATCTTTCTACTAAGACATTCCATTTTATGGTCATCTTAGCAGTCAAATTGCAGAATGTATCTTCATAAATAGCACTATTTCAGGAGGATCAAATCTTTACATAATGTTACTTCATAAAGACAATAATGTAGGTATTTTAAATAAGTTATAAGTAGATACTTGAAATTATAGAACAAATTATTGATGTTGTACTATTAAATGGTGTCAATTAAATGAATTGTTGAAAAATAAACTAAACAGGTATTATTTTATGGACAAAGGTACTACCAGTCTTCAATATCAAAAAGTCCATTATCAAATTAACTAAGTATATTTATTGAAATTCTAACAAAATGTACTAACCTATTGTCTATCACTATTTGAGGGTCTCACTGGAGATGACACAAGGCCCAATAGCTTGCAATCGGCTTCCAGTAGCGTCAAGTCTGTGTTGGAGCCCAGAAACCGTGACGACAGCTCCAAGTCCTTGATTTGGATCCTCACTCTTGCTCCTCGGACATATTCATCAGCTCTGTTGGCAGGCCTTGTGCACACACAATGGAATTTCCAGCCAAAGTCAATGTACAGATCATCCTCTACAGTGTGGTAGATCTTGCCTATCACCACCTTGTTGACCGGGTCCCCTAACTGGAACAAGAGATTACCTACTATAGGTATAAAGTACATAGAAATAAATTTCACAAGTTCAATTTTTTCATATACATGTTAGACATGAACATTCTGCATTTAGCTTAGTTGGGCCATTGTATGTGGCAAATGCTAAGGTAGGTAAATATAAATTAGCAAGTGGTATTGCATGGTATTGGAATCGCTCGTAGCCCCAGCTACCTGAGTGATTGTAAACGATCGGGAAGGTTAAGCAACATAGGGCGCGTTCAGTGCATGGATGGGTGACCGTTCTATGACTAACACTAGTGGCATTTTTCGGAGCGGCTCTGTGCTTCGCAAGGCATGTTAAGCTGTTGGTGCCGGCTGCCGTCGACAGGTGGCAGTCGTTAAGCCAAGTCAGAGGCCTTAGGGCAGCTTGAAAACTTCTGACAGTAAAACCAGCCACTACTCTTACAAGCCTCCAATCGGACTTGGCCCCCGTGGTGGAGTATGGCCTATACCTTCCTCAGGGAAAAGACCCGTACGCATCGGTGGGGACATAACGGGTAGATGATGAAGTGGTATTGCTTTTATAACTTCACAAAGATACGTAACTTAGAAAACAAACTCAAGCAATTGGCTCCTGTTTTTCGTGAAACATAAAAAACCTGTTTTTGAAGTGCGAATGTTTTTGTACCTCTTCCAAAAAAAAATTTTTGTGCATGGGTTTTTCGTGATGTTTTTAAATGCTACTATCACAACAATTAAAAACCTATTTCCGTTACTAGGTTGGAAAAAGGAGTTATTGTTATGCCATGGACGCTTGTTGGAATAAGAAGTGGATTGTCTTAGTGGTAAGATTTCTTGAACTCCAATATTTACTCACATCCACCAGCTTAGAATTCCTTAGCAAGGAAGCAAATGTATGTATCTCTTGAGGGTTTTGGGATGTCTGTATGTTTGTGTGCTTCTCGAAGGCCTTCGCGAATCCACCGGATTGTTCAGAACCGGTGCCTTTTTCCCCTGGTGATGCGTTAGAAGCCTCCGAAGTGCTGTACAAGAGCCGCGAATAAGTCACGATGTTGGGCTGCTCCAAGGACGTAACGGTTCTTAAGATTCTGAACATGGTTTCGGTATGCAAAGATTGGTTTTACAGATAAATAATTATTAAGCTATTATTTACCAAAACAACTCAATCAAACCACTAAAAAATATAATTTTTTAACCTCTTCAAAGGAAAGGACTGAAATTGATTGACATTACACAAGACGTTTTCGAAGAACGCCCCTTAACACATACCTACAATACAATGACAAGATAGTCTCAAGGTGCGGTCAGACACACAGATTACACTACGCGCCGCGCTGGATCGCTTCTCCAGCTCTACAGCACTGCTACACCTCGTCTTGTGGGTTATCGAGATAAATAAAATTCTCGACATAAACCATATCGACCCGTAAAGGTAGTAAAACTCTATAGTTTTACTACCTTTACGGGTCGATATGGTTTGGCTTGGCCACAACGCAAACATACAAGATGTAAATGAAACAAACTTACGTAGCGAACATGGGTGAGAAAGAGACAGAATAAACGATAAAATAGTAACTGCTTTTTTTTTTATTGCTCCCAGTGTCAAGTTGACGTTTCTGGGGGCAAACAAACGACAATATTTTGGAAAATTAATCACATTTAAGGCTACGCTAGCCTTTTCGAAGCGAAATCGTGTATTTGTGGAATGTTATGTGTAAAGTGACTTAAATAGAGAAAGTATGGTGAATCTTACTGTATTAGAATGCAGAAATCGCCGAGAAAATACTTTGGGAGAAGTTTTCTTCCACAGTATTTTACACTACGAAATATTGTGTTTCAATGAGTGCTAAGCCCAAAGTTGTTTTGTGTTGAGTATTCTAATCAAGTTAAAACTAGTAGCTACCCTACGACAAACAATATTAATAGAATTTACTTTCCTAACTTAGAGAACTGAAGAGTTAAAAGTGTTGCTATTCCTTTATGTTGAAAATTCCGATCATTACTTTAACTATGTATTGTTAATGAATTTATAAGTTATTTTAGCTGGTCGGCAGCCAAATACATACGAAATCAAATTGTTATGCATTACAATAGATTGTAACGCTCAGCCCAGTCCAGTGCCATGTCAAGCCAGCCATAGCCAAGCCAGCCATAGCCAAGCCAGCCATAGCCAAGCCAGCCATAGCCAAGCCAGCCATAGCCAAGCCAGAGTAGCCGTGACGTCAGCATACGCCACCGCCGCGCGCCGCCCGCTTGCCCCACCTCGCTCGCACCGGCCGGTTGCGAGGGTGGGAGAAACAACGCCTGCCTATTGAAGCCGTTGCAAATGTTGGATCGGGACTTTTCCTGTTGTAATTATTTAATAGGGCGAAGCTCTGCCCAAATAAATTTCTATTTGATTAACTTTGTCGTTTGAGTTCCTGCCCTTCTTTACAAAATAAATTTCCGTGGAGAACTCTGTTTTGCAGGAAAAATCACATGAGTACCTAAATATTTTTTCGAGTTACTAAACAAATCTGAATATCATCTTGGATACCTAATGGTATCACACGAACAAATTAGAAATTTCTGAAATTTCACGAGCGCCATATACAAATATTATTAAAATAAAACTTATACAATGTAATTTGAACGAGCGTTAATCAGTGAGAAAAGTGTTTTTAATAATACGAATATGTTAGTGGACGTTTTATTGACAACTGTTCGACAGATGTGTTGTATTGTATAAATAATAGGTAAAATTCAAAACAATCTGCATTTTAATTCACAAAACTGACGAGTGAGGAAACTGACGAGTGCCTCCCCGACTCCTATGAATGACTGAAATGCACTGTGTGTGTGTGTGTGTGTGTGTGTGTGTGTGTGTGTGTGTGTGTGTGTGTGTGTGTGTGTGTGTGTGTGTGTGTGTGTGTGTGAAAGACGTTCAAATAATTTATTTACCTATCTATCAATCTAAATATAAATATAATTTAAAGCACACCTTATGGCAAATTCACTTTACTCTGGCAACATTCACGCACACAAAGAAAAAATAATAACATTCACCGACGCAAAACCGGTTATACTGTGACTTGATCTATGGTTCTACTGCATCTACGTATCGACCATAATTTTCAATTCGGACGAAAATGACTTTTTATACCTTCAATCTCACCTCGTCTTATCTTCATCTACTCGTATTCCTGAGATAATTCATAATGTCATAAGTAGGCTTATAGGAATGGGTAGGCACGCTCCTTATTGAGGGCTTTTCAATGACAGTTGACAGTAAAGTTGAGTTCATAAAAAAAAACTAGATGGCACTGCAAGAAGACCAAAATGTCATCATGTTAAAAATGTTATGTTTTTAGGTCTGTGGTTTTAATCGTTATTAATCTGTAATAGTCTAAACATATTTTTGAAGTCTGTGATCTAAAATAGACTTTGTTTCGAAACCGTTGAAACTTGAAAGTTGTCGAAGTATTTTTACTTTGTTTATTACATAGTACGTAGGTACGTGAATTGTGTCTTTGCTCATGACTAGCCCATGCATTGTGCTTTTTTGTAAAAACATAGGACAGGAACCACAGATAAGGTACAGTGATGTCATGACGTCAGCACCAATTTTTTTATTTTAACGATTAATAAAAATAATTTTTAGTTGTAAAAAATATGGAATATAAAGTTAAAAGATAAAAGGTAATTTTTAACGAAAAAAACTAAAAAGTATTGGATATAATTTGTAATCTTTTTCTTTTTGTCAAATAGCACATACCTAATAGAAGGCAGTCTGTGCTTCGAGCAATCATCTGTATCTAAGCGTGTCTAATTTGGAGTAACCTACATAAGGTGCATTTGTCTATACTTGAGTATTGCGGTAAACAACAATGCCGTACCAATAAAATTTGACACTTACGGGGTTGGGAAACAGTGAATGAGTTATTTGAGATTAGCAATATTTATTGGTGAATGAATGAATTGGGTTTTATAAATGTTCATGAATGTGATGATTGTTACTTGGAGATACATGATAGATAATTATGTTAATAAAAAAATCAATCTTTAGCTTGCTATTAGCAGAAATAACATAGAAATTACCCACAATTTGATATACCTACTACAAATTCAAAGGTAATGAACACCACCATATTCCATAGTGAAATAAAAAATGTAAAAGTAACATATTAAATATTATTTCAATTTTGTTTAGAAATTAATAAAATTAGCGACTTTTGACCCGATACTACTCAGTATACAAAAAAAAACCCTATTAGGAGGTGCACTTCTGTGCCAGTCGATTCAGTCAGTCGCCAATTTGACACAGTGGAGATTCTCAATACAAGAGGCCAATTTTCTAGTCTAGTCCTAATTAACAAAGTTACGAAGTTAAAGAGGTTCACAAGGTTCAGTGGCGATGTAAGTGAAAATAAAATTATTCCTTCTTTTCTTAGACATTTTTACAAAGTAATTTTTAAATCTCTTCATCATCCCGATAGTGATTTTTAGGGCTCTTAACCGGAAAATGGGGCCAAATCACGAGTCTAGTCATAACTAGACAGCAATTCCTCTAAAAACCGGAGTTTTTGGCATGAATGCTAGTCCCAAGTCCTTGTCCCTAGGTTTTCAGTCATAGGACCTAAAAGTCTGTGTCAGATGTGCGTGTGCTTGGGCAGGTTAGTATTGCCATATCAAATTACAAAATAGATGGCGCGAGAAAAAAGTTATCTGTGAAAAAATATGGTAGACATTAATTCAACGGATATCTTTGCTGCAGCATAATACAAGGTGTCCCGTAAATCAACGTCAAGCCGGAACCAGGTGAAAAGGCAAGTCATAGTGGTTATCAGAAAAATATAAAAAAAAGTAAAAAAAATTTTTTATTATTTATTCAAGAAATTTCACAAACATAATGAAAACTAAAATTAAAATTAAAAATGTGCAATTTTTTAAGTTATTTTTTTAAAGTCTCCTTTTCTTCCAAGCTGGAGCAGCTGGTTTTGAAATTTTGTTAACAGTTTGAAGAAGCATTATTCAAAGTTATAAAACAAAAAAAAATTGGAAAAAGGAAAGAGTGGTGGCAACAGGATTTTGTTTTTTTTTTTTAAATGCCTATAACTTTTTTTCATGAATTTTTTTTTTATTTCTTTTCTGATAACCACTATGACTTGCCTTTTCACCTGGTTCCGGCTTGACGTCGATTTACGGGACACCCTGCATATTCTTTTTTGTGATTTTTTGAATTTCAAGTCATGATTTATGAGCGCATAAAGAGACGAAGAACACTAACGGTCTTATTAATAACTCTCTAATAAATATTTTAAATGTGGTCCTTCTAATGTTAAAAAGGCTTAAAAAGGGTTTAAAGAGTTGTTATAACTATTATGATGAGTTATTAACCCATAAACGTTAAAAAGCGTTGATAGCAATCAACGCTTGATAACAATCAACGCTTTTACATACGCTTTTTCATTCACTTCAAATTGTTCTTTCATTCACTTGCACCCATCCCTAAAACAAAATATCAAAACTAATCTGTGTGTTTTGCTAACCTGTGTCCTGAGGATTCCGTTTTCAGCCATCATGGCGTAAAGTTCAATTTTTGGTAACAAATGTTTTCCGAACATCCGTTAGGGCTAAAGTTTCGTACAGGCCCTGTAAAAATAAATATATAATAAATAATAAACCTGTGTCCTGATTTTATACTGAATTGCAATTTTGGTTAAAAAAGACATATTTAAAGATATTTTTGAGCAGTTTTCTGATTAATTAGATGCGTTAGTGTTTAAACTAGTGTTTAAAACTTATTGTGGTTATCTACGATGTGTGATGTCTTCGGAATGTTGTGATTTGTGCTCGAGTGAGGCTTGTTTACCGCAATACTCAAGTATAGACAAATGAACCTTACCTAGATTTATAGACGCTCACAGTAAAGTCAAAGTCAAAATCAAAATGTTACACGCGATGGTGACACGCTTTTTAGAATGTTGATAGAGAAATAAATTAGATACTGGCGCGTATTTCTACTCGAAATGACCGAAGATCAAGATGCCAAGGACTCCCAGCCAGATTTGGCCAATAAAGCACTTGTGAACAAGTCTAAGGATAAGAAAACTCGAGCGCAAAAGCCGTTGACAAAAGTAATTTCATGGACTAAGTATTTGTATAATATTATTTGTATCTGTGGCCCCATTACATTACTACGTAAACACTGTGTATTTTCAGATCATCCTGCGGCGTCTGCCGCCCACCATGACTGAGGAAGCTTTCCTGGAACAAGTTTCGCCGATACCAGAACATGATCATTTTTACTTCGCGAAACCCGACCCTTCGCTCGGTAACAACATATATTCGAGGGCTTACATTAACTTCATAAACATTGAAGACATCTATATCTTCAGAGACAAGTTTGATGGATACGTTTTTCTTGATGAGAAAGGTAAAATTCCATGTTTTTGTTTACTTCCACAATCAGTGATTTTTAATTACCGACCAGATTTTTATTTTTCGTTAATTTCTGTCTTTTATTCTGCATCTTTGAATGAAACATATAAACAACATGAAAGAGTAAAACATTTAAATAGCATTAATGTATGTTCATAATAGAAATGTGTATACTACCGGGACTGGTATTGTATACTTTTCATGATAAAGGTGTAAAGGTTTTTTATGGTTCAATTAAACTCATTCAAAAAATTTTTGTAGGTTGTGTGATGTTTGTTACAGATAAAAACACAAAAAATTTATTTCAAAAACAAGGGGGTGCAGTTGCCTTTACTGCAGCAATAGAAAAAACTTAATGTAGTTACTATTCTATTCTTTCATCAAAGTTAAATAAAGCTAAATTAGGCAAATTAGAGAACGGGTGGGTATCCTCATCCTCTATACCCATATAGAACACATGACATATCTGATAATCTTGACGTGATATTCCATTTGAAGGGTGCAGGGAAAGAACAAGGAATGTCTCTTTTTTTTTAAATTTGTTTTTTAGTGGCAGCACATTCGTTGTCTATATGGTAGCGTTGTTTACAATCTCAGAATACTGAAATAACAAGGAATATTGCAAAAAATTTGATTGGTCGGAATGGATTTCTCAATACAATTAATGTCCGTACTTTCAAACTTTAGAAAGTGTTTTTCTCGCAATTAACTCAGATGGACATACCTTGTTCTTTCCCTTCACCCTTCATTTGGTCTCCCATATTGTATAACAGTTAATTAAAAGAGATTCCTTGAACATTTTTTCCTGACCGAGAGGACACACAAAATGAGGAAGAGGCAAACAGTGTTGTATACCAAGGAATGAAAAAGAAAATTTATATTCATCTGGGAGGAGTGAAGGTTTTTATACTACATTAATTCACACTCAGCTATTTTCTGACAAAAGTCGTATATTTTTCAGGGTTAGAGTATGTGGGAATTGTGGAGTATGCACCCTTTCAGAGGATACCCAAAAGGAAAAAAAAGAAGGACCCAAAGTGTGGTACCATAGAGAGTGACCCCATCTACCAGGAATTTGTAGAGAGCCTTACCAAGGAGGCTGAGCCGGAGAACCAACCTAAGTTGGAATATTCATATCCTTCCATTACAGATGGTAAGTTATTCAATTCTAGTATAATGGATCATTTACACGAGGCCATTTGAAAAGCCATTCCACTAAGCCAATCCAATAAAAAGCGCAAAATTCGTGTTGTTTATTTCCACATAAGCCAACAGAGCAGGCCGTTTAGATTCGGACCGTAAAAGTGCTTTGAGAGCTACGTTCAAATATGTTATTAAGAATGGAATGGCTAACTGGCTCCGACGAGAATGCGGGTTCACACGAAGCTATACCACTAGAATATAGCATTGGCGCCATCTGAAATTGTTCTATTACAATGGACTGGCTTCATCAATGACTTGAGGAAAATCCAATGTAGTGGACTGTCTCTATTTACACGATGCCAATATTGGACTGGCTTAGTGGATTGTTTTTGAACTTAAACTTTCGTTTCGTAAACTTTAGTGGAAGTATTGGCTCCGTGTAAATGGTCCATTATGGCCAGTTAGCTTTCTCATTGACATTTCTATCTTTCTAGGTATTCATATTCCATTCAATCTGGGGCCCATTTTACAGTTTACAGTTTTACTTTACTACAAATCATATCATGACAATTCAATGTACGTTGCGTTGCAGTCTTCCTACATGATTCTGATTCCCACGACACAGGGTATCATAGTGTGGGGCCAGAAGCAATGTATGTAAATGTTTATGTTATGAGAATTGATCAACCTTTGCAACTTTTAGATGTAAACATATACATTTACATACAGGCATTACATTGCTTCTGACCCCCCACTAGGATACCCTGTGTCGTGGGAATCAGAAACAGCGACATCACAAACATGTACACATCCAAGACTGCGTTTTTTTTCCCTTTTGTCCCAAACCGGAGCTCGAACCCGAAACCTCTCGCATGGCATACCATAAAGTTGCATTAACCGCGGCACCACAGGTCCTCAAACATTGACATGTCATAGGAAACCATGAATTGTACTTTCTGAAACAGTATAATACAAGGCCCTTTAAAAGGGTTTCAAGGCTTTCAAGGCATTTTTAAAATGTCTAGACCAATAAAGATTATGCTAATGAGCAAGCTGTCAAGATTTAATAAATATATCCACAGCAACTATATAAAAAATGCACCGGCCGGCCCGGCCCTTCCACTCACATTCGCTCGATATACTCGTATTTCATTCTTTTCAGAATTGTCAGTCTTTCTTCGTTCATCCTCTCCACATGTCCAACGCAACATTCATTTCTCTATTCTCAAATAGATTAACAGACTGTTAGACTTCGAGAAACTGAGAGTAAATGCGGAAATTTCAGGCATAACTACTTGGATCCATACTAAAAACATTGGTGAAATTTCGTTCACAGCAAGTGACAAGAAATTGCAATCCACGCCTCTGCTGGAATATCTGGCTGCTCGCAAGATGGACAAGCGGGGTCGGGACGAGCGCAGACGCCGGGAAAATGACAAGAGGAAAATGAGAATTGAGAGGAAATCTAAGGATGGTCCCATCAAGGTTACAATTACTTAGGATATTTTGTGAAGTGTTTTTGGTTGGAAACCTGAAGTATCATCATCATCATCAACCCATTATGTTCCCACCGAGGGGCACGGGTCTCTTCCCTGAGGAAGGTATAGGCCATACTCCACCACGGGGGCCAAGTCCGGATTGGTGGAGTATAACCGTAAATATAACTTGTCCATATGACTTGATCAATTGAGAAAGTGAAACTCTGAGCAAGGATTTTCAGGATTTAGTTTTGCTCTCCACTTGATGTCTCTTAGGTAGGGAATGCTATCCCACTAGATAATATCAATTAATATCCAGGTATTTGCGGGATTGAACTGTCTTAGTTTCGCTGGATCCAGGACTTCGTTGTTCTGTTTATCTTTTTTATGTTTATTCTATAAAGGCATTACCACTTTAATCTAAGTTTGAGGCAATTTTCCCATTATCAAGTAGACAAGCACACGCTGATCGTGCAAGTAACACGTATGATCTGTGCTTCATTTTAATCCCGCCAGTCCAGAAACATCCCGCAAAATGTATGCGGGATCTCGTTATTTTGGTATCCCGGCCAGTGTCGCGGGATTACATTCCCTACTCTTATGGGGCTTCTAAACGGGCTATGTTTTACTGCAATTTGTGGCTGCAATACAGTGGCCTGCAACGTTTCGTAAAATACCAGCCATACTATGCAATATTGCAGTAATGTCCCGGCCATGTAGCTAAACATTTTTGGTCGTTTTTTTTTCTTCATTTCATCAAATTCACTTTGACAAGGTTCCATCTCATTTTGATAAGTCCCACTGACTACCATAAAATTATTCTCAATGACTTGTGCAGATACCCGAAGATTTGTCAGAAGATGAAAACTGCAATGGCGATAGTGTATACATCGAATCCAGGCCAAACCGTCAGAGGTTCTGGTCCGGTGAAGAAAGAGTCTATCACAAGTCAAAATTGCGACATCATTGCGTCAAACATGACCTAAAAAATGCTCATGATTCCGACGAATTCATTAATACTGAATCGAACTGGGATAATCACTTTCCAGCGTTGTCAGCTAAGGCACATAACGCATTCACGCTTTCCTCGGATAGATTTTGTGATAAAAAAAACATTCACGAAGCTAGTCAGAAAAGCGGCGGTGATACGGTCTTGAAGGTTCTAAATAATTAATCTAACTACATAATTCTAGTTGTTCACCAAAGTACCTACTTATATAATTTAACATATTATACATATTTTCATAGTTGCATTGTTAGATTCACTGTAGAAACCATTGTAGATAAGGTTTCACAATGATAAAGCCTAATTGATCTATTTCATTCTAATTTGCACTTTCTAGGAAGATGAAGTTTTAGAAAATGAGGTTAAGAAAATCAAACCAAGGGATTGGGAAAAAGATAAGGCACCAGCCAAATTTAAAGAGGACGGCAAAATCGATAGTAAAGAAAGCACCATTTTCGAATCAAAATCGTACAGAGAAAAACGCAATTCAGCTTTGAATAATATTGTAGATAAGAAGAAAAAAATAGACACTGATAAAAAGGACGACGAACCGACTGAGGATGGCGACAGAGGGAAAAGGGACAAAAAGGATAAACTGAAGGAATCCCCACGAGAACAGAAAAGCAAGAAGTACAGCGACACTAGGAAAGACAGAATTAAACTTGACGGGGTTAAGTCAGACAAACCTGTGGGGTCTAAACCGGATGTCAAACTGGCTAAGTCCATGAACGACGATGACATCAAGCCGTTCACCCAACTACCTCAAGTGAAGACCGACGACTTAACTAAACTCATTGAAGAAATGGACAGAAAAGTAAAGTTAGATGAGACACAGGCTGATAGCAAAGTACTGAAAGATAAGAATATACCTGATGCTAAAATTGTTTCTAAAAAAAAAGAGTTCGATGGCAAGTCCACTGGTAATAAAGTCAGGAGAAATAGCCTCGATTCAGGGGAAGTGTCGCCGAAAGATGAGTCACCGCTCAAGAGACAAAACTCGCTCGACGACAGGAGCAAATCCACCGACAGGGAAGACTCCGAGGAGAAAGAAAAAAGTGAGGGTAATGAACGCCCTGAGAGAAGAATCCGAAACAAGGTAGAGTATTTTACATTAAAAAACTCTCTAGTCAGAAAAGTATTTATTCAATTTTTAAAAATGCAATGTTTTCTTCTTCAGGACCGTCCAAGTCTCGTGATCTATCAGCCAGGCATGGGGAGATTCAGCAAACAACGTCTAGCAAAAGAAAAGGATACGCCCAACGCTAAATCAGTAAATGAAAGTGAAAAGAAAGACACCTGAATAATGGTTGGACTCGTCGATTTTTGGACAACATTCAACGGATACCCTAAGCTGGCATTCAATATAAAAATCGTCTTTAAGACAAAGTAGACAGGAAGGATTTGATAAGCCAACTGAAGGACACTTGCTCGCGATACGACAGGGCTGTTTTTTATTATTTAGAATTAATTTACATGAAAATGAAAAGTTGAGAATATCTTCGCATAATACAAATCAACGTAGCATGAGTTACATCTTATTTTTATCTTGTGACCATTTAATTCAGAAATTGTCGAATTCGTTTAAATATATTATTTCGTTAACAGTGGGAATACTTTTTCAATTAATTTTGTCGCAGTAATAATAGTGTCCACATAAAGTTAAATAAAAACTGACCTTGGAAAAAAAATATTTATTATTAAAATACAACATAAATTGCATTAACCTTTGTCGGCTCTTTATCACAGGTAATTTATGGCATAACGCAATTACTCTCTCAGCTGAACACCCAATAAGCGAATACAACCCTTTTATTTTTTAAATATAAGGTTTAACACAACTCAAGCAATACATTGAAGTTGTAGTATATCTAGTCAGCCTTTGTCATCAAAATAATTTACTTATTACAATCTTTGGGATCGGGACAAATGTGCCATATTAGGTATACAGCGTGTCCCAAAAATGGCACGTCACAGTGACACTGGAGATAGACCTGCTCAAGAGGCGTCGAACCAACCTAACATGACCTCAGTAAAAGTTGCACGGTTTTCGAGATATGACCAATTTAAACTTATTCTAAATTTTAACTTTTTTTACCAACTTTAGTGCTATGCTAGCACTTACGCTAAGTTAGTAAGTTCGTGACCGTGTACAAATAAAAAAGACCAAGCACGAGGGCTATCTAACTTAATGCTAGCACTAAACTTGTTAAAAAGTGAAAATTTAGAACAAGATTAAATTGGCCATATCTCAAAAACCGTGCAACTTTTACTGAGGTCATGTTAGGTTGGTTCGATGCCTTTTGGGCAGGTCTACCTCCGGTGTCACTGTGACGCGTCATTTTTGGTACACCCCGTAGAACGCACATAATACTGCAACCACACACACGATAATTCTTCATCCATGGCCGAACTTTACAAAAGTAACTTTATCATAATATTTGAGGGTGCTCTGTACTCATTCAAATTCATTTTATTATACAACTTTAGAAATATATCTATTCTATAAATAATATTATATTCTATTCTATAGATACAATAAAGTTATAGGGAAGTCGAATTTGTTCGTGAAATGTTAGCATTTTTATAACTAACGTATGTTATTTATTTATCATCGAATTAGTATGTGTGTTTGAACTCTAGTACTTAGCTTGTTTGAATACCTACTTAACCGATTTAAATGGGGACTTTATTTATCATGGCATGAAATGGGTTTGAGACAAACTGCAGTGAGATCTAAACTCAAAGTCATTTCAGGTGGAATAAAATACCCAATAACTTAGGTTTTAGTTGTTATACAATATTATCAGCCGATTTGGATAGCATTTCTATTAAAGAGGGCGTCTGACGAGGCGGTTTCCAAACGCACGTAGTTTGGCTTAAATTCACAAACTATAGTTTAACCGGATCGCTATAAAACTTTACCAATGTATTAAGAAGACAATGGAAAAAGAAATAACCCCCATTTTTTACGACAAGCATTCATACGGTTCATTGCAATTCCAAGCACAATGCCCCCTAAACATATTGGCTTTGAATTTTGAACTTCAATGGTATTGAAAAAGTTTCATAGCGATCCGGCATATAGTTAGCAAAGGGCCGCGTAGCCATAGGTACAACTTCTTAATACATCAGGAGACATTGTGCAGTAGTATCGCGGTGGCTTGTTTTTCCCCCTCGCAGACGGGGGCGGTTTTCTTTTCATTTCTCTTCAACTTTGCGACGTTGCACAGGTGCGTCAAATAGAGAAGCAGGATAAACCCGACCAGGAAGCCGGCGAGACCGCCGACCACCGTTATCATGGAGCGCTGAGATGCTCGCATCGGATTTGCCTGAAACACGAATTTATCAAGTTAGGTATCTATTAAACAGTCTGTTCCTTAAAAAGTACAGTCAAGCGAACGCCCTGAGGTTGATAAACCATTGGATATCTAAATTACTACGTATCGATCTAGCGATTTTTCGTAGTTTACGTGTGATACTATGACGCTGGCCTCGAAAAGTTAGGAATGGAGACCGAAAAGGGAGGCGTTTGCCCAGTCGGACAGAATAGTGGCTACAAAAATAAAACCAGTTATACCTACTGCTTCTTATGTTAGGGAAACTTTTGACTCTTAGTCTATTTTTTCAGCGTAATAGCTATATTGTAATGTAGACTAAAGCTATGCTATTTGGTAGTGTTCATGATTTAAAAATTTGTATTACGTAAAAATTATGTATTAGTGTTTATGTAGTGTTCATCACCACGCTATACTGCCATGAATAAAGCTAAATTTTTGCTTTATGACGTAAATATTTTAAAGCGACCATTTAAGGGGGGTACCCTAAGTACCCTTACTAATACTTACCGCAGGTTTCTCAAACGCTAACAGTCTGTTAATCTATTGTTAACAGCAGTCAGTTGTCAAAAGTGCATACAAATATAACAAATGACAGCTGTTAACAGTAGATTAACAGACTGTTAGCGTTCGAGAAACCGGGGGTTAGTACCCTAATGCCCGTTTTCACCAACAACACTTAAGATTTAGGGGCCACCTAGTCTTAGGGGCTACATAACGGTTGACTCGTAGCCCTTAAAAAGCTTAGGTGGCCCCTAAATCTTAAGTGGTGTTGGTGTAAACGGGCATTAGACAAACAGATCATAGGGGTACTTCGTCAACTACTACCCTAAAAAGTTAACTTTTTATCTTCGTTATGAAATGAATAATAATAACTTCCATAATACAATCACTCACATAATACAATACTTGGTCCCAAACTAGGATATCCGGTGCTATTTGCAAGGACATAACAAACATGAAAACACACCCAGACTACGGCGGCTCCCATTGGGAATGTAACCCACGACCGCCTCGGTAATTAGATGTGATACATATCGCTAGAGCAACGCGGCAGACAATATTTTATTATTGTTCTAAGGAAGAATCTGAGGTTCTGCATCACACACTTAGCGTAAAGAGATATTAGGTATAATATAGAATTCACTATCTAATCTCTTTAAACGAGCAATTCTTGTATATATATTTATATATAATCAGAATCTCGGAAACGGCTCCAACGATTTTCACGAAATTTTGTAGGCAGATGCTTTCGGGGGCGTTTAATTGATCTAACTAGGTTACATTTTTAGAAAACGTTGTTTTATCTGTGTTTTAAGGCAATTGAAATTTGCTATAATAACATACAGAGGTAACCTGCAAGGTTGGGATAGTTCTGACGGGAAAACGGGCGACCCGTTTCGGGCTGATTTCAAGAGACTCGGTTCGAGTCGTGATGTTTTTTTGCCAAGTTCTTTTTTTGTTAAAAAAGGATTATTTTAATTTTATATTACAAAAAAGTACCGAGCAAAGCTCGGTGACCCAGGTACTTAATTCTTACCGGTTGCACATATCGTGATTTGCAATAATTGTATGTCACATTTATCGCTTCTGGAAGTTGTGTTTGTGGACAGTTTTGAAATTCTGGAAAGAAAATAATTAGGTGTTTAGTTCACATCGTTACGCCAACAGCAGTTTTAAAGGCTTTTGTTTGACAGTTTTGCACAAAGCCAAAACGTACCTTTGGTATTCAATCTGGAATAGTCTTCTAACTTAAAGTAAATGTGCTTATCCTTAAACCATGTTATGGTAGGAATGAGATCGCAAAGTCTTATTTTATCTGTGGCTCCAGTCAAGTCGACTTCAGTTAATCCGCAGGCTTGGACGAAAAATTCTACCCTCAGGCTGAGCAACGGGTTCATAGAGATATTGTAGACAACTAATTGTGGGAGAACGCCCAAGTTTGGCATGTCTGATATTACGCAATCTGATATGTCTAGGTGTTCCAAGGGTGCTTTGATAGGCTTGCTGATATTTTTGTAATCAGAGTCCAAGTAGCTCAGCTGGTTTCCACTCAAGTACAGCTTTCTTAAAGATGGCAGCTGGAAGATTGTGTCTGGCAGTTTCGTGATCGAGTTGGTTGATAAATCCAGCGACTGCAGGCTGGTGAGATACATAAAGGCGTCGTCGGTGATGTGACGGATGTAGTTCTCGGATAGGTATAGAATCTTGATGCTCGTGTATTTAGAGAGAGTATCCGATTGGATGTACTTCAACTTATTTTTACTAAAATCGAGGATCTGAAAAAATGCAAACTTCGTTAGATCTGCCCTTATATATTATTACGTAACGTTACACTTCCACTCTATCGGGTTAAGCATGTAGAAAGTCGAAGGAGTCAATTAAGAATGTATATGACAGTTCGGATTAGGAGTATGAACACAGAATACTTATTAGTACAGTAGTTATGAATGAAAAAAATCCGAGAATGTAAAATAGGCTAGTTTCCCAAAAAAATGTAATTAGTCCGTCTTTTATATTATTCAAAAATAAGGGACACGTATTTTTTTATTTGTAAATTAGACCAAAAATGACAAAGATATAGCCCATTAAAGTTACGTGTGACGTCACGCCGTGCTGCATTTTGTAGCACTGAGTGACGTCACACGTAACTTCAATGGGCTATATCTTTGTTATTTTTTGTTTAATCGAAAAAAGAAAAAATACGTATCCAATATTTTTTTATAATCTAAAATACGGACTAAATAGAATTAAATTATTTTGACCCTGGAAACTACCCTATTGTGACATAAGGTGGTCACAATCAGGTGGCCTTTTCATTCGCGTGAGAATTGGACGTGAATCTCGTCCTATATAGAAATTATTTATTGTAAGGAACCAGGTCCCGGGTTCGAATCGCGGCAGGGGACAAAAAAACCCAGGTCTTGGATGTTTACATATTTGTGACCTCGCTGTTTCTGGTTCCCACGACACAGGGTATCCTAGTGTGGGGCCAGAAGCAATGTATGTGCTTGTATGTAAACGTTATGCTATGTTATGTTAGGAATTGCATTTGAGACACAAACAGTAGTAAGTACAATACAATTGGCTGCCTTACTAAAATTAGTAAGGCCTAGGTCCTAGGTATTTACCTCGATCCCCCCTCTGAGAGTAGGAATATTAAAGAGGCCAAGATCGGCGCAATCAGCCCCGTACATGTCGCTGGAGCGCACGTAGCTGCAATGCTTGGACCTGGACACTAGCCCCTCTATCTCCAACTGCTCCTTGCCCACCGCGGAACATAACGGCCCCATCAGCACTCCCAGTATGCACAAAGTTTTTCTGGAAATGCAAAAAGATGAGTTAGACGTTTTGGAGATATTAGATAGATAGAAAGCGGTGGTGGCGTAGTGGGGTTGACCCTTGCTTCTCGATCATGAGGGTCTGGGTTCGAACCACGCATGTACCAATGACTTTTAGTTACGTACATTTGTTTGTACAGCAACACCATTCGCTGATAAATTGTGCCCGGATAACGGCGACAGGCTTGCCACTTGTCACGTTTGGGACCTAATAGACTCGGCAAAACGTGGGTCCAGTTCTAGAGACTGGTGCCTCTGTCTACCCCTTCGGGGATAACGGGCGTGAGTTTTTTTTTTAGATAGATATATAAGGACACTAGGTATTATTATTTCTTTTACTATGTATCGAATACATTTCGTTTGTTAATGTAGAAGGCATTAATTTACTGTCTAGGTATGGATCTACGCTGATAAAAAAACCGACCAAGTGCGAGTCGCACTCGCGCACGAAGCGAACCATTATAAAATTGGAAATAACTCACGTTTGTTGTATGGGAGCTCCCATACAAAAAGCGCGATTTATTTCTTTAAATATCTATTTAAAAAAAACTGCCTCCCGTTATCTCCAAGGGGGTAGGTAAGCAGAGGCACCATAGCGCATCACTAGGACTACATATATATTCATCTATTATATCTATTTTATTTTAATTTATTAATTACTTATTTTTAAAGTGAATAATATAACTCAATATTCCGTGAATATTTCAAAAGTCTACCTGTTGCCGTTATCAATATCGAGCAAAAACGAGCAAAAAAGAGCCAAAAATCACGTTTCTTGTTAGGAGCCGAGCCCCCTAAATATTTCTTTTATTCTGTTTTTTTAGTATTTGCTGTTAGCGGCTACAAAAATACATCATCTGTGAAACTTTCAACTGTCTAACTATCACGGTTCATGAGATACCTACCTACAGCCTGGTGACAGACGGACGGACGGACAGCGGGTCCGTTTTACCCTTTGGGTACGAAACCCTAAAAAAATAACGGCCCTGCTCGTTCTTTTTTTAGTGTGTGTACCTAATCGATATTTGTCACGTCCTTGTCCGGCTATCATAGCTCGGGGTATACCCGTTCCAGACCAAGACAAGTGATTGTGTTGTGTGGAGGTTATATATTTATTTATTTATTGTTTTTATTACTTGTTCACCTAGTGAGGCACTACCGGGCACTCTTTCTCTTTATTCAATAATAGGCTATTTGACAGTGTAAAAAAAACGTATTCGTATAAATTATGTGTCTAAAAACCGCTTTATGCCATTTAAACTAAAAAAAAATTATGATTTGTGAAAAAACACAAGACAAAATTTGATAATTTGTATCTGCCGCCGTTGTATCAAAAACGGACTGGATTGGCCGTTTCTATGATGACGTCACGTGTTAGTAAATATGGCGTCTGTCATTCATTCTTTCTTACGTTCATTGGTTGGTTTACGGGAAGTGACGTCATAATTCCTGTACGAGGCCATATTGCCTAAGATAGCGTTTCGGCGCCTTATTTGAAAAAGTAAATTTTTTTAAAGCGGTGGTGGCGTAGTGGGGTTGACCCTTGCTTCTCGATCATGAGGGTCTGGTTCGAACCACGCATGTACCAATGACTTTTAGTTACGTACATTTGTTTGTACAGCAACACCATTCGCTGATAAATTGTGCCCGGATAACGGCGACAGGCTTGCCACTTGTCACGTTTGGGACCTAATAAACTCGGCAAAACGTGGGTCCAGTTCTAGAGACTGGTGCCTCTGCCTACCCCTTCGGGGATAACGGGCGTGAGTTTATTTTATTTATATATAAATTTTCGTTTGCCTTGTTTAGAAGAAATACACGAAAGAATCTAAAATGACCACTTTCTGAGGACTCCATGAACACCAACAAACAATATGAGATGGCTTTCAGAATTCGGTCAAATAGCCTATTGTCTACATCTTTGTGCATCTAGTCAGACAAGAGGTACTAAAGCTCTACACAGTCATAATGTTCATTTGAAAAACCTAAAGTAAATTATTGTGCTCATTATGAATTCATAGAAGCTCACTATCGTGTCGTGTAGAGATGTTTCTCTAACTTTATCAGTTGGATGGAGGTCCTAAGGTCAAATAAAGTAGGCGGTCTTAAATAGGACGTGAGCTCAGATGGGGGGTTATCATCTGTGACCTTCGGAACACTGGGAAAGGTACTTTAAATGAAAGCATTCGCTGTTAACTCTTCAAAAGTGTTATCTTTATGAGAAGTTATGTTCGATACTTTCTTAACTTTAGGAATTGTAAGTATAGGTTTAGTAAGCATTTGTGCTTTCGCATGACACCCATAGTTTTCTACGATTGATATAGAATGATAGAGAATACTTTCTGTAACATTTCATCACTGCACCGAAATTTTGTAGGCCGAGTATTTCGGAATTCCTTGCGTATGTTTAACGATAAAAAGATAAACAAAATGATGTCGAACTATGATAATAAGCTGATAAATTGAGTTAACAGAGAAAAACTACAGTGCTGGCCATTGCCAGATTATTGCCCATTGGCAATGCTGAGGCAACTCTAATATCTACTTCTATGAATACCAATATACCTATTAGCATAAGGTATAAAGAGAAAAAGTTGTAGGGGAGATTATCCGAGTTCTTTAACTGGTACAAGTGAGTATTAGGATAGCATTCAGGTAGGCTCATTCGATTACCACGGCCCCACATGGGAACGAAGTCGCGGGGGTCACTGTAGTTGTATGAAATCGGTTCTGTGCATAAAATATTTTGTAAGGCCAAATATTATTATGCAGTTTCTTAGTTGTCCTATTTTAGGAAACTTGAGCGTTTTATTAAATCTTAAAAAAAAACATAGGCTGTAAACCGAGCCAACATTTATGACAATGTTTAATCAGAGATATAATTTTTATTAAGTAGGTATCTCACATTGTACAACGAGTGATATTGTAGCTTTTATCCCATTTAAGGTATCATAAAACATTTAGTTCATACTTATAAGTAAGTAAGTATATGGATAGTTAACAGATTTAAAACAACCTTTTCTTCCTTCTTCTTTTATCCAATGTCTCAAGTGTTCTAAGGTATTTAGATTTTTAGCAGATAGACCACGACATAAATACCTATGTAGGACCGTAGGTACCTACTTACTTTCTGTTCGAATCATATTCAAACGAAGTCACACAGCTAGCGAGTGATAGACTAAAACACTTTTTAAGCAACTTGTGTCGTTAGACCTTGGCTTTAAAATCAATTAACCAATAAAACGACCAAGACAATTAACCACTTCTGGACAGCATAGGTACCTACTCATCACATTTTCTGTTCAACGCTGTCCAAGAAAACGGAAGTTTTCTTTGAGATTTTTTTCCTCGACAGATACCTAGCTACTCGGTTTCATGTAATTTTTACAACTTGTGAACGCCGTCTCTAAACTATACAAATTGTCGTAACGTTATATTTCTTGTTGGAATTGTACCTACATAGCATTTAGCAAATAGTTTCTGCTATTGCGTTAAATGGAGACTAATTTATGCCATCTGGGTATTTAGCTAAATAGCTAATACGTCCTAACAGGAAAAGACAGGTAGGTACCACCAATAAAGCAAAAATCGTGGTAAGAATACCGTTTCCTTAATAAAATGTTTTGAGTACAAGTAATTTTTCCCTAAAAAATGTGTTAAAAATCTAAACAAACTCTTTTATCACAATCTGCTAAGAATACTCGAGACGCGCATTACTGATGACTGAATCACCGTTTTATACTATCACAAAGATAGTATTTCGAAACAGTGAAATTCTTTATCTTCTTTTCGAGTCTTTATCATTGAATTTTGTTTTAAAAAAATGTTAAGATAAATGCTGAATAGTTTTCAACTAAGTATACCTAACGCCGATGGTTAGGTTAGGTTAGCCCACTGCTGGGCAAGGATCTCTTTGATTTCACGCCAACCCAGTCGGTCCCTTGCCATCTCTATTGCTTTCCGACGGCTTTAGTGATGTCATCGATCCATCGAGTCGCTGGTCTGCCGACGGATCATTTACCAATCCACTCACCAAGCGCCAAGTTCACCAGTAGGTATAGTTTTCATAGACCTTAGGATATTTTGGATTAGAATCGTTACTTTACGATTTGTAGGGGTACATAGCAGTGCTTACATCAACCAGTAGTGTGAGTCAGTTGCTTTAGGAATTTTTATGTCTCATATTGTAACGACAGTAACTCTCCTGAAAACTACAATGTTCGCATTTCCTCTTCTGTGGCACACCTATAATTTGCTTGCGTCATACGATAGTGACATTGTAAAACGGCGACTTGTGTCAGCGGAGATAATGAAAATAATAAGCTAAATTAATATCAAATTAGAGGGTTCAAGTAATGCAATAATAGTAGTGCGGTGCAGTATGTGTAGGACAGTGGTCGTTAGTGCGATCCTCGTGATGTTTTGGATGACGAACGAACATGCCGCCCCCGGCAGCTGACTATCACTGCTTTTGTGATAGTTATTAGGAAAATTACTACTTGCTCACTTCGCACAATAAAGAATTACCCTCGTACGAGCTGTTGTTGCCCGTAGATTATAAACACTTGATGACGTTTACTTCCGTATTTGTGCCTACTTCGTGTAGCCCGATGCCATTGAATTTAGTTCTAAATTCAATGCCCGATGCAATATGTAAACCATCCGGTAGAACGAATGACCTTAGATAGGGCTAGCTGCTTGTTCTGGCATCGGCATCAGTTCACTCGCACAGATTATGATTTTTTTTTATAAGATAGGATTTTTTTATTTGTACATAACAGAAAGTATCAAGTGTACTTTTTTGCAAATTTAGCATAAGAAAATAAAATTACGAACATTTTCTGCTTGTCTTAATTTTGTCTTACGGTAATAAAATAAAAAATAAATAAATAAACTCACGCCCGTTATCCCCGAGGGGGTAGGCGGAGGCACCAATCACTAGAACTGGGCCCATGTTTTGCTGAATTTATTAGGTCCCAAACGTGACAAGTGGCAAGCCATCACCGTTATCCGGGCACAATTTATCAACGAATGGTGTTGCTGTACAAACAAAAAAATGTACGTAACTAAAAGTCATTGGTACATGCGTGGTTCGAACCCAGACCCTCATGATCGAGAAGCAAGGGTCTACCCCACTACGCCACCACCGCTTCTATTTATTCACCGGTGTTATTTTAAAAACACTATTCCTCTATGACAATCTTAAGAGGCAGTGTGTTTACGACAGACAGAATCGCTTTTCCCGCAGACTCACTATTTAAACTGTCTCAGGAGGGTTTTCATATAGTTTTTGGTAGAGAAACATAGCTTATGCTATGTTCATTGTTTTACTAGCCAATTTTTATTACCAAATACAATGTGATAGTACCGAATGAAAATTAATACGTCTAAAATTTTCGCAAGTAATTTAATGGTTTGTCCCGCTATAAATATAATAGTTACACTGTACTTATATGTTGTATTCTGTTACAAATTACAAACAATTTGCGAGTGAAAGGAATGCCAGAAATAAAATCTGAAACTGTTAACCTACCATAGGTCCATTTTATTCTATAAAAGCTCAACCCTATTTTCCCTTACCTTTGAACGTTATTTCAAAGAATAATTTGTTTCATATTAGAAAAACTTTACCCTATATGCAATAACTGGCTCTACATTTCAATTCGATTACTCATTGAACAATAACTTTCGATTTTTGTAGTAAGGATTGTGTAATTAAATTGTTGAAACAATTGTTTCTCATTACCATTTATCAACATTTGATAGCTACATGAATTTAGAACAATATATTTAGGGAAAAAAGGGATATTCCACACACCCATGGTTAGCTGGAAGAAAATACTTTATAGTATTGAGCTCGCCTTTGTACAGATATTGTTTCATGTGCAATAAAGAATTTTCAATCAATCAATATTGTATAACAACACAATGGTGAAGTGAAATGAATACTTATCTAGGTAAAAGCCAATACGCAACTAAACTCAGATTGCATTGATAAGAATATAATACAACTGAGTAATTTTAAGTACTTAATACATATTGTACGGGGTGTTGCAGGAACCGCCGATGGAACCTTTGTCATTTAAGGGGCTCCAGGGAGTAACACGTTCCTGGCTCCAATATATTCATTGGTGGCGCTAGTTAGCCCACTGGAACCTCTTACTTAAGTGAATTTGTACCCACTTCCCAAATATCGAAAAATATATCAGCTCTTCCACACAGAATTTTGATTTCTAATGATATGCATTAAACAGCAGATTTTAATCGATGTTTCGAAGTTGGTCTCTATAATAATCGGCGCTTCACTTGGCCACATATTATGTTTGCGTATGTGGCAAATATACGGCACCCATTGCCAAATATGCAAATACGTTTCATAGGTAATAATATATGTTTTGTACCTATTGGCGAATAAAATAGTGTTGCACACCCAGTAAATGACACAATTTAAAGACATATCTAATTGACCGTGCCCTAGTTACAAATTCATTCCTTATCGCATCTGATCAAGTGTATATCATTCCATATGTTTTGTCAGAAAATTTTCAAAGGGCTACGTTTAGTACCTACCTATTTCCTTTACGATTTGCAGATAAATTTCTTCAAGGTAAAGATAAAAAGTCCGCGAATTATCTCCTACCTGTCTGCAAATACCTAATATTTGGAGAGCTTTGCTTAATTTTCACGAAGGTGACGCACATTTCCTATAGACTTCGTGAAAATAAAAAATTGCGTTCCTTCTTGGGTCTATCCAGAAGATTTTAAATTATTTAACTAGAACTCCTTTGGTTTCTGCGTATACATGTCTGAATCAGCAAGTTTCCAATGTCTACAGTCTCTTAATTGCTTGGTCGGAGGTCAATTTAATTCCTGATCGTTAACGTCTGCTGAGTGGGAAGCGTATAGAAGGGATATACTGTAAGTTCAAATTCACAATAACAATGATAAGCTGTGTGCTTAATCTTATCTAAGAATTCATTAAATCAGTCAATCGAGGTAGAGTAATCGTCATTATAATATAAAAAACGCAGCCACTCCCAGCGTTCACAACTCATTGAAGCGTTTCGATGAAAGCTTTGTATTGCCGGGGACGTCATGTGCTGCATAATATACTTAGGAAGTTACGACTCGTGATGCGTGGCGAATGTCCAATTGATCTTTATGGGACGCGCCTAATACTGCTCTCCGAATCAACGAGATGCGGAATTTGTTTCTGTTAATCTATCTAATCTCTTTAAACGAGCAATTCTTGTATATATATTTATATATAATCAGAATCTCGGAAACGGCTCCAACGATTTTCACAAAATTTTGTAGGCAGATGCTTTCGGGGGCGTTTAATTGATCTAACTAGTTACATTTTTAGAAAATGTTGTTTTATCCGTGTTTTAAGGCAATTGAAATTTGCTATAATAACATACAGAGGTAAATTTCGCGTTTACCTGCAGGGTTGGGATAGTTCTGACGGGAAAACGGGCGACCCGTTTCGGGCAGATTTCAAGAGACTCGGTTCGAATCATGATTTTTTTTCCAAGTTCTTTTTTGTTGAAAAAGGATTATTTTAATTTTATATTACATATTTTATATTACAAAAAAAGTACCGAGCAAAGCTCGGTCACCCAGGTACTATATTGTTAACCGCTGTCAGTTGGCGGAAAAAAAACATTGGCAGCTGTTGACAGCGAGAAAACGGAGGTAGCAAATTAGAACGCATATAAAATTTTGCTTTCTTACCAAACGCCGATTCTTCTCATTACTCAAATTCAGCCCAAGTAATTACCTTAGAAGCGTTTGCCCTGTTTTGAAAACATTTCCTGGTTTCTCAACATATTACTTATTCTGATTCATTTTATCTAAGTACATAAACGCTATCAGTGACTGATATGCATACCTACTTCATCAATTTCAGCTAGCGGTATTACTTGGTTCATAATAGGTACCCGCTTCTTTGCAATGTTACGAGTTTACTCGTTCATTCAGATTCCTTTCATCTGTAACCCGTAAGATTTCAAACTCAAATAATTAATTGGCGAATACCTACATTATCATGTCATGTCACCCTGGTCTTCGCCTGAACTCAGCTGGGAAATACCTAGGCGTGAGTTTATGTCATGTAGATGCTTATGTTATACATGTTGCAAAATGTATTCAACCATTTAGCAGCAGTAGGCAAAATTGTTAACATTGTAGGATGAAAATATTTATTTACAACAAAGTTAAAAAATCAAAACGTCGGTCTATCATGTGACACTACTCACTCACGCAGCGTATTTTTTCCGAAACTTCTGGATGACAAATGTTGACAGGTAGCTACGTACAAAAATACCTAGCTTTGTACGTGATCCAGTCACAGACATAGGTATTATAGCATAACTAAACCAATTCGGGGGGGCTACAGTTAAAAACAGGGCGTTATGTGACGTATTATATGAACGGACTCGTTATGAGAAATATGGTATATAGATATCTATTTATCTAAGCAGTCTAACTAAACGTCACAATACAGGATACAAATGATTTCTCGCAGAGATAGTGATAAACCTCAGACACTCGAGTATATTGGTTGTAGTATCGAACCTAAAATCTCTCCATCTTGCGTTATGCCCTAGAAAATAACAATAAATTAAAACCCATTAGTAGGTATGTATGACGTATATGACGATCCGATCGCCTCACCAAATACCTATCCTACAGGTTAAAACACCATGTGGTCGGTTTTTTGTGATGTGGCTTTACGGTGGTAATGGTAAGACAATTCAGTCTGATACGACTTTTTCCTAAAATATGAGTGTGTAGATAATCCATTACATTGAACGACTATGAATCACATAAAAAAGCGGATTATATGGCACTATCTGAAAATTAGGAAGTGAGTAGTTTTTCTAGTTGAGCAATAAGGGGTACCTTGTACCTACTCTTCTTTAATTTTTTTTCTCTACTATCTTTGTCCAAGATACCTACCTATATACCGAATACGAGTACACATAAATTTTCATAAAAATCGGTCAAGCCGTTCGGAGGAGTATGCGCACTAACACTGTGAGCGAGAATTTTATATAGTATGTATTAGATTTTAACAGAGGATCGTTATCTTTTATTGATTGTCAGCTATCCGATATTATTCAGGATGTTTTCCCATGTTTTAAAAGATCAGCTTGGGTTCACCAAATCAAAGATCATCAAAAACCAGTGAAATCAAAGTTCTTGAGTTATAATATAAAATATGCTGTAACCGAACCCTATACTTCGATCTGATAAATATTTACTGGATGTTTTTAGATGTTCAGTTTTATGATCCTCAATTTGGTGGATTTGCTATAGACCAAACACTAGGAAAAGTGCTGAAAATTTTTTGTAAAAAAACCTTTCATAAGTTTTTCAACATTTATTGATTTCAACGTGATATGGGCGGTCTAATTTAAATTTTACCTAAAGCAATTTTCAATCGAAATAGGGAGTTGACTAAGTAAAATATTAAGAAATCGAGCATTTAAATCGATTTTTAATAACAAAGGTCATTAATTAAACTGTCTCTACCTAGTTTGGTAAAATCCACATTTTATTGAGTTGACAGCTCTTGACAGCGATTTTAGCATTACTATACCTCACCAACATTTATATGGGCTTAGTCGACCGCACATCAACCTTTTAATTTTAGTTGCAAAGTCGCTCGTATCGTAACTGAAATGAAAAGATGTACCTTTTTTATCTTCCATCTTGTACTGTTACTTTCGTTACGTATAGCGAAATTTCTATTCCAGGAATATGAAGAGGAATTTTAAGAGGAAAAACAAAGAGAAATATGTACCTGTACATAATGCAGTTCATATTTCAGTAGAGTCCCAAACACATCTCACTCAATCACATCGAGGAGTCCGCATTGGCAACACACAAAGGTAGTCCCGAAACGAAATAAAAACCACACTGATTCAATCACGCATCGGCCTGCAGTAGGAGGGAACCAAGGGAGCGGCTGCTGTCGGCGGAAGATACTTGTCCAATTGAACCAATTTAGCATCCACTAGCGCGTCTCCTCGGACCGCTGGGCTCCTTACACAGTGGAGCTCGACACTACACTAGGTATTGACACTCACAATCTGTTATCAGACCTCGTCCTTCCGCGGCGCAATCAACATGCGAGCAAGACAATAACTCTCATGATTTGCCGTTTTTAGGACGTTGCTCGCTCAAGATACCTACTCTCCTATCAAAATGCTCTGATTGGTTGTCCGGCCTTTACGTTTATTAGTGCTAGACCTTTGGTGTGATAAGTAAGCGATTGGTGTACCAAAGTATTTTTCTTTGTTTTGTTTGATAGACCGGTGAAAGCAGATTGTGAGCGCGAATACGAGTTTATTATCTAATGATAAAGTTAACGAGTCTCGTTAGCCGAATCATTTCCAGAGTCAAATGTCTATGATGTACAAGTACTTAGCTAGGTAGGTACAGTCAATAGCACATCAACCTTTGATCTAATACACTCTACTGGGTTTGGTCAACATAAACATAAACATTTACATACAGGCACATACGTTGCTTCTGACCCCACACTAGACCCCACACGGCTGGACCAATTTCGATGAATGAGGTCTCAAATTAAAAATCTCTCTCACAACAAGTTAGTTTGTATAAATAAAATAACGATGTTTTTTCGTACATTGTATGGTGCACGTGTTGCATGTTGCGCTTTGCGCGCTGCGCGTTTTGTCTTCGATTGTACAGTACAACATTCTTGACCAGTTAGAGAAAATGACGAATTAGCGAAAATGACGAGTTAGGGATATTGACGAGTTAAAGATTTTTAAGAAATTGACGAATCGGGAAAGTGACCTATTAGTGAAATTGACGAATTAGGGAAAATGACATGGCCCGATCTTTAAACTTGGATGATGTTATAGACAATTTTGCGGAACAAGAAGCTCGAAGAAAATATTTTTGGTACCTAATACATAAATACCTACTTTATTGAAGTGAAATTATTATTTTTATTTCCTTGTAAAATGAAGTTTCCCTCACGATGTTGTTCCTTCAACGAAAAGTTAGCGAATATAAGATGACTGAATGCGAGTCTCCAATCCGCATTGGGCTAGCATGAGGACTATAGCCCGTTCCCTCTCCCCTAAGAGAGGAGGCATGAACTAAATGAATAAGATGTACGAATGTAAATGTATAAACCCATGCCCATGAAAATAAAATTGTTCTTAGTGTCCGATAACTACTAAGTGGTTTATATTAAATTAAAATTAAACTAAGTAGAACGTGACGATTTTTACTGATTGGGACCCATAAAAAAATTGCCACGGGCCCCAAATGGTATAGTTACGCCACTGATAGTAACTTTTGTTCAGCTCGCTGAGACATATTTTATGATGTATCACACTTGCATGGCTATCGGGCTGAGCAATGAGGAATAGGTCTGTGGGGCTGAGGTCCAAAATTGCATTCCTTTGACAGCCGTAATATATTTTTTTTGGTTCTTTTGAAAACGGCTCATTCTTTTAATTTTGGTAGGTAAGTAGGTAGGTACAGTCGACAGCACATCATGGTATACACCCATGCACTCTACTTCGTTGCGTTACGGGCGACTTTGCTACTAAAATGGGAAGATTGACGTGCTGTCGACTGTACTTCGGTAGTCGACATCGGCTGGTTGTCTATTGGTAGCCTTTTTTTGTTAACGGGTGGAAATCTTCCAAAGATACAGTGCCACCATCTTATCTGCTCCGTTGATAGCGGCGCTAGTGGAGAACTTAGTAGACCAGGTACCTACACCCTATTTACCGAAGCGAACGAATAAAGCCCATTATACAGTGAAAAAAATAAGGTATAAGAAATAAGGAACAGATTCCCACCGCGACGGAAATTTTATTCTTATTTCTTATTTATTATTCCTTATTCTTGAATTGTGTCTTGCTCAACGGTGCTGCCATTGCTGGATTCCGCTATTCCTTATTTCTTGTTCCTTGTTTTTTATTCTTATATCTTATTTTTTTCATTGTGTAATGGGCTTAAGTGTCAATATGTCAAAAATTTGGTTTTTCAATATTTTCAAAAATTTATAACACTGCATAATATTTAGCAAAGTTAAACAAAACGATATCGTCGTTGATACTGCAATACCGCGAATGAGCAGTTTGTAAATACCGCGAAAGTGCAAAAGTAGCAATTTTGACATTTCGCGCCTACAGGTTCAAGACGCTGATTCGCTGCTTTTACAACTCACCCGATTCAAATTAGCCAATAGGAAGCCATAGTTTTGTCAACAAAACAATAACGCGTAACTTTTTCGAGCATGAAGTTAGTCACAATACCGCGTATCTACTTTTCCATGTAAGAAAACACAACAGAGTGGAGTGCGATCCGGCGAAAATATTGTTTTTGCGTTGAAATAAGTAATGAAAGTACATTATTTTTACTTGTACACTTATTAGGACTATTACATTGTAAACAGGTAATGTAGTTTTTTCAAATTTCTATGATTAAAGTATGTTATCCTATATTGTAATTTTGTTGTGGTAGGTACGCGGTCAAAGAAGAAATGAGTTTTGATTTTTGTTTGTACATACGCGCTATTATCGTTATTTGCTTAATAGTTAAGTGCCAGTCAGTGGACGTATGTTACGCAGATTTATCATTATTAGTGGGATTTAATATGAATGAAGCCAACTCTTGCTACTGCTGGGTACAGGCATCTTCCCTATTACGCTAACCCCACCCACTCTCTTGTAAATGTTGTCCACTACCCATCAGCGTTTTTTTTTATTTCGCTATGCTGTTACTTATTACGCTATTCTATTTCTTATTTAAGGATATCTATGAATATCAATGGAGGACGAGAATATGAACATAAGTAATTTTCAAGCTGGAGACGTAGCCAAAAATGTTTCAACGCTTGAAGAACTATGCAAAAGACGCGATTTACTATTGCAAAGAATTTTTTTTTGCGTATCGGAATAATATGACGTGGCAAGAAAAGAAATTTGGGAATAAGTGTGCAGCGTATAATCGGCCATAGAAACCCTCTATCTCGGCGGAGATCTCCGGCTTCGACAATACGGTCCTCCCGTCGTGCGTTGTAAGCTTCGTCAGGTGGCTCCTGCCAAACTGCTGAGTGAATACTTTGGACCCTCGGTTTTGCTCTATTGCCTCTTCAATGAGGCGTGTGTTGGAGCTCCGAAGGTCGCACCGTACCATCTTCGCGATTCGCTTGTTCAGGTCTGGCCTCTCTGACGAAGTCGCTTGGGTGGTTTCCCGTCTTTTTGTCAGCAACCGGAGAGTCTCAGCCGAGAGTTTGGATTTCTTGCCTGTCCGCTGCGTTTTGCAGAACTTGATGCCCTCGTCCCTCAGAGTTACGACCAGATTGTGTAGGGTCTCGTCAGCGTCGTCGGTGGGCTCCAAGGCAACAAATCTATCCCCGGGAAGCTGCTGGAACTTCTCGGTGCCCGCCATGATTTGGATTGGGTTTGGTCGGAGCGTGGAGTTCATCAGACGGTTTCTCTCAAGCTTCAAGTTGATATTCAGAGAGCCTCGGAGAAGTCGGTGATCGGATCCGGTATTGAACCTGTTGATCACTGAGACATCTCTGAATATATGCTTGCTATCCGTCATGATGAAGTCGATCTCATTTTTGGTCACAGTGTCGGGGCTTTGCTATGTCCACTTCCTTTGAGGCTGTTTCTTGAAGAAAGAGTTCATCAAGAATAGTTCCTCTTTCTCAAGGAAGTTGACAAGCATTTGCCCCCTGTGGTTCCTGACTCCATAACCATGCGGGCCTAGTCGGGACTCGTTGCCACTCTGGGTTCCCACCTTGCCGTTAAAGTCCCCCATAACAACGTTAAAGTGAGCCTTCGTGGTGTTATGTAAGGCTTTGGATATGTCTTCGTACATATCCTCAACTTCATCATCCGAGTGAGCCGAGGTCGGTGCGTAAACCTGAATGACCTTCATGCTGTAACGCATGGATAGCTGAAGGATCAGGTACGCTACCCTGGTAGACACACTAGAGATTTCTTCAACGTTGTTAGAAAGGGCCTTATTGACGAGGAAACCTACGCCACCCTGGGATGTTTTATCACCCTCGCGAAAGTAGAGAAGATGGCCCGAGTCTAGGGTTACGGTGTCCTCCCCCTCTCTACGGACTTTACATAACCCCAGAACATGCCATTTAATGTTCTCTAACTCCACTTCCAACTGCGCTAGGTGATGGTCAAGCCTCAGAGTGCGTCCGTTGAACATTGCCAGGGTAGCCCGGTGATTCTTAGCACCCTCTACCCCGCCGTCACCATGGTCGCTGCCATGGCCGAGGCGGCCGGGAACTGGGGGCCGTTTTATCCTTCGTGCCATCATTGGGGGTAATGCCCATAATCCCCACGCTGGGCATGCGGGTTGGGGATCGCAGTTTGGTAGAGTTGTACTGCAGGGGGCGTTGCTGCCCACCCCCCGGTTTTTAAGTTTAACGAAAAGAAACTATGTCAAGTTAGTTAAAACAACATTAAAATGTTCATATCTAATAAAGAAGTCTGATAAAACAAAACAAATTTTCTTTCAAATCCGCGTAATTAAATTTTTCCAACTCTATCTGGCTACTTTTTTATACTGCAAAACCGCAAAAGTGATTTTTACAGGAATCCAGACAGTTTTGAACAATAATTCTATTAAATATATTTAAGAGAAGACAAAAATAGACCCCAAAAAAGTTTAGATCACAAGGTCTTGCTAAATGACCAAGTTATACAGTTTTTTGTTCCTCCTGAAAAATTTAAAAAAATCACTTTCGCGGTATTTACAAACTGCTCATTCGCGGTATTGCAGTATCAACGACGATATGTCTAATAAATGACAATAAGCAATTAACACAATAACACTGTTATTACCTTATTTATCCCTCACTCGCAGCTTATTTAACTAAATATTTTATTTTATCATGAAAATACCATTTGTTTAAGAGATCTATGCCCCAAAAAATACCTAAGATTTCAGTGGTCCTCAAATGAAAGCGATCCTACTGCTGCTAAATATGTTTGCAACTAGCAAAGATGTAGGACTTTTGTTTAAAGGCCGATTATGATCGATCATTTTGTGCTAATGCGCTACGCGAAGTGTAGGAAGAAGAATGGAGAGCTGACTACGAACCTCTTTTTTAATTAAAGGCAAAAAAGTAAGATAGCCACACCGACACCATATTTACTCACGATTGACGTTGTTGATGCGAGTGCAACTTCTCTAAGCTATTTTATTTTATTTTATATAGTGTTTGTCTTGTCTTGTTTGGTTGTCTGTCTGTTTTCCTTAAACAGTGCCTACCTAAACCTATGTGGGTATACGATGCAAGCAAAGCTGCGTGCATGAGCTATTTTTAGTGACATGTAAGTTTGAGAGATGCTGTGTCTTTGTTTACCTTTAGTCGTTCGCTTCAGTAAATAGACTTTACTAACATTTAAGAAATTTACCTACAAAAATGAGAAAATTTTAACCCGTCTTTCAATTTTAATGAACATTATATCTATAAATCTTAGTAAGTGAATATTTATTAAAAATTTAAATATTTATTTAAAACAAAAAACGGGGAACAGGCAATTAGTTACTTAGTTACAATTTTGCCCACCTGAACATATGGAACTTGGTGGCGCTGTACCCGACTTCCTGTGTGGAAAGCCGGGTTATGTGGGATTTTTACCCACTAAAACCCCCCCGTGGCCCTCTCTGTGCGTTTGGTTGGGGGCTCCGGGATCTCATCTCACTGAACACGCCGGAACCCTGCCCCGCGCACTGTGCACTGAAGCACCCGTCTCTCTAGATGCTTGAGCCTGGAGACGCCCTCCTTGAACGGCAGTGTGCGGCCACCACACATCGCCGCCGTCACGGGGTCGCTTGAACGGTGGTCCGAGCCCCCACTCTCGCCACCCGCGACCCCTTTCCTCCTTTTAGTTACAGTTACAGTTCAGTTATCTAAAGCTGGCACGTTCACAGTAAAGAAAGAAAGAAAGAAATATTTTATTAGTATTGTCACAGAAACACAATGAAGACAAAAGTACTCACACTTATGCAATTTCACTATACAGTGTGTTTAAAAATAAATGATTTTGATTCAAAATGCGACTCTAGTTTAAGTGTAGACTAGAGTTAGGTTTTAGTAAGATGGGTGCGTTGTAGATAAATAAATACAAATATACAATGTGTTACTTGTTATAATATATTTTTAGCAAATACGAGCGAAAAGTATTAAAAGTAAGGTGGAATCAATGGTCACAAAATAGTTATAATTTTCAATAAATTTTCACTTCAACAAAAATAATTTCACCTAAGAAAATCTTTACCAAAACAGAAAATAATTATCCCAGAAATCCTCAACAATTTAAATATAATTTAATTATGTAACAAAGGGTCACGGACGCTCAATGGTCAGTTACTGGATGAATGAGCCGTTTTCAGATGAACTAAAAAAAAAACTAATGGCTATCAAAGGAATGCAATTTTGGACCTCAGCCCAATAGCCATTCGATGATGTATCAAACATGGCTATTGGACTGAGGCCCAAAATTGCATTCCTTTGACTGCCATTCGGTTTTTTTTAGTTCTTCTGAAAACGGCTCATTTGGAACTACTTTTCTTAGCTGTCAGAAAAATCCCTCATTGAAACGCACATACGGTTGAATAACAAAAGATCAAGCTGTATTTATAAACAGTAGCAAAATTAAAACTATAACTGTCCCCTTCAGACTCGTAAGCTAGACCGCGCGCAAGAGAGACGGGCAGACTTTTCATGATGCGCATGCAGTACACGTCACGCCGCGCGCTTGTGAGAGACGAGGGATTCACGACAATTACCGAGGTTGGCCGAAGTGTTAACTGATTTTAATCGTATTGTACCATGGATGTAATAATCAAAGAGGATTGAGTACTTCTGACAAAAAAATGTCCTGACAAGGAGGCTCGAACTAGTGAATGTCATCTCTTTCTAAGTAGGGTGACCTTGATGTCAATGAAAACCGGACGAAACATAAGGGAAGCCAGCCGGAAGGAACGAGAGAAGTTCTCTCTTTAGGAGTAACTTGGGCATTTACTTCCATAATGGGCGACACAGTACCTAGTGGTAGGTATATTCATTGACTGAAGAACTTTAATTATACTTATATTTGCATTTAACGAAGTTTTAACATTATAAAATGAAAGCCAAAATCAAGTCATAAAATTAGCTTTAATCCAAAAATAAACACAAAGAAATAACTCACTTAAATGTATAGAATTTACAACTTGCTTATTGAGTGTTAATGTACAGTACATTACATACTGCCCTCAAATAAGATTTGTAGTGGAAAAGAAGAGTAGAGAGAAGAGTAAAGATAAAACTCAACTTCGACCATGTTAAAATACGTTTTTAAAACCTTGAGTGGTATTGCTACAAAAATTACTTAGCATACATTCATGGCTCGATTCGAGTCTGGGCCTTTAATTTGAGAATAAGTAAAGTTCACTATCTTGCATGGATACATGGATACATGCAAGATAGTGAACTTTACTTATATTCACAGTTATTAATAGTGAACTTTTCTTACATTTCTTATCATCAGTTACAGTAGGCTACTTTTTATCGCGGAAATCGCACTCATTCTGCGGAATTAACTCAATCATATTTTGATCTACATAAGCTTACAAATTATTTTCAGTGAACCAATTTAGAACTTTATATCATTATGGTACTCTTGGTCTCGATAAGGGTTAAAATAAAAATTAAAAATGTTGTTGCAGACAAATTTTAGTGTACAAATGTAAATTCAGATAATAAAATCTAACTTTCCAATACATTTAAAATTTGCATAAAAGCTAATATACATTACAAAATAGAATAGAATTATTAAGTATAAAATTAAATATTCTATTATACCTCCTGTCAATTTTTCTATTCAAACATAATATTCAAAGCTTCTTCTTTTGGGGAATGCATTCAGTCAGTTTGGGCACCTGCATCGAGCTGTGGTTGCTTCGTTGGTAGTTCTTCCAGTTCAACATTTTTTCCGTCGCTTTGTACCATTACTTTTTTCGCCACAGGCTGTAAATATTTATTTATTACTTACTTTCTAATAAACTTCTTAGCAAACAAAACACAAAGGTAACAGAAAAGTCCTGTGCAACGTACCTAAAGGGGTTGGTAAGCACGTCAATAAAAAGTAAACTAAGTGATACTTTCTGAGTTATTCCCGTTTGAAAATATAAAATATAAAAAAGAAACAATTTAATTCATTCAATTGTCCATTATCATCATTTTAAAGTATTTTGCGTTACAACTAGTAATAAATTGGGGACATTTTGTCAAAGAGTATTTGTTGTTTGTGATTATTATTTTGTCTATCGATTGGCATAATGTACACCAAACGGCAACTTTTCATGTACAAACGTACAAACTTTAGGTATGCTACAGAGGTTTGAAGCCTTTTCACCACTACAAATGGTACAGGATCTTCCTTCAACCTAGGTAAGACCGTAGGTTTAAAATCTTATTTTCTAAAATACCGGCTTTTGCAGGCTTCACAAAATGCAGGATTTTGTGATGTCGAACCAGAGCCTCCTATAGCATCCATCCATTTTAAACGTAAGCTTTCGTTTTTAGTAAAACTGAAAAGAGACCATTGGGTAATAAAACACATGGCCTACATTTTACAACATCATGGTCATAGTATTCCACATAAATGAGTAAGAGTAAGACACACTCCTTCAGTTTGTGGCTCTCGCTCTGGACACTTTACTCTAGTTGCTTACTTATACGATTTTATGTTTTATTTGAGAAGACAAAGAGTTTAGTTTTCTATGGAAGGTTTTTCGTAGTGCTCTATCCTCTTTGATTATAACATCCTTGTATTGTACCTAAGTTTGACAGTCAGAGTGTGGCCATATGAAGAATTCGAAATAAATCGCGTCCCAGGACTCGCTTGTCAGACTCTACTCAGAACTTATTCTGTGCAATCATTTGAGGTCTGCTAATGTTAACCCAAATTGAAACAATGAAGTTTCATTTCATTTATTGTCGGTCCAACGGTTTATTTAACTTTTGACAGCTCAATTTAGTGATGTTCTATGAAGTTACTGTTCGATTTTTATGACATAATTGATTCAGTTATGTTAAAGTTGGAGCGAGATGAACATAAAAATTATACAACGGGTTGTCACATTTATTTTTAACTTATTTTATTTATTAAACTGATTTCTTATAGTGTAGATCTTTGTATTAAAGTTTATATTTTTATCGTCTTCGATACATTAATCTACTCGTTAAAATATCGTGGCTAAATACGTCGCGTCACTATTGTGAAAAAATAAAGGTGTCCATGATGTGGTAAATTTTTCGCCTGTGGTTTCCTGTGAAATAAATAAGAAACTTCATGGATGTGCATCTGTCAAAAGTTAAATAAATGATTGGACCGATTATAATTTAATTTCATTTCCGGAACTGCAAACAAAAAGAGATTCTGTGGTCTTTTTAGCGCTATTTGACACATGACAGCTGTTGTCAGTCTGCCATCTTGGATTCTTTCGACTTTCAATCGGGTTTGCTTGCGGCTCTTTTGGTAAAATTTTGGTAAACAAGTGCAGTTTTATTTGAGCCTTTACTCATAAAAACCATTACTAATGAAAAGAAAATGAATGCAACCAGTCTCTATGTCTCTACATGTCGGCTAATAATTCTCGCAGACGCAGCAGATAAATCTTCGTGGAGTGATTTGTTTCGGTTGGTTCCTTATTTACGACAATCATTATCCTGTACAGTTTGTGGTAATTTACTGAAAGAGCCCTACACGCCTACGAACTCAGGATGTCAGCATCACGTTTGCAAACAGTGCAAAGGCGGCAGGAAAAAGTTGAAGCCCTCTTGCAGTTGGTGTCGGGATTACGAACACTATGCCGAGAATTTGCAGTTGCGCATTCTTCTACAGTGCTACAAGAAGCTGTGCGAATATCTGATGGGTACTGACGTATACACATTGCTGTTGGAAGAAGATGGGAATTCTGCTGCAATGAATGGGGGAAGTGGATCTAGGACAGGGCTTACAGACTTGATACAGGAGGGCGCGGGTTTCGAGGATGACTACAAGAGTACAGTTGGTCTGTCCAAGTCAGCCTACAGCATACTGCCATGTGTGTACACCAACTCTACCTCTACACAGACACAAGCGGCCTCCTCATCAAGCAGCACTGACACTAAGTCTTCCAGCAAAGATTCTCCAAATACTAGATCGACCTCTAATGGATCCCCACTTTACTCTGTCATGTATGCTGGCTCCGGAAACAAAATAACCATTAAAAGGAAAGCTGTTGATGAAACAGAGTCCACTTCTAATAATGAACCAGCACCAAGAGAAAGTAAAGTAAGTTATTTGATATTAGGTATAATTGTTAACCTTCAAGCGGGCGTGCGGTCATTTGTAACGGGAGCGTAGCCGAAAAGACCTATGTGATGAATAAGAGAAATAAAGCACTAATTATTCAATATTTATTTATTTATTTGTACTCAGATATATTATCATTATCTTTAAAGTCGGATTTGTCAAAAAAAGTAATTAAAATTATGAAAAAGAAACAATTATTAAATTAATTAACATAACTCAAATATGTGATCCAATTTTAAGTGTATTTGTGTTCTTAATTTTTGTACTGATTCAAATCTTTGAATCAAAACAAAACAAAACCCTTTTACATACCTCAGACTAGTTTATATACCTAGTCTAATTATAAAAATTATAAAATAAGAATAAAAATTAATTCATTTTGGTTTAGTTTTCATCAGAATCAGTTTTTTCGTCCATGTAACATTGACTTTGCAAATATTTTTCATACTTTGCGTTTTTTTGCCTATTTTACAAGTTCCTCTGCATGTGCCAGAAATACCTGCTTCCGTATCAGCAGCACTATCCTCCATATTATATATTCTTTTTAGTTAGAAAAATCCAAGCTTAATTCGATAAATCAATATTATTCAATGATGATGACTCAAAAACTACTACAAGCGTAAACTACTACAAGCGTGAACGAGGGTATGTCGCGTTGAGTGTCGCGCGTGACCTTTTCGACGACAGGCGCGGGTAGTCTTTTCGACGACTGCACCGGGACTAAAACAATTGCGATCTGTGGAGTGGGGGGAGCGCCCCGAGCGACGGTTTATTCTTTATTTTACTCCCAATGACATAGCGACAGGCTACTAGAAATGAGAATTAAATGAGATGGGTAATAATAATAATAGGAACGAAAATTTACTAAGCGCGGTCGATTCGACTAAGCGCGCCCGCTTGAAGGTTAAATAAAAGGTTTTGATTTTTCCTTACTTTTTCCTTAATTGTAGTACACCAAACATAATTTGTTACACCTTGTTATGTGCAACATTAAACCAGTAACAATTACAACATGTCATTGTACACCATTATTGTGTAATTACTCGGCCTAATAAACTCGGCAAAAACTTGGGTCCAGTTCTAGAGCCTGGTGCTTCTGCCTACCCCTTCGGGGATAACGGGCGTGAGTTTATTTATTGTGTAATTAAAATTATAAAGATGAACAGCGCCAATTGTTATCTAATTATGTAAAAATAAAATGCTGGTAGGGCATAATTAATGGACTGATAGTAATTTCATTATCATATAACTATAAATAATGCTTACAGGGAATTAAATATGGAAGGAGAAAGTGAGAAAAATTGCTATTCTATAACTACATTTTCATAAAAATTCTCACTAAGGCTGCATCCCTAGTTGGCAAACAGTTTGCTGCAGACTGAGTTAGCGGCGTATCGGCTTAGTATGTCCTTCCATGTACTTTAAATGGAGTGTTCACAGTTTGCTAGTTTTGCGCCCCCTTCCCCCTTCCCCTGAGATACGATAGGCAACGGACGTGTTATCTGCTTAATTTTGTATTAATATTAAACTAAATTCATTGAGCAAATTCGGTGACATACCAGGAGCCCAAAGTAATAGAAGAGCTATCTTTTCAATCGTGGATCGCAAGAAGGAGATGGAGAATTTACCTGAGGCGAGATATTACCGCGCGTGAGTGAGATAACACTTTTTTGTACGAATTACTTTTGAGACACCAGTTTACGCTCACCAATCAACGCACGCGCAGATTATTCTTTGTTCCTCGCAGAGCAGTAAGCGAAATCGCCCTTATTAACTTATATCGCCGGGTGTGATATTGCCGTTCAAATAGGCCTACGTTGCGTATCGCTGCATAGACATGAGCCTACAAAGATCGCCGCCACCACAGAGCCCTATTGGAAATCCACCTATCCATACAGTTTCTGAACCCACAAAGCGTCAAAAAAGGCTCCGGCCAGCAAGCAATGATTTTAGTGACGATTTACTATCATTTAAACAGGAGTTACTGTCTGAAATGAAGGAATTGTTAACAACTCATACATCGAGACTGGACCAGTTAGAACATCAAATAAAGTCCATTCACGAACAAAATACTCACATTCATTCCACAAATAAGGATATCGAGAAGGCCATGAATGCTTTAAGTGAGGATATAAAAGCCATCGAGTCCAAGCTGGAGCTTTTGAGCCAGGATAGAAAGCAGCTCGATCATCAATTGGCCAACTTGGAAAGTAGGATGGATAGTATCGAGATCAATAACTTAAAAACCTGCGTGGAGCTCAGAAATGTACCTAAAGTACCGAAGGAAAAAAAAAAGTGACTTATACAATTATGTACATAAGTTATGTGAGACACTGAAAATCTCCATTGCACAGTACGAGGTTCGGGACGTCTATAGGATGCCTTCTAAAAAGGAAAAAACTTTTTCTTCGATCTCGGTTGAGTTATCAAATACTATGAAAAAACATCAACTCATTGAGGCGGTAAAAACTTACAATAAGAAGTACTCATCTGATGGTCTATCCTCAAAACATCTTGGAATTTCCTCCTCCAAACAACCAATCTACATCTCGGAACTTCTCACAGGAAAAATGAAGCGTCTACTGTTCCTTGCTCGGGATTTTGCAAGGACGCATAACTATGCGTTCGCATGGCCATCTAATGGCCGTATCTATCTGCGAAAACAAGAAGGACAACCCCACCTTATGCTAAGGAACGAAGCCCACTTAAATATGCTGAAAGATGATTTACCTCATGAACGCACTAACATATGACTATTTTTAATAATCAAAAGGTCAACTTCACTATTTAGCTCGTCTCTTGCACTAATTCCTCTCTGTCAGCATGCTTGTTTACTTTATCATACAATAAATGTAATGATTTTTGACACAATCTTTACACATAAACAAAAACAAACAAACTCCAGTACAATCACATACACATATATATACATATTAAACCTCGATATACACAAAATTACTACGAAACTACCTCCATACATATTACAAAAAAATCACTCAAAATTATTAATACGTTTAATTGATTTTTATGTCCTTTCTATCTTTTACTTACCATTAAATACACGCTTATATAATGAGTAACGATCTATCTTACGTAATAGACAATTTAGATGGGTATGAGATATCCCAATCCTATACGTGTAGTCCTGAAGACTGCTCTCGTTACGTAACACACACTAGTACAAAACGATTACAACTCGTTAGTCAGAATATAAGGAGTATAAATCAAAACATAGCGGGATTTCAAACGCTATTAGTCAGATCACAACTTGAACCCGATGTCATTGTTCTATCAGAATGTTGGCTTAACTGTGCAACGAACTCCAGTCTTCCACATCTTAATAATTACACTTATTTTAAAACTCAGAACAACACCAACCAGAGCGACGGCGTTGCGGTCTATATAAAGAACGACATAAGGGCCAATAACTATGAACCTGTTTTTGTGGACGCAAACTGTCTAGTGTCACTTTTAGGAGATAGTACTGCCTTGCTGTCGATCTACAGATCACCCTCATTTAAGAAAATTGATAATTTTCTAAAATCCCTAGATAATGTTTTAACTAATCTAGCCAACATAAAAAATATTATTATTTCCGGCGATCTGAACATTGACATAAGTGAATTTACCTCTGATACAAATTCCGCGCCTTATCTGACTTTACTAGCTTCCCACGGACTTCTTCCTGCGCACAATATACCCACTAGAATAAATACCTGTTTAGACCACATTATGCTAAAGACTCGACTCCACTCCAACACTATCATCATTAAAAATAGTCTTACTGATCACGATACGGTCTATATATCAATCGATCTCGTACAGAGCAACTTTTTTACGAAACAAACTTTTACCAAGCTTAACTATCAAGGAATTAGTAAGGATTTACATGAAACTGATTTTAATGTAGTGATGAACTGTACTGATCCAAATATGGCAACAGACATATTTGTAAAAGAAATATCCGACATCATCAAAAGTAACTCTCTTACTGTGGTTCTATCTAGGCGCAAGACACCTATAAAACCGTGGATGACACAAGGTTTGTTGCGTTGTATAAGGAATAGGGATAATTTGCAAAAAAAAGCCAAAGTCGATCCTAATAACACAATTGTAAAAATTATGTACAAACGCTACAGAAATTTTTGTAATAACCTAATTAAAAAAGTAAAAAGACAATACGAAAAATTAGAGTTAGAAAAGGCGAGTAAAACTAGTATAAAACAAACATGGAAAGTAATAAATGATATTATCAACTTTAAACCAAAAAAAGTCGCCACACAGGACCTTTTATCTTTAAACACAGACACCCTCAATTCCGTAAACACAGTTAACAAATACTTTTCAACTATAGGTGAAAACCTAGCGAATGAAATAATAAACCAGTACCAACATGGCCAAACCACGACTTTTCCATCCGGACAAACTGACACACAAAATCTAAATTCCCTTATTCTACTTGAAACACATATTTCGGAAGTAATCACACTAATAAACTCTCTTAAAAATTCATGTTCCTCCAGTAGTGATCATATCTCATCAAAAATTGTTAAGCAAAATATAAAAATTTTGGCTGGACCATTAACACATTTATGTAATCTTTCTATCACTACGGGAATTTTTCCAAAAGCTTTTAAGCAATCTACTATTACCCCTATTCATAAATCAGGAGACAAAACATCTGTTAATAATTATAGACCAATTTCTATACTGTCAACCTTCTCTAAAATCCTAGAAAAAATTATTAATGTACAAGTTATAAAATTCTTAGAGAAAAGCAATATACTCTCACAGAACCAATTCGGTTTTCGTTGTGATAAATCAACTGCTGATGCAGTCACTAAATTGACTGACCTCGTTGTAAAAGGCTTGGATAAAGGGGAAAAGTGCTTAGCTATATTCTTAGATCTGCGCAAGGCGTTTGATACAATTTCTATTCCTCTACTTTTGAACAAACTCGAGACGATTGGTATAAGGGGCATCCCGCTGCAATTGCTTCGGGATTATCTAAGTGACAGGGAGCAATGTGTTAGAATAGGGAATCACGTTAGTGACGCATTGCCAGTAGGATACGGCATCCCACAGGGAAGCACGCTTGGTCCGAGTCTCTTCTTGGTGTATTTAAATAGTCTGTGTAATATTAACATCCATGGTGGTAACATAATATCATTTGCGGATGACACGGCTCTTTTGTTTCGGGGAGAGACCTGGTCTGGGACTTTCAAACAAGCTCAAACCGGTCTTAACATGGTTAAACATTGGTTAGATATAAATTTGTTGAGTCTAAACATAGAAAAAACAAAATACATGACATTTTCTATCGTCCCGCAAACACAACCTAAGCATTCAACCTTGTCTATCACAGCTCACTCTGTCTCATGCAATAACTCCCCTTCTTTAACCTGCTCCTGCCAAAAAATCCAATCAGTAAATTCAATAAAATATTTAGGTGTCATCATTGATAAGCACTTAACTTTTAATGAACACATCAAGGCGGTGACTGGTCGCGTGCGTAAACTTATATATATATTTAAAAATCTACGTCATGTGGGTGACCCTAAAATAATTAAAATGATTTATTACGCCTTGTGTGAATCGGTTATTAACTATTGCGTAACGATATGGGGAGGAGCACCTAAAACCCACCTGATAGGTCTCGAAAGAGCTCAGCGAGCTATCCTTAAAGTTAGCTATTTTCTACCTATTCTAACTCCTACCACTAGAGTATACGAAATTACCGAGGTTTTAACGGTGCGGCAGCTCTTCGTCTTGAACACAGTTACTCGTCAACATAAAAATACAAACGTCAAAATTACCACAACCAGAAGACGAACTGATATAGTGTTTAGGGGTGAACGCTGTCGTACTGTCTTTGCTAATCGATTCCAGGCTTTCTTGGGGGTCTACTTGTATAATAAGCTCAATAAATTGCTAAATCTTCAGTGTTTGAATAATTATGAGTGTAAAAAATATACAAAGAGCTACCTACTGAAACTTACATATGACCAAACGGAGGAATTGCTGAAAGTTGATAAATAAACATATTTATTATGGATACCTACCTACTGTTAAATAGGGAGGATAATTATCATATATATGTACAGAAATATATATTATGTGTTAATGAGTATGTGTCTGTATGTAAATGTTTATGTTGTATATTTATAAAGCTCGCATATAAATGTATAGATATATAAAAACGATAATCTATATTTATTTCTCACGCAAGCACACACACACGCACACACACACACACACACACACACACACACACACACACACACACACACATACACACACACACACGCACACGCACGCACGCATGTTAAATTAAGTTTGGTTTATTGCACGTAATTTGAATTTGTTATTGCTTCGGCTAATTGTCGATATTTTCATGCAGTAAATGTCACTGAATATAAAACTAATTATGCACTGAATATGTTATCTGTTAAACAAAGCTATTCGAAATCTATCGATTGTTATAATGACTATTTTTTTTTTTTAAACATCTACATAGGGCACTGACGCCTGTATCACAGATTTTTATCTACCACAGGCTTCAGAGTCTAATCAATTATTTAAATTCACTATTGTCAAATGTTTAATTACTTAATTACTGAAAACTGATGTCAAATTGATACTGTACTATTATATTATGATGTAATGTAATTGTGAATTAATCTTATTATCAATAAACCAATTTCAATTTCAATTTCAATTTCAATCTACGCAATTTGCGGCGTTACGCGCGCTGACTATCTCAGTGGGCGGCTGACTCACAGAAAAGCCTGTTCCACTCGGCGGCGAAATAATTTTGTTCGTTCGGTACGCCGCTAAGTCGAATTTCAGTTGGCTACAAATTTGCCGCTCACTCAGTCGGCAGCGAACAGTTTGCCTACTGGGTACGCATCCTATCAAATTTGTGAAAAAAAATACTAAGGGGACCATTTTCTCTCAGTTAGTTACAAATAAATAAATTATATTAAAGCAATTGAATTCGAAACCTGTAATTTCTGTTTCTACTAATGCTTTTTAAAATATTTTCCAGGGCTTCAAGAAACCATCGAACCGATCTCGGAACTCTGCCAGCAAGCGCAAAGGCTGTCGCTGTGGAAATGCCACTGCCACCCCTGGAAAACTGACATGTTGCGGGCAGCGGTGTCCATGCTACGTGGAGTGTAAACCATGTACTGAGTGCAAGTGCAAGGGCTGTAGAAATCCCCATCGACCAGATGGCATGAAGGTAAATTTTAGATTTATTAATGGAATTTGATATGCTTTTGTGGTCAATCCAAGGGGCATTTCACTAAGTCCATCAAAATCTCGAAATGCAGTCAATTATGAAAGATATATAAACAACACTGATGATAATCACTTCCACACGAAACAGCCTTGTCGTGACAAATTGCTTGTCTACATAAATAGGAACCTAATAAATAACCGAAGCATTTTTAAGTTCTTATCTTTGACATATTTTGCATCTAATATCCTCGTAAGGCCCGACCTTGAAAAGAAAAATTGATTTTGTGATCACTTGAAGACATTGGGCCTCACGAGGATATATAAAAAGCTTGTGTCACCGTGTTTGTGGTGGAACTCCTCCGAAACGGTTTCACCAATTTGTAAAAATTTTTTGTGTGTATTTGGTAGGTCTGAGAAAAGGTTGTAGCCTAATTAATTTTGCAAAACAGTATTTGCCAGGTCACCAAGTATTACTATAAAATAGCAATCAAGTAAAGCGGATTAAATTTTATCATTGTTTAACATGTAATTTGTTATCTATTCCAAAACCTTATTATTTTCCCATTTTTTACACTGGTTGTACTAGGAGGACCCTAGGTTATTTATCTAAATTGTTTTATTCTTTTCTTTCAATTTCAGGTTCTGCCACCAATACCTCATCTGGAGACCCTCCAGCTCACCCTAAACCAAAACCCGGACAGTTCACCGTCTTGTTCAGGCTCCATGGACAGTCTAGATACAGACACACTGACGATGGAGGCTATGGAGGAAACTCTCAACTTTAGTGCGGATCTCAAATCTTCTAATATTAAGGGTTAGTTCTATGACACTAAAATTTTCATTATTACTTAATTGCCATTGGTCATCAAAAATATTTTTTGCCTTTGCTAGATTGGTTGCCTGGTATCACATTCAGTCGAAGTACAAGATTGAAAAGATAGAGATTTAAGCTGTCGGTGGCGGTGCTCTGACTTTTATGGGCTAGTGTGACCGGAGGGGCCTTAGGAAAATGAATAATTTAAGTTTTATGAAGTTCTATAGCTTTTTCTGTTTTGGGAGTGACATTGTTTTGTAGATGATACTTAAAACCATATGAGTTAAATGCACAGACATCTGAAGTAAAGGAGACCGGACCTATCGCCGAATTTGTATGAGAACCGGGTGTCGCAAGCCTGAGTTACTCACACAACGCTACGAGATGTGCGCTTCATGGTACGCACCCACACAACCACACTCTAGCTGGGACAGATTTTAGTCGATAAGTTGTCGATAATTAGGTGCATCTAGTAGCTAATTTCTGTGTGTCTGAAGTCACGAGAAATTTAATTGTTTGTGCAAACATAAAATATGTGCGTGGCGCCTATGTTAGAACTGAGAAATATGTGGCAAAAGGTTGAAAATAAATAACACGTCTAGGCATTTCTCCAGAAGAGGCAAAAATGGCTGACTTCGGTGGTCGTTTTTTTTTCGTCTTTCAGGAATTTTATTGATTGTTTTGGATAAAGGGCTAAAAACTGTAAAACATGATATATTTTGGGTAGTCAGATTCTCGGCTATAAAACGAAATATTTAAATCACCGAAATCAGACTACACCGAAATCACCGAAAAACTGGACGAAAATAATCAATCAACTTGTTTATTGTACTTCTCATACATTATTAAGCTCTTATACCGAATATCACATTTTTTCAATCAGCGTTTTCTCATCTGTCAGCTCGTCATGCAAGCGCCAAAAATCTAACACGAATTGCGTGAGTGATTTCTGGCTAACTATTTTAGAACGAAAAATAATAATCCTTCCAAAAAAAATTGGCAAAATTTTATCAAAACACGCAATAAAGTCAAATAATTAAGTATGTTAAATTATACATTTTTGTCTCAGTATAGCCTTATCTTTATAAAGTGACTACACCAGAAACAAAAAGCAATTTAGTTTAGTCATACGGAGGTTAGTGTACTTTCTGTTTGTATTGTACTTATGCTGTTAGGTTGATATCATACCTATGTAACTTTTCTGAAATTGGTTGTTGGTAAAAACTAGCAGTCAAATCTTGAGCTTGAATAACAATTTACATCTCAGTGATCTTGTAACTAAAATTTCATGATTTTCTTCAGAGAACTTGGCAGCACCCATGAAGATCTCAATTCTTTTGTCGGCGAAATCGATAACGACGTATGTTCTTAATACCTATTGAACTTGGCTCTCATATCATTCACATTTATGTTTTTGATGGGATACATCATACACAATGAATCTGGATACGGCGGCGGCGCCGGCGGCGGAAGTACATATTTAATTATCGATATTGACTTCCTACATAATTATCTCCTCACTAGTTCCGTCACAAATTGTTTCTGTCTTTCTCACGCTCATCCGTTTAGAATGAGAAAGAAACAAAGAAGTGTCTCCATGGTTACGATATCTATCCGTTGTTGTATCATTACGACAAAAATATTATTTTATTAGAAATAAGTGGTGTTTTAGGCATTTACCTGTGAAATGAAGTTCCATTCGGTCTGGATGTTGTTTTTGTCACTGTGTCTTTTGCAAAAAACGATCGCACAGGCCGGCATTTCTAACAAAACGAAATTGTTTCTGACACGTCTGACGCGCTCCCTCAGATGTGCCAAATGAGGTTAGTGTTTGCACCCTGTGCAAGCTTATTTCTCAAGCCTTGGAACGGTATGTCCAATCTTTTTACTATTCAGATATCTATGGTTAAATGTAATTCTTCAAAGTAGGACAATATACATATTTTCCTATACAAACAATAGACAACAACAAAGACAACAACAACAACAAGACAACAACAACAACAACAAACAACAACAAGACAACAAAGGACAACAATATATAAATAAAATAAATAACTACAAAAAAAAATGAACTCATTGTTAAAGCTGCAACATTGAAAGAGCATGAAAAATGTAAATATAAACAATTTTGAAAAATAGAAATCTGATAAAAATGTCTTCTAAGGAAAGTTATTCGTTGCCAAACAAAAACTCTGATTGGGGTGTCACAAGAACTGTTGAAAAAAACTGTGTATAGTCAACCACATTATTTTTAAATGCATGCATTTAATAAAGGTTGATTAGCTGTCGTGAACAGGACGACGGTCAGTGGGCAGACCTGCGGCCATATGGTTGGACGATGTTGTGGTTGGATGATGTCGTTGAGTCTGCGGAAGGTCCATGGATGCGAATGGCGAGAGACCGTGTGAAATGGCATTTGAGGGAAACGGCCTATACCCAGCATTGGGCAACGGTGGTCTGTCCATCCATGATGATGATGAGCTCTCCATTGTACCTAACATAATAAAACCGTTACAATAGTTGTGCGTGAGTACACGGAACGACGCCGATCCCAAGTTTAACAAATGATTATTTTGCAATAAAGAATTTTCAATTAATCAATTGATTGTTCTAGAAAAAAATTTATATTAGGTATATTGAAATGTAGTTGGCGATGAAGCGAAAGTGATCTGTCAAGATTGTGGAAAGGGTCTCTGCCTACTCCTCTGCGATACAGGCGTTAGTTTATATAACATAATTGTAGTCAAAAACGAACGTGGTTTTATAACGAAGTATCTCTACTCTGTTCCAGTATATTCAAGCGACGACGTGTCACCATCTCTTCCCGCCACTATAATGATGGACGAAGACCTGCCAGACTCTGCCGACGACGATCTCAGCTCACCTCGCGATTACGGGCTGCACTCGCCGCTGGAAGATCAGGATCAGGATCAGGATCAGGAGCAGTCACCACTATCCCCCTACGCCACTGAAGTCACCAGCGATGTCGAGGTGGATGTATGACAAACACCATCCCCGTCAGGCTCTTAGGATCAGTCGGCCAACTCGTTTACAACGGTGTTGCAGCTCTCTGTACGACTCGCTATTGTCATTGTGGCATCGCTAATCTTTCTTTAGAGAAGACGACGACGGGTGATTTTATAGGGGTATGTAATTTTTTGTCTGTTTTTTGAAGGCGGGTGTTCAGACATCTTAGAAAAAGCTTGCGCTCAACAGAGCTTCAACACAAGTGCTCAAATCTACTTCAATTCAACAATGGGAGCTACCATTGTGACCGTGAGCTGCCTGATGCATGGGACGACTTCCTTCCTTTGTGATTTCAACATTAGTTCCCTAAGAATAGTGGTTTGTGGCGGAACCAACAGATCTGTCTAATATACTGTAAAATTTTGTATTGTAGGCTTTATGATGTAAATAGATGTCCTCAGTTAACGGTTTCGTCGGTTTTTGTTGAATCGGTTACTTCTGTAAATGGAACATTGGACAAATATGTCTGAATATTTGACTGAAACTTTCGTAAAGGCGAAATCAGACGATTCACTCGAACTGCACGCTAGTGATTAATTTCATTTTCATTCGTTTTGTCTTTTATTCCTCGATGACACGACGTTGTCAAAATGAACGTTCGTATTTGAAGCACGATCGAAAAAAGAAAAATAAAATATAATAAATAAACTCACGCCCGTTATCACTAATTATCACCAATCACTAGAACTGGGCCCACGTTTTTGCCGAGTTTATTAGGTCCCAACGTGACAAGTGGTAAGCCTGTCGCCGAAGGAAGTCAAAGAAAGAAAAACATGTAAAAAGCCGTTTTGTCTCTCGCTCACAAGTATTGTTGTCCATCTCCTATGTTACGTGTGCCAAATCCGAATGATTCCAATCATCTCACTGTCAAATGCCATATTAATTGCTATGGCAAATGTCAGGATTCCGACAGAATTTGGTGCGTATAATTAGGCCGCAGATCGTGTGATCGAGGCAAATAGTTGCTTATACTCAATTTCCTCAATTGATCATAAATCAATATTATACTGACCTAATCTGAATTTCGTCCATCGCGTTTTGTTTTTAGACGTATCGTATCTCTTATTTAATTTCGGATAAAATGGAAGAAACCGAACGATCCGATCTGTTTTTAATTTATTCATTCGGTTTTCGATGTCTATGTGTACATCGAGTCTTTAGGCGATTGATTCATCGAGTCTTTAGGCGATTGATTCAGAGTGACGGGAATTAAAGAATCACATCACAGAGTGATGTGGAATTAAAGAAAGAAATTAACGATAAAGTGAACTGCCTGATTTCGCCTTAAGCAAGAGGCATTATGAATTGTGTTCCAGATATCTTTTTATTTTGACAATTCATTATAATGTCAATTTTAGTAGGTACTTATGCGAATCTTTCTTTTTACTGTTAAGTAAGGGTTAAGTTATTTATGCAAAATTAAGTTTAAGTTTAGCTATTTTCTACAAGTTGTTTTCTTTATTTCTTTACTAATTAATCGAATGAACTATTGGGTGTTTATATCGTAAAGGAGCAATATTATTAACGTTTGTATGTAAAGTAGGTCCCCCATTAAAATAGTTATTTTCCTGTTACCACGCGTTAGTTTTATCGGGGTTATTATTGGTAAGAATTTTCAACGAATTTCCTCAATAATTCTATATGAAATAGACAATACTTTCAGTCATTCTTTTTGCTTAGTCTAAGAGTAAGGCACTCCAGTACAAATTAAATATTGTAATGAAATAATAGCTACATGTGTAAAATCAAATTTGTAATTATTTCAATATTGTTGCTTTACTTACATAGACGGTGTAGACATTTTACTATGCTAATGAAATAAAATCGAAATATTTTTGTTAACTTCAAGCCTTTAATTTTATCACAAGGTTATCACAAACATGACGACGTAAAAATGTTTGAAGTATAAAATAACAATAATAAATTAATTATCACCTTCATTTATTTTGATATCGTCGATGTTACAAATCACATTGTCCCAGACTCTGTCGAACTCGCCCTTCAAGGCGTTGACAACAACCAGATCGGACGTGAGCAGCGTGTTGTCGCGATTGCAGTTCACCCGATCGAGCTCGTAGTCTAGCGAGCCGATGAGCGCCACCGCCTCGCCCACGCCCTCCGCCGCATCCACAAGGATGAACTCGTGCTCCAATTTTTCCGCATTGTCAATCAACTTCACTTCGATACCTTCCTTGTTCAGAGCCAGCACTGCATCTTGCTGCTCCGACTTGTGAATCACTACCCTTATCCTCACGTGGCGCCTCTTCTGCACGTCCACCAGGCAATTGGTAATTGTGTCGCTCATGAGGCTCGGCATGCACACGTCGATCGACTGATCTGCGTGGACTAACAAGTAGTAGATGCATAACAAGTTCTCAAGCCCCGTTCTCAGTTTTTTTTCGCCGTCGTGTGCGCCATAGAAAAGTATCTCATTTATGGTGTCGCATGGGTTTTCAATTCTTTTGAACAGGTCGTTTCTCTTCAGGATGCTGTAGGCCACCCCACATAGGACAGCTGATCCGCCAGCGAATAGCGCAGTCTTCCAGATTGGGAAACTCATGTTGTCGTGTGGCGTTTCTACTTATAATTTATGCGTTTAGGGACGCGAACAAAGAGCACCGTTAACGGACTTTTGGCAGTGAGACCAGTTGAAAAATACCCTCAATGATCATTCGAACTACCCACTCGTCGTCAGCTATTCAATGGCTATGTGTGATGTGACGTCATAGTGTTTAGAACGCCATGGCTGATAAAATAAAAATAAATATGTCAATTAAGTCTGTCAAAACTCACGTCAGGCTTTTAACAAGGGAGACATCCCCACAATAAACCTGACATTGGCAGAATCCTTAGGGGTGCCATTCGAAAGAATTGAATTGAATTGAATTTTGACGTATGTTTTTACATAAATATTTTTGTATACAGCATAGAAGCCGACGTTCGAGTCAGTCGCGCTTCCGCCTGGGATTTTTGTTTTGTGCCTTTTAGAATACTTGGTAGTGCGAGTGCGATGTCGCAGTCGCGTACTCGGAAATCGTCGTCGGCGGCGAACGGCAAGGTGCCTCGGTCGGACGCGGCGAGGGAGGCGCGCGTGCGCAGCGTGGGGGAGGCGGCCGGCGACTCAGGCGGCGGCAAGGCGCGTCCGCGGCAAGCGCCCCGGCCGGTGCAGTCCAGGAGTAAAGTGCCCAGAGCCGTTCGGGACGAACTCGAGAGTGCTCTCGTTGGCGTGAGTTCTTACCTCTTTTCACTAATAAAGACTCACTTTTTTTGGTTCAGCTAAGAGTATTGCATTGTGGTTCCAACAATAATAGATTCAGCGTGATCTGTCCAAGCTTCTCCGCATCTGCATTGTTTCTCGCTTTCTCACGCAATATGGGTGACTTTATTGTAACAGTGAGTTGCAAATATTTGTTTATCACAATTTTCTTAGTTATCACTTTTACACTAGGTAGGCACCTACTTGGATTGCAACAAAACGGACACTAAAGTAAAGCCTGCAATACATGTTGGCTGAGCGTTGCCTAGTGAAAGCCAATAGCAAAATATAGACAGTAGGTATCTATGTTTACATTGTCTTTCCATCGCTCGGTGTCGCTCGCCTAGTTGGCCGAGTAAAGGCAAGCGCCAACGTGTATAGATCTTTCGGCGTCGCTTGTCACAACTTGCAGTCGCTCGCGACCACTTGCCGCACTCCGAAGTACCGCCGGGTGTCGGTTTTTCGGCACAAATGAAAGGCGCTTGCGCGCGCTCGGAAAACGTGTGGGCATCTCTTCGAAACTCGTCTATATGGGCCATTTGCATTGGTTTTCAATATACTTACCGAACGTCTAGGCAGTAGCGCTTGCCTTGCCTTGTAATAATCTTTTAAGTCCTGGGCCCTTAGTGCGAGTTTTTTCATTCACTTTCGATAGCGAGAGCGTTTGCAATTTGTATAGGAGTGACAGAGAGACAACTAGCAGGCGTGCTTTGTCACTCCTATGGAATATGAGTTTACGTTAACGCGATCAAGTAGTTAAAAAAACTCGCACTAAGCACACTGGCCTTGAAAATAACAACAGAAAACCATTGTTATTTTCAAGGTGAGGACTTAGGAAGTTAATTTGCCTACGCTCGCGTTGGTCTAAAGTCGGCTTCCCACGGTCCGCGATATCGCGGTCAGACGCGGACCAGCTCGCACGACACACCATGGGAAGGGTCTCGGTCCGCGGTAGCACAGACGTCTGTGGCGGTGCGCCGTACCGGTCGTGGGTACGTGGTCGTATCGATATCCGCAGAATCACGCACCGTGGGAAGAGCCTCGTGCGTGGCGCATGGCTGTCCGTGGTCGTCGGCCGTCGGCAGATTCGCGCACCGTGGGAAGCCAACTTAAGCTCGACCAACATGTATTGCAGGCTTTAATGTGGAATCCGCCGTTAAACATTATTTGAGACAGTAGCCTCAAAACGGCGGTCTATTCCAGCTGTGCGACGTCTGGTTCGAGGACATAAAGCCGCACCTGGTTCTGAACAACATTAAGCTGCACGGGCACGGCGCGGGCTGCGGCGGCGGCACGGCCGGTGGGGACCACGCGCGGCCCGCGCGGCGGCGCTGCTCACACGCCGACCCAGGTGCTGATTCCGATGTACGGGCCACACTCGCTCCGCCCTGGGATCATTCTCTCGGCCCCGATTGGTTGGCGATGGGGAAATTGATTCAAAATTTGATCGGAATGCGAATAAAGTCGTATTTAAAAAGGTGCTCTTATTAAAATTGTACATTCACAAACAAAACATTGCAGCAGCATTCTTTTAAGTAAATATTTCTGTAAGGAAGCTCCGCTCTTTCTACCGCTTCTACGTAAGCACACGTCATTCATGTTTTTTTTATTAAGTACCTATATTTAAAATATTTTGAATCGCTCGGAGCCTGGGCTGCCTGAGTGATCTTAAACGATCACTAACGTTAAGCAACATCCAGCGCGTTCAGTCCATGGGTAGGTCACCGTCTATGACTAACGCTAGTGGCATTTTTCCGAGCGGTTCCGTGCTTCGCAAGGCACGTTAAGCAGCTGGTGCCGGCAGTCGTTAAGCCAAGTCAGAGGCCTTAGGACGGCTTGAAAACTTCTGACAGTAAGACGAGTCTTACAAGATTATACCAATCCGGACTTGGCCCCCGTGGTGGAGTATGGCCTATACCTTCCTCAGGGAAGAGACCCGTGCCCCTCGGTGGGGACATAATGGGTTGATGATAACTTGATGATGTAAACAGCCCCCTAAAGTTCTAAATTTAGAGGAGTTGCCACTGTGTTGGGATCGGTGCCCATTTAATGTTTCCAAAGTGCCAAAATGTGTATGTAATTATTTGATAGATAGTCAATTTAATATTTTAAATTTTAAGTTTATTTAATACATCATTCAAATTTCACGTTTGTTTCTTGCTTCAAGTGGTACAAAATAGGTCTTGACGTAAATACCTAATGGTTTTCAACGTAACCCCTATAAGGGCACTACACATGAAGAAGCAATGGTCTATTTTATTTTATTAGGTCCATCAACCCATTGGAGACTTAAATAAACCATATATAGGGTCCTACCACTGCGATTTAACGCGATACCAAGCTTAGATAATGCGCTGGTCTTGCGAGACGATCCGTGGGAGTTCCACCTTCGCCAACTTTTATTTCAATTTTCGTCATCGCGGGTTGTGCAGCACAAGCAAGTGCCGGCTGCCAGCTCTGCTTCCTGCTGTCCAACGCAGCTTACGGAATCGAGAGCGCCATATCGCAGGCCGCCTCCGCCATCGCCCCCGCGGCCGTGCCATACGGGGACGTGGTCCTCCAAGCCCCCGCCACAAAGCCAGGTAGGCTATTCTGTTATGAGCCTTTAGTAGCAGTAGTTCGGTTGATCGAACTGATGCAACTTTTCAGTAGCAGTAGTTCGGTTGATGTAAAGCACCGAACGGTTGATACCCTTTAGTAGCATAGATCCAGCTGAATTCAAAAAGAATTGAAGTAGGTAACCAGCCTAACCTCTTGTCAAAACAAACTAAAAACGAAGATCGACGCCCGATTTCACCTTCTATAATTCGTTGACGTTGAATTGACACAGGAAAGCAAAAAATATCGCACGTCGTAACTTTACGCTTCTGCCGAATGGACATAATTCAGTGTATAGATAAACTTGCCCAAAGTGTGTCGTGTCAAAAATATATCTCGTTAAAATGGATATTTTTGCGGTCATGCGGTGAGTTCTGCGATTTTTTAACGGAGGAGTCGCGCATACGATCGAACTTTCCGTTGTATCATTTTGTATAGCTTTTCATACAAAATACATTAGATTGTGTAGTTAGGTCCAGGACATTCGACTGACCAGAAGAATGGCTGTAGGTATGTACCTCGAAATGCGATTACGCTGATAGTAGGTATTTTCTCGAGATGCGTTGGTATGGTATCGATTCAAATTGCGTAATCACATTGAACTTTCGTCGCGTAACTTTGTGCTAAGAAATTAAAATGCGTATTTGAAAAACACCCCAACTCGACTGAGTTACAGCTTCACAATAACTTTTGTTTGATTAAGGGCTGAGGGTACGGTTATAAAGAAGCAGGTTTCTTGGTACGGCTTTGCCGGTACCTACAGGTCGGTATTGATACGTACGTACTGATACCATCTCTTTCACCTTATTCAGGCAAAGACTTCAACCGGTGTATGATCATTGATCAATGCAGGTAATCGTACCTATACATACGTACCGACAAGTATTAACCTGCCTCTTTTATAAATGGGCACATGGAGAATGGTTGGAGCCGTCATACCAATACCGATCAGTACGGACCCGTACGGACTTGCCCCTACAGGTTACCTATTTCTTTATGACCGCACCCTTAGTCAGGATATGTTTCCATGTTTGTGGTGTCCTCGCTTAGTTACCATAGCAGAAGGTATCCTAGTTTGGGACCAGGTCAAGTGTTATGTTATGAGGAAGTTAACATAACATAACATTTACATACAGGCACATACATCGCTTCTGGCCCCACACTAGGATACCCCGTGTCGTGGAAACCAGAAACAGCGATGTAACAAACATGTAAACATCCAAGACCTGGGTTTCTTTTTTTTTTGTCCCCAGCCGGGATTCGAACCCGGGACCTCTTGCATGGTAGGCAGATGCACTAACCGCAGCGCCACAGAGGTCGCGAAGTTATTTATTTAATTTATTTATATATTCGCAAATTGGCGCTTTGCGTGCTATACCAATGTCGCAGCCACTGGTAAATCAGTGTCTACATAGAAGAATGTTAATACTACTTAACCCAATATGGTTTTAAGCATTGTCTTTCAAACAGCTAAATCATTTTTCAGTTTCCATTTAAATTTAAGTTGTAGGTAAATGACAAACTCTAATAATTAAAGTCATCAACACATCAATTATTGATGTGTTTCGAAAATTGTGAAATAAGGTATATAGGTAACTATTTACATCTCAGTGCAGGGCACGGGCCTTATCTCGCGTGTGCCCAAAAATAATTGAAATAGCTAATAAATATCGGTTCCATTCTTGATACGTGTTTAATCAAAGTTTATATTTTGTTTTTCATCGCTTACTAGCAGATGTTTCCACAACCGCCGGTGTTGTAGAGGCCGAGTTGCGTCGCACCGATCAGGCCATTGATGCCCGACGTACCAGACAGAAGGTAGTTGTTGGCTGACAGACCGGCGATACCGGGCTGAGCACTCGGCAGACCGTATCCGCAGCCGCCTGAGGTCAACCCGACGCCAGAGTCCGTGCTGTAAGACACTTGGCCTTGGCCGCCGGTCGGCAGGTTGCCCCCGATGGACACTGTGCCTAGAATAGGGTAAGCGCCGCTGACGGCCAGAGGTCCGGCGATCTCCAGATTGTCAGCGAACACGCTGATGCCGTTCGGGGCGCACGACGAGCCAGTAGCGACGCTTAGAGCGTCACCACAGCCAAGTCCAGCGTTGCCCAACAAGCCCCCGTTGATACCGGTGGACCCCAGTCCGTACAAGCCAGTTGCTTGCCCGAGCCCTCCGTTCAGCAGGCCGAGGCCGGCGGACTGCACGCAGGGTGTTTGCACGAGGTTGCCGCACGCGCTTGCTCCAGATGCCAGCACGGCGCACGCAAACACGAGGACCACTGCGTTGGACATGTTGCTCAGTTCAATCTGTACCGACTTGAATGACGCCCCGATCGAGTCCGCTGCTATTTATGTGTGACTAGGTCTAATTACAAAACTCGATGTGAAATTGGTGCAATACCTACACAGTGTTATCTATGCTGGTCAATACGTGCACCCCCTCAATTTTCGGCTTCCTAATTTTACGCTATCAGTCACGTTACGGATATTGGGTCAAAAATATACGAGTGATATTGTCCTATAAATAGTAAAATAAAAAACACTCGCAGTCATTCTGGTTCCACCGTTCGAAGAATAAAATAAACATGAGTAAACTCGCCCTCCTCGTACTGTGCGCTCAAGCACTCCTCGTCCAGGTAAAGCACCATCCATCCCTTTTGTTTCTTAAAATAGGTATCAATGAAAAACATTATAGACACTTTTTTGTGATTATTTAACAGACATAAATAACGATAGCCGATAACGATAATCATTACGATTTGTATTGTCTTTTGTTGCTGATGAATTACACACTTATCATCCTTGTAGAATGCCTGCGGCCAGGCTATCCTGCAAAATTTCAACCAAGGCTGCGGCTGCGGAGGCAACTATGTCACGACTTTGAGTAACAACGGTGGATTCGGAGGCGAAGGCGTGGGACAACTGGGCGTTGTGGGCGAGCTGCCCATCGGCGGCTCCACCTGCGTGGAGGGCAACCTGCCGGTCATCGGCGTCGTCGAGTTCAACGGCGCGTTGCCCGCGCTCGGCTTCGTCACTGTCGCCGGCAGCACGCCCTGCCAGTGCGGCGGCTACACTACCTTCATCTGATCTCTTACCCACAAATTATGTTAATAATAAATCGTTCTGGCAAGCAAAATTTCCAACTGTTTTTCTCACAATCCTATAATTTGTGATATTTTAGATTTACAATACATACGTACAAACATTTACATACAGGCACATAAGTTGCTTCTGGCCCCACACTAGGATACCCTGTGTCGTGGGAACCAGAAACAGCGACGTCACAAACATGTAAACATCCAAGACCTGGGTTTCTTTTTTTTTGTCCCCAGCCGGGATTCGAACCCGGGACCTCTCGCATGGCAGGCAGATGAGCTAACCACTGCGCCACAGAGGTCGTCATGTGATATAATATAACTCACAATGTGATATAACTAACCCTACAAGTGAATGAATTCGCGTAAATTCATCGATCAATGGCATTTTTATGACAACTGATATGTGCGACTGCAGCCACGCTGATTTCCAAGAATTAATAATGTTTTAATACTACGCATGAGTACATGAACTTAATTGCTCAAATTATGTTAGGAATGGAGAACTTGCACAAAAAGCCTTTTAATAGAATAGGAAACACGTTAAAAGATAAATAAATCTGTTTTTTTCTCTGCGACTAATACTTTTCATAATATAACCAGTCAAAAAGTCAATAGAGTCACGTGGTAAAAAAACGCACCATATAAAAACGTAGTGGCCCGACAGCGCAGAATATGTATTTCGCACTAAATTGTTTTTAATTTAGTTGAAATGCTATCTCGTAAACGATAGTCTAGAAAAAAACTGCTAACACAATAACCAGGCGCTTTCTAAGAAAATTTTGCTAAACGTAAAATAAATAAAACCGCTGTCTGATAATGATATTTTGCAACACATACGCAACGCAATAAGTACTACTCGTACGACAGTTTTAATCCAAAAACAGGAGCGTTTATATTTCCTTAGTACATATTCTTTGTCAGTCACAGTCAATGTCTATTTTATCATTACCTACCTAAGGCACCTACAGCCGGTAACGGCATACGTACGCTATGTGCGTTTGTCGTACGTCCTTTTAAGATATAAATGATCGGATTCTAAGGCCCCCTGCGGCAAAGCACCACACAAAAAATCGTACTATTTTCACATTTCTGTTGAACCATGTTCGAACTTTCTATACTACAGCCACTCAATTACAGCGCGATGTATAAATGAAATAACATGAAGTTAATTAATTATTAATTAAAGACGTTCTTTTAATTACTTTATTATAATTAATTTTGGGCAAAATATTAACCATTATTTCAAGCATGAAAACAAAAAAATATGGCTAAACAGCTGGACGGCCACAGAAAAAGAAAAATGAAATAGAAAAGGGAAAGCGGCAATCCAAACTTTATTTGTTTTTTCGAATTGTATTTGCAGTTTTGTTTATACTTCTGTATAGCACAATAATTTAATCCCCATAAAGATATGGGAACAAAAACTGATTTTAAAATACTACAGCACTGAAAACAGATAAATAAATTTAAAAAAATATGGCGTTCAAAGTTTAATAAAGGTATTGTAGAAATACATTTTCGAGTCGGTGGTCAAAATGTATGTGCTAGTCCTGTAACTTGGCACCGCCTTGGCCATTTACACAATACCTACCTACCTAAATTAAATTTGAAGAAGTACTAATAATAGTACTGTGTTATTTTGAAGTCGGTTTTTATTATTATATTTTTTTAATAATAGGTTTAGGTTCGTATTGGTTTAATTTACAATATAGTACGTAGGTAGGTACATCTGCAGCGATGTTTACCATGATTTAACTACATTTTTGCCAAAGACGACTTTACGGCCAAAAAAATAAGCAAATGCGTTATTTTAATTACACATTAAATTGTTATGATTGATTGATTGAAGACGTTTATTCAAATTAATATACAAAATTCAAAAAAATTCAAAAAATTTTATTTCAACGTAAAGAATTTACATTCTGCTTGTTGAATGTCAATGTACATACAGTTATGTATAATGTTAGCCGCCAATTATGTATAATGTTACAGAAAAATACAGACGTTGGTTTCTGCCAAACTCCATACTTAACAGTTAGTTGGTAGTTTGTTTGTTTAAAACTTGTTCTTACGATTAATATATCAGTTTTAATTATGTTATGGGTATTACCAGAAACGTTAGGTCAATAAAATATTTAGTTTACCTCGTGTGTGCATAAGTTTTGAGACGAAATAAAAGTTGCATAACTTTTTTCATAATTAGGTAACTTATATTTATAAACTTTTTAGTAAACATTAAAGTACATAATGATCAACAAAAAAATATAATTATTATTCAAAATGGCCACCCCTGTTTTTAATACAGGCCCTTAGATGGTTTGGCCAACATCAATGACGGCACGGCACGAATCTTTTCCAGGGGAATTCGCTTTGCTTCTCGGACAAGGGCTCGTTTCAGTGACTCCAAGTTTGGGTGGGACTTACGGCAGGCCCTGAGCTCTAATTCAGTCCATAAGGTAATCCAGGGGGTCGAGGCCGGGATTAGACGACGGCCATTCATTCGCTGCGATGAAGGCCGGCACATTTTCCCTCAACCAAGCTTGGGTGGTTTTTGCCTTATGGGATGGTGCAGAGTCTTGCTGGAAACCCCAATCCTTGTTGCGAATATAAAGTATAAGACAGGGGTTTCACAACAGGGTCTAAAATTCACTTTGATAATTCTTGGCTTTCACCTCAACGCCTACGCGTTGTTGGCAGAAATGGAGCGGAGTGATATCTTCATACGAAACTCCCCACCATGCCATCACACTACAATAGCCGGATGACGAGTACGCAAGACATTCCTTGTTGAAGCTGGGACATCTTTGCTGCTTTTGGTATACACTTTATTGTTTTGTCGGTTGAATTTTTCTTCGACAGTAAAGATTTTCTCATTGGTGAAGAGTATCTTCTTCACATCGTGTCTCCTAAGCAGTATTGGACAACGTTCGCGTCGCAATTCACGAAGAAGATCGTTTAAGAACTTTCCTACGGCTATAAGCCTTTACCTTAAGATTATATTTCAGTATTCTGTTGACTGAAATGCGCGAAATATTTTATTTTATTTTTTAAGTACAAAGTTTGTCTCAAAACTTATGAACACACGAGGTATGATCCATTTGTCTATACTTGACATTTTTCTCAGACTTTAAACAATAAATGAAAAACCTTTAGCGTCAGAAAACTCGATACCCTTTGCAAATTTAGTACTAGCTAGCACTAAATTTGCAAACTGTTTCGAGCCCTCTACCGCTAAAGGTTTTTGATTTATTGTCGTTTATTATAGCTTCCAGCTTTACCAAATTCTTATTTAAAACTTTAACTTTTCAAAATATATATTTAATAGAAGTACCTAAGTAAGAGATAAAATAGTTCAGAAATCTGAAACGTATTTATTACCGTAAATAATATTTCGGTAATAAATAAGCTTCACTTACCGTAAATACTGTGGTTATTTTCGTAACATACTATAGCTTGTATCACATTGTAAATGTACAATATTACAAACTATAGGATCGCGTGAAAAACAATTAAGTTTTGCTTGCCAGAACGATTTATTATTAACATAATTTGTGGGTAAGAGATCAGATGAAGGTAGTGTAGCCGCCGCACTGGCAGGGCGTGCTGCCGGCGACAGTGACGAAGCCGAGCGCGGGCAACGCGCCGTTGAACTCGACGACGCCGATGACCGGCAGGTTGCCCTCCACGCAGGTGGAGCCGCCGATGGGCAGCTCGCCCACAACGCCCAGTTGTCCCACGCCTTCGCCTCCGAATCCACCGTTGTTACTCAAAGTCGTGACATAGTTGCCTCCGCAGCCGCAGCCTTGGTTGAAATTTTGCCGGATAGCCTGGCCGAAGGCATTCTACAAGGATGATAAATGTGTAATTAATCAGCAACAAAAGACGATACAAATTGTAAATCGTTCTATGGCATTCTAAAAATATAAACAAATAACGATATTTTGCTGTCGATTACCACTGTTTGTTAAATATTTCCGATCCGATCTAAAACCAGGACACCGTGTGCTGTGGTGACCAGGAAAGGACATACACCCACAAATCAGCAAAACACACAATCATACTGAGACCATTAAACTAGTACAAATCAAGTAACGCCACCGGGAATCGAACGTACGACCTCTATTTTAGTAGTCAAGCGTGTTTCCGCTAGACCAACGAGGCAATGGTTGTAAACACCGATGTACACAGATTTTTGCACTCTACTTTTTATTGCAACCTAGTTTTCAAACAAATGGAGGTGTGTTATATGGAGTAAATCAACAGGTTAAGTTTTACCTGGACGAGGAGTGCTTGAGCGCACAGTACGAGGAGGGCGAGCTTACTCATGTTTGTTTTATTCTTCGAACGGTTATTCCAGAATGACCGAACGTTCTATTATTTTACTATTTATAAGAGAATAACACTTGTACACTTTTGACCCAATATCCGAAACGTGACTGGATAGCGTCGAATTGGTAAGCCGAAAATGCACGTATTGACCAACATAGATAACACTGTGTAGGTATTGCACCAATTTCACATGGAGTTTTTTAACGCATAAATAGCAGTGGACTCGATCGGAGCATCATTCAAGTCGGTACAGATTGAACTGAGCAACATGTCCAACGCAGTGGTCCTCCTGTTTGCGTGCGCCGTGCTGGCATCTGGAGCAAGCGCGTGCGGCAACCTCGTGCAAACACCCTGCGTGCAGTCCGCCGGCCTCGGCCTGCTGAACGGAGGGCTCGGGCAAGCAACTGGCTTGTACGGACTGGGGTCCACCGGTATCAACGGGGGCTTGTTGGGCAACGCTGGACTCGGCTGTGGTGACGCTCTAAGCGTCGCTACTGGCTCGTCGTGCGCCCCGAACGGCATCAGCGTGTTCGCTGACAATCTGGAGATCGCCGGACCTCTGGCCGTCAGCGGCGCTTACCCTATTCTAGGCACAGTGTCCATCGGGGGCAACCTGCCGACCGGCGGCCAAGGCCAAGTGTCTTACAGCACGGACTCTGGCGTCGGGTTGATCTCAGGCGGCTGCGGATACGGTCTGCCGAGTGCTCAGCCCGGTATCGCCGGTCTGTCAGCCAACAACTACCTTCTGTCTGGTACGTCGGGCATCAATGGCCTGATCGGTGCGACGCAACTCGGCCTCTACAACACCGGCGGTTGTGGAAACATCTGCTAGTAAGCGATGAATAAAAATACTGCTATAAACTTTCATTAAACACTTACGAACACTGCAACCGTTATTTTTTTTTACTTATATCCTGATACGGGAACGTCATTCGCTACCTAAATTGCATTTACTAAACATATATCTATCGAATAGACCCCTATTGGATTGATATATATGTTTAGTGAACAACCAATATATCAATAACAGAGTGGTGGCGGAGTAGGAGTATTTTTTGCGATTGTACAGATTTGTAGACAGGCCCTGAGTTCAATTTTAAGATATCTATCAACGACTATGGTTACACTGTCTATCTCTTTGTCTGTATGTAACATAACATAATATAACATTTACATACAGGCACATACATTGCTTCTGGCCCCACACTAGGATACCCTGTGTCGTGGGAACCAGAAACAGCGACGTCACAAACATGTAAACATCCAAGACCTGGAGTTTTTTTTTTCTTTCTCCAGCCGGGGATCGAACCCGGGACCTCTCGCATAGTAAGCGCGCTAAGATGCGCTAACCACTACGCCACAGAGGTCGTCGTGGTTAACTTTGTCTTAACTTTTATCGTAAAAAGTATCGTGTTGATGAAAAGAAATTCAATAAAATTGTTGAAAATCTATTTGTCACACATACCTACGTTTTACAGTTAAAGTATAGCGTCTACCTCCAGAAGTAGGTAGAATTTGTACGTCGGTAACCTGTGTACATTGTAGGTAGGTATACAAATTAATGTACGTGAACACTGATGTACGTGAATTATGTGCAAGTGTAGCCACGCTGGTTTTGAAGAATTAATAATGTTTTAACCCTGGATACACATGAGTACAAGAACTTAATTGCTCAAATGATGTTAGGAGTTCAGTGTCATGAAAAGGTTTTTCGTCCAAACTCTCCATTTGAGACAAAGAGGAGACACGTTAAAAGATAAATCGTCATCATCAACCCATTAAGTTCCCACCGGGGGGCACGGGTCTCTTCCCTGAAGAAGGTATACTTAGGCTATATTCCACCACGAGGGCCAAGTCCGGATTGGTAGAGGCTTGTAAGACTAGTGGCTGTCAGAAGTTTTCAAGCCGCCATTTTTTGTTTTTAGTATCGTATTTTCATATTTTGTTTTTAGAAAAAGTGATGAAATCTCCAGGGTGGTCTTATTTAATTTTTTTAGTGTCCTGAGTCCTTTCAGAGCCGTTCACTTGCCTTGGTGTTTAACTTATAGTTAGTATAATACCATCCCTAAAGAACAAAATCATCCTTTTATGTGTAGATAAATCAAACTTTAAATGATTTTATTTTATAGTTTTCTTGGCGTGTACCTAGTACTCGTATGCACATCTATTCTATCTATGTCAAGCAACTTCCAAGCACGAAACATCTTTGAGCCAATCCGCGAACAGATAGACCGGCGGCCATGGCGAAACTATTAAGGGATGTTGTGATATATACTATAAAAATCGAAAATCTTCTAACCCTCCTTAAGCACAACAACAACAGCACGTGGTAACTTAACAGATTCAATGTGATTCATCGTCGCCGCCCGCCCCCCGCCAGCCGCGGCGCCAGCTCCAGCCGCCCCCTCACATCAGCTGGCTGGCGCCGCAGCTCTGCGCCTACAGCGTGTTAGAGCCGCCCGACCCGCCGCCCGGCACCCTGGAGACGGCCCTGTCCTCGCCCAGTCCTTCGGTTTCTAAACCTATGGTAAAAAGTATGCGGATTTTGAAGAGACTTGTAGTTTTTGCTCGAGGCTGTTGATAAATTTCTATGAACATAATCGCCGCCAGTTAAGATTTTTATCATTCTAAATGTTATCTAAGTATTGCTTTTCCGGTGTATAAAATAATGAAATCCATATCTTAAGTAAGGTGTCTTAAGTAAAAATAAATAAAATACGTAAATGATTTAAAAAAATAAAACGGCATCGATAACCGTTATGTGAACTATGACAAAAAATCATAAATAATAAGTACTGCGGCTAACTGTAAGGGTATTACGGTTTTCAATGCCATTTAAAAGATAACTAGATTATTCATAATGGTTTCATACAAAATTTTCTTAAAAAATTTATAATTCTTCGTTTTTGTGCAGAATTCCACCGGTGTCATTTTAGCATTAGTCCGCCACTGCAAAATTGAAATCCCTAAGACTATGGAAGCCAATTTTCAGCCCACCGTGCGCCACATAGGTCGTCGATATGTCGATATGTCATGCTATCTAAGTGAATTCATGTGTTGGTAATAATTACAATGTTACAACCCGCCGAACAATTTATATTTTGCAAATGTTTAACAGAGTTCCATGGACTCTGGATTATACTATAATAAGTACTTACCCACTAAACCGATGGCTGGCCATACGTTATCCAAAATGCAGGAGCGTCCACTGCGGTTTCAATTAGAGCGGTAATTCCAGGTCCTCGACTGCGTGCGCTTCAAGAACAAGTGGACGCAGACGGTGCCGGGTTCCCAGATAGCAGGCCACAGCGCGTCGCCCTCTAAACAGAGGTGTGGGCGGTGTCCCGCCACCACCGCCTTCCACCCGCACCGGTCACGGGGCCGCGACAAGAGGCGCCACCCGAAACCGTCACCCTTGCTTGTACCAGCCGTGAGTAATTTCCTGTTCCTCGTGTCACCTAATAAATTTTATTTTAACTGTCCGAAATGGGTTTCGTAGAAATCACTATTGCTAATATAATATCGTCGGTCAGAATCATTACCGGAACATTTCAAAATATTCTGTTTTGAGTACCTAAGTAATTGATTTTTGAAGATTTCAAAAATTGTCATAATTAGTACAATCATTGTTTCTCTACTGGAATTAGTCTTTTTGTGACGAATAAAAAAAATATTTGATTTGTACCGTTAGTGATTCGGAAATATCTTCAAAATTTCCACCATTCTGCATACTTAACTCAAAAATCGTATTTTTGGAAATTTTCCAGTAATGATTCCGACCGACGATATGAGGCCGTGAGAGCCAGAGTGGCCTATCATTTTTTCCATACCTATCCGAAAATAAATTAATGAATAAGACGCCTAGGGTTAACAAAATCACTTAAAGATCACATTAAAAGTGCATAAGACAGCAAAACATCATGATACTAATTGCGATCAGTGTCCAAGAAGTACGTACCAGATATGAGTCATGTCCCATCCCTCGTGTCCCATCCCTCGTGTTACCTAATAGGTAGATTTACTGTAATCAGTGAGAAGTGGGCCTGGTACTAATAAACTAATAATGATATATTCATGATTGTCATTTTTATAATATTGACCGAGAATTAAATTTTAATACCTTCAGAAGAAAATTTTCTCAAAAAAAATTGTGATGATATATTTTGTATCCGTTCCACTCGCTGGATGTAACGAGTTATTAGGGCTGATTTGAGTTATACGGCTGTCCGCTCCCTCGCCTCACATTATGTTTGGCACCAGAGGTACCTATTACGAATAAGAAAAATAAGAATAATATTTTAATCTAAATTGTTACAATCGGTTCTAAGATGAATCATGATAATTGCAATGTTTGGTACATTTTTGGAGAGATTTGGTTGTCTACAATAAAGGGGAGCCCTAGCGTAGGGAACTTGGCTTCGAAACTGTTTTCATTTAATACTAGCATAAACCATTTCTGAACTAAAACTTTCGTAAGTACTATCAAGGAGAGTTAAAGACATTTTAAATTTTATTAATATTTTTTTTAACAATTTTATTTTTATTTTGAACGATTTCTACTCTTTTAGAACAGTAGAGTAATTACATTTTCTTTGTGTAGCTAGTCGTGTCCCACCTACCACTCCTCATTGTCACCACCACTACCACATAGGCAGAAAGATAAGAGGAGTGTGTTTGGTTGTAGAGGGATTTGGACGAATAAGGGTGGTCCAGGCGTCAAAAATGTATGTCAGACAAAACACGTTGATCGAAACAAATCACTCACAATTTTATTACTGAATTGTGTTATATTTTATTCTTTTGTATTGTTCTAGGAGCCGCTAATGTTGGAAAATGACCCAAATGACAAAAAAATAAGAGTGCTGTTTAGAAGTCCTTCGAGGGACGAACCGTTATCTGTGATGAACCTGGTCGTGTCCGCAAAGACCAAGTCTACCCCGCACAAAGATAACAAGAAGTTGCCACCGTGGAAATAAAAGAAACAGCTATTTATCTTAAAAATATAAAACCCCTGGTTTTACGGCCTTGAACCAAATTGTCATCGGTTATTGAGGCTTTTTTTTCATGAATATAAATTGAAGTTGCTCCTTTTTGTAGCGCTTTTTCACAAAGCAAAGTATATTATATAGCTATGGCTTTTATCTGGCGTTAGGTTGTAGGTGAAATAAAAAAAAAGAACTTGACATATTTCTGTTACTAATTCTCAAATAAATACATTAAACGTTTCTGGTCTAATTAGCGCGGAGCGTCTCTAATGATGATTTACCTACTAACTGTACCGCATCTTCGGAATTGATCGCATATTGTACAGTAACTTTATTCTTAGGTTATTTTAATTTTCTTTTACGAATAAATTATACATTAATTGTTAACTGCCTTCTTCAGTTCATAACACCTTATTTTGACTGCAACTTGCTTTACTTACTTACTACTTTAAACTGAAACGTGGGAGCTATATTGTTATTTAAAGCCATTTGTAGATCACTTGTTACAATTAGTGTTCTCACGCTTTTGCAGCAAATATGGTGCTTGCTCGCTGCAAACGTGTCGGGCCCATTACAGTAGTCAGTTGAATAAACAAGCCATTTCTCACACGACACTTTTAATTGGTATATAACTTAAGGACTACTCCTTACTTACGACTCTTTACAAAATTACAACAGACGTATCGACTATTTATTTTAAGGCAATACAGAGAGTGCTCCTCACACAAATAAAATAATTTACAAAAACCAGTCGAACAAATTCATCACGCTCATTTAAATAACTAATAAATAACTTAACGCACAAGTCACCGGGCTTCGATCGCGACCGCGACAGCGGGCCCGCCGCCCGGCCGGGGCCGAAGCGCGCGCGCTCTTTGGATCCAGAAGAGTTTATGCAAACAACAAACGAACGAACGAGTCCTGCGCGACGCGACACCACTGCGGACACTAGCGCACTAGTTGGCGTGCTTGACGTAGTCGGGCTCGTAGAAGGCGGCGGCGTGCGCGCCCTTGCGGTCCAGCGCGCGCACGCGCACAAACAGGAAGGCGGCCACCAGCGACGCCACCACCAGCACCAGCAGCAGCATCACCAGCCCCGCCACGAATGACGGCACCGACATGCAGATGGTCTCCGCGTCGCTGCCCGGCGACTGGATCACCACCGTTTCGTTGCCCGCCGCGTTGTTGAGCGCGAAGTTGACGTCACCCGGCGCCACCACCTGGATTGTGCGGCTCGTGTTCACGTCGGTCATCTCCTGCGCGTCCCTCTTATAGATGCGCTGCGGCGAGGTCTCACGCCGCCGCCGCGCGCCAACCAGCCGCTCGGGCAGGTCTTCCACGGAGCGCGGCCGGCCGCCCAGCGTTGCCAGGTTTCCATGACCCTCGTCTTTTCTCTTGACCGTGTTGTAGACGCCGCGGCGGCCAGGCGGTGGTGGCGGCGGCAGGTGGATCACCTCGTCGTCGTCACGGTCGCGCGCAGGCGCGGGGGACGAAGGCGAGGCCGCGTTGGGCGTGGAGGAGACCTGCGCCTGTGGGGGCGGCACGGCGTCGTCGCGCTTCTCTGAGAAAGAACCGGTGGCGTCGGCGGGGTGGCGCGGGTCGGGGAAGGCGGGCGGCACGCCGTATTCGCCGTGCGGCTGTGGTGGCGGGCCGTACTCGGCGTGGGGCGCGTTAGGCGCGCCGTACTCTCCGGAGCTGAGGGTGTTGCCGGCCAGCAGTGGCACACCGTAGTCGCCGCCGAGCCCACCACACTTGGGCTCCGGACAGTTGTAGCGACACACTTGGATCACACACTGGAAGTGCACGTTCATCGAGTCGGGGAACTTGAACGCCTGGAAGTACGCGAACGAGACGACCGAAGCCGAGGGGCCGAAGTTCTTGATTTTCTGGAATTTGCTCATAATTTTGGGTCGCACCACGCAGCCGTACTGGTCGACGAGTTGTATCGGCGCGCGCTTGCCGTCGTGCGCGACACAGTTGCGCACGAGCATGTCGAATTTGTTTTCATCGTCTTTAATGGCGAGCACCATCGTCATGGTCTGTCCGATCTTGACTATGCCGGAGACCTCGGAGGCCCAGGGGCCCTTGCCGACCTGGATCTGCATCCAGCACTGCAGGTTGTCGCCGAGAAAGTTGGCGGTGACCGCGTGCAGCATGTCCACTTGGAAGGGCCGGAAGGTGACGGCCTTCTCGTAGAAGTCATACCAGGTGCAGCGCAGCTTGCGCGCCTGGTCCCACACTTCCTGCACGTAAGGATCGTATTGGACGATAATGGTGTTCTCGACATAGGAGCCGCTGGGTGTGGGGCTGCCGTACGCGGCCACGTTGTGGTTACCCGAGCTGGACATGCCGCAGCTGTTGAGGAAGATCTCGAAGGTGGCGCTCAGGTGGCCCGTTCCCGGCTTGAGATGCATGCAGTGCGGGTCGCTGTAGAAACCCTTGGAGAAGATCATTCCGTAGAAGGGGCGATCGAATTCAATATTAACGCGCATGTGCGTCTTCTCGCACTGGACCTGCAGGTGTTTAATTTTGGGGCTGTCGGGCGTGGCGAGTGGCCAAGGGTCATCGGTGTGGCTCTGCGCCAGCGGCGGGCCGTAGCCGCCGCCGCCTGCGCGGTGTTCCAGTGGCAGTGACGCCGAGTCCACCGGTGGTTCGCATCTCGCATCCTGGAAAAGGAAAACAAAACGTTAAAAGTTAGATTATCATATGAATTTGCACAATACATTCTAACAGACTTTTTTGTATTATTGCGGTTCTAGTGATTGTGTGGTTGCGATGCACGCTGCACAGAGCGCATTCCTACGCCGCCGTCGCACTCTACTTCGCGCCACGCGAATTCTTGCACTCGCGGCCGCGCTCCTACCTATCTCGTGAGCGCGTTCTTTCCGACTTTCTACACTGATGGATAGCGCGCGCCGGCAATTACAATATTAATTAGCGCAATCATACCGCTGCCGCCACGAGCTGAGCTCAGATGAGACTTTGCTTTCACGATTTTCGAGACGCTATTGCGAGTTTTATCACAGTGGATTATACTGTTCTGTTAATTACATAATAACAGCACATTAACTAAGTATTAACTCAGCAGTAAAGCACTGTCAGAGCCATGCTTCCACGACAACACCCTAAGCGGTTTTCACCATGTGGAGGCGTTTTCTTGTGGCGTGCTCTCCTCTGGATCAGGTCGTATATGGGGCGAGAGCTGGAGCGGGTGCATGGTTTACGAGGCCAGCGTGTAAGAATAGCCCGCAAGTGCCAGCAACTTGTCGCCAGCGGCTCGCGTTTCTAAACCGGTTAGAAATTGCCCACTGATCGAGTTTGTCAGTTGTGCGGAAGAAAACACCCAACGCTACATAAAAACATGTGTAATCCATCCGGGATTATTCTGTGCGAGCTTTCTTTGGCGAGGCAACAAGTTTTCTCGCGATATGTTCGGATTATCAAGAGGTTTATTAGTCGTTTGAGAAATTGAAACTGTATCACCGGAAGTACCTACTTGTCATCTAAATTGTTAAAGTTGCTTTTCCTCCGACACTTTCGCTTTGTCAACTTTGTCGTAGTGCTCACGTCTATCTAACATCCTTCTACTTTCGACTAGGTACTTAACAATAAGATCCATGAGAGATCGTATCCGGAGGGAAAAGGCGCGGCCGCCAGATGCGCCAGCGTCGGTCGCTGTGCAGGTGCCGCGGTGAAAGTACCGCGATGTCCGCCTAACGCATCCGCTTCCCGCCGAATTCACTGAACCGACGCCCCTCTGCTAATTGACTGCAGTGGGTAATGAGCGCTTCTTGGAAACATTACGATGGGGTTTCTTCTGGTGAGGGTTTATTGGGTAACCGCAGTCTCAGTTAACGTAGTAAAATAGTCTGTGTAATAGGCACTTTGCTACTGAGAACCCACATCGACAGCTATTACGGTGATCGATTAGGTCGATTATCTTACAAATTTGGCGTGTCAATATTCTACGTGGGAAGATTAGTTATGAGCATTTGAATAAATGCATGCAACGGTTTTTTTTATAGAGAGCCATATCAGGTTGTCATTTTCATAAAATTAAATGTTATTGACATTTTGAAAAATCGTCTTTGGCGCGATCACCTATTACGGCTGCTCGCATACCTGCGTAAAAATTTGGAACAACGCGAATGAAAGTTGTTTTTGAAATGGACAAGAAATGTGTAGAACCGGATTTTCGTCGTCTGTTTGCATCGCGGTGTATTTGTAAATGCCAATGTTAATATGTACTTAAAGGCGCTTATTTATTTTTTATTTCATTAGCATAAGTGTGTCCTTGAGTGGTTTACAAGGCAGCGTCAATACTTGATGTATTTTCTCGTGCTATGCTTGCGCTACCGACACCCTTTCGTTTCCATAAAGATCGCTATCGTCAGCATCTTTCACGACTACGAGCATTTAATGAATGGGATGGGTGAAGATGGGTAAGCTGCTGCAAGGTCGGCCGTGGGAAGTGTGTTTTGGGTGCGTGAGCTATCTGATCGAGCGTGACTTCCCTTACGCCGCGCAAACTGCACGATTTAACGACTAATAAATGAGTCTCCTTACATATAACTAGGTGTGTAATGAACCTGTGGATCGAGTCCCTTAAGCAATTTCAATCGTTAGCCAAGTTAGAGAAGAATCTTTTCAACCTTTCAAGTACCGCGTAGCTTTCTCACATATTTTTATGGTCTTCTACGCGTGAAACCTGTCAAATTAATGTGATTGAAAGGTACCACGTTCTTTGTTAGCTTTTGATACTTTGAGGTGAGCACTAAAATATCTACGAGTTTTTTTTAATGAAGGATTCCTGAAATGTATTATTATGTTAAATAAATTTAGTGTTTTGTAACAAATTGGGTCCAATGAGTTGTTTCTTGGATATTTCGTTAATGTATCAAGATTTCAATAATTTTGATACTACACTCGCGCATAAAGCACAAAAAGTTTGTTGTAAATTAAACACCCTAATTGACGTGGTCTAGTAACTACTTAAAAAAAAACTTGTAGTAGAGACAAGCGAGTCCTGGGACGCGATTTATTTCGAATTCTTCATATGGCCACACTCTGACTGTCAAACTTAGGTATTTCAGCTGCAAGTAGTACAGCCCAAACAGTTTGATACTCGTCCCAACAAAGGTAGTACGAGGACGCGAGTCGCGCGCGACAACGTCAAAAGTCGCGACTTTCCAGTACATTAATTGTCAAATTCATGACGACTTTTGACGTTGTCGCGCGCGACTCGCGTCCTCGTACTACCTTTGCAGATTTAAACAAGAAAAAAACTATTGTTTCTATTCAACATAATTTTACCTATGTTTTAGTATGTACATACGAGTAATAATGTTTTAAAGCAAACATGAATTATTTCTTGTTGTAAGGTCTGTCGGATGACGAAAATGTTAAACGTCAGATCGAAGACTTAGTCAAAGAACTCAAAGATGTTGAGAAAAAAGATATGAATCAGATTTTGATTATGGTTCAGCATTAATATTATGTTTATAAGTTTATGTGGTGCATCTTTATTATCCCTGTTTTTGGTGGAGTGGAAATGTTGGTTTTGATGTAGTTAATGTTTTCGTTTTGTTTATATTTATTTATGTTTGGACAAAATTCATTGGAGATTCCAAACTAATTAAACAAATAATCAAGTTAAGCAAAAGTATCAAGATGGTTTATTCAGACGATATCAATATCAACTAAAAGATTTTTAAATTTCCCGCCAAAAGCTTGAGCCACGACTCACTTGTCGCACTCTAAGTCACCAGTGAAATCACTAACGCAGACGATCAACTGTCATGTATGCGAAGACTGAGTTTTACATCTCATCCACGAGCAAACAAAGGCGTACCTTTATGTGCTTTGAAATTCTATGCCGAATCGCCACTGTTCCCAATTCGGGCCCGACTTAAGCGACTAACGTGGTTTTTACGATCTATTCTAATATGCAGTGTGATCGAAAGACATAAACCACTACTTACATCTTTTGTCGGACTTAGAAATGTGGGCCGACTCCCAGCCAGGTAGCGCGACGACATGGACAAGGCAGTAGGGAAGAACTGGAGAAAAACAGCGCAAAGCAGAGCATCTGCCGCTTGCATGAAGACGCGACTCACCGTACCCCACCATGACGTACCTACACTCGGTGGCACCGTTTAACTTTAAAAAACTCACCAGGGGTATGGCCAAGGGTACGGTGGGTCTGAAGCGCATGAAGAGGCCCTTGTCTAACAGTGAATATCGACGGGCTGAAGTTGATGTTGATGACACCTTTTGTCATTGTAGCTCTTAGATTAGGTTAGGTTAATGCAAGAAATTTTCTTTTGAGTGATTTGGAAATTGTGAATTATGAGTGTAGAGGTCCTAAAATATTTACTAGATGCCTCAGAATTAGAAAACGAAACCCTCGGATGTCTCGTTTTAACGGGTGCCCTTCCAATTTTCTCATCTCAGCGGCCTATACCGGATGCATAAAGCACGGTAGCTAGGCTGTCAAGGTACCTACATTTATTGTCTAACGGTCATCTCCAATAAACGATACGATTTAATGATAAGCCCACCAACAGTTAAAATTTGAAGGCTCTATCATACGTTTTATCATGTCTGCATGATGTCCCTGACAGTTGACTTTTGAAGTCGGCTTTTGAAACAAGTCATTCATTCACCAGAGAATTATATTACATAACACAGCCGACTAGCCCAAAGCAGATTAACAAGTACGAGTAGGTACTAATTGTCTCTCTATGTACCTACATCGAATTGTCATAATAAACTATGAATGACACAATAATGAACTTGTACTTTTATGAAACGCAGTCCTGTCTGCTGTACTTTTTGTCTATATTATTTAGACTATCAATATTATGCAATTGACACATTTTTTTAACTCGTGTTGAAGTTGCATTTTCTGCGCTACTTATACCATAACTTCAAGTAACTAATATTATTTTTTATAATGTTTGTTTTCTTTGTTTAATTTAAAATCTGCAATTTTCGGTAATCGTAATAACATGTTGTTTTTGCTTTTCTATCTGGCAGATACTTCCAAAATTGTTAAAGCTGTAATTTAATAACAATTAGTTCTCGCTTTTAAATACAACTGGTGCCCCACGTCACAGGCTTAGCCTAGTGTGGGGACCCCAGGAATTCCTCCTAATGTAATTACTAGCATGCACCTTATCTTGATATTTATTTTGTACATATACAAAAAAAACCTTACATTAATGTTTTTTGTGTGAATTTTTTTATCTTATCTTTTTAACTTATTTTACACTTGGACTTTGCTTGGCTATTGCCGGATAGTTTAAAGGAAACTGTTCTAAGTAGATGTGTACAATCGCGATCACCGTGCGCGAAGGGCCGCGGTTGCAACACTTTCGCTCACTGGCCGCGGGAAAGCATTTCCCTTCCTCCGCCTGCGCACAATATGCTTAGATTTTATTGCCTGTCTAACCTTAAGGAGCTCCATGAGTTTAACAAGCGCCTCCTCCAATGTAAATAAATCGGATCTTTCACGGATAGCTTTTTGTTTTTCTAATGTTTTAATGATGATAATATTTTTTTTATGTAGCCCTTATTCGTACCACTGTAGAGCTAAGACTTGCCAGAGAGAGAGAGAGAGAGAGAGAGAGAGAGAGAAAGAGAACATGATGTTGATGAGTTAGCGAGTGGTATTGTTACTACATCGTACGTAACTTAGAAATTCAGAGTCATTGTTACATGCTGGGATTCGTAGACACGATCTCCCGGAGTTCTACTGCTGCACGCACCACGATACTAAAATAAACAATTAATTTTACATGTGGTAAAATTAGCCGTACAATGTAAAAATTAACAAACTACTAGCATCACCAGAAGAAAAATTTCATGTTTTCTTTTTCAGATCGTGTTTGCAAAACATTCTAGTCCGATATTCTAATGCCAAAAACCTAGGCTAGGACTAGGACAGTATTAACGCTAAAATGGCGTTTTTACCATGAATGTCGTCTACTCTTGTAGACGGCATTTATTCCAAAAACCACCGACTTAGAATATGTTCACCGTATTTTAGGGGGACATGCTAACCATTTAGAAACATAATATGGTGCTAAATAAAAAAAAATATTTTAATTACCAAATACATAAAAATTAAAAAAATAAACGATTCGTCGAGATTAAGGTGTTAATTAATACTATTAGTTGTCGAAGTCACAGCAGCATTTGTGAGTCAATGGATCAATCGATGCCTGTAACTGGCAACAATGAGCTATTGTGTCCATCTCGCGACTTTAGACTATTCGACAAAGAAAGCGATTGCCCGTTTACACTTTCTATGACGAATTGCTTTCTAACGTGAATTAGTGAGATAGTGTTGTCACTTCACCTTATGGCGTATCTGCTATAGTTTGGCCTCTTATTCACGCATTTTTTATGCATGACCCGAATATTATTGTTTACTAATATTAGTATTCGGCCAACAAAATATTCAGAAAATCATGTCCGATTTTACCGACTTTTAAACCTTACTTAACCTGTCTTGAGGGCTACTTGACAGCTATTTTGGTTTATCTATCATCGACGTTTACCCTTCATTAACCGATCATTGTCGTCAAAACGGCCATTTTTATGTCGGCTCTTGGTCAGAAAACCCCTGACCTGAATACTTAGTCATTATTAATAAATGTATTTCTTCTTCTTCTTCTTCTTCTATTGACCAAGCGAGGAGTGGGATTTAGCGGCATCGTGTAAAGTTGATTCTAAGTTCTAAGCTGTATGAATCGCTATTGTTGAAATATCTCTTGGTCTCATTTTTTGGAAACAGGTTATACTATAAATTTTGCGCAAGTTGAGCAATAATTGCAATATGAGTGCTTGCATTAGAAAGTCAGATGCAAGCAGGTGATTGCAATTTTGATCTATTTACAGTGTCTCTTGTTTAATTTAATGACATAACTGTTACGGTTACGTATCATTTCATCCGTCCATCAGTTACATTAAGCTACATTAGATTCAACGAAACAAACAACCGTAACTAACGACCCGCTTATAATCCAATAATACATTTCGGCATTTTAAACGCAGTCGAAGGCTAGATGTTTGCGAAGTAGGTACGTCGATTTGCTTGATGACGAATCGTGAGTCCCAAGTGACCGTGTCCGACGCAACGAGTCTCGTAACCGGCAGCTGATGACTGATGAAAGTCATCGTTATCAATGATGCTCTCTACTCCGCGCAATGATTTCATAGCCAAAACGAAATCTAGAAATAGGTACTGTTGCGTCACCAGCGGTGTCGCGGTATCAACAGTGAAAGTGCCAGAAAAAATATGTTTTGGTGGTCGACGACGCCGGTCCTTCCTGTCGCTGTAGAACCAGCCAACAGCGCTCATTATTAGCCTCTGGTTGCGTAAGTTTAAAGAAAAAGTCATTGGCACAATACTAAGCTAGCCGAAAGCTAAGACTTAAAGACACTTCAATTACCATTGAACAAAAGACATCAACGTGTTTGCCAGATCTCTTTCAAGATTCTCCGTGATAGTAAAGTCACTTGAAAAGTGAATGTAATAAGCTCTCCACCAAACGTTTGCGGTTACACCTTGCGTCATAAAATTTGGAAAGTAAGATTGCAAAATAACCCGACTGTGTTGTGGTTAGCCGTAAATAGACAAAATTAGTAATGCGCTACAACTTTGAATGATTATGACCAAAGTCAATGTATTATACTAAAATGTCCGCTAGCCTTTGCCAAATTGATTGAAAACTAACAGAGATCTCTAGAAATGCTGAACATAATAATCATCTACGAATAAGTTCTTCATCCAGTTACGGCAAGTTAACTTGTAGATTTGCTTCGATTAGCGCTCTACAAGTTGTTTTCTCTAGACATTCAATAAACATCAGCATACGCAGTTATCCGTCGATGGACCGCTGTTTTGTGGACGTGCTAACGGAATCTTTAGCCTACTTGCCGTGCTGGTGGAAAAAGTAGCTGAATATTGTCTATGCAGCAGACCTCATCGATTGTGCGACTACAATGATGTGTTGATATGATCAACATTATCATGTCGAAAGAGCCCGAGCTTTGATACGTGTAAACGATACTATTGTGTGGATCTGATCGATTCCCATTGATAGTCGCGTCGACACTACCACAAAAAGTCGTAACAGGCGCGGGTGTACCTATCATAGGATTTCGCACAAGCGAGATCCATTGGAATCATTATAATGTGTGTTTATAAGCCTACCTTCATTTAATTGCTTTATTCAGATAGAGAAATTCACAATTATAATGTGTAAGAGATAATAGTAATTTATAATGATAACTTCCAAACAATAATAACTGCCACTTGACCTGGTCCCAAACAAGGATACCCTGTGTTATGATAACCAGGCAAGGACATAATAAACACCTAGCCTGAGGCCATTTGTACATATGTACAGCGGCCTCCTGTGGGAATCAAACCCACGACCTCCTTGTTGATAGCTAAGCGCCTTAACGGTTCGACCAACGTGGCAGTTATATTATTATTAGCGTATGGCATAGTCATATATAATTAGCATATTAAAATAGTTCGTGAACTGATAGATTTATCACTAATTTAGATATAATCATAATGATTGAATGAATGTGCATAATGTACAATACTACGTTTTGTAGAACGATCCGGAGAAACTTAACTGATCAATTTTGCTCATAAATAGATACAAACAACATTGAATAGGAGATCATCTCCGAAAGAGGACGTAGTGGCTAGAATGGAGAAAGGAATGTTGCGTTGGTTTGGACAATGGACATGTGGAGAGGATGAAGGAAGAAAGACTGACGAAGCAAATATATCGAGCGAATGTGAGTGGAAGCCCCGATAAGGGACGCCCCAGGTGGACATACTTTGACCAAATAAGGGATGTATTACCAAGGGCAAGATAAAAAGTCCCCGAAACCGACGTACATGAATGCAACGACCAATGAATGTCGATGAAGCGAAAGTGATTTGTCAGGATCGTGGCAAGTGGCAGTCCCTGGTCTCTGTCTACCCCTCTGGGATACAGGCGTGAGCTTATACATATATGTGTCTGTATCATCTCTGAAAGTTTATCAAAGCAGATATCAAAATGTTGTTGGTATAGAACAACTGACATTTTCATGGTGATTTCCGAATCACAATCAGTAATTAAAGTAATTTGTATTAATGAGCAAAATAAGCCCATTAAGTTACAGAAGTACAATGGGGAACTTGCGTCAAACTGCGATTGTAATGACAATAAAAACAATAAAATACAATACGTATATGGTTTTTATATCATAAAAATAATTGAAAATAAAACGATAAAAATTATGTATCCGGTGTTTTACAGTCACCAAAAAAATATATCTTTTTAATTAGGTACTCTATGATAGAAAACTTTACAGATTAAGTTTAAATTTTGCATTGAGTTCTAAACATTTTCTGGAAAGGGTGTAGACGTACGAAACCAGTATTTTAGGAACTAATTCAAAGATTGTTGAATGCTCCCTACATTATAAGGCGTTGCGTGCAAGTGGTGACGTCAAAGTTTGAGCCCCATTTGCCCCACCAACTGATAGGTTATATTATGAAAAGTTTTAATCGAGGAGAAAATAAACTAAACGCTTTAATAAAGCCACACCAATGTTTTTTTCTACTTCATGGTTCACTATGACAATTTGATGAACTTTGCACAGCCGCTTTACCTTTAACCCATAGTAGCTTAAAACGCGGCCCAGACTCATCCAAAACAAGATGTATACCACAACACAATATCATAACCAATGGACATTGTCCTAAATATTGACTATAGTTAAAAATTATACTTCGTTTTACAGGTTAGTAAATATAGTGCCCCAACTATACATTATTATATTTTTTTGTGAATAATTAGTAACTAATTCAACCCTCTAGCCTTTAATATTTTTGAATGAAAAACGCCAAGACATTGAAATCATTCCGTAAAAATACGAATATGTAGGAATTCCAAACTATTGGAAGCATCTTACATGCCAATGTAGTGACATTTTTTCTATCGCCTCATCGCTACCTCTTGTCCGTTTGTTGCTAACTGCAATAGCATTTTATCAGCTCGGCATGCAGCGTCCGAGCGCAGTTAGGCTGATATGTTTCCACGCGCCGATTGCTGGCAACGGGACTGGCACCCGCCAGCAGGATCAACCGCAAGATGACTCGTTGATATCGACGTGTGCACCAATAACGTGATACTGAGATTGACTACGCCGGAAAAACTTGGCTTACCTACTGTTCGGAAGCTAGAAGTCAGTTGAACTATGTTTCATGTTACTAACGCGCGACATGTGTTACTCTGCGTTGGGGCTTGTAATCTAAATATATCGTGAACGTCTGAATAGTAGTATTTTAGTCAGAAGATGAAAAAATATCATTAATTGTCTTTTTAGTTAAAAAAATGGTTCGGTACCTACTTATAAATTGAAAAAAAAAAGAAAGCTTTTTGAGCCTTCAATTAGTGTTATGAAACGCAAGAAAAAATTAGGAATACTTAACTCTAATTTTGCTCTTCAGAAACCGACATTCGAGAACACGCAATCGTTAATGCGCTAAAACCGTCCTAAAATGCACGCAGCTTAAAAAATCAAATTAGCGAAAACAATAATCAGAGCCACCGACCTGTAACAGGAGCGCGACGACCGCCAACAGTAATCTCGTCCTCTTCATGTTCACTGTCCAGTCCAGCAACCTGCAAGTAAGGAGAAGTGTTGAGGCACGGTCGGCACGGGGCCAGCGCGTTGCGCGAGCGACGCTAGCGCGTGGGGGCGAGCATGGCCGCGGTCTCAGAGGCACTGGCGCGCGTTCGCACCGCGGGCCCCCTCCACCACGACCCACTGACCGACTGCTCGGTGCATCGCCGGAACTGCACCAGCCTCTTTCACTGCTGCGGCAGGAAGCCGCGCGGCCTTCACCTCGCCTTATCGCGCCGCGGTACCAAGGTCGTTTCATATTCAGCAAGTTTAACGGAATATGGGATTGGACTGTAATTTGACTTACTGGTCCAGACGGACGTTTGGAAGCAGGTGGCACAGAACAGAGATCCGGTCGGAGGCCAAGATCTTTGGATCGCTTAATTTACACAAGTGACTGAATTGCTGAACATGCTCATGCTTTCAATATACCTATAATATATCTATTGAAACTTTAATGAAGCCGTATTAAAATTTTATGAGCGGAGTTTATTGCTACATTACATTCATTCAATGTTTTCACTCGGTCTTACGATAATCGGTAAATGTGTTGTACAGATCATATTGAGTTTACTTAGTCTGGTGTGTGACTGATGAACTTGAGCTCGGAAAGTTAAGTGCTGACCTAAGAACAATGGGTTCGATCCATTCCTCCTGGGAACAATAGTATTCCACGAATCGAGTGAAAGCTTGCGTCGTGTCGCTTTAATTGAAGATTAAATCAATTGTTTACTCTAATCACTCATTTACATTATTTAACAGGTAGCTTTTTAATCCGTTCGCTTTTTACGTAACCTGCAACTCTCTCGCGAACTCTCGCGTTGAACTCGGTTTCTGTTAGAAAACATTTTACTGTATGCACAGCCATTCCTTGGGCGGATATAAAAGAGATTTCTACCTTATAAAACAAATACTCAGTCATTAAACGTGTTTAACTACCACATTCAAGGTTGTTAATTTTTTATTTCAACCGTATCCTAACTATCCTACTTTATTTTATTTAATTAATGTTATTTCAGCCTTATTCATGAAACGAAAGTTATTTCAGGTGCGAAGAAGCCATTTTTTTTGTTTTATCGCACGAGTTGGCGAGTGTGTGAGACTCGGAGTAGGTAGGTACTAACCGAGTAGTCACATTGTGTAGAGTCTCAGATAGCACGTCTTGTTTATGGCTAGTAAAAGTCTGGAGACTGGTAATCATGACTTTCTATGCACTATCACATCTCCTCTAACTACTTATATCTCGTATTGTATAGTAATCCCTAATTTAACCCTGCATAGCCCGCATAGCCAGGCGGCGTTGGCGATTTCACCGCAGACACTCGATCGCGCGCTACCTAGAAAGTCTCATCTGTCGATACAGAGCGCACGCGCCGCTACACACGATAGCAACTGCGACACGCTTCAGCCAGACCTATTAGGTACCTGTAGCGTAATTCAATATTACATATTTTGGCGCCACTGTTTAACCCGTTAGTCTAATAAGCTGTTTTGAGCGAGTGACCGCACCGGGCATGTTTTGGCGTGTGAAAGTTTTTTCTGATCTCTCGTGATCGATCAATTTGGTAATCGGATATTCATAACCGGTTTATGTCAATCCAGCAAACCCGACTTTTTTTCTGGAATTATAGTACGAAAATAAGGCAAAATCTTTCGTGGCGGCGTGCACTCAAACTTGACCTAGATGTCTTTTTTGCGGTTGCACCCGTCAGTTTTGTGTAACTAGGCCGCGCGCGGGTGCCCACAAGAAAGCTGGCCCTCGGGCATTTTCTATTTCCATGTTATAATCTAAAGGCGTTATTATAACAATAAACGCGATAGCAGGTGGTTGGCGGCCGCCACCAACAATTAGGTGCCACCGACGCTATGTGGGCCGGCGCAACGCGGGCCAATCAAACCTTTCGATGGCCGAGAAAAGAGAGCACCCGACACCGCAACATACCCTCCTAGTCGGTTATCAGTGACCACTTTCGTTTCCTAATTATTTCCTAGCTCGATTAAAACTCCGTCGGACAAAAGACATCTAAGTACATTGCAAAATGGTATGTTGAGGTTAAGCCGTTAGATCTGTCATAACATGTCTATTTACGAGCGTCAATTTGTACGCAATACAAACAATAGTTTGTTAAATGAAACGCTTGCGGGCGCGGACAGTTATTTGCCCGCAGACGATCCGAACGAATTGTATTGTTAAACGTTCATACCGCTTCGAGAGATGACAGGCAGGCTTGCCTTATCCAATTTAACACTCGTTGATCTACGCCCAGATGAGTGAAAGCCGCCCGCTCCAAATTTTCTTATGATTATTTACTCATTTGTTCCACCTAGCTGAGATGTGTTTGGAAATTACTTAGTCAACAATAATTGCTCGCAATTGATTAATGAATCTAATTAATAATACGGTTAGTTAGGTACGTGTGGTTGGTAGTGAAACACAATAAGTGACTCTAACTATAGAGAAGTTTTTGTTTGTTCGAAAAGAAATTGTCTTATCGTTGAAGCGAAACATTTATGGGTTGACGTGACGGACTGCTGTGCGGAGGAGGGGCCGAGTGGTACGTGCTATTGTGCTTCAGTCCCACAAGCCGTATTGCCATTGGCATTAAGACAATAATTGCACAAAAGGTGTACCATATCGAAACATAAAAAGTGATGTCTTAATAAATTTCACACAAGATGATAGACAAAAACCAACATGAGTTGGGATTATTCAGTCAACTTTCATTTTCTGCCGATCGCTAATCTACAAGTCAATTCTAACACGGCTCTGCCAACCCCTGGCCCGTTATTTTAACCAAATAACTAAAAGTTAATAAATCTAGCGTAATCCACTATAGCCCTGAGGCAAAATTAGCATGATTCGAAAAAAGAACCAATTCAAGAATAAAAAGACACGTTTCAGAGATTTTGTTACGAATTTAAAAAAAGATCTCTGAAAAAACAGTTAAAAGTAGAAAATAGTTAATCTAATTTCATAACGTTCATTGGTTAAGCAAATATCATGAGGCGCTTCTGTCTTAATTTACCTGAACTACGTGTTGCCGTTGTTGATGTTTGCTTAACAATAGAAATATACTGGCTAGGCACAGTAGAAAGAGTTGAAGAATTCCACTGTATCATCAGTCTCCATCATAAGGGGCTTCTAAATTATAATCATTTGCCGTGTCTGATGTGACCTGCCCCTATATTACGCATTGAAACATCCTACATAATTAGATTTCTAATAAAGAGTAAAACAGTTCTTGTTATAGAACAAAAATACGCCTAAGAAATAGTTCTTAGCCGTATTGTTATTTTTCTGAATATTAAAGATAAATAATTGTATCCGAATCGAGTTCTTTCAAAGTGCTGCATTATCTATCATTGTCATCTTGTTCAGACTACCAATTTCATTATGTCATTAAAACTCATTGGAATTCGTTCGTACATCTCTTCACGATACCCAGTCGGAGTTGGTCTATCGAGTTGGCCGGCCTGTAGGGCTATAATAAATGATTCCGTTCCAACAAGAAGCTGCGAGTGACTTGTCTCTAGCTCGCTGCGCACACGCCTGTGAAAGCAGCTTCGTCACGGCAGGCAATTACGTGCAGGCGCGGAGTTATCACCGTCGCATCTCCCACCAGGTTTTTTTGAATGTTGTAATGCTGAAATCTCGTTGTCGTAGCTTAAATTGTAGTTTATAACAGTTTTTTTTCTAAGCTGAAAACTGATTTTCAATATTAACGTGTGCGATTTTCACTAATGTCAAGCAGTGTATTACCATGATTTATTATTGGACTAAGCATTACAATTCCAATAAGTGCTACAGACTCGAACATAAGTTACTCGTTCATGTAATTAAGTATAAGTTAATTAAGATAAATTCTATTTGTCAAGGAGTCAGATGGTTAGAACGAATGACAAGATAAGATAAAAAATACTCATAATAGATTAGATTAGATCAAATAAAATAAATCAGATCGATATTTTAACTAAGAACGATCGTCGCTAACAGATAAACCTAATAGGTTTCCGAGAGCGTCAAGCTATATGATAAGAAACTTCAAACTTGAACTAAGAAAGAATTGTCATTTTTTAAAGAATAATTTAGGTGACAGCAAGAATAATGATTGTGATCGGAAGGCTCCATTCATACATTGTTTAAGGTTTTTTTTTGTAAATGCCCACTTAAACTTATGTAACATCAACCGCACCAATAAAAAAATTAAAAGAAGGTTCACTTAGTTTGCTAATGACTATCGAATTGAAGAACTTACAGCCACACCAGTTTGCGTTTACTAAATTACATGTGGCTTCCTGTTCTTTGAAGAAAATATGCAATAACTAGACGGTAACCAAAAGTTATTAAAGTCTGAATCATCTATTTCCGGTGTGTGCGTGCGTGAAAGTGATAGAGCAAACGGCGCGTGCGGCCAATTAGAGATAGAGCTGAGGCTGGGCGGTCATGCCAGCGTTATCTTGCTAGATCAGAGATGCACAGGTGTCCTAGCTAACCGAAACCTGCTTATTATGTTATCAGCTAGCCATGTAATTAAACACTACCGAGAATTACTGCCAGTCTAGACTTATCGAACTCCAATACCACTGTTTAACGACTTTCAATTCAATGATGCAACGTCAGTGACGGCTAAACTTGAACTTGAACAGCAATAAATTGATTTGTCTGCTTGATTAAATATTGCGATGCGGTTGATTAAAATTCTTAACGCATGATTGTCTCTTGACAATTACCAATTATGGTATTAGGAATGAGAAGAGCTATGTTACGCCTCAATGAGCTCCGTGATATTTGCGTAGTCAGGAATCCAGTGTTATACTCGTAGGAAATAAGGAGTAGTTAGCTGCTACTGCATTGGCTTGAAAAGTATATTATGTACCTGCGCAATTGATAGAACTTGAGCAAAGCAAGGTTCAATTTAAAAAAATATATATCGTTCATTAGCAGTTTCAGCATTACTGCTGGACGCCGCAGGCCAGGTGAGAGTCCGACTCTCCGAGGATTGATTATGATGGTTATACATAGCTATGGAATAGATGGTCTTGATTCCAGCGCGGATCTATCGTTGTGGGCACCATGGGCATGCCCGCAACCCTAATAGAAGTCTACCGAATCGAATAAGATCCGACTAAAAATTAAAGTTTCAAAAATTTCATCAAATTCAGTTCAGTAGCTTAGAGTTTAAATGTGATATCGTATCCTTGCCGGATACTATAACACAGGGTATCCTAGTTTCCTAGAACCAGGTCAAGCGATTGTATTGTGTGGAAGTTATTATTTATTATTATTAATTATCACTTGAAATATTTATTACTTTAGAAGTGTTGGCTCCACGGCTTCGCCCAAATAGATGTGCACTTTGTACAAAATCTTGGTCAGGGTGTCATATTATATATTTTATAAATATCTCCATTCTATGAATGAACTATATCTATATCATAGATACTATGATAACGCGAGTTGTGTATTTTAATATCAACAGTCGCGACATTGTAATACCCGTGCATGAGCGAGTTCATACTCCGACTTGCACTTTGCCAATTTTTAGGTGGGTATGATCACAACCGTTAGAGGGCTGGATCTGTCTATATTCTTTTGACGTTTCATGTGGTGTTCAGGCTCAAGGCAAAATACGAAATTTTTCAATCAAATTTCTATCATATCAAAATACATGATAGTGACGTAAGCCGGTTCTACAAAACTCGTAAAAATCGTTTTTTTTTTACAAAACCATAATACCTAACCTTTTATTTGAAATCCAATTGATTAGGTATCTACCTTTTCTAACTTTTCGTGTGATTTGTACAGTGCAACCGATAGCCATGAGAAAATTCATTATTTGGAGATGAGACTCTTATTTTCAAAGTAAAATAAAACGTTAAAGATAAATTGATTCCAGCCTATACTTACTTTGGAAATATGTGCTGAATAATTGGTATTTCTATTTTCAGCAGACTGTACTGAGTTGAGGTGATATCATTTACTCAGTCGCTGGATGTGGGCGGCACAAGACGTGGAAACTTAGAAAACCATGAGGGGGGATGATGAACAAAAATTATTATTTTGTATTATAATTACATACATCTACTTTGTTTTGACATTGCGTTTACATGCATTTAAAGAACTCTGTAGACTTTTTAAGTAAAAAATATTGAAAGACACCGGTACTAAATATTGTAATCGGTTCACAACATCACTAGTAGTTAAGGCTCGAGGCGCGCGTATTAATGTAAGTACAACTGACCACACCTTTTTTTCCAATACTTGTAGGAACATAATGTAGTGTGTGTAAATATACACGAATAATGTTGTAGTTTTTCATTTGCCGTAGATTGAAAAAATAGGTCACTTTAGCACCTATCGCGTACCTATCGCGTACTCCCGTACCATCCCTTAAGGATGGTTTTATTTTCCTTAATCAGAAATTCGCAGAAATATACGGGATATCCTCAACAAATCGCAATTCAAAAGAAACACCCCAAATAGAGCTTGTTAACAAAAAAAAAACTTCTTTATACTTGAACTATTACAAACGTTCGAACCGAGTCATAAAAGTGCGAACGAGAGTTCCGATATGCCTGATATGTCTCCTATATGTGAGGGAGAGAGAGGTCTGATACCAATGTTTATGACTCAGTTCGCACATTTGTAATGGCTCAAGTATAGTTATATATATTTTTAAATTACTTTTGAAATAAAATTGCAGTAAACACAATAGGGTAGTTTCCAGGTTCAAAATAATTAAATTCTATTTAGTCCGTATTTTACATTATAAAAAATATTGGACACGTATTTTTTCTGTTTTCGATTAAACAAAGATATAGCCCATTAAAGTTACGTGTGACGTCACGCCGTGCTGCATTCTTATTTTTGGTCTAATTTACAAATAAAAAAAAATACGTGTCCCTTATTTTTGAATACTCTAAAAGACGGACTAATTACATTTTTAGGGCAACTGGCCTATTACGCCTTTCGCGCTTTTCCAGTCTCTGGTCAATCAAATCAGAAATCATTTTGAATCATTGTCTTATACAAAAATCCGTCCATTCTATTCAATAAATTTAGTCTTTAGCTTTATCTGTCTAACAGCACCTTTATGGAGTATGGCATTATGGACAAAAAGAATCAAAAGTCGTTAAACAAAACTTGTTGTGAAAGAACTCCAGAACCTTCGTTTTCGTCGATTTAACAATATATTTTGGTGTACTAACAAGCAAACATATAGATAATATTAGACTACATATTCTTTATTCCACACTACCAAATAGACACATAGACACTAATGAGCCGTTTTCAGAAGAACTAAAAAAAAAAAAATACGGCTGTCAAAGGAATGCATTTTTGGACCTCAGCCCAATAGCCATTTGTGATACATCATAAAATAGGTCTCAGCGAGCTGAACAAAAGTTACTACTACGCCAACAGCCAAATGTTTGTCGTTTCGAAGTTATATTTTGTTGAAAATGTTAGTTTTTTTTTATTCTATATAACTCCGAAAGGACAAACATTTGGCTGTTGGCGTCATAGTAACTTTTGTTCAGCTCGCTGAGACCTATTTTATGACGTATCACACATGGCTATTGGGCTGAGGTCCAAAATTGCATTCCTTTGACAGCCATATTTTTTTTTTAGTTCTTCTGAAAACGGCTCATTGGAAATGTAATTGTAATGTAAGTATAGATAGCTCCACCATTTGTTTAGTAATTTGGGACTTTGAACGATGCACTGTGCAAGCGCTGTGACTTTAATTGGTGACTATGTACTTAACGAGCTGAAAGTTTTACATAATTAATGAGTGGGAATGGCGCACAAAGCAAGGCTGCCTTCTCTATTCCATTATTCTTTGGGCGCAAATCGTTAGAAAGTGAGCTCGGACTTGAAGAATTCACTAGTTGAAATTCTCAGAGCTAGTGAACACAAATACATACGCCCGGTGCACTCATTAGAAAACTCACAAGAGTCTGTTCTGAATCCGCATAAAAACGAGAAAAATAATCAAAGCACCATTCAAGCGTTTCGCAGCACAGACGCACATCGCAGTCGAGTAGCAACAATGCAATACAAGATTCCAGATAATATAATCTTGCAATAAAAATAAATTTTACGTATTATTCTCTGACTTTCGCCACTCGCGAATACAATTGTTAAAGGCTGTAGGAGCGATCTATGAACGACGTTCAGTTTTCACTTATTGGGTCAATGATCGAGGTGAAGCCTCTGGCATTGTCGCAGCCTCCATTGTACAGTATTCCCACATGATTGCGCGCTGTATATGCGTTCATTTGCCATACAATTACTTTTTATCCACCTTGCAAGTGTCAGTCCTAGATCTTGAACGTGCGTTTGCGCATCATAGCCCGTTACGAGTAATGTATGATAATTAATAAGTCATTTCTATGTTGAAGGTAAAAAAGTGAAAACCATTTTGGCAGTGGGTTTTCTTGTGTGGATGCCAAACTATTGTCCTAAGTACTCTTTTTAAACTTTCATTTTTTTTTCATGTCACGTTTGTCCCTGTTTGCAAAATCCGTGTCCTCGTAACATTTATGCCCAGTCCCAATAACCTATCTACAGCTTACTGACAGTTAGCTGTCAACGCGATATTGAAATGTTCCGTTTTTCTATTCTATTGAGTGGCCTATCACTCGCGTTGACAGGTAACTGTCAGTTATCTGTATATCGCTCGTAGCCTGGGCTGCCTGAGTGATCTTAAACGATCACTAAGCAACATACGGCGCGTTCAGTCCATGGATGGGTCACCGTCTATGACTAACGCTAGTGGCATTTTTCCGAGTGGTTCCGGGCTTCCCAAGGCACGTTAAGCAGTTGGTGCCGGCTGCCGTCGATAGATGGCAGTCGTTAAGCCAAGTCAGAGGCCCTTAGGGCGGCTTGAAAACTTCTGACAGTAAGACCAGCCACTAGTCTTACAAGCCTCCACCAATCCGGACTTGGCCCCCGTGGTGGAGTATGGCCTATACCTTCCTCAGGGAAGAGACCCCTGCCCCTCGGTGGGGACATAATGGGTTGATGATAATGATCTGTAGATAGGTTATTGGGGCCGGGCATAAGTCTCTGAGAAATGTGTAAGTATTGTAATATAAGCAAAGCTGCTACAAAGTAAAGTCTAAGTACTGGCATTACGCACTGAAATAACTACAGGTTATTCAACTTCCAAAGAAAGGTACTTAAGAAAAATAAAATCTATTCGCGATCAATCTTAGTTAATATATAGTTGTTATTTGGTGAACTGGATATTTTAGAACATTTGGAAATTTGGATATTCTACACTTAAGCAGCGGTGTCTTACCCTTACCAGTGCCTAAGTGACGTATTGTGGTCGTTAGCGGAACGGCGCCGGCGCAGGCTCAAGGTTATGACCGGCAATACTTTCCCCGCGAAGTTCAACGCTCGCCGAAATCGGCATCCCGCCCCAGCTATTGTTTCTGACCACAGCGCTAGAACGACTACACTCTTGATGTAATAGAAAGAACTTTACTTTGACGTTATTTTGTCGAAGTAAAATAACTTATTTAAATCTCGGCTTGGGTCGAACTATTAAAAAAAATTGATTGTATAACGTTTACAGAAACATAAATATTTTCAGTAGATTTTTTTAATTAGTAGGTCCTATTGTTATGAAGAGTTGTACTTTGATTTCAGCATTAAATCCAACCAATACTTGAAAATTGCATCTTAGTCCTTATAAATCAAGATTGGCATTAGAACTGACGCGATCCTTTTGACGTTTACGTTCAATGCCCGTGTTAATCGTACCGCGAGAAACGTAACGTGGCCCACTTTCTCTTTTAAGAGCAGACGTCTCTTTCTTGTGTTCTGACGTGTTGGATGTGCGAGAGAGACGCGTGTATGTGGGATGTTTCGTCGGAGGCTGCGCCGCTTGCTTTCTTCGCCGCACTTGGCATTGGCGTACGAAATCCGGCAACTTTCGTTAGCGGCTGTCCGGTTGCAACAATTAACCGATCTCTCGATTGTTGCGCAATCTGTTACTTGTCGCGTTTGTAACCTTTTGATTGTTGATGTAATCCAGATTGAACTCGATTTGTTTTTTGTCGCATGTGCTCTGAGACTTATCTTACTTAATAGCCGGTGTGTTGTTACGAGTCTAATAGAGATGTACTAGTTTTTCTAAAACAATGGAATTTAATAATTAGTTAGGTCAGATACATACAGGCAGATACAGGCCTACTTTCAACTAAACTTTTTAATTATTTGTTACTAGCTGATCTGACAAAGGCGCTGACCTGTCTAAATTTCAATAATTTTAATAGTTTTATAAAATAACATCTATTGTTTTTTCGCTTTTAGTTCAGAATTTTCAAATTTTTCTTCCCCGAAAACCCTAATTAAGTAATTGTAATTTTAAAAAAATGGAACTCTATTTTTTACTGCAGAAAGTATTTTATGCATCTTACCCCTGGTTTCTCGTACGCTAACAATCTGTTAATCTATTGTTAACAGCTGTCAAATGTTCTTTTTGTATGCACTTTGGGGAACTGACAGCTATTAACAGTAGATTAACAGTTTGTTAATATACGAGAAACCGGGGGTTATTCTGACTACTGTGAACTTTAAACAAATAATAGTGAAAAAATAGTTTTGATTTAATTTCTGTTCCTGTAGATTTTATTTTAACAAAAATAAAAGTCAACTGCGTTTAATTTTTATTTGTGTAGATAAAGTAGCACTATGCGATGAACTTACTTTTAATATTATTAAGCACGACAACTTAAATAGACATTTGGAGCGAAACTGATGGACTCATGATAAGTTAATATTTGAGATACCGCAACTGTCATATCAAATATATGTCAAAACCGATCCGATTAGGCGCCATTTAGTTGCCATGCCAATTTGTGTCTTAAAAACGACTATTATATGAACTATTAAATATTGTTTATTGTATGGGCAAAGGTAGGTATGTAACATATTCCAACCTGTCTCAACGCTAGGATTGATATGACGTGTACCAATTAGATATCTGATTGCACTGTATGTAAATTTTTAATCTTGTACTTGCTACTGTTTCATGTATGTTGACTCGATAGTATGAACATGTTTTGATTAATTTTATTGAACGAGTTTATAGGCAATTTTAATCTTAAACTTTCCCATAATGAAATACCTAAGTAACACAAATTTAATTTAAATTACGATATTTTTATATATATTAAATTATATTTTTACAAAAACGAAAAATAAAACAATATGAAAGCTTAAGATCTGGTACACAGCTGTCTAAGTAAAGAAATCAACGCGTGCGCTACGCGTGCTACGTAACTGCCTACGCGAAATGTGTGCTACGGAACTTCGTAGCGTTCAGGATTATTTGTTTATTTGGCGTGAAAGTACGATGACAGTGGTGTGTTTTATCTGATGCTTAATTTTTATTAACCTCCTACTTTGAATATCAAGGAGTGTTATAAGTTTGACGCTTATATTTGTCGGTCTGTCTATTATGTGTCTGTAGTTTTATATCTAATTTAATTTACATTAAATTAGCTATGAAACTAGGTTCAATGTACATTGGTGCTTCTAGTTTAAGAAAAACTAGACTTGAGAGACTAATGATGACCAGTAGCTTACCTGTTGCAACTAAAATTCTATGACTCAGTCTATATTGAAACAACAAATTGAGATAAAATATTCAGTTTAATAGTTTTCTACATTCGAAAACTTGAGATACTATTTAACACTAGTTTAAGAACATGTCTATTTTTTTTATAAGTGATGACTTGAATGAACTCTTTTATTACTTTTAAGGTAACTTAGAAGGTAAAATTTGATTACAAACTATTTTCGACCTTTAAATTCTTTGATAGATCAAGAACGGTTTACACTTTTTTTGTTAGGGTCAAAGCGGTCATGATCAATGCCACTTAATTTAATTGCCTCATAATATTCACGATGTGTGCCAAAGTAAAATCTAAGCCTCTAAAATATGACCTAATATTCAACAAGAGCAACAAGAGTCTACCGACCCAGAAACGTCAGGTGCGATATTTCAATCGGTAACAAAGTTCTGACGTGTTATTTGGCTCAGTTTTTGCTTAACTTTGGACGTATGATTATTTTATTGTTAAAGAAGGAAGTTGTAACGCAAATGAACTGGACCCCTTGGTAATAGAAAAGTCTAAAGTATCACTTCTGCCTACTTCGATCTAAGCTGTCTAGTTTTTTTTTTAATATGTGGTATGTATGATAGTCTTAGTAATCATAATATTTATAACATAATATGAGCTACCTAAGAGAGCTACTAACCTCTCTCTCTCTCTATGCTTATGTAGGTATAGTCTTTACAATAATTATAGAAAATCTTTAAAAGAAATTATCAATAAAATCTTAAGGCCGCGGTGAAATGCATTCCTCATATTCAACAGGTCGTGGGTCGTTCTAAATCTGGCATGTAACTATGACTTTATTTTCTCAGCTACAATTGTAAACTTGTAAATACATTCCACTCGCTAACGTTGTAGGAAATCCGAGTATTTGAAACCATCGCACATAGCGCTTGACCTATACCCTGTTCTCTTAGGTTGTCTATAGTCTCTCATTCCCTCTGAAAAATACCTATTCCCTGCAGTGGTAATTATATATGTTGCTTATGCTATAATTTGTCTAGAAAGGTTAATCAGTCACTATAACGCTTACGCCTACGTGTGCACGCACAGATACACGCCTTAAACAAGTTTGAGGCTAATAACTTATGCCTAGCATTACCTACGTAGATTAAAATTATAATTTGCCCTTAAGCCATCAGCCATTCTGGATTTTCACTTTCTAAACCTAATTTCTGGACAGTATAATTAACCCTCTACATTATTTAAATACATTTTTAAACGTTTGTTAAACTCAATATTATCTTAGCTGGTACATAGACCATCGATACTTTAATAACATGTTTGTTAAACCTCAATCTTAGGTACCAGTAATAAAGTTAAAACTCGAATGAATGGTATTTTGGCCATATGAAAGGTTAAAAATTATATTATGAAAGGCGTGTACGTTTCAATCATGGTCGGCGGTTTGACAGCATGTTTTATGAACAGTTTAACCCAGTCAAGCGTTCCATTAAGTTATACCCAATCATGAAGCAGTAAAGTCTAAGTAATGTATTACTTTGTTTGATCTTCATGGTTGTCAATGTGTAATTATTATTAATCATCATTATTATTACAATAAGTACTTTCGGAGATTACCCCTTACACAAACTTACGAACATTTCCGTTAAATTTAATATGTATTATTTAAAGTAAATATTTAAATTAGTATAGATATGGATTAGTTTAATAGTAGATTGTTAACCAAGGGCTGTATGACATCAATTGCATACGAGGTTTTTGGCTAATTAGCCCGAGTATGCAATTGATGCTTACACCCGAGGTAAACACTCTGCTTTACATATCGATTGTGAGGTAAGTAAAAAAACAAGAAAACAGGTTTAATAGTTTAAACCAGGTTTTAAAACACGAAAAAAAATTACTTTCGCGCCTAGCTAGTCGACTGAATTTTTACTCTTCACGATTTTATGGCACACAAGCGCGTCAAATCGTGCTGGCCAGTTTGATTTTTAAATCGATTTCAATTAACATACGATGTGACTGCGAAACAAATAGTTCGATATTTATAATAAAATCTTCATAAATTCTAATATAAATTGTCTCGATTCCGACTCGAGTAAATAATCGATACCGAGAAAAAAATATTAACTTTTAAAAAATATTCTTCTTGCAGTATGAGTATGACAGTTCTTTTTTCAAATTCCAAAACCTATGCTGTAATGTTACATTACATGGTATGTTTTGAAACCTATGCTGTAATGATATCCATACACCCCGGCATTCAGGGAAGTAAGTGACTACTTACAGAGCAAGAGATATGTAAATCAATATTATTTGCATTGTTACCTTTTTGATTGTTTTCCTTTTTCTTCTCTTTTCTATGCTCTTGATTTTTGACCTTGTGTCCAACCTCCATCAGTGGAAAGGCAGAGGAATAATTAATAACAGGGTTTTCACGCCAGAAAAATACACAAATACACTGATTTGATTTTGCACTCAGAGAACGTCAGTGGGTTAATTGGTCGATAAGGAATCAATGCCATTCTTCGTCGATTCGGAATTAATACCAGTCTTAAAGTGATAGTGTGAAAATTCAATCGAGCCCTATTTTCTCTTTGATCTCATAGGCATCAGAACTTGCTCGTGGCTAATGTCGACATTCTCACACTTCACATTAATCTACTTTCCCATCTGGATTGATTAACAATCGATATGGACCGTGGTCCTGTTTTACATCGCCGATCTGTATAAGGCTAGGGCTGACTGCAACGAAAGTGCATTAAATTAGCGATTCTGAGTCTAGTTCAGTATGTTGGCTTCGTACGGATCTAAGTCGCGTCAACCTGTACATGTTTGATTGCAAGAGGCAAGACCCACCTATATCGTTTATTTAGTCTTCGGGCAGATACATTCTGACTACCTTAGACTATAAAATACAGGCAGACCCAAAAAGTTGATTCAAGCGCAAGGCCTGAGTTAGAGAACCTCCTGCCCATTTATTATGGTCCAATTGTAATAACAGTGTAAATTTTACGGCGTACACAATGACATGACATTTTTGGGACGTGTGAAAATACGTGATGAAATTACATAATGAACCCGCTAAGCTACCTAAATATCCAATATGATCGCAATTTGGTATTTTTTCATTTTTTTTACTATCTATAAATTTTATCGTTCAAATAATTATGTTATCTTAGCTTAATTAAATATGTATAATTATAATTTTATTTGTACGATACGATGTCATAGATTTTTAGTTCTAAGTGGTGATTGAAATAGGATAAAGGAAAAAAACGCAAAAAAAAGTTTTTACAAAATCGAAGAAGTTTAAAAAATATTGCAAGGTATACCTGGCATTCATGCATTTCAGTATCCAACCTTTTACGACTCATTATTCAAATCCAATTCTAAGCACGATATTGTTTCACACATCTTTTTTTAAGTCTTAACTCGTAAGCCATCTGAATTAGGAAAAAAATCCAGGTCTATGTCAATTTTCACATTTGAGGATAAAACACACCAACACGATCGCGGTCATGAAAGTGTGTCTCATCCTTTAGTTGGATTATCCAACAAGTTTTGAAAGACATTAAGTTACAGTAGACTACAAAAAAGTCATGAACAGGACGCATAGACCGTCTATCAGTTTAATATGCACACTAAATGAAACCACACTAATGGACACATTAGGCATAAACCTACAAGTTAGTCGGGTCTATCCGCGTAAGTGCGCAGTTTTTCAGATTAGGAGAAGTTGGTCTAGGGCGAGTACACTTGTCGCTCGTTACTCTCAGCAATCAGCCGATGTCGGTGCCACTATGCAAATGGGCAAGCGCCCAGCTTCCGTATCTAGAAGAAATCGGCCCGGTTTTCCGAGAAAATTGCCTAATTAGCATATGTTCGAGTCTATTTAAAATGGGGTGGCGTTGACGTATAGTTTCGCTGAGGTGAATAGTGTAGAACGTGGATTTATGACTACGATTCGAGATGAAATATGTCTTGTTTATGGAGAGCAGTTATGAGTTAAGCAATGCAAGAAAAAATAGACGATATGTTTTTATAATAAACAATAAACTCGGCAAAACGTGGGCCCAGTTCTACTGATTGGTGCCTCTGCCTACCCCCTCGGGGATAACGGGCGTAAGTTTATTTATTTATTTTATATGTTTTTATGTCATTCCAGAACAAGTTAATTGAGTGTTTTGCTAACGATTTAAATTATTTGTAGTTATATATGGATTATCTACTTTACAAAATTTAGCTTCCTGCAAATGGCTGCATTAGTATTAGGTTCAGTCTCATGGCTTTTTCCGGACATTTGGTACAATATATAAGGCTATTATAATTATATATAAAAGTATATATTGTACCATATAGCATGTCAATATTTTTCGAAAACTGAAAGTACGAATATATATAAAGGTACACCACATGCTGTCCCGACAAATTTCGTACCATCTCAGAATCAAACAATGCTTCTTTCATGAAATATCATTAAACAGTAGTTCCATACAAAATGTACGATAATATTCCATTACATAAACTCAAGCCTGTAGCTCGGAGACATAGGCAGGGTTTACCACCATCCTGACCGACGTTTTTCTTTGCATCAAAAACCATACTTGCCCATAAATAATTATACCTTTGATATAATTATTTCGTATCGTTGTTTCTATATCTACTTCCTTCTCGAACTTAATTCTTAAATAAATGTCATCTTTTGTTTTTCATTTTAGTAACTACCTACTGTGTTGTTTTGGTTCGTAATGCATATTGTTGCTAAGTGGTAACAGAATTTTCAAAAATTGCGTTTTAGATATAGAGCTGCGATTTTTCATTATTTTTTCTTTAATTTTCTTCTAAAATAAAAATTCATACATTTAAGGGTTTATCCAAAGGTTATTGAAATAAATATTTTTTAGTGATGAGGCCATTTGTTCTCTTAGGTAAGAAAGAAAGGTAAGAAAAGAAAAGAAAATTAATCTCTCTGAGGTAAGAAAAGAAAATTAACCAGATATTCAGGGTATTTTTCTTTTTTGTGTACTATAGAATGTTCTCTACTCTGCTTCTATAAATAGGATCATAAAATGGTTTTGTGAATAATATTTGCATTAGCACTGTTAGGACGTTTCCTTTATTGCTCACATAGTTATTATTTAGTACCTAAGATTCCGTTGAAAATATATTATTCAGGCTAATGTCCCGCCGTAGTACATAACAGGATACAGGCCTCGCCTAGTTTGGGGACTGCCGTTAAACTGTGTATTGTGCCTAACCTAACCTAACCTCTTTTGTTAAACAAAATATTATGTAACAAAAAGTATGCTGTAACTTTGTTATTTCAATAAATCTTATTTTACTTTACTTTACTTAGTATTGTTTCCTAAATACATATTTTACTCTAGCATTCTGAACGATCGATACTACAAGATTCCCGAGAAAGATAGTCTGGGTATCTTACACGATAACACTTTTGCTAGGGTGACGTGTTGCAAAGACGTAATTACTGTCGTCGCAGATTTGCCCGCAATGGGCATGGGTGTTGATTGTCACGGCTTGGGTGAGTGCTTACGAAAGCCTCAGAGAGAGGCTCCCCCGCTCCCGGCGCACCATTCACGGCCAACCGGAACTTCCGCCGGAGAAACTAGCTGATCACTCTAGATACCGGCCGGGCACCAATTTATAGGCGCTAGGTGCAGAATGCCTGTGCAAATTGCTTCATGAATTCCATTAGCCATGTAAAATTATTGCAGATAGCCGTTGAGCTTTAATGTTAATTAACCGGAGACTAGATTAAATAGTATCTCTATAAAATTAAATCTGAACAGCATTTAGGATATTAGGCCCTACTCCCACTAGCATAAAACCACTTCAGGAAATGGTTAAGGTAACGTTACGAAAATCAGTATGCTAAGCTACACTATAGAGAACAGAAACAAAAGCCAGGGAGGCGCCATCAATAAACTCAAAATGCCTCACATATATAGAGGTATAACATTCTTCGTATAATGAGAGGCGATCTGAAATCATTCCTCACTATGGAACAAACGAATAACCCGCTTCTCTGGGAATTCCTCAAAAAAGAGGCCACACTAGTTTACTTGACCATACCTACACTGTCAAAGCATTGACAAGTAATAAACCGTTGTCATTGGGAAGATGTCAGTGACATCAGAGCTTTCTGGAAAGACAGGTTGACTGGAGCTGTAATATTACAGCTTTGACATTGTACCACGGCCAAGTACTATATAAAACATTCTTAACAATCATCTACCTATCGGGCTAAGTGCGGGCTAAGTTTCATATTCTACAAGAACTGATCTATGGGACAGACACTTTCAATGATATTCTGATAGTGTACAATTTATTAAGAGAAAACGGATCAAATGGCATACGCATTCGCACAAATCCATCATTACGCCATCAATGCGTGTGACACAAAGGCGGCGCATACGTGTGACACTAACACACAAGCCACATGACCCACTGCCGACCGGCTCCGACCCGCGCACTAATCGCACCGCGACACCGCGCGATAAACGCTATCAACTATCAATGAATATTGAAATACATGACAGACTAACATCTCAGACCGCTCTACATGTTAAACGCAACTGATGCATAAATAAACAGCTAGACATACTAAAGCCCGCTGTACTTTTAATGTAACCCAAAGTACTCGTAATTATATACAGTGGGTGGTTAAAATTCGTTGTGTTATTATTACGAGGGTATCTTTACGCGTACAATCGTAACTTAGTGGAAATGATGGACGGCTGTTACAAAGGCGCGCGGCGGAAGAGAAAGTTCCTTTATGGGCTCAAGGACGAGGGCGTCGCTCCCGAACCGTTGCGCAACAGCGTGAGATAATTGACGGGGGCGCCCGCGACTGCGGGCCTTCATTGTGTCGAAATCAGAATGCGGATACCGATTTAAGGACGACGACTCCGCGCGCCGTCGTAGCTCATCGTCTAAGCGTGGCTTTCACTTTGACTCGTGATGACCCTTCCATCCCGACAAAGTTCAATGCCGTATCGACTTAGATACAAAATGTCATAACTCAGCGGGCTCCATTAAACGCAACAATTCATCATCCAGAGAGGCGCGTCATTAGCGAAACGAAATCTAAAAACAATAGATGATAGCGACACTTGCCGGTTATCTGTTTTGCTAGGTATAAAAATGTAAACATGGCCAATGCAAAAGTTGTAAGAAGACATAAAGGTCATGGTCCTGTAGTACTTTCACTGATTCGGTCGGCGCGGGCGCGGCGCGACGTCACGAACTCATGAATCGTGCTCCATTGCAGTACAGCTGTATTGTACAGTACAAGTACAACAGATGGTTGCGTAACACCCGCAGAACCATGATCGAACTCTAATATAATTGCTGCGAGAGAAAGTCGATACACTTAACGACATGAAAATGATAGATCGCACCCAAAACACAGCATCCGTTTGTTAACGAGCGAAGTGTTGCACAACAGCGAATATTGAACGAGTTTATTATCCGAAAGTGACTAAATTCCGCGAAGGTCGTTACGACATCAACACATTTGAGATACGATATCTACGTATACTGGTCAAAGTAAAAAGCGCTTGCTTTCATTTAACTTTCTTGTAAAGTCGTAAATATATTTACATAATTTACGAGGTGCTACTTACGAATGCTTTATCTCAGTGGCATATAATTAAGGCAATCCTCGTCACTGGTCTTGAAAACCTGTAACAAACAGTAAAGTCACATTAGTTATAGTTATATAATTGAACTAATCAGAATTACAAAGTAAAAGTAGAGAATAGAGAAGTAAAGAAAAGTAGATTACTTAAGATCTAGCTTAACTACTAGGAACCCTTTCCATTTTCCTTTATTTAAATCGTTTGATTGCCTCAACGAATACGCCTAATATACATAGTTTTAGCTTCGAAGTGAAGAAATTATCAAAAGTTAACCCGTTTATAAATGTTTTATGGCCCATAGTTTTATGATACGTCGGACCGTCAGTACTTGGTAGATAAAATTTAATAGGGTCTGCCATCAAATTAGGTAAAAAGATAACAAGTTGTAACCCTTTGCTGGATTAATAAAGGGCTTTACCTCTTTATACATACCTAATAAATAGGTAGCAAATTTTCACAAAATGTTATTATGATGGTAATACAATTATAATAAAAAAGGGAGGTCACTATTATAGTGAATAGTATCAGAATGGTTTTTAGTAAAGAACGCTAATAGGGACAGTGGCACCTAGAACTGTCAAACCCTTCGTGTTAGATACTTGTAGAGAGGTATTATATTATAGTGCTATACCTATAGTACGATGTCATGGACATACGAGTCGTTTTTTGAGAAAGACATTTTTTTCTATGTCCGTAATATTATATCTACGATAGAACCATCGGTGCGCTATTCCTAACTGCACTTGGGCGGTATTTTTTGCAGCTACCAGCCAGAGCTACCAGTTTGTTGCGTGTGATTCACTGCAAAGTAATGGTGTCGCATACGTGAAAACAATACGACGACGTATTGGCTCCGCACCAATATTATCAGCAAACACCCACTTGCCTACATACATTTAAAGCGTCACACTTTTACTTTTGCGCAAAATAAAATAGCGATAGCGCGTATTTTGTCACTGTGATAGCTATTGCAACATATTCATATCGCGGAGCAATTTTTCAGCTTTAGTTGGGAACAATAGCTGTTGAGTAACATCCTACAACATAATCATAACATCATGTGGATGGATTAGTCTACTTCATGGTGGCAGTGAAATCGTCCTTGTCTCAGCGATACAATGGCCGTTAGACAATAAGCTGTTTTCACGATACAAGTGAGGCGGTTTCCCGTCGCGGCTCACTGTAGCCCTTATACGAGCTTGACGATACAAAGCACTAGGCCACATAAAACAAAGCAGTTGTCATAAAAAAAAACCTCTTCTTTCTTGTGTTATGACGAGCTATACGTAAACCAGGTCTGTTCCTAACAGAAATACCCAATTTGAAGATAAGTTGTTCCAGTCTCACATATAATGTGTGTAAAACACATTAAAGAGGTATTTTGGTCCTTTTGGGGTTCAAACCGATTAAGCCCAATAGGTACTCTTCTTCTGAGAGACGTAAAGATAACTTAGACATATATCCGAATAATTTACACAAGAAATAAAACAAGTAAAGAAGACTCGCGTGACCGTACCGTCACTGAAACGGCAGGTCTGTAATATACCCATTTGTTTCTATTACTGGTTGGCTGAAGTACAATGAGCAGGCCATAAAAGTCTATTGCCCTTTCTGAGTAATAATGCAAGTATGTACTTGTTTTTATACACGGAAACAAACGTACCAGTTTCACGGCTGTTGTACGGAAACCTGCGAAAGTGAAAGCCGCTGTGAATAGTGATAACAAGCAGAGATAATATAATTTACGAGCAACTCTGCTCGGATCATGTCAGCCATCCATGTTAACAGACTACGCACACCTACGTACTTGATTTTTGGAAGAGATATTTCAGGATCTTACTTTACGTCAATGAAATAAAGTTTCACGATTTCCCAACAATTAATTAGATTATTAACTTAATTCTGTGATTTTTAAAATGTCACATTGAACGTGACATTTTGAACCATATTTATATTGAAGCTTTGTTCAAATAAGTGATCATGTCAGCCTAATCTTACTTTAGACTAATTTAATTGTAACAAATGGCATTTATGCGATAATATTTGAATAAGTGTTGTGTTCTTTTCTTTTTCTGGACATATGCCATGACACCTATACAGTAGCAATCAGTACAGTTTAATGGAGATTTGGAGTATCAAAAAAGGACATCATAAAATATCTCAAATCAAGATAAGCCAGAACAAAGATATTAGAAACCGTGTAAATAAAATGACTATAATATTTATCATATTGATCGAATGTCCGGCAACACAATGCCCCGTTAGAATATAAATGCGAGATGGAAATAGTGAAATCTCAAAGTCGACTCGTCTTTAGACGAGAAATCGTCATCATAAATAATACACACCAGTCACTACTGACGGGTCAGGTTACGAAGCGGCCCTTCTTGTTGCGCTATCGAGAGCGATATAAATAAACTTGTTCGGATAATTGCTTGTTTGATATATAAATTTTATCGAGCCCTTCGTTATTAAAAAGTTAACCAATAGCCGACATATTTAAAGGTGGGCTTGTTGATTTTGATTTTGATGATTGATTACTCCCAAACAAAGTAAAAACATTTGCGTGCGATAATCTGTGTTTGACTCATACGCGTCTCCGGCAGGCCTAGAAAGTGATGCGAGATCCGCCCGTCTTAATGTAAACTCATTTGGCGTAACATGAAATTTAATTGGAGCAAAATAATTTCAAGATACTTTCTCCAATGTGTATATAACTTCTAAAATTATTCATAAAATTATATCTCGCACATACCGATGCGTTTGTGACTGCGCGGACTTCGGCGGGGACTGCTTAATTGGACTTTCGGTTTTCTTCACATGAAATTTTTCGGATAACAATTGTTCAAACTTAACAAGCGGAACAAATAATGCTAGTTTAATTTGAAAAGACACTTATGCCTACCAAAAGTTATGTAAATTAAATAATTTCTTTACCGTCTTAGAAGTGACTGAAGAACATGAAAGCTACCTACCATTCACAACTAGATTTGTAACGTTATTCGATCAATGCGAAAATAAAATATACCAGATAACATCAGGCACTGTCTAGGTAGATAAGTGGATAAATACGTATAGTTCTAAATAACATTCCAATTCAACTAGAAAACTGTTGCAGCCGACATAAAATGTAAGAGCAAACTTTCAAATGTCACAAGAGATAAGTTTCGTATATATTGAACAAAAGTGAAATCAGTTCGTTTTCCCCGGCGATCGGCATTGGATCAATGAGGGCCCTATCTCGCACACACGTAAGGCTCTATCAGGCTCCATACGGGTGCGGCCAGTACATGGACTTGTTTCTCATTTATTCAGCAATTATGTCGACCTGCTCCGCCGATAAGGGAGCTTTCTAATGTGAATCTCTACTGGAAGCTGGCTATGTGTGGCAAGTGCTGATCATTACATATGTATAATCAACAAGTGTAAAATTGAGCTAAACTTGCAGTTCTGGCATTGGCTGTATGAGGGTGGCTGAGTAAGGAAGGAAGTAGCGTGACATATGGGAGGCCTATGTCGAGTAGTGGACAAGTGGGAACTAATTTATTGTCTACTTATCAATAAAAGTAAATACTGTGTCAGATCTACCTCTCAGAATCACACAAAATAAAATTAGATACCTCAATTTAACCAAGTATGCAATTTTTATTTTTTTTATCTTCTCGCACACAGAAAGCTGATCATTCAAGTGAATGAGACAATCAATTCGTTACAAACTGTCAGCCTATTATACGCGTGTAACTTAAACCTGACGCTTGAATCGTTCGAAACGCGTGCCAAAAAACTGCGCACCCGCTGTGATCCGATCGAATCAACCAACTTGGTGGTAAGAACAAGAGTGAATTTGAAAATTTCTAGTGAAATAAGATGGCATGAACAATTAGTAAGTGCAATTCCGGAAACACTAACATGTAGCGATTAAAGTTTGTTGTAATTTAAATATTATGTATCGTCTTTTAATTGTACACTTCATATTTTTTATACGAACACTAATGCTAAAATCAAAAATTAATTATATTTATACCTCTGATTGCTGCCTCTGAGAAGGGTCTGCGAAGTGCCCAAGGCGTTAAAAAGCAAACCCTGGAGACTTAGTCGTGTCAATAAAGCGCGACAATAGTTCTTTCTAGTGACGTCATGTTTAACAGATAATGCCAATCAGTAGAGTTTCAATGTACTTATACATTTGAACTAAATAATTGGATTTTAGATTCCACAATTAATAATATAATGGAACTACATTCGATGTAGAACCTATTGATTGGTTTAACTTGCGCTGCAACGAGAAAAAGTTCGCACCTCTTTAAAAATACAGTTCAGTTGGCATAGCCGCATTCTTTGCATATTATGTCCGTTCGGTCCTTGCGGGCTAGCCTAGACCTGATTTAAACTGCCTTTGCCAGTTCATACCTACTCTTGTCATAGCATGATAAATGCCCATGTTAACTTAGTTCCATGGAAGTACATCTAGGCTAGAAGATTTCTTTAACACTCTCCGGATGCTTCAAATATTAGAAAAGTCTCGTAAAGCGAGATAATCACGATTGTTTAGATTAGAGTCATCATCTGACCCTGTTTGCGCCCGCGTTACATTTCCCAAGCGAATGAATTGGCTGGGCGCCTCGCGAGCACGCTGAAACAATACCGCTTTCTGACGTCGATTTTATCAGCTGATAAGCGAGCAAAAGAGAACACAATTATTAACGAATTTCACTCCTAATTACTTACAGGTTGTCAGATGCTTTTATTCTTGTAACAGCTGATGATTAAGTGAGAGGTTTGGGATGTGAAAGGAGAATTTCAAATCCCTGGTCACTAATCTAATCCAATAAAGAAATAAACATATTTATATACAATTTCCGGTAGTACCTAATTTTGGCGTAGTCCTTGAAGTGGACTTAAAGTTCAAACTCGGACATTAGTATCGCACTGAACCAAATAAGGACCTGGGGAAATATGAGAAGCCAACGTACACTATATACAATAATTAATTTACAAAATATATATAATAAGAGGTTCGGTCAGAGGAGACCGCGCAGGACAGAGACAAGTGGCGACTTCTTGTATCGGAGGCCAAGATCCACTCCGGATCGCTGAGCCATCGCAGTAAGTAAGTAAGTAAGAGATTCGGTTCAGGGGATGAGTTCGTGCCCTACACCAGGTAAGGTGCGAAAAGGCCCTCCTCTAGATTGGGCAGGATGGCGCGCCGTGTCGCCTCGGTGAGAACGATGCATGGCCGCGACGATCTTTTCAGCAAGCCGCAACCACCCGTGAATAGAGGGTGACGGCGGAAATGTAGAGCCGGTCAAATCTGGACTTAGAAATGTCCAATCTGAATTTAGGAGTCTTGAATCTGGCAATAGGAGTCTTGGAACTGACCTTCGGAGTCTAGAATCTGGACTTAGAAGCCCAAAAGTAGGGGCATAAGTCACAGATTATAAATAATCAGTTCTTCGAGGAAAAATTGGACATGAAAAAATAGCCGCTAGGGCGTTTGAGGAGAAGCGGCGTAACAGTCATCTGCGAGAGCCAAGATGAGTGAATGGAAAAAAAAATGAATGAACGTATTGAATGAGCGATTACCATAATTATGCAATCACTTATTCAAAGAGCGTTGAAATAATGGCCAATTACAAGTAAAACTTGGGGTTAAATGAAATAACACTGCAGACCATCCCATTTACTAAAGACCTACTATCCTTCAATACAAGACCTTCAATTATTGAAGTTAGGTCTTTAATTGGCTGGACTCGCTGTCGCGTGTCTAGATAGTACTAGTTTCAATCTTTTAATATAAATCTTTAATTATTAAAGATTCAAATTAGCCAATAATCACTTTTTAAGGCGACCCCGACTCGCTTTTGTCCGGTTTTTTTATTATATACTTATTTTCATAGGTGTCTTGTCCTAGATAGGTTTAGTACTATTTTTAATTCTTTGTTACACAAAAGAAAGTGTACAAAAGGTGGACTTAGTGCTAATGTCATTTTCTACCCGCAGGAGTTACAATAGAGGCAAAAATTAAGGTAAGCGAATAAAAAAGAAAAGATAAAACTGAGGTACCTACTTATAAGTACCTAAAGGTGTTACAAGGAACATATAGAAATAGATATTTCAGCAATAATATACGCATCGACTCACACCTCAAACAAACGTAACGATTTCCCTTCAACCAGCTACTATAAATAGATATCATTACAGTACCTTCATGAAAGCACCGCCATACGTCCTATACCTTTCTACAGCGTATTAACATAAGCTAATTAAACATCTCAAGTTCGATCGTAAAGATGCTAAGAGGCTGGGCAAAAATCTGGAGTATACCTACAAATAGTAAACCACTCCAGATGCATACTTAGCGGCACTGTGTCACAGCATAGCTGGCAATTACAGCTTATTTATTGACTGCCGTGGCATCTGTCTCTGAACTACAGATGGAATACTTAAACTTTGCTTAGCGCATCCGGTATTCGCTGATACTGTGTCTCTAGTACTTTAGTACAGAGATAAACTTCTGTAGTAAAGATTATGGACAACCGGCTCTCAGTAACCCGCTTCCTACAGACCGCAGATAATGCCACCCTTTACTCCTATCGCTCTACTTCTAATACCCTCTTCCACTAAGTATCTAAACTAAACTTAATCGCGATGCTTTTATATGAAAACCGGAGCTTATCGCGTGATTTATTTCCACAGCAGGTGGAAATGGCTCGAGATTGCTACTCAGATCAGACAATTATAGACTAAACGAATAAATGGTCTCTTCCAAGTCTAATAGGTACTAATTTACGCTCTTTTAAAGTCCTGTTTAGAGCTCAATCTTCTGGAATCTGGAGTTTAATGAGTGTTATTATTGGTAAATGATAATGTGAGATAAATTTTATTTAAATTTCTTATGTCGCTCTCAGCAGTTCAAAGCTAAAGCGACAAAGTGGTTCACGTAGTGATATTGAACAAATTATGTATTATAATGTAACATTCATTATGTAGTACATACATAAGGTCTCGCCTGTATCTCTTGTCTGGGGTATGTGATCGATTTTTTACTATGAAACAAGTAACAGATATGTCTATCTTTATATAAAAGTTACTTGTCTCTTAGGGCTTCAACCACGGTCACATCAATACTTGACTAAAGCTGATACTTAAGGGATACAGTTAATCGACGACTATTGAGCCAGCAAGTGGGAAGCGCTGTCGGAACTCGTTGTCTCGACTTACGCTGACACACTGACTCGCTTTCCTCCAGCAGTGCGCAGGCGCCGAGCCCGCCACACACTTGCTTATCCCAACAAACAGACGAACACACCGCATGCCTTGTGAAAGATTTAGACACTTGCTAGGTGAGGTCGAACGTTCTGTACCATAAATCCTAAAACGGTTTTGAAGAATGTCGTGTGCGTGCCTGCCTGATCGCTGTTGAATTCATGCGAATAGATAGCTTGGATGGCTTTTGATGCAGATTGAGGCAGACATATTTGGGGAGATCTATTACAAGTGTATCTGTAGAATACGTCTACCTCTAAAATTTACTGCTTGTCAAGTTGTTGGTAGGAAAAGTTCTTTGTATTTAACAATGAGCTCAAGAATAAATTCCAACGAATTACTACTACCTTAAAACTTGTTGACATTTACGATTGAAGAGGCTTGTGTTTTTTTAACATTCAGGTTGTTGGCGGAAATTAAAACGTGGTTCGCTCATTAGCGCTTTCTCCGCCTCGTGTGGCTTCCATTATTCGTGAAAACACCCGAAACCTTTAAAAGACATGTGGGAAAGCGGCAATGCGATATGACACGCCGAACAAAAAGAAAACTTATTGAATTTACTTATACGATAACCGTAGTTCACGGATAATTAAATTAATTTGGCAATAAATTCAAGTGAAAGAAGGTCGTAAAGTTGATTTAGGTATGAAGTTAAAGTTAGGTATAAAGTTTATTAGTTATCTTCATTTCAATTAATTTATGCGTTCTTGTTTTCAATAACTTACGTAAAAGTGAAACACTTTCTATAATATATCTGTGCATAAAAAAAAACTATGAGTAAAACTGTTACAGTATGAATGTCAAAATGGAATCATAGTTGTGATTTTCGGGAATTGTACATTATAGTTTTGCAAAAAAGGAAACTAATTAGCGAATTAACATAGTTTATTGTTATCTATTTATTCTAACTAAGTTATTATTTAATAAAAGTTCTTAGATACAAATATTTGTTTTAGTGGTTTGATACGAAAAAGAGTAAAATCCTTTTCTCATCTATGCAATAAATTCGATACAGGAACGATCTAAGGGATAAACGGTAAAATTCTTTCGATCTAAGGTACATAAACTTGCACTCGTTTTACTTTTGTTTTTGTTAAAGTTAGCGAACTCTAAATAACCTGATTTTGTTGGCCTTTTTTTCGGGCTAAATATGAATAACATAATAAAATACAACTTTGCTCACTGGTTCTTACAGGTTTACCTCACCAATCCTATTTTAATTTCAAAGTAAAATCCTCATAAAATTCACTTGTGGAACCGGACTTACTGAAATTAAGATCGAATTTACATAGTCACGTCAAGCATTTTGTCTCGTCTACCCCACATGCATTGGGCGTAAGACAATAGACTTACACAATCCTGAAGTAAACTACAATCAGGAGATGCGGGAGCGGAACGAATTGCGAAAACGACATCTTGCAACGAACGGAGAACAATGACACAGGTAGTGCCCAGGTGCTAGGTTTTGTAATGTAGGCCCTACATGCCGTGCACATTTGGGTTGGAAGATGAGTAATGATCATAACGTACATTCACAATTACATAGTTATATATCAGGGCCTCGATTCTGTTTGTGCATTATAGTTCAATTATAGTTGCATGGTTGCATATAATTATTATGATGTGTAGGTGGTAACTATGAGATTTAATCTCTTAACTATGGAACGCCAGATGTCTTTTTTACTATTTAGATTTATTTGCCATAGTAAAAGTAGCTTATTATTAACTAGCAGTAGAAATCAAAAATTTTCAGACAGTGATTTATGAACCTTTATTAACTACGCACACTGGATTTTTATAATGTCCATCTACATAATCATCTATACTAATTCTCGGTTAATGTTGAAAATTCGCAATTTCCTTCAGTTATATTTACGACGTCTTATTTGCTTTCATTTCTCATGTTTAGCGTAAAATGAAGAGGTTCCTCGAGCACATGTGTGGAGCGCGAGCCCCATGACGTGTGACCCACTTTCCAGCACGCTACTGCACTGTTAGCTTCAACCTAACTTCTCTGTCCATAATTATAAAGTCTAAATTCACCTGTTTTCAAGAAAAGCCGTTGCTGGCGCTCGACGTATTGAACAAAATGCAAATTCCCTCGAGCGGTCGCGATATGCGAAAGATAATTTTGGCCGCGAGTGAAAGTAAAATTATGCAACTTTCTACAAGCGCGCAGGCGCCGCAGATAAACGAATTTAACTACTAATTATGGAAATAAGATCTCATTAGGCACAAATATTAGATTTGAGACGTTTTGTTAATTTATCAAGACTTACAGGTGAAGAGATATCGATAATGACTCTGTCAATTGCAAAACATATGCAGTAAGTAAAATCTACAAACGTATGTCAAACGACACTAGTCACGAAATTTCCTATCTTATTCAAATCACAAATTCACTTCGTTCACGACTCGAGACACATCCTGAAACGTTATCCAAAAAGCCACCAATTCCAAATCACCGTACCTTTCAGGCAACTTCAAGATCCAATAAAAGCCAACAGTTTCAGGATAACAATAGAGGCAGCTACCGATCACTGTTCGTTCGACACTGACACTTGAGGGCACAGTCTTTGGATTCACTTTCGATTTCGCGTGCGCGTGCGGCGACGTAGTGCACGCGCCGGGTGTCTGCGGACTGTTCGCGGCGGCGCGCTACACTCACTTCTTATACGCGTGAAAGTCGCCGATGCGCAAGGCTCTATCCCGGATTTCTTTAGGACTAGCAGCTGATGTCGAAACGCGGTGATGAGGGATGATGTCAGAGGCGGTGAACAAGGAGCGAGTGACGTCAATTGCGGGTTTTTTAAGGCAGGTCGACGGTTATGCCGCTGTTCGTGCAGGATGTTCGGATGTTGCAATAAGATGGAGATAAAATGTGTAATTTATATAAAAAGACACAAATTGTATTTATTACGTATCTCTTATTTGATTTTCTGAGTCATGGCAAGAAAATAACATAAACCCACTTCAGGATACAGGCCCTACCTCGCTATGTTGTCCTTCGTTGTTAGCTCTAATCTTGTTACTTGAAACGAGTAATTCTTAAACATATTTACAATAGTCTAAACTATTTATTATCCGGAGACACTTACTTGATTTTTGTCGGAAGACGGACAAAAAATGTGTAATGCTTACGGAAGTTTTCTTCAAATATCGTAAAATCGTAAATCATAAATCACAAAGGTTTGCTGGAAGAGAATGCTTCCTGCATTAAGCACGCCCTTGTACAAATATTGGTGCAATAAAGAATTTTAATAATAATAATAATTCATACAGAATTGAAAACAAAATACATAGAATTTATGTGTTTTAGAAATAAATTGGTTACACTTTATGTAAAAATGTGTGTAAATTGTTTGTTCTGTTAGCTTATAACCGTTTTGTTTGATCCAAGATGCAAACGTCAAAGGCTGAAAACAAAGCATCGACATTTGATTCATACAAAAGACTTCAACGCTCTCTGAAACTTTGTCTTTATTTGGTGCAAAATCTACTTATTTTTAGCATATGCGACTAGTGATATGATTATAAAAATAATAATAGTTTCTAAGGAGAGTTTTTTAAACAATTTTTGTCACAGTAATTTGGTCGGATGTCTATTCCGTGTTGATGAGTAGACCCATCCCCGTCGGAAATTATAGCTAAGGGGCATGCATAGCAAACATACGAATACCTGGTGCGCATATGTTTATCATTAGTCTTGGTAATCATTTTGCTTCTTTTTTAGGGTCCCGTACTCAAAGGGTACAAAACCGGATCCTATTACTAAGCAAGCTGTAAATCAGAAACCGCGATAGCTTAACTTAGCTTAGCTTAGGGTTAACTGAAATATAATCCTTTTAGCATTAAGGTCGCCTTTGTATTTTTATATTTAATTTAACTGTGCAATAAAGAATAATAATAATAACCATCTGAGGTGATTGGAACTCCATGTGTGCATGCTTCCAGATATGATGCAGAAGGCGGTGCTGCTTGATACAGCCCGGTTAGTCCGGCGTTATCTCTCGCTGTCGCCCTGACCTCCGGCCGCTTGGGCTCCTCTGCCGGAGGGCGTCTGTTTGGCCACTTTGGTCAGTAGACTCAGACGAGACCATACAACTCCAACCTCATAATAATAATAATAATAATAATAGCTTAGACAGTTGAATGGGGGCTCCTACACAACAAAAGTCATTTTTTGCTTCTATTAGTGACGGCAACAGGTAGACGTTCGAAATATTCACAGAATATTTGGTGATAGATATATTTACTTTAAAAACTAGTAATTAAAATGAAATATATATGGTTTTCATATTACAAACGTGATCTTCTTGCTTGAAATTAATATTATTATATTCCATACCATTATTTATACAAAATTAGACACTGCACTATATTTTCTTCTTCATTATTTCAGGGCTTAAAAATATATATCCATAAATAAAGAATATATATTTTTTGCCCGTCTGCGGACTCTTTCCTCTACTTCCTGCGGTTCACTGGTAGAATATGCTTATGTCATTAAGGCCGCCGCATTGTACTTTTTATGACAGTGCAATAAAGGAATGAATCACACTAATATTATAAACGTGAAAGTTTGTGTGTGTTTATATGTTTGTCAGTCTTTAGCGCTGAAACGGCTGGACGGATTTTAATAAAATTTGGTATGGAGTTAGCCGATACCCTGGATTAAAACATAGGCTACGTTTTACCGCGGGGAAATATCTTATTCCTACGGGAAAATCGATGAACCGCGGGTAACACCGCGGGGCACAGCTAGTATTCAATACTCGTCAATGTGAATACATTTATGTTATTCGTATAAACTTTAACGAGTAGAACCCGCCGTTTTCAAATATATGGGAATTTTGTTACACCCTGTAGATGTATGTAATTTTCCATGATTTTCATATATTTTTAACCTGATTTCTATATAGTTTCATACGTTTGCAAAGTTACAAAATATTTCTCTAATAAGTTGTATCCTTAATCAATAATAGGCAGTACAATAATACGGGCAGTGGTAGCGTAGCGGTTAAACGCCGACCTCACATTCAGGAGTTCATGTGTTCGAATCCCGGCATACACCAATGACTTAGTTTCCTAAGTTAGGTACATTTATAAATTTGAAATAGCAATACTACTCGCTGACGGCGAACGACGACATCGTCAAGAAACCTTAGTGTCTATGTATGTACTCGTACTTGTGCATACACTCCATTTATCTATACTTGACTTTTTTTTCAAACTTTAAACGACACAAAATCAAAAACCTTTAGCGGTAGAAAACTCGAAACAGTCTACACATTTAGTGCTAGCTAGTACTAAATTTGCAAACTATTTCGAGTTTTCTACCGCTAAAGGTTTTTGATTTAGTGTCGTTTAAAGTTTGGAAAAAAAGTCAAGTATAGATAAATGGATTATACCTCCGCGCTCGCTACGTTCATTGGCCCAACAAGTAAATCGCAGACCAAACTAGAACTATGTAGTACAATGGGGTTGAATGACAGAAATACACAGGTTGTTGTTGTTGTTACATTTTATTGTACAATCTAATCTCTTCAAACGAGCAATTCTTGTATATATATTTATATATAATCAGAATCTCGGAAACGGCTCCAACGATTTTCACGAAATTATGTAGGCAGATGCTTTCGGGGGCATTTAATTGATCTAATTAGGTTACATTTTTAGAAAACGTTGATTTATCCGTGTTTTAAGGCAATTGAAATTTGCTATAATAACATACACAGGTAAATTTCGCGTCTAGCTGCAAGGTTGGGATAGTTTTGACGGGAAAACGGGCGACCCGTTTCGGGCCGGTTTCAAGAGACCCGGTTCGAGTCATGGTGTTTTTTTCCAAGTTCTTTTTTTGTTGAAAAAGGATTATTTTCATTTTATATTACAAAAAAAGTACCGAGCAAAGCTCGGTCACCCAGGTACTAAATAATTACATAATATAACTTAAATAACATGTTTGTGATAAAAATTACGTGCAAAGTTTTGTACCTCAAAATTTAATGAGATTAATTTCATCATCAAGCCATTATGTCCCCGCCGAGGGGTACGGGTCTCTTCCTGAGGAAGGTATAGGCCATACTCCACCACGGCGGCCAAGTCCGGATTGGTGGAGGCTTGTAAGACTAGTGGCTGGTCTTACTGTCAGAAGTTTTCAAGCCGCCCTAAGGCCTCTGACGTACCTTAACGACTGCCATCTATCAACGGAAACCGGCACCAACTGCTTAACGTGCCTTGTGAATCACGAAACCGCTCGAAACAATGCCACCAGCGTTGGTCATAGATCGGCCACCCATCCATGCACTGAACGCGCCCTAAGTTTCTTAACCATCGTGATCGTTTAAGATCACACAGGCAGCTATAAAGAAAATACTAGTAATCAACCATCAGATTACAGTTACCTATACTTGCAAAAACCCTCCAAATTCTGCGAGAGAATTCTGCTTTCATTTTGTCCAGAGAACAAGAGCCAGCCATCCCACGTCTGCGGCCACCAATTAGCGAACAAACCCGCTGCACTATTATCTCAGAACATTCATAATAGCACATGTGACGGACGAGACGAAAACAGAAAGTAATACTTACCAAATTCGTGCACCTTACAATGGGCAATTTATTCAGTTTCACTCTCACCGCCAATTTCATATTTCTCTCTGTGAGCGCGGGAGGTGCGCCGCCGCCCGTGAGAGCCTCCAGCGCGCCTCTGCCTTAATTGTTACGCCTGAAGTTTACTTGTGTTACATACGGCCGATAACTGAGTAATTAAATTAGAAACCTCTCTACTCTCAAGCCCTGAGGACCCGCCGGCAGGTCCAATGTAAACTACAGCGCATTCCGTCAGACCCCGTAGACTCACAGGCGGCAGGTCGGTCTTGCAACGGCATTTAGAATCGAATTTTGAAACTGATACATACCACAGCTGCAATAGCATGTTTATTCTTTGAAAACTGTGATATATTTCAAATGTTACTCTGTGAATAACTAATTTCGCTGTGAAAGGAAAATGTCCGCCCTATAGAAAGGATATCATTTCTAACTCCAAGGTACTCAATGAAAAACTTACTGTTCTAGGTCCAATATTTTTGCACACTTTGTTTTTTGTTATCTGTCATGTTATGACCTTGAAAAGAAGAATAAAAACCTTTATTATGGTGAAGCATCGGCCCACCAACAATTCTACTGGTTAAATCTAGGTACTTAGTTTTAGAACATTCGGAGTGATTTTTACCTCCCAAGCTCCAGGGCTTAGGAAGTTAATGAACGTTAATGGACAATTAGCAGGTATAGGGATAGTCAGGATATAACTGCTCGACTGCCTCGTTGGTCTAGCCGCTAACACGCTTACCTGCCAAAACGGAGGACATCAGTTCGATTACAATTCGTTGCCGTGTTTGGAAGTTTTATTTTTTTAAATGCCAACAGTTGGAGACAATAAATTTTAAATGGTTGAAACCACCAAACACTTTCTTTTAACCGAATGCTTCCCTTCCTTCTCTCCTAACATTGACCAAATTTGACTAATAAAGGCTTTGCAATAAAGAAGTCAACTCAAGATAATTCTACAATCTACATTAAAAAAAAACTACGTTAAAGATCATATTGCTAAATTAACCTACATTAAAGAAACCTTAACTAAATTGAAAGAAAAGATAGAAATGAAACATTTACATAGATTATTGCCGAAGAAATTGCAATACATAGGTACCTACTGATCGTTAGTCAGACAGTATCCGATTCGCATGCCTCAGGCCGAACGGATCCGCTTTACATAACAATACTGTCACAACAGCACGTAGACGGAACAAACGCAAATTGGGCTCTGTTAGTCACTGCCTGACCTCAATAGAGAGCGGCTTTGCTTGCGCTAATGCAACCGTCGTGTATTCAAAAAATAATAACTTCCACAGAACACAATAACTTGTCCTGACCCCAAACTAGTATAGCTTATGCTATGGTAACCAGGCAGGAAAATCGCAAACATAGAAATACATACATCCAGACTGAGGCCTTTTGTACAAATCTATTAACCACTAGAACCCTCACTACCTGTATTTAGTTAATTTGGGATTATTTTACATTATTCACAGATACAGTTTTTTTTTAAACATATTCAGTAAAGTGGGCTGCCTTGTTATAAATGTCTTGACTGTGTACCGGAGGTCCACTATCCTTATTAGATCTATTACTCTGCTGTTGTAATTCCCAATCTGAGGCTGGTAATGACATTTAAATGTAAGTACGTGCAGATCAAGATGGCTAAAGGGGTGGATAACGACGATCCTAGTCGAAAACAGGATCTTAAAACTACCAGCACATTCTCAAAACAAAAAGCAAATATTCGCAGGAATGAGCTGTTTTCAGAAGAACTAAAAAAAAAAATATATTACGGCTGTCAAAGGAATGCAATTTTGGACCTCAGCCCAATAGCCATGTGTGATACATCATCAAATAGGTCTCAGCGAGTTGAACAAAAGTTACTATGACGCCAACAGCCAAATGTTTGTCGTTTCGGAGTTATATTTTATTGAAAATGTTAGTTTTTTTTTCAATCTATATATATAAAGGGAGAAGCTGACTGACTGACTGCATGTCAACGCAGGGCCTAAACTATAAGGGTTAGAAACTTGAAATTTTGCACAGGGATTCCTTTTGTAACGTAGGGGAGCACTAAGAAAGGATTTTTGAAAATTCCTCCCTTAAGGGGGAAAAAGGGGGATGTAAACATAGTATGAAACTTTGCCGTTTTTGAAGTTATTCGAATGAGATTCAATATGAAGGTCCTTCATTAAAAGTCATGAAAAACATGTAAAATAGTTTTTCAAAAATCATCCATAAGGGGGTAAAAGGGGGGGGGGGGTGCAAAGTTAGTATGAATCCTTTAAGGGGGTAAGGGGGAGGTTGCGAATTTAGTATGAAAGCTCTTTCGAATGTGCTAAAAGTATCCCTATCTTATTTGCAAACACTTTACTCAACTAAAGCCCACGCGGACGTAGTCGCGGGCAACAGCTAGTACAATATAACTCCGAAAGGACAAACATTTGGCTGTTGGCGTCATAGTAACTTTTGTTCAGCTCGCTGATACCTATTTTAAGATGTATGTATCACACATGGCTATTGGGCTGAGGTCCAAAATTGCATTCCTTTGACAGCCGTAATATTTTTTTTTAGTTCTTCTGAAAACGGCTCATTGCAATGCATAATGCATATGTCATTAACAGTCTGCAAAATATAGCTAAGCTAGTTTTTATCTAGGCCAATTTGTTATAGCAGTCAAGCGAGTCGCTTCTATGTCGAAACTCGCAGTGTTTGTGACGTCGATTACAATGGGCGGGCGTTACTGCTATTATTCAATACACCGAAACTCGAGTCGCATATCAAATGTAAACGGACCTAGACGAGGAGTGATTAAGGTGGATTTCATAACCAGCACATGGTGCATCAGCCTTTAGACTGATTTTTTTTTTACTTTTGTGTAAGTCGAGGGCAGAAGAACGTTAAGAACGAACGGTTTTTAGTTAGACGACGACTTTCTGAAGCTAACTTGAAACCTCTTAGACCTCCGTTTGCAGGTAAACTGGATCGTAGGCATCGTAATTTCATTCGAATAACTTCAAAAACGGCAAAGTTTCATACTAACTTTGAACCCCCATTTCACCCCCTTAGGGGATGAATTTTCAAAAAACCTTTCTTAGTGCTCCCCTATGTTACAAAAGGAACCCCTGTGCAAAATTTCAAGTTTCTAACCCTTATAGTTTAGGCCCTGCGTTGATATGTCAGTAAGTAAGTCAGTCAGTCAGTCAGTCAGTCAGTCATTCAGTCAGTCAGTCAGTCAGTCAGTCAGTCAGTCAGTCAGTCAGTCAGTCAGTCAGTCAGTCAGCTGCTCCTTTTATATATATAGACTAGCTGTTGCCCGCGACTTCGTCCGCGTGGGCTTTAGTTGAAAAAGTATTTGCAAATAAGTCACGTATACTTGTGAAATAATTAAAACAAAAAAATTGCGTAATCGTTAACATTCATATTTATTATATACATTTAATTTTAGTAATTTAGTAAATCAGAGAACTTACATATTAACGTTGCACCCCCTTTTAGGGGATGATTATAAAAAAAAAGTTTCGTGACTTTCAATAAGGGACCTTCATACTGGATTTCATTCGAATAACTTTAATAACGGCAAACATTCATACTAACGTTGCACCCCCGTTCTACCCCCATAGGGGGTGAATTTTCGAAAATGCTTAGTGCCCCCTTACGTTATAAAAAGAACCCCTGTGCAAAATTTCAAGTTTCTAACCCTTATAGCTTAGACCCTGCGCTGCTATGTGCGTAATTAAGTTAGTCGGCTTCTCCCTAAACTTTCACAAAAAGAGAAATCAGAAATAATTATTATTAGGAGCTTGTAACCCAAATACCACTTTTTATTGAGATAACTTTGAAAGTCATAGAACTTTCACCCTTGATTATCGGAAAAATATTTTACACCTGTTTTATGACTTTAAATGAGGAACATTCATACCGAGTTTCATTCGAATAATTTCACAAACGGCAAAGTTTCATACTAACTTTGCACCCCCCCTTTTACCCCCTTAAGCTATGATTTTTGGAAAAATATTTTACAGGTGGTTCATGACTTTCAATGAAGAACCTTCATACTGAGTTTCATTCAATAACTTCACAAACGGAAAAGTTTCGTACTAACTTTGCACCCCCTTTTTACCCCCTTAGTGGGTGAATTCATAAAAAAAATTATCGGAAATAATCATTATTAGGAACTTACCCAAATACCACTTTCTATTGAGATAACTTTGATAATCACAGATCTTTCATACTAACTTAGCACCCCCTTTTTACCCCCTTGAGGTATGATTTTTGGAAAAATATTTTACACGTGTTTCACGACTTTCAATGAGGAACATTCATACCGAATTTCATTCGAATAACTTCACAAACGGCAAAGTTTCATACTAACTTTGCACCCCCTTTTTACCCCCTTAGTGGTGAATTCATAAAAAAGGATATCGGAAATAATCGAACTTATAACCCAAATACTACTTTTTAATGAGATAACTTTGAAAATCACAGAACTTTCATACTAACTTTGCACCCCCTTTTTAACCCCTTTAGGGATGATTTACGGAAAAATATTATAAACGTGTTCCAATGAGGAACATTCATACTGAGTTTCATTCGAATAACTTCAAAAACTACAAAGTTTCATACTAACTTTGCACCCCCCCTGTTTACCCCCTTAAGGAATAATTTTCGAAAAACTATTTTACACGTTTTTCATAACTTTTAATGAAGGACCTTTGTATTGAATTTCATTCGAATAACTTAAAAAACGGCAAAGTTTCATACTAAGTTTGCACCCCCCCTTTTACCCTCTTAAGGGATGATTTTTGGAAAACCATTTTACACGTGTTTCATAATTTTAAATGAAAAACCTTCGTACCAAATTTCATTCGAATAGCTTCAAAAACGGCAAAGTTTCATACTAAGTTTGTACCCCCCCCCTTTTTACCCTCTTGAGGCATGATTTTCGAAAAACTATTTTACATGTTTTTCAAAACTTTTAATGAAGGACCTTCATATTTAATCTCATTCGAATAGCTTAAAAAACGGCAAAGTTTCATACTAAGTTTGCACCCCCCTTTTTCCCCCTTAAGGGATGATTTTTGGAAAATCATTTTTCACGTGTTTCATTCACATTTCTTAGTGCTCCCCTACGTAACAAAAGGAACCCCTGTGCAAAATTTCAAGTTTCTAACCCTTATAGTTTAGGCCCTGCGTTGATATGTCAGTCAGTCAGTCAGTCAGTCAGTCAGTCAGTCAGTCAGTCAGTCAGTCAGTCAGCCAGTCAGTCAGTCAGTCAGCCAGTCAGTCAGCTTCTCCTTTTTTATATAAAGATAGATTAGATACGTGAATCTGTTTTTAATTTATTGAGACATTTCGCGCCACACTTTTTGGCTTAGCTATTTGAAAATTCGATTTTTAGTGCATTGTTGACACAAAATATTTCTTTATTTTATTAATCTGATTCTATGATTCCAAGATTTGTTGGATGGATCTGTTACGCTTTTCATAAGCTCGCATTTGTCCATATGCTTTTAAATTTTCTGCTATGTTTCGTGAGCAATAAAATATAGTTAACCTGTAGAACTTTTGGTGGGCCGCTCGACTCACATAACATTGCGTTTTAATTTGTTGTAACTGGTTAAAAACCAGAAAAAAATTTACATCATTACATGCATTGCCCAATCCTATTGTCGCGATTCATCTGAAACTTGATGGTCCCCGAGAATTTGAATTTGCTTTCTCTCTATGAAGCGATAAATACAGTCAGCACATCTGCATGCACTGTACCTACTCAGTTACGTACAGGTGACTTAGCAAAAAAATAGAATAGATCGATAGACTGTACTTTTATCTAGGTTCTCCGTGACACGCAAGAAAGTGAGTGTGCTGGTGGCAGGAGGATGTAGGAAATCCGGGTGAGGTTTATTTTGGATGACATCAGAAGTCAGACTCCAATATAAGTTATCCGACTGCAATATAAAATATACTTATGTTTATTGCTTGATGACCACGCAGAAGTCAATCGGCTTGACCAATTCTGGCAATTGAGATGTCACAATTTTGACCACGCGAGTGTCTCTGATATGATAACCCAACCTTTTTTTTTACGGGGTGAAATATTTTATATACCTAACCGCCACCCTTGGGGGAGGGTAGCGGCCGTGTGTCGGACTCTCCCGAAGGCCTACCGACTAACACCTCGGAAGCCGTCAAGTCGCTTGTGCATGGGGCGCCGCTGGATTCCGCATGTGGTGCAATGTGCCACATCGCGAATGCTACAGCGACGATGATAACCTAACCTAACAAATAAAATGAGGAGTCATTTCAAATTACAAAAAAATATATTTTTGTAGACAGAAACCCCCTTCTGCTAGGTCTTTTTTAGGGTTCCTTACCCAATGGGTAAGGAACCCTAAAAAAGACCGTCCGTTCGTCGAACTCGAAATCCTTTGAAATTTTTACAGATGATGTTTTTCTGTTACCGCTATAATAACAAATACTAAAAACAGAATAATATCAATATTTATTTATAGAGCGCTCCCATACAACAAACGTAAGTTTTTTGCCGATATTAATAACGACAAGCGGTAGACGCTTGAAATATTTACGGAGTATTTAGTTACATATTTAATTTAAAAATAAGTAACTAAAATAAAATAAATATTTAAGACTCGCATACCATACCATCCCGTGAATTTTTGTCGTTTTTTTTCCGTTCCGTTTGCTCGATACGTATTTTAATACGTAGTATATTAAAATATACCTAATAGGTATACCGTCTAATGTTGTATAGAACCTTCGTGGGCGAGTTCGACTCGCACTTGGCTAGTGATATTTTCTTTTGTTTTTTGGGCTTTTGGTTTTTGAGGAAGTTTTCTGAATACTGGTTTTTATTGGCTAATTTTATAATTCACTTTTACTAAGCATGACTTGTATAAGTCAAATGCCTCTGTTTCAAAGGAGGTCAACGTGTATTCAATCTTACAAATCGTCTCAAGGGATTTCATTCAATATCAACTCAACCAATCTAAAGCTTGAGTTTCACTTAAGTACGATTGATTTAGCACAACCGCATGAAGCTGCATATTCACATACGAAATGTAACGCACTTTCGCCGGCGAGCCCACAGGTACACGGGCATACCACCGCGCCCGATGATCTCTTGTCATTGTTTGGATTTGCTGGCTTGTTGCACAAAACGAAAGACTAACTCCTGACAAACATTCGTATGAAAACCTCACTCTAAAAGGCTACTTTACCCTGTCTTTTAATGATGCAAGGCGGCCGTTTAGTTAACTTGTAGCTAGGGGTGTTACTCTAGTGGCCATTGTGTACGACACTGGGAAGTTGCGTGGAAGCCTCTCCCATTGTTCTACTAGTAAATACTCCGCTAATTTACAAGCGGGCGGCATTAACGAGCCGTAATGCTCAGTCCGACGCTGGGTATTGTTTAAATTAATCTCCCCAAGGGAAAACATGGAATAGAAAGCGGAGATTTACTTTATAGCCCTGTGAAACATATCAGGCAGTCATTATTGTAGGTTCTTAGTGCCGAAATGGTTCTCCGAGTTCAATGAGTCATTGTTGTCATCGCAGAATGCGACCGGACGAACGGTTGCGTAAGAGTCGCGTGTGTGGCGAACCTGCGACGTAAGCGCGCGGCTGAAGCGGCTGGCGGGGGCGCGGGCGCGGGTGCGGGTGCTGCGATAGTGAAAGTGACACGTTTCACGCGGGGCCCCGACACTGCGGTCGAGACAGAGCACTCGGCTTCTTCTTCTGCGATCAAATCTGTTTGCATCTACTACTTACCTTCATCACCATCATATGTTGTGTGACTATACAACCGACCGAACGACCGATCAAGTAAGATTAACGACCAGTACATTGTGTTTATTACAATTTTAATAAATATCTTCTTTTTTTCTACACCAAGTAGAAAGTAGAGGAATTTTCTTGAGATAGTATTATTAGCCAGTATTTCGAGTGTCCTCGAGAAAAAGAGATCCATGTAGAGGCTCTTTAAAAATAATAAAAATGTCTATTAAAATAATTACTACTAGAAATAAAACACCTATTTTCTTTTTGGAGGACGTTTCAAGGTAGGTCCTGATGTACCTCAGCTTTGACATTTGACTCGACTCGAGTGAAGGAAATCTATGACGTTTTATAATACAGTTTTTCTGACGTGAAGTTGAGGGAGGCTTTGAAGAACGCCAATGAACGTAAGACCTTTTTTACCGAGAATGCTATTTTTTTGAGAATTTAATCCTATTTGTCATAAAATTACATTCAAATTTCGCTGCTTGCGAGGCCATCAGACGTAAACGGCTAAGCATATCTTGATCGAATTGTGATTAACACACAGTTGGACTGAAAAGCAAGAAAATCAGCTAAATTCAGTTTAAGGGCTATACCGCGGTTCGGAGAGGAATTACCTTGCTTTGAACAGGACGCGTGCTCCAACACTTTCACTGACTGAAATAGGCTTTACTATTGTTTACGTCTAAATGCGATCTTTATGTCACTCGCCGCCACGCGACATATCCGGCTTATATACCAATCTTCTTTTGGCAAAAAGTGAGCTCTGCATCTGTGTGGCAAAACGGAAATGCAAGGCAAAAGCCACCTCGACTATGTATCTCGAGTGCAAAATGTGAAGATTAAAAGATGGTACATTTAGACCGTAGGTATTTAGATTTAATATTAAATTTAATATTACATTACAATTACATTATTTTACAATTTAATATTAACTCACAACGAAACACGACGAGTGCAAGGTTATAAATAGTGGCGTGCTGTCAACTGTAGGTACAATAAAAAATCTGAATCAATCAAAAACAGAGCGCAATTACATTTTTAATAACTCGCATACATTGAGCAGGTCTTAATAGCAGACTTTATATAGTGAAATAGGGCACAATTTTCAGCAGAAGACTCATAAGTCATAACGCGGACGTTGACTCCTTTCTCTAATTGTACATTAGTGTTACGTGAACGATAGCTACATTCAAGAAAAGTTATAATTCATGAATTAAACATGGTTGCTTAGTGGAAAACTTACGATTTTTTTACATTAATCACGTCTAAGGCACAATTTAATCTTATCATGAACAATATTATTGTAGACAAAGCTTTTAAATTTCTCTTTAGTTTTTGGTCTTCTTAACCGCATCAGCGTAGCTGTAAGGCCGGATAACACTGCCCTTGCCTTGTGAGTCGTAGAAGGTGACTAGTTGCTTTACGGAGCCCGGGCCGGGCGTTGAGACGGGCCTGGCGGCAGGAGTCGGGTATACTGGCACTGGAGTGACAGTCTGCTGAGGTTTCATTGAGCCCAGCACTGGTTGCTGCGGCTTCAACGTTGGCTGTGGTTGGACAGGCTTGACAGTAGCCGCTGGTTGTATAGGCTTGACAGTAGCCGCTGGTTGTAAAGGTTGTACCGGGGCGGGCACAACTGGCTTTGGCGTTGGCCCAATGTTGGGTTTGAGCGGCTGGTTGTTAAGTCCTGCTCCTCCCCCCTCAGAGTTGATGAACGCGACATTCGCGCTCTTGTCTACCGGCGGCACTATTTTGCGACCTGGAAATTATTTGCATTTAGAAATCGGCGACAATTTTGCTTTGACGCTAATAATAGCAGATTATTGTTGCATTACTTTCTGAGTTTACATTGTATGTGGGTAGATATGTACTTACATTCTACATAAGAGAACACCAACAGGAAAACTATTACCGCCGCCTTCATTTTGCTCACAAATATAACCACGACTGTCACTGACTAAAGTTTTATCCACACTATTTTAAAGACAACACCAATTAACCGACGAGTAAACAGTTTGGCAACGTTCGGGAGTTAGGAACGGGTTTACCGACAGGGTCACGCCAAGTCCTCGGCGTATCGACTGGCCAGTGGCGAGCTGGCGACCTCTACCGGTAGCGCGTGGTGACCTCATCGCCGATAACGTAACGTTGTTGTGATTACCGCTCTTGGTCCACTGTTGTTCTGTACCCAAGTTTATTTGCGATTGTAATAAGAGCTACTAACTATTATAAGAAGTGTCGTCTACTTAAGCGTTAGATTTCTTGCACTTTTATTTATCATTTAGCATCAGAGAGTGCTACCTCAGTTGTTTGCAGATTCATTGAAAACAAGAAGAAACATACACATATTATAATAAATTCGAAGCTATTTAAGTCTTTTGTAGTCACTGGTGGATGCCGTTGGAATACCGACACTGTTGGACCCTAACAAATTTAACTTTCCTGTGAAAAAACCACTGAGTAAGGAGACTCACTTCCCCATTAACTGCCTTCAGAGGGAGGATGTGGATTGTGGAGGACTCCTTTTATTTTTACAATGGGAAAGTTCCAGATCCTAATTCTATGAATTGGCCAGTTATCCAATCTACTTACTGTATTAAGTATACATAGGTAGGTACTTGCCAATCTAGCGACTACCGGGAATTATATATGCAGACTTCATTGCAGTTATCTTACAAATAGGGCTATTATTTAGTTAATTCCGTCCATTTACTTTTGATGCGACGAACACTGAGATACCTAGGTACAACCAAAATTCACATTACCTATTCTGTCTCGTCAAAGACCTTGTCATTTTAACATCATTTGAGAGATTATCTTGTCCTAAATCGCAGAGCGTAATTTTAAAATTCCGCAACAGTAAAAATAGTACATTGAGGAGAGGTGAAAGTACTTCACTACGTTTGGGTCTTTAAACTAAATAAACATTAACATTTACATTTACATACAGGCACATACATTACTTCTGGCCCCACACTAGGATACCCTGTGTCGTGGGAACCAGAAACAGCGACGTCACAAACATGTTAAACATCCAAGACCTGGAGTTTTTTTTTCTCCCCAGCCGGGGATCGAACCCGGGACCTCTCGCATGGTAAGCAGATGCGCTAACCACTACGCCACAGAGGTCGTCAAATAAGCCTTTAACCCGAGGAAAATATCGTGCTTTTCATTACAAATTGGAAAGTAAAAATAAAAATATGAATTAGCTGCAGAAAAAATCGGATGTACTCACTGTGTTAATACAAATCTCTCACGAACGCATTTTTAAACAAAACTCTGGGTACAACTCGAAAAAAAAATTAAGATCGGATAGCCCCTTTTCCACCTATTTTTTTTTCTAGGGCGGCCAGCTATTCATGCATAATTTTTCATCTTCATCGTTGAAAAAATGGTAAATATTGGCCAAAATATTGTTATTTTACATAAATAGGTGAAAGTAATTTATAATTAGGTCCGTCTCTACATAAGAAACTGGTCCGCGGTTCAGCCAGCCTAATTGAGCCGTACCCTTCAGATGACTGTCCTAACAGGCAGTGTGTGTAAAAGCACTATGCAAGAGAAACAATAAATTAAGTCGCTTAAAAATACTTTATACTTTCATTAATACTTAAATGTATTAATTAAACTTACTTATCGAATACAATCTGTATGTGATTTAGGTTAAGTGAAAAATTAACTTGTACCAGACTCTAAGCTGTATACTATTTTGATAGATATATTTTGCTAACTTCATTTCATATTTCAGGGACTAACCCTGTTACAAATGGGATTTAATTTCCATTGGTATAGGCCTCAGTAGTGCTACCCATACTGCAGTTATACAGAAGATGAAATTGGCGATATTTACTTACACTGATAAGCTCAAATAGGGATTAAAGGGGATTTATTAAAGGGATTTCTTTATATTACAGTTTTAAAAGCTATTATGGAAATACCTATGGAATCGTCATCATCAACCCATTATGTCCCCACCGAGGGGCACGGGTCTCTTCCCTGAGGAAGGTATAGGCCATACTCCACCACGGGGGCCAAATCCGGATTGGTGGAGGCTTGTAAGACTAGTGGCTGGTCTTACTGTCAGAAGTTTTCAAGCCGCCCTAAGGCCTCTGACTTGGCTTAACGACTGCCATCTATCGACGGCAGCCGGCACCAACTGCTTAACGTGCCTTACTAAGCACGGAACCGCTCGGAAGTATGCCACTAGCGTTAATCATAGAAAATGTTGCTCAACCTTAGTGATCACTCAGGCAGCCCAGGCTACGAGCGATTCTCCTTCAGATTCTGGATGTTTATAAATTCCAGAGAGTACGGAATAAACATCCAGAATCTTGAGTATTTATAATTACCCCAACGTATAAGATCACCAAGACAATCAACTACCTACCTACTAGTAGATTCGTTTCCACGTTCTACTGAAATAGGAAGACGCGCACAGTGTGATGATTTCCACAACTACCTACATAAGTATTTGTAAGAAATTCCGCGCGACAACATGACTAAAGAATAAATCAAAGATCTGTTGACATTGGGCCTTTTCTCATACGGGTCCATCTGTTTTATGTGCTGTGTGTGCAATATGCCAATATGCCCGGACATGAATGTAAAAAAGAATAAAAACACGCTTGTGCTATTTCTAGGACTCCGTGCTACCTCAAAAAAAGAAAAATGAAACACTTAGGGCCAGTTTCTGAATTGAGAATTTCAGTAAGTAACTAATTAACTGTAGTGCCGTCTCATCAAATTTCTCAGAAAAGCGCGTGACAGAACGTTACTTAAGAATTTACTTAGTGTACCTAATTTCTCAATTCAGAAATCGGGCCTTATAGGATCACGTTATACATCTGTATGTCTGTCTATACCTTTTTTGTCATAAATTTGCACCTAGAGTTGATAACTCTAGGTGCAAATTTATGACAAAAAAGGTTCAAATTAATTTAGAATACTCTAGCTTAGAATTCCTGTAAGCTTTGAAAAAATTAAATTCTACCTCAACCAATCAAAAGATATGGCTGTTTTGCCGTATATTTGAACACTCCCCACAAAAATAAAATCCTATATCTAGTGTTCTTCCTGGAACCATGAAAGTTAGGAAAAGCAATGTCTAATAGCACAGGTAAAGTAATAAAATATCCCAAAAACAGTAAATTTGTAATTACATCGCAAAAAATACCTAATTAAAAAAATCCGTGGCGGAGCGGTTAGCGCTAACCGCTAGAGGCCTGCGAGAGGTCCCGTGTTCGAACCCCGGCGGGGGAGAAAAAAAACCCCAGGTCTTGGATGTTTCTACGTTTGTGACGTCGCTGTTTCTGGTTCCCACGACACAGGGTATCCTAGTGTGGGGCCAGAGGTAATGTATGTGCATGTATGTAAATGTTTGTACGAGCAGAGGAGAGCGTGTGCAGCCCTCGCTCTGTCGCACAGCAGATGTTGTTTGTTGGACGGTGGTGGAAGAAGAAGAAATCGTAGTTTATATCTTCATGGTAGTTTTATTTAGGGCACAGAATTACATTGTTTTAGTAGTTAACGATATGTGTATATTTGGCGAGTGACTCGAGCCGACTGACGGGCGGTAGCGGTTTGCTGGACAATGCCAAGTCAGCACACGCAGCGATGCACGGTCCTTAGCCCGTACAATGTTTATGTTGAAAAATGTTTAATCCGTGACGGATAAACTATTTACTTACCTACCTACAAGTTTGCATGGAACCCCTTGTGTGATAGTTCAACTTGCACTGGGCAGGTTTGTTACTATCAATACACGGAAGGCGTCCGTACATCATCATACCAATACATCGGGTTAACCGTGCATTTGACAGTTCGTAGTAGGTTATTCAGACAATTCTATACAGTGGATGGTTGCTTACGTAGTAGCGCCCATGCCCAGGGTCCGCTACGTAGTCTTAAAAGCCGTTGTTTCGACAAACGCTGTTGTCGAAACACTGCCTCATAGGTTCGAAAGCTTATAGACTCGAATGACGTAGTCGCGAAAGACGCTGTTTCGAAAAACATTTTCACTGCCTCATACGCTCGAATGCTTGTCATTTCGATTCATTCAATCTAAGAAATTCAACTGGTAATTTCATTATTACTAACAATAATTCATAATCTAAATGCCTATAAAATCTCCGATGTAATTAAAAAGTTGTTTGTTATATTTAACATCGTACATCACACTTACAAGTCCGGATTGGTGGAGGCTTGTAAGACTAGTGGCTGGTCTTACTGTCAGAAGTTTTTAAGCCGCCTTATTAAGGCCTCTGACTTTGCTTAAAGACTGCCATCTATCGACGGCAGCCGGCACCAACTGCTTAACGTGCCTTGCAAAGCACGGAATCGCCCGGAAAAATGCCGCTAACGTTAGTCATAGACAGTCACCCATCCATGGACTGAACGCGCCCAATGTTGCTTAACCTTCGTAATCGTTTATGATCACTCAGGCAGCTGGGGCTACGAGCGATTCGCATAATGCATAATATAATAAACGCAAATATACCGATTAGACCGATCATCGATTTCAATACAAAGCCAAAGTCAATAATTCAAAATGTTAGGGTAGGTGCCAACAAAACATCGTCTTGATTGATACCGAATTTGTTGCGTTTTATTCACTACTTGAACTTTTTTTCATACCCATTAACGACCTCGGTGGCGCAGTAGTTAGCGCATCTGCCTACCATGCGAGAGGTCCCGGATTCAAATCCCGGCTGGGGACAAAAAAAAAGAAACCCAGGTCTTGGATGCTTAAGTGTTTGTGACGTCGCTGTTTCTGGGTCCCACGACACAGGATATCCTAGTGTGGGACCAGAACCAATGTATTTGCCTGTATGTAAATGTTATGTTATCGATTTCTATACAAAGCCAAAGGCATTAATAATTCAAAATGTTAGGGTAGGTGACAACAAAACATCGTCTTGATTGTTAAACCGAATTTGTTGTGTTTTATTCACTACTTGAACTTATTTTTCATACACATTAGGACTGAATGAATCAAAATAACAAGCATTCGAGCGTATACATGAGGCAGTAAATATGTTTTTCGAAACAGCGTCTTTCGCGACTACGTTATTCGAGTCTATAAGCTTTCGAACCTATGAGGCAGCGGGAAAAGAATTCGCAACAGCGTTTGTGGAAACAACGGCTTTCGAGACTACGTAGCGGACCCCATGCCCACGCTACCCGCGATTTCGTTGGTGTTAGGTTTGTACAATACAATAAATGTTACAGTACATTTTTTTTGCAAAGTCGCCCGTAACGTAATTAATTAGAATGATCGTATATTAAGGTCGATGTACTGTTGAATATTTCCAGGGATATTGAATTTTTAGTAGAAAGTCTTTATGTTTCTAATTCTATAAAAAAAACTTAGTTCCTCTACTTTTACATAGGTACATATTATAAAAAGTCTCTACGACCCGACGACATAGATTAATCTCATTGATAGATAGTGCGAAAAATTCCTATAGGTACCTCTATCGTTGTCATTTTTACCTGCAGGTTTAAAGTATACCGACTTGCTTGAGTATAATGTTTATTTACGTCTGGGCAAATGCTCTTCTCAGGCAATGCTAGCAGCAATTATTACGTGCCGAGTTCTCGCTGTACGTGCTCGGCACCTGTGTTGAATCAATCGCCGTTCGGCGCAGATGATGCATAATACATAAAGTATCTCAGCAACGATTTTCCCGAGTGCGCGGACACGCAAACGCATAGCGCGCGCTCGCTCGGGTGCGACATAACTCGCTCAATGACTCTATCTCGGCTTTCTTCTATTGAACTTGCCAAAAGTTCGGTGAGAGCACCCTTTTTACTCTTCTCTACTGTAGCATAAGAGACAGGCTCTTGTACTCTGTAGTAGGTGAACAATGATTATGCAAGAGTAGACAGGATCCCTTTAAGATAGTGTAAGGACCAGTTACAAAGTAATACAAAACTAAGTCGGTAGACACAAAAATAAGTCGTGCTATCGAATGTGAGAATTTGCAATTTCAGAAAACGTTTTCAATAATACGCTAAACATTTTACTCACTCTGACTACGATTTTTATCTGCATGGAAGATTGGAAAATGAAATGTTTGATACTTAACGACGAAATACTTGACGACCTCTGTGGCGCAATGGTGAGCGTATCTGCCTACCATGCCAGAGGTCCCGGGTTTGAATCCCGGCTGGGGACAAAAAGAATGAAACCCAGGTCTTTGATGTTTACATGTTTGTAATGTCGCTGTTTTTGGGTCCCACGACACAGGGTATCCTAGTGTGGGGCCAGATGCAATGTATGTGCCTGTATGTAGATGTTATTTTGAAAAAGAAATCCCCGTTGTATGAACATTTTTAAAATCCTGAACGCATTGCACGTGCCTTGTATTGTAACTACTCAGAATACTCATTTTTACCTGTATAGCTATGTGAAGGTCAATTTTGTTTTCTGAGACAGCAACATCGTCGCACACGCTCATTCAGGGCAATCATCTCATCGCAGCAAAGGCGAGAAATCGCGGCTGGACTCTCAATAACACGCTGTATGTATCTGAGAACACAGATATACAAGAGCATGACGTCATGATGTTGATCATATCGCATCACCTTCTAGCCCGTAGCCCGATACAACGCAAAGTTCAACTAGTACGCGGCTACACTCGGCCCGGACAGCTCCAAAATGAAGGGAGTGTTAGCTTTGTTCCTCTTGTGCGCTGTGGCCTGTCGTGGTGACGACATCGCCCATGCTGCTGGTCAGATTTTCAACAGCATTCTGCCGAATTTGATCAGCAACTCAGTGACGGGACAGCAGGGGTCTACGAGCAACACTATCAACCAGATCGGTACGGTGGTGGGCGGCGTGGTCGACTACGCTAAGAAAAAGAGCTGGGAGGATGTCCTGAGACAAGTGCAGGATGCTACGTCCGACGACGACCTGCTGCGAATCAGCGAGGAGATGTTCAACGCTGACATCAACAATGCGCTCAACTACATCCAGGTCAACCTGCAAGGGAGGACCAACCCCATGTCCAAGAACGATGAGGCCTCCGCCAAGTGAGTTGTCTAGATGAATTAAGTCCTTACCTACGTATTCCTATTTTATTGTAGCAGCTGTACTTACAACAGCGTTTTCTGTTAGTTTTTTTTATTTAAATCAATTATGGTCATATTAGTAAATGCGAGTTTTAGTCATTCTGTGACCCGTAGGTACCTACCGAGCTACTCGTAACTATTACGTAATTATAAATTATTTTAGGTACCACACATAATACACCTTCATATCTACTTACGAGTATCTCAAATAGGTTACCTACACATTGGAGATTGTATTTAATATACCTACCCCGGGGCCCCGATTCTTGAACGAAGCCTCCAATTTATCACTTATTATTATTATTATTTATTTATTTATTTACTAAAAATAGCATTAGTATGCCACACTGCTAATGCAGTTTATCGGCACGCACTTGGTTACAGTTCTTGTTTACTTAGGTACTCAAGCTACACAACTAACATTATCTATGTTTTGTTATACCAACTTACGTAGATTTAGGTTTATGCGATTGAACTAATAGCTACAGGATCCTGGTGAGAGCAACAGTCGTTCTCTCGGATAATACTTAGGTGTGCCTAATTTAATTAAGTGCTGTTCGCCCTTTGTTTATAGCCTCTTGAACGTTCCGGAAAACGTGTGGAATGGACCGACGATCAAGCCATTCGTGGCCCTCTTCGACAATTATCACAAGAACGTGATTCGTCCGGAATTCGTCACGCCTAATGTGAGTAACTGTTTATAGCCTCTTGAACGTTCCGGAAAACGTGTGGAATGGACCGACGATCAAGCCATTCGTGGCCCTCTTCGACAATTATCACAAGAACGTGATTCGTCCGGAATTCGTCACGCCTAATGTGAGTAACTGTTTATAGCCTCTTGAACGTTCCGGAAAACGTGTGGAATGGACCGACGATCAAGCCATTCGTGGCCCTCTTCGACAATTATCACAAGAACGTGATTCGTCCGGAATTCGTCACGCCTAATGTGAGTAACTGTTTAGTTGCGTTAATAATCAATCACTTTTGCTATTAATTTGCTAGTACCTGCCTGTTTATCAATTAGTTTTCTAGTACCACTTAAGTACCTACAAACCTACCTAAGTTATGTCTACATAAAAGTTGTATGGTGCAAAGTACAACGTAATCCAAAACCGCTCCGGTAGATATCGATAAATTAAACCACTTTCAATGAGCATGGTAAATAATATTATGTATACTTAACATCGTCTAGTTTTTAGACTGTGAAAGATGGAAAAATAAAATTAAGCTGTTAAACATTTGTTATTCCTCAAGAGAAAAGTAAGTAATAACAAAAGTTTAAAACTCTCAATTTTATTTTCATTGTACGAGTACATTCACACCCATTGAAGAAATTATTTTTAAATTTAGAGCTATTTAAAGTAAGTTGAGTACATTTTTATTTCAAAAATCACTTCTCTGTTGCACAATATTATAAGCAATCGTGTTAACTAATCCTTACAAAAATCAACATAAGAGACAATGTTTACATACAAAAATTTGTGACATCGTTTAACGGGCTAAGCAATATTCTAACACGATGCAATTATGCCTATATATTATTTGTAGACTGTATAAATAATATGTCAGGTAAAAAATACTCCAAAATTAATTACATTTAGGTACACCTACGTAACGTGATTGCGTGTCAATCATGTCTATTGTCGATGCAGATAGCTTTATTAAAGTATCTATGACAAGATGAGGTCAACTCTAGTATGCTTAGAATCTTTATAGTTTCCGCTTTTTGCTGCAGGAAGAAACGGAACAAACAACTTACATCAACACTATATTGGCAACCGGTCCTATACGGAGTCTTATGGCCTTCTTAGTAAACAAAGGTGAGAATATCCAGTTATGTTCCGCTAACACGCGTTTACCTACATTCATAAAATTACGCTTCTATCCAGAAGAGGTAGGTAGGCCAGCGCCAGGGTTTGTCACTCGCCGCTATCCTTACCTACCTCTTTCGCACATCTAACCTACATTCACTATTCGCTGTTCGCACGCGGTAAATAAAAGTATAGATAGGTATATGTAGTAAGCCTACCTACTCATTACATTGTATATTTTATAGGTCAAGCGCAATTCAACGATTACAAAGAGCAGATAGATCTATTCAAGAAGATCTGGTTCACAAAGCATGCTCGCCACTGGTCCGGTCTCTGCAAGTGCAGTTGCGCCTTCGAGAACATTTTCATGGCTGAACTTAAGTCAAACCAAGTTTTGGGTACGTTAATCAATCTCCTTAATAGGTATCTAATAACCTTAATACCTATTTACAATAACGTTTTTCTAGGAATCCTCCTATTGCAAAAGGAAAGATAGGCCAGAATGCTGTAAATAATTTAGGAGAAAAAAAAAATCTCGGGCACCAGACTTTGATGTCTTTGCTCCTTCAGCTAGATTGTACTTTGGTTGTAAGGTATGGGCTAACGCATACATGTATGCGTTAGCCCATAACAATTTAGTCGAGTTGTGTACTCGTCGCCATTTTCACACAACTAAACTATTTAGTCGGTGGTGGTGCGCATATCTATGTGCATACAATAGATTTAGTCAATCATTGATTTCCTACTAAATCGGTCAGACTTCTTTCGCCAAAACGCCCGAGTTAACGTGCTACAAAAAATGTCAATTAACAAGAAACTTTTAGTTTGTGCCCTGCTTTATAGAAATTTTAAAAGAAATAAGAAAATCTGTGATAGATTATTTTGTGGAATATTTCATACGTTACATTCTAAGCTAAAAGAGCAACCAGATAGGTAAGTTTTTTAAATATTATAGAATGAGCGAAGAAACTTTTAATGAAATCATATCATATTTTATGTCTGCTTTAAATGCTCACGCGCGACTGAACAGTCGTAGATCAATTGTTTGGTCGATGTTGAGCGCAGTTTAATACCTACATCGCAGTACAAGTTGAGCGTTTGACCGATATTTGTGCAACTTTTTTATCAAAAACCGATCGATATAGCTTTTTGATTTTTTATCGAACAACTATTGAGTCGATAGTACCTATGTGCTTGTTTAATGATCGCAATACAATTCTAAAGTTGTTCGACTAAAAGCTAGCCCAAACTTTTTGCTAGTATTTATATAAAGTAGATGTAAAAAACTTTTTGTTTCAAGTTGGTATCAAAACTAGGTATAAATTACGTTTTACGATAAACTTTTTGAGTTTCAAGGAATCCTCTTTTTATACAGAACCTGGCTGATAACGCGAAAAAATAAATCGAAATGCCACAAACAATTTCTGAAAAAGAAAATGTATTGTATCTTTTCCGGCATCCGGTTTCGATTTATTCGACTCTTTCAGCCAGATTGTAGATGCAAAGGTACAAAGAGGTCAAATAATATATGAAGAGGTGTAATATAGTTTTATTTGAGCTCTACATAATACCTACATAATTATTTAGGTACTATATCCGCATTTGATCCTTTTAAATTTTCATGCCAGTGGTCATGGTGGTTCAGCTCAGGCTCACCAGTTGTGATTTGCCGATTTGATTTGTTGTTATTTTCATACTTGCATTAGTATTTACTACATAAGTAGGTGTAAAAAACTTTTTGAGTTTCAAGATTGGTACCAAAACTATTTAGGTACGATAAACTTTTTGAGTTTCAATGAATCCTCTTTTTATACAGAAGCTGGCTGATAACTCAAAAAAATTTTATCGAAATGCCACAAACAATTTGTGAAAAAGATATAGGTAAGTAGTATTGTTTCTTTTACGGCATCCGGTTTCGATTTATTTGACTCGTTCAGCCAGATTGTAGATGCAAAGGTACAAAGAGGTCAAATAAACCTATATTACACCTCTTCATAATGTAGGCACTATAGCCTCATTTGAAACGAAAAAAGGAACAAAACAACCAATATCTAATAGAAAAAAAAGTAGGTAATAAACTGGTAGGTCCTCTCCTTTTGAATTTTTATGCTAGTGGTCAGTTGGTCATGGCGGTTCAGCTCAGGCTCACCAGTTGTGATTTTCCGATTTGATTGATTGATTGATACTTGCATTAGTATTTAATAAATATGTAGGTGTAAAAAACTTTTGAGTTTCAAGTTTGGTACCATGGGTGACATGGTCACGTAGTGTACCAAACCTTAAATAAAGATTTAAAAAAAAAAGAAAAAAGTTTGGTAACTACCAAAACTATTTACGATAAACTTTTTGAGTTTCAATGAATCCTTTTTTTGTACAGAAGCTGGCTGATAACTCAAAAAAAAAATCGAAATGCCACAAACAATTTCTGAAAAAAGATAAAGTATTGTTTCTTTTACGGCATCCGGTTTCGATATTTGACTCCTTCAGCCAGATTGTAGGCGCAAAGGTACAAAGAGGTCAGTTATATCAATAGAAACCTCTCCATTTGAATCTTTATGCTGGCCTCAATCCTTATTCTGAGAAGCTGGTTGCTGGCAGTCATGGCGGTTCAGCTCAGGCCAAGGACGTTATACCAGGCCCATTGGTTGGTTGTGATATTTTGACGATTTGATTTGTTTCCGAGTTGCATCTTCTGCCTTTTGACACTCATATTTTTACAGGATTGCATAGCTGGCTGTTCTTCGCGAAGCGCGAACTTGACCACAAAGCTAACTACCTCGGATACATTGACAAACTCGACTTGGGTGGTGTAAGTATCGCGAATTGCTTTTGCATTTCCATCTACGAGCGAATTGCCACTTGTCTTGCTACATCCTTTCAGGAAAAGGTATAGGGTGACTTCAAGCGAAGGTGCGCTTTTATAAATAACTAAGTATTTACAAACTTCCCTAACGTAGGTAGGTACTACGCAAACTTCACGCTAAGTTATGATTTTTTTACAATCATTTTAAGGATGAAATATATCCAATAAAAACCGGAAAAAACATCGTTGGAGCCACATACGATTAGCGCCGGCCGACTCGTTGTTGTTTCACTTCTTTACCTTTAACATGATAGCAAACATTTTTCGACGCTCTACTTTCTAGACGCATGGTAAGCTACGCGTAGGTAAGCATTTGAAAGAAATACATGTCGGAATTCACGACTAGTTTTTTTAACGTAACTCTTCTGTAACTCTTGGACTACGAAAATAACACCGACGTTTTCGAAACGGCGCCAGCCTACGAACCTACAATTTCTGGCCTACGCCCAGGGCCCCCAAAACTAGGGGGCCCCAACCTACCGCCGGACTCTTGTCCCAACGACAATGCTTTTACATATTACGGTTTGCTTTTGTTAGGCATAATGTTGTCTCTATTCCCTACAAAATTTGCAGTCATCCCAAATAGGGTTGTTAGACTTGCAGCCAGATCTTGCATTTTTATAATTTAATTTTTATATTATGTAACTTTATGTATGTTTATAATTATTATATGTATAGTAAGTAAAGGTTTATATATGTATATTATTATTAAGTACTAGCTGTTGCCCGCGACTACGTCCCCGTGGGCTTTAGTTGAGTAAAGTGTTTGCAAATAAGATAGGGAATACTTTTAGCGCATGCGAAAGAGCTTTCATTCTAACTTCGCAACCCCCTTAAGGGATGATTTTCGAAAAACTACTTTATACGTTTTTCATGTCTTTCAATGAAGGACCTTCATGCTGAATTTCATTCGAATAACTTCAAAAACGGCAAAGTTCCATACTAATTTTGCACCCCCCTTTTACCCCCTTAAGTGATGATTTACGAAAAACTATTTTACATGTAATTCATAAATTTGAATGAAGGAACTTTATACTAAATTTTATTCTAATAACTTCAAAAACGGCAAAGTTTCATACTTACTTTGCACCCCAATCTTACCCCCTCAAGGGATTATTTTTGAAAAACAATTTTACATGTATTTCATGACTTAATGAAAAATTTTTATTCCGAATTTCATTCCAATAACTTCAAAAACGGCAAAGTTTCATTCTAACTTTACACCCCCCTTTTTACCCCTTTAAGGGATGATTTTCGAAAAACTATTTTACATGTTTTTCATAACTTTTAATGAAGGACCTTCATATTGAATCTCATTCGAATAACTTCAAAAACGGCAAAGTTTCATACTAAGTTTGCACCCCCTTTTTTCCCTCTCGAGGGATTATTTTAAAAAAACTGTTTTACACGTGTTTCATAATTTTAAATGAAGAACCTTTGTACCAAATTTCATTCCAATAACTTCAAAAACGGCAAAGTTTCATACTAACTTTGAACCTCCATTTTACCCCCTTAGGGGATGAATTTTGAAAAATCCTTTCTTAGTGCTCCCCTACGTTACAAAAGGAACCCTTGTGCAAAATTTCAAGTTTCTAACTTTTATAGTTTAGGCCCTGCGTTGATATGACAGTCAGTCAGTCAGCTTCTCCTTTTATACAGGGTTATTACAGGGAAAGTCGTACACAATATTAAAGGAGGTCATTATTTAGGTCATTTCTGATGGATTTTATTCTATTATATAGGGTCCGAAAATTAACCGTTATGGAGAATCGCTCGTAGCCTGGGCTGCCTGAGTGATCTTAAACGATCACTAAGGTTAAGCAACATACGGCGCGTTCAGTCCATGGATGGGTCACCGCCTATGACTAACGCTAGTGGCATTTTTCCGAGCGGTTCCGTGCTTCGCAGGGCACGTTAAGCAGTTGGTGCCGGCTGCCGTCGATAGATGGCAGTCGTTAAGCCAAGTCAGAGGCCTTGGGGCGGCTCGAAAACTTCTGACCGTAAGACCAGCCACTAGTCTTACAAGCCTCCACCAATCCGGACTTGGCCCCCGTGGTGGAGTATGGCCTATACCTTCCTCAGGGAAGAGACCCGTGCCCCTTGGTGGGGACATAATGGGTTGATGATGATGGAGATAATGACTTTGTAAACTTTTAGTCCGGATTTACTTACGGGTGTTGTTATATCGGGATCGACACTGCAAGAACGAAGACGTCGTGAGCTGTGTCTGTGCCGTCATGCCCAGCGACATTGACGACGGGAAAGCAGCAGGCGCAGACGGCACAGACACAGCTCACGACGTCTTCGTTCTTGCAGTGTCGATCCCGATATAACAACACCCGTAAGTAAATCCGGACTAAAAGTTTACAATGTGTTGTGCTTACGAAAGTTTTAGTTCAAAAAAAGAGATAATAACTGTTAAAGATTTTAAAAAAATATAAATTATTTTTTTTTTTGGCTTTTTGATTGATTTTTTCTCAGAATAGAGCTCATAAAATGTTTTTTTTAATGTATTTAGTTAAAAGGCATGTCAATTGATAAAAAATATCAGCAAAAGCTGCACCTACTACTAACAGCTTTAAAAAACTGCTTAGCAACGGTTAGAATTAAATATTATTTCTCTAAATATTTTTCACATTGAAGCTCTTAAAAAAAAATTACGCATGGAACTTATTCTGCAAATCATTTTAAAAAAAGGTATAACATTTCATAGGTATGTGCATGAAATTTTAAAATAATGTTGTTTGAGTAGGCTCTAGTGGACATAACTGAACTTCGATACAAAAAAAATCTTTTTACTTCCTGGCACATTTAAACTATGTAAAAAGGACTATCTATTATTTTTGTGTTAGTCTGCTCGTGTGATTCTTCCGTGATAGATGTGGTATACGTGCTCTGCAAATGATTTGCGTTTTAGAAACTTCTACGTCTCTTTAGGTATTAAAAAACGTATATCACTTCCTATTACATCGAAAAAACGTAAGCAAAGTGTCATTTAAGATGGCAAACGGTAAATTTTTAGTTGAGGTAAATACGTGCTCTTTGATATTTTTCCACTAAAACGCGACTTAGTTTGGATTTTGGTATTTATTCATCTTCATTGTGTGACTTGGCTTGGATTTTGAACTGATTCATCTTCGTTTTAAACATGGTTGCCTCTATTAGGGTAGTTTCCAGGGTCAAAATAATTTAATTCTATTTAGTCCGTATTTTAGATTATAAAAAAATATTGGATAGGTACGTATTTTTTCTTTTTTCGATTAAACAAAAAATAACAAAGATATAGCCCATTGAAGTTACGTGTGACGTCACTCAGTGCTACAAAATGCAGCACGGCGTGACGTCACACGTAACTTTAATGGGCTATATCTTTGTAATTTTTGGTCTAATTTACAAACAAAATAAACTCGGCAAAACGGGTCCAGTTCTAGAGACTGGTGCCTCTGCCTACCCCTTCGGGGATAACGGGCGTGAGTTTATTATTTATTTTACAAACAAAAACATACGTGTCCCTTATTTTTGAATAATCTAAAAGACGGACTAATTACATTTTTTTGGGAAACTTGCCTTTTCTAATACAAATTCTCATTCTTTTTTTTAAATTACTCTTCACTACAGAAGTTCGCAGGTTTCTCCTTATTTTCACAGCCGTTTCCGCAAATATTCTCTGTCTCAAAATTTTGACATTTTTAATTGGCGTCATTTTGTTTTAAATTATGCTTTTAATATGATCTCATACATAAAAATCCATTGGCGTTAGATCAGGGCTCCTAGCCGGCCATGCAATGGGACCGTCTTTTCTAATCCATTTGTTTGGGAAGTTCTCGTCCAACCATGCTTCCGTGGTGCGCTGGGCAGCCGTCACGTAGAAATAACATTGTCTCGTCTCAATGCAATAGAAATGTCTTCCATCAACAAGGGTAACTCCTTCCTCAAAAAGTTGTCATATGTGTCTCGCTCGCCATTCAAGTCACAGAATGAAAATGAATCAGTCCAAAAACCAAGCCAAGTCACAGAATGAAGATGAATTAATACAAAAATCCAAACTAAATCGCGTTTTACGGGAAATTATCAAAGAGCACGTATTTACCTCAACTAAAAATTTACCGTTTGCCATCTTAAGTGACACTTGGCTAACGTGTTTTCGATGTAATAGCAAGTGACGTAGAAGTTTCTAAAACGCAAATCATTTGCAGAGCACGTATTAACACATCTACCACGGAAGAATTACACGAGCAGACCAACACAAAAAAAATAATAGATAGATAGAATATTCTAAAAAAGAAATACTGAAATAGGTAGGTACCTGAGACAGCATGTCTCCAGAGCACAAAAAAGCCTATCTGACCTTTTTACATAGTTTAAAGGTGCCAGGAAGTAAAAAGATTTTTTTTGTATCGAAGTTCAGTTATGTCGGTACTACCACTAGAGCCTACTCAAATAACATTATTTTAAAATTTCATGCACATACTTATTAAATATTATACCTTTTTGAATAGTTAAAGAGTCGTAGAAGTTTTTAAAATTATTTGCAGAATAAGTTCTATACGTAATTTTTTTTTAATAGCTTCAATGTGAAAAATATTTAGAGAAAAAATATTTAATTCTAACCGTTGCCGAGCAGTTTTTTAAAGCTGCTAGTAGTAGGTGCAGCTTTTGCTGATATTTTTTTATCAATTGACATGCCTTTTACCTAAATACATTAAAAAAAACACTTTATGAGCTCTATTCTGAGAAAAAATCAATCAAAAAGCCAAAAAAAATTGATATTTTTTAAAAATCTTTAACAGTCAATATCTCCATAACGTTTAATTTTCGGACCCTATATAATAGGATAAAATCCATCAGAAATGACCTAAATAGTGACCTCCTTTAATATTGTGTACGACTTTCCCTGTAACCCTGTATATATAGATAGTATTTATATCAATGTTCTTATTTGCACCGACCGACTGCCCGTCTCAATTTTCCTTCAGCAATTCTCCATCGTCGGTTGTCTGGAAGAAATTGCTTTAAGCAATAAGGCCGCCAATTGTACTGTATCTTTGTAAATGTTTTGTATTTGTTTTTCCTGGTACAATAAAGAATATTCTTATCTTATCTTCTTCATTAATTACAGAAAGGCATAATTCTGAAGCAGCACTCTGTCCTGAGCGAGACCAAAGACGCTCCGGAGATTAGCATGTTCGTCGGGACTTCCCCGGAACTCGAGACGGCTCTGTACACGCTGTGCTTCCTTGCGCGGCCCGACCGGCCCTGCAAACTGCGCGCCAACGGTGTACCCTTCACCATTCAAACCAAAACACTGAGAGCCGATAATACACTGCTCATCGATACTGCTTACCCCAGCTTCTAGGGTTTCCGCGAGATGACGTAATTGGGTATTTGACAGGATGTCAAATGAGTTACTTTTAAAACGGAATTTTGTATGAAAATACTTGCTTGTGACGTCACATTTCAGAGCACTCTTTTTGTTTCATCTATTTAAAAATTGTAATAACTAGTAGCTATATGATTGAAAGAAATACATTTTCCGAATCATTTTGTAATTTTGGTTCTAATCGAGCATCTCAAATAATTTATTGTTGATAGTGTCAAATACCGTATTGTGAACCGCAGGGTAAGGATTTGATTTATTAAACATTTTGAAATTACAACTGCTTTTAAATGTGGATCCAGATGGTTTCTGTAATAAAAACCCTTTTTAGAGAAGTGGTAGTGTTAAATCAGACAAAAAAAGATAGGATTGATAACTTTTATTTAATCATGTCTCTAAAAACAACAAATATGATTTCAACAGCCTTGATCTAAACTCAAAATATACATTCACATGATAGCTTGTTTGAAAGGATGATTTATTTATATTGAACTAATGGCACAAGAAGAGGTTATCAGTATGTGTTCACTGGAGTGGCCTGTGAACTCACTGCTTATCCATCGCATAAACCATTATCGTCCGTACCACTTCGACACAAGATATAGGTTTCGCTGAGTACACAAAATTACGGGTGATTATCAGCTAAAGACTACACATAAATCGACATTATAGTTTGATATCATACAACAGCATCCACTTATTACTTACTTAGCTATTTTCCTGACAAATCTTCTCCGTTTTTCATATAATAGATTGATTTAAATACGTGAAATATTGTCTACCATATTATAATAATTATAAATATCTATAAAAATCTATAAAATTGATTTATTCACAATAAGTTACATGACAACAAATTATAAATCTCTACAAGTAAACAACAACAAAAATATTTAATAAGTGGAAGCATAAATGCCAATATCAATTAATATTTCAGGAAATAAATGCCGTCTGAAATTAATAATGTTTCCATTTTGTATTTAATATCGGTAAGACTGTAACGAAATCCATCGTTTTTCTTGCGTGGAAATGGAAAAGATCTCACATATTTTTCGGAAAGCTTACGCAGTTAAACGTGGGGAGAGAAATAATATTATCACCTGATTTACTTCGTCATAACCTTAGCAGAGGTAAATGTTAGGTAACCATGAATTGACTTTTACGATATGTTCCAGTATTGTTCAACATATTTAAAGCAATAAGGGGTCAGACCACCAAAGAAAAACCACAAATTAGTAGGATATTTCTATAGCAGGTATACTTATGTATAACAAAAAAAAAACAAGAAGATGGATTAATAACAATGAATGTATGAGTAAAATACTGTTGACTAGAAAAAGCGAGCTTTCCACTCAAGAGCCTACTTTAATAAATATACAAATATCCGCGAAACACGACTCTATAAAACAGTTACCAACATTTAAGTCTTTTACCATCATTGCCATGATTGATTAGGACAATACTCTACTACTCTATAATACTACAGTACTGTATTGATATAGTCCCCTCCATATAAAATACTGTCACGATACAAAAGTTACACTTAGGAATAGTCAGGGCCCTTAGTGCGAGTTTTTTCATTCACTTTCGATAGCGAGAGCGTTTGCAATTTGTATAGGAGTGACAGAGAGACAACTAGGTGGCGCGCTTTGTCACTCCTATAGAATATGAGTTTACGTTAACGCGATCGAGTAGTTAAAAAAACTCGCACTAAGCACACAGAGTGCGTATACTGAGTTTTTTCATTCACTTTCGATAGCGAGAGCGTTTGCAATTTGTATAGGAGTGACAGAGAGACAACTAGGTGGCGCGCTTTGTCACTCCTATAGAATATGAGTTTACGTTAACGCGATCGAGTAGTTAAAAAAACTCGCACTAAGCACACAGAGTGCGTATACTGAGTTTTTTCATTCACTTTCGATAGCGAGAGCGTTTGCAATTTGTATAGGAGTGACAAAGCGCGCCACATAGTTGTCTCTTTGTCACTCCTATGCAAATCGCAAACGCTCTCGCTATCGAAAGTGAATGAAAGAACTCAGTATACGCACTCAGAGCGCCTAGCAACATTATGTACAATCACTTAGAACCTAAACATGACGTTATACTATACGAAGTAAGAGCCATATTCGTGCGGCATGACGCCGCGGCGCGGGTAGAAAGTGTGTGTGAGCGTGTAGTTCCGAAGATGGGAGATGTTGGATGTGTAGATGTCGGCGAAACGGAACAGGCGCCGAGAGAAGTACGTCGGGTTGTGGTAAGTACGGAACACGCTGCCGAACTGGGGGTTGAACACCGCCTTTATTTCGTTCCTGGAATCGGTTTTAAATCTCCTGCATGAGGCGTGAAACAATAGAGATTTACATTGTTAGTTCAGATAATAATGTAACTGCGCACACGACAAAGGACACTGCCGCAATTCGTGCGCCTATTGTATATGTTAAGTATTTTTAAATGTGCCACTCAATTATAACAACTTTTATATTAGGATTTTCCTTATTTTTTTTTAATCTATATTTTTTGCTTTACTTTTATATGATTTTACGACTTTGTGCTTTATAGGGGCGTAGTTTATAGGGTAAAAGTCAATGTTCTAAAGTTAAGATCTGCCCGAGGCTGTGAGATTGATGGTAGTGATCTAATAAGCACGGGTTTTAAAACGTTGTGTAAATTCTAATATTTTGAAAAATATCAATCAGAGATGTCTCGTAGAGCAAAAAATGTTGAACTTTAATTATGTAGATGTTTGGGAATTGCGCACGTGAATTTTGAAAATAACTCTCTAGACCATCGCTGAAAAATATCACGACTCATATTGCTTTAACTTTGACTGTAGACAGTGTCCATCCGGACGGAATATTTTACCCGTTCAAATCTTTAGATTACTGTATTATATACCTATAACGTCATTACTGTACACTGCCTCAGCCGGCCCTGAGGATCCAGACCTTGCTTCAACTAGTCTGTTAGCTGTTAGAATATACCCCGGCTACTATCTGATAAACCGATTATATTGCAATAAGGCAAGGTTTATTTTGTATTGTTATTTATAACATTGCAAAATATTGAAGAAAAGTTTTATTCAGAGCAGGAAGTTGTATTACACTCGTGTGCTTTCGGCGAAAACCGAAGCCTATTCTAGAGCCCGAGGTATATTCTAGAAGCTAAACTGTACATTAGACTTCAGCGTAGCACACGCGGATTACCTACGCCACATCGATGGACAAATGCATACTTTTTTATCCGTAGCAATCGACATTTATTTCATGTAATTATAAATATTAATTTAGATCCACGATTCACATACTTGTGTTATTCGTTAGGGTTCGGCCAGTTCCTCGTTCATTAAATAAGGGTTAGTTTGATTTTCCCCGTGTTAATAATACCCCTTCGGGGATAACGGGCGTGAGTTTATTATTATTATTATTATTTTTAATAATAAGAAATGGCATTATATTTTTTTAAACTAAACCGCGTGCTAAATTATAGCAAACACTGTTAAATCGACATCGAGATTACGGTAGGGTAAGCTATCATACGCAGACTAGAGACTGAGAATCAGAATTTTTTACATTTATAAAGCCGCGTATTATAATACAATACTTGCATAAATTAATTAAGTTTGACGACTACTTGAACGATATATTATTATCGTCCTTTACGACAAAGTGCATTTTGACGATAAAAAATTAAATTAATTCAAAGCTAAATTGCCCAAGCTGACTTTGAACGGTCAACGATCCCGTTGATCCTTTACGGAAATATTCCCCTGTAAAACTGGGAGATTCTTCTCGTCGATAGAAACAACTTTAACCTCAGCTGAAACATCAGTTATTCCACAAATTATGATAAGTATCTGCTCTGGCGAATGTAAGAAACACTGATATTGATATTTATTTATGAATAAAAAAATATAAAAATAATATATTAGGAATATAAAAATTAGGAATATTCCTATTTCGAAGTAGGAATATAAAAATAATATTTCGGAGAAGAAATGGACGTAGTTTAGCAAAAAGGTTCCAACCCACACAAAGTGAGTTTTGAGATATTTGAGTATTTTAGGTTTAAGCTGATTTACGCTCTCCATACATAGGGTTGGACTACAGTGTGCCATACATACTCATCGGATCGATATGAAATTCTTTGGTTCTTAAAATATAGAGCGTAGTGATCATTTCGGTATATTTAACTCAAAAATGACCATGTTGTGGGTTGGAACCTTTCTGTTAAACTACGTCCAAATATAAAAATAATCTTTCGGAGCAGGAAATGGTAGAATTAATAACTTCCTTTATTTTCACCGCTGCGAGAGCCAGTGATATTTAAAGTAGTTATTCTACAATAGTAAAATATGCTCCCTTACCTTAGAAAGTCCCTCTCGGCCATCCATTGGCTAAGGACCTCCAGGTCTTCCGGCTCATTGTAGTCCTGGTGGTCTTCGATCAGCTGCGTTAGCATTTGCAGCCAGTTCGCGTTCTGCTTGAAAGACTCCGTGTTCAGAGTGTTGATCTCGTGCTGCGGAGTTATAGCTGGATGAGACTCTAGCCGAATCGCTCGTAGCCTAGGCTGCCTGAGTGATCTTAAACGATCACTAAGTTTAAGCAACATACGGCGCGTTCAGTCCATGGATGGGTCACCGACTATGACTAACGCTAGTGGCATTTTTCCGAGCGGTTCCGTGCTTAGCAAGGCACGTTAAGCAGTTGGTGCCGGCAGCCGTCGATAGATGGCAGTCGTTAAGCCAAGTCAGAAGCCTTAGGGCGGCTTGAAAACTTCTGACAGTAACACCAGCCACTAGTCTTACAAGCCTCCACCAATCCGGACTTGGCCCCCGTGGTGGATACCCGTGCCCCTCGGTGGGGACATGATGGGTTGATGATGATGAGACTCTAGCTGCTATTGTACTGGGAGATATAAATACATAATTTGCTAAAGTAAGACAAACATACATACATAAACTCACGCCGGTATCCCAGAGGGGTAGGCAAAGACCAAGGACAGCCACTTGCAACGATCCTGCCTGACAGATCATTTTCGCTTCATCGACATTCATAAGTCGTCGCATGCACTGCACGCGCGCCGGTTTCGGGTACTTTTTATCTTGCCCTTTGCTAATAGGTTTTCGTTTACAGGTTTTATGTTATTACATAACACGATGTATTCATAATAATAAAAACTTCCACACAACACAATCACTTGACACGGTCGCAAACTAGGATACCCTGTGCTAAGACATCCCCGATTTGGTCGGAGTATGTCTGCCTGGGGCGTGCCTTACCGGTCCTTCCACCCACGTAAGACAAAATACGTCTAATCTACATAGTGCACTAGATCACACAAAAAAAAAACTGATCGCAAAGAAATCGTAATGTAATAAATAGATCTTCCGCTTTTGTATAAAGTAAATATAAACATGTTAAAAAAACATGTCTTCACACAGGCCAGGTTCTAAGGCCATGATTACGTGCATCTTTAGTACATGCCGAGATTCATTCCCGGAACTTCACGCATGTGAACCAAGTTGGTTCACAACAAAATCTAGGATTTTAAATTTTATAAAGTTTGTTAAGTTTAATTGTTTTATTGAATTAAACATGCACAAACGCGTTTAATCGGCGTAAATTTATTAAAAACATCAAAAACCAAGTCATTGGTTTTCCACAGGGTTTTTAAAGGTTGCCTTAAAATAATAAGCTCCCTGGACTATCAAGAGGGCCGACACCGCTATAAACATTATTTAGTTATAACATTTTTGCATTTGTTCATCCAATTCAGAGAGAAAAAAAAACTTATTATGCAGTGTAAATTGTGTAATTATGAATTGCCCACTGAGTTTTTTCATTCACTTTCGATAGCGAGAGCGTTTGAAATTTGTATATTTTTTATTTTATTTTTTTATTTTACATATTTATTCAAGGAGAAAAAACAGAATTGACAAAACCTTATTACATAAAGAATATTAAGTTAACACAGTACATTTTGCCAACTCCTAAACTTTCCCCACAGATAGGTAATCACATTAATAATAAGGCACATATGTAAGTATAGGAGTGACAAAGCGCGCCACTAGTAGTCTCTTTGTCACTCCTATACAAATAACTATAAAAAACTGAGTATAAGCACTCAGAGCAACAAAAAACAGAACGTAATTTATATTCACCACTTGTGACCAAATTCTCGCCGGCCTTAAGCCCGGTTGCCTTATTACTATGTATTACCAAAGTTGTGGTCGTAACATTTTCCCTATGTGATGGCCGTTGACGCGACGTCGATTTGCCTTGAAAATAATGAATCGTGTATTTCGCTAGGGTCTGAGTTTCGCAAGAAGTCACTATCTTCTTAGCGTATCGAGATGAATCATCATCAACCCATTATGTCCCCACCGAGGGGCACGGGTCTCCTCCCTGAGGAAGGTATAGGCCATACTCCACCACGGGGGCCAAGTCGGGATCGAGAAGAATAAGAAAATGTATTTGCTAAAGCATGATAATTACACGTTATTAAATGTAGGTGGTAACTTAAAATTATAGCACAGGCACGCTTTACCCCACACGGTGCGCAATATATATATATTTTTTAAACACAAAAGTCTACTTATCAGCTAAATTACTAACTAGAAAAAAAATACAATGGCAAACGGGGTTCGCCATAAAGAGAAAAGATTTATCCATCAGCGTGGGGTCTTGCCTAATTGATGGGCCGGCTGCACCAGACGTACAAAAGATACTTAGTCCAAAGCAGGCCCTCTAATCACACTGATTAGAGTGCACATATGTAAGAGTAGACGTGCTGTCTACGGTATGTCGTCCGAGGACGCTCCATTAATGACTATTATACCCATTAAACTGCTGGGTAGCTGGGCATAAGTTACTATCATCAGCAACTTAAATCTAATTCGCTAGCATTATGTTCAATTCTATACTATACTTTGTAAATATTTTGTGTTTGCTTTTTTTCTTGGTGTAAAATAAAGACTATTCTATCTCATCCTACCTTTATGTGAGGATAAGGAGTCAAATAATTGAATTAGAGTGCGACAAGTGAGTCGTGGCTCAAGCCTTTGGCGGGAAATTTAAAAATCTTTTAGTTGATAACCCTGCATATTGTCTGAATAAACCATCTTGATACTTTTGCTTAACTTGATTATTTGTTTAATTAGTTTGGAGTCTCCAATGAATTTTGTCCAAACATAAATAAATATAAGCAAAACGAAAACATTAACTACATCAAAACCAACATTTCCACTCCACCAAAAAGAGTTATAATAAAGATGCACCACATAAACTTATAAACATTTATTAATGCTGAACCATAATCAAAATCTGATTCATATCTTTTCTTTCAACATCTTTGAGTTCTTTGACTAAGTCTTCGATCTGACGTTTAACGTTTTCGTCATCCGACAGACCTTACAACAAGAAATAATTCATGTTTGCTCTAAAACATTATTACTCGTATGTACATACTAAAACATAGGTGAAATTATGTTGAATAGAAACAAAAGTTTTTTTCTTGTTTAAATCTAGGACGAGTATCAAACTGTTTGGGCTGTACTACTTGCAGCTGAAATACCTAAGTTTGACAGTCAGAGTGTGGCCATATGAAGGATTCGAAATAAATCGCGTCCCAGGACTCGCTTGTCAGACTCTATGCCGATTATTACCGTTAGCTCATTGATGATGGCGCCGGTACGCCAGCCGTGCTCGAGAGTGACGTCAGCCAGGTCGGTGTAGGGGTGGTCTCCAAAGTAGAGCACCTGGTGCCCACTCCAGCCTGTCAGGTCTTGAAGCTGCTTCACTGTGCCCTGGAAGTTACACCATCAAGTTGAGATACACGTTCTACAGCACAGGTAGTACGGCGATATGAGTCATACGTTGTGTGGCGCTAAAACGTCTGAATACGACAGTAAACAAACTGGAAAGTCGCGACTACCGAAGCTGCCAAGCTGACAAGTTTTGAAGTCAAGTTTTATGCATCAACATTATTTCGAGGTTAAAGTCAACCTGTTTCGGCGGTGGAAAACAAGGTTGACCCTGGTTTTGCCGTACGCTAAAAATCTGTTAACAGACTATCGACGGGCACGCCTGTCATTTGTTTTTAGGGTTCGGTACCTCACGAGTTGAAATTAAAACCATATACACGTTACAGATGTACAGTCCCTTGAAGCTGTGAAAATATCAAACTTCTAAGTTAAAATAAAAAAAAGTTACGCTAAAACATATATTTTGACACCCAAGGGTACATTCATAGGGTTCTTTCTGTTGACCTAGAACTATGGAACAAATTTGGCCAGTGACGTCATCTTATACTAAAAGTACAGGAAAAAAATCTGAAAACTATACATTTGTAACCAAATTAAAAATTGAAAAATTCGGGATTTGGCAAAAGCGCGGTAAAAACCGCGGGACTCAGTTCCCACCAATGTTTATGGAACCCTCGATGAGCGAGTCCAACTCGCGCTTATCCGGGTTTTTATTCACCTTAGCCAACTAACAAAAGTTACCAGTCTGTTAATATATTGTTAGCGAATGAGAAATCGGGGGTCAGAAGTTCACGTACATGGAATTGGCGGCTCTAGGTGTGTCTTACTATTTTTGAAAAATAAACTAGATCTCTGCAACTATTTTAAAGAAAAAGATGTCGTTAGAATCCCGTATCTTTATTTTTTTATCTTTAAGATAATCTAAATCTCAGACAAGACAAGACAAAATCTCAGATAGCGTCAGCTGGGATCTTTCTACGAACAAAGATTTATCTTGGTTCTATCAAGGAGAATTTCTCCTTGGTTCTATTAACCTATTTTATCTGTACGCGGAGCCGTCGCTATACCAAAAGCCGTCCGTCGCTGGCCTCGCCCAAATACTGTTTGAACGTTAAATACTCAGCACTTGTATATTTATTAAATACTTATCACGAAAAGATATACAAGGATCTTCCTCTTTTTGGTTTTTCCTCTTTCCAGTGCAAGTCTAATATTCTGAGCTCTTTGAACATACAACACACAATTATTTATGCAGGTAACCAGGCAAGGGCATCGCCAATACGCGAAATACACCAAAAAGGAGGTAATTTTCACAAATCAAGTACAGCAGCCTTCACCAGTAATCGAACCTTCATTTTGGTAGTCCAGTGTATCCCCGACTAGACCAACGAAGCAGCCGACAAGTTTCCCATTCCAGACTCACCTCATAATAAATGATGCCTTTCTCAAGCGACGTGACCTTCTCCCAGATGTGCGAGTTAGCGTTCTTGTCGAACACGCGGATGGGGCGTGAGACTTCCGTGAAGAACTTGGGTTTGTTCGCGTTCACTATCACCACGTCAAACAACTCCCGCCAATCGTGTCCAACCAGCATCTCCATGCCCGCATTGCTGGAAAGTTAGGTGGCATTATAGTGCACTGTACTCTCTTTTGCACACACACACACACATTGCATTTGTGTGTAATTACTAACCTAATATATAAAATTCTCGTGTAAGCACTCACCGTGTTAGTGCGCATACTCCTCCGAAACGGCTTGACCGATTTTAATGAAATTTTATATGTATATTCGGTAGGTCTGAGAATAGGTTGTTATTTATTTTTCATAGCCCTAAGCGAAAAAATCGCGAAACAACGTTTGCCGGGTCAGCTTGTATTCTTATGTAAAAATGCTATGCAAAATCTGTGGTAAAACTATTGTAAACGAGACTGCTCCCACAATAGTACATACATACGTACATAAATACATATAATCACACACACTCACACACGCACGCACACACATATGACAGCACGAAGAGGAGGTGGGCGCGAATCCAGTCTATAGCTTAGTTTCTGCTGGAGTCTGCTGATATCGAAACTGTAGTCTATGGAATTCCAGTAATAATGTCTTATCTAAGACTGTAGACTTACACAAAATGATAAGGGCTGTTCGTGACCAGGAACAATTTCTTGTCTTTATCCTGGAGCATTTGGAAGTATTTCCTTAGATCCGGATTAGGCCTGATATACTCCTCGACATTTTGGGCCACCACCTTATGCATTATCGGGTGACTACTTTGCACCGAATTCTGTAAAAGGATTATTAATTCTTTATTGCACAAAAGGCAAAGATCTTAAACGATCACGAAGGTTAAGCAATATAGGGCGCGTTCAGTGCATGGATGGGTGACCGTTCTATGACTAACGCTAGTGGCATTTTTCCGAGCGGTTCCGTGCTTCGCAAGGCACGTTAAGCAGTTGGTGCCGGCTGCCGTCGATAGATGGCACTCGTTAAGCTAAGTCAGAGGCCTTAGGGCGCCTTGAAAAGTTCTGACAGTAAGACCAGCCACTAGTCTTACAAGCCTCCACCAATCCGGACTTGGCCCCCGTGGTGGAGTATGGGCTAGGGAATAAATTTTTGCAACTGTTATTTAAACAATACATAAGTTATTATGATCAGTTGAAAAATTTAATGGGCAGTGATTTAATTTTTCGGCAGTTAGTAAATTAGTGAGTCAGTTAAACATAAGCGTAAGTAAAAAATATTGGTCTGTTATTTCATCATTCTATGGCAGTGTAAAAATTACTTATGTAGTTTAATAAATTAATGAGCAGTAAAACGGTTGGAATGGGCAGTTCGAAGTGAGCGGTAGTATACGGACATCACTTTGATTGAAAAGAGAGGTAAACTTTCGTTAAAAGGGGCGGAGTTTAAAGCGTTTGTATTTTTCGAGTTTGTACATTTAAAGTTTTTGTATCCTAATTTTAACATGTATCCTAATGGCAAATTGTAAATACTTACAGATTATCGTAATATTCCTTAGTATTACTCTCCGACCATGTAAAACATAAGGTAATGTGTTCAATGTTCATGTTCAGCATTTAATGTGAAGGAAAAAAGATATGATGCATGGTTAATATGGATTGGTTATGCTTCATATTTTTTTCCTTCTTGACATTCAATACTGAAATACACAAGGAATACATTTTACCGTCTCATCGTTTATAGAACTGCCTAAATAAAATGTATTACTAACCCATTACAATTTGTTAACTAACGTACGCGCCTAACCGCCCAGTTCAACTATTCCACTGCTCAGTATTTATTGAACTTTACTGCCCGTTGAAATTATTTTATGACTCATTTTTATTTACTTTACTGCTCAGTTTTTACTGCTAAACTAGTTTGCAAACATGCGTTATTTATTTTTTTACCTACCATAACTCAAATATTGAACTGCCGCTTTAATTCTATGCCTACGGGCTATGCCTTCCTCAGGGAAGAGACCCGTGCCCCTCGGTGGGGACATAATTGGATGATGATTACACAAAAGTCAAAAAGGAGTAATTTTTTAATCAGGGATAATTTGGATCGATTCATGACATGGGTAAGTTAAACTATCATTGATAACAGAACCTAAATTAACACATGTCGATTAGTATCAGGTGTTGATTGTTAGTTACGTCACAATCTTTTCCAAACAGTCTTATATAGGGCAGATACTTAGGCCGTATCTTGATTGATTACTTTTGCCCAGGTTGCCTAATTATTGCCTTGTGAAAAAAAATCATGATAATATAATCACCTTGACATCCAAGAAGAGAATCTCAGGATGGTAATCGATCTGGTTCCTGATAAAGTATTCTGCGACGTTGCAAAGTAATCCCATCTCTGGCACAGAGAACAGATCAGCTAAGTGGACCATTTTTGCGCGGTTTGACTGAAAACAAGGAAACTAAGTATAGGTTTCACAGTTGGAATTGAACACGGTTCGGTAATAAACTTCGACTTTCCTAGAAGAATGATTTCACGATGCATATTGTTCGGACAAAACAGCCAGGATGTACCAAATCAAGACCAACAAGACTGTGGACTCTTCCTCCATGCCCTAATGTAGTAGGGCCTGCCGCTCGAATACACTTTTTAGTTATTCGAAAAAGTGTTAGTAACTCACTAGTCTCACTACCCATTACGGACTCAAAGGCGATGATGAGTTCGATTTAGAATCAATTCCGAATTTAGTTCTGATGGCGAAATCGAGCCTGACCCACATCAGAAGGTGGCCGAAACATAGTAATATTCCATCAGTTTGAAGTTCATTATTGAACTGTCAATATGGTAAGAACCTAAGCCTATTATTATCTGCAACAAGGTTGGTCAAGTCAAAAGGCACGTACGGCGTAGTTCGCCCGACGCATTTATATTGGATCAACTGAATGATTGGCCGCAAGTGGTGATTGTTGCTGGTAGTTTTTGTGCTACAGTCTGCCACATCATCGCATTTGATTTATGGGCTATGGGAGACGGTACTACGAGTATGTGTATAAACTTGAGATGTTATTTATTAAAAATACTCCATGTGATCCTGATCATATTAGGATTACAAAAAAAAATACAAGCAGAATAGGGAAAAGAAGAGACCTCTGCAAATATTCTGAAAAGGATACCAAAGAAAGCAGTGGTCCTTCTTACTCTCATCATAAAAAGCAATGCTCAGAACGGGATTCTGCCCAGGTCAATGGAAAATTGCACAAGTCATAATGATAGCGAAGCAAGGTAAACCAGCTCACGAAACGAGATCTTATCCCAATCAATCAGGCTGAATCAGGCCAATCAGTCTGTGCCAATACTTTCAAAAGTTTTCGCAAAAGTTCTGATTGCACGAATAAAACCAATCCTATGTGAAATATCATTATTATTATTTGATACACTACCAGCTTAGCGCTGATGCGTGTACCTATGTCTTATCACTGCACTTGATTGTTTTTGGTTTTTATAATTATCCAGTCTATTTGTAAAGCAGTTCACTGAAGTTAAAAATAGTTCCCAATCACTTTGGATTTAATATCTGACAAAGTGTGGCATGAGTGTGGCATTTATAAGGTAAAGGAAAGGCACCTGAGAACAATAAAAATAGAGAAGCTTAACTACGGTCAAAAGGATAAATATAAAAATACAATTTGGAGTATAAAAAGGTAGAACACTTACATAATTATGTGCCTTTAGAATTGTATGCTTTTGTAGATAAATAATAGAGCAATCGTAATAATAAATTAGGTCGGTCGTAGTAAAATAGAAAGACGTTCACGTCCACTTAGTTCGGAAGCCCAGGGTTATCCGAGCCAAATATGTCCGAACGCTGTGGCGAAAGTCAAATACTAATTAAATACCATCTTTACCGTTTTGTACTCTAACCTGTCAGAAAGATGCTTTCAAGTGAGACACAGCCACAAACTATCTGGAATTCACGGTACTTGGACCAGTCCTCTACATTATCTTCACGTCAGACCTTCCAACAACACAACACACCACTACAGTAACATTTGCTCATGACACGACCTTATGTCCAGTCACAGCAGCCCAGAAATTTCGTCAGCTATGCTCCAAAAAGAACTAAATGCCATGGAGAGCTGGTGCAAAAAATGGTGAATAAAGACGAATGAGTCCAAATCCTATCATAGTTACATATTGTAGTCATAACTACATAAAATATTGTAATGCCAGACAAGAGATTGTGTAATAAAAAAAGATTGTGTAATATAAAAACCAAACAAAGAAACAAAAAAACCGTTCCAAATACAAAATTATTCACAAACAAGGTTTACAATGCACAAGATATTAACGTAACTGTAACAAAGAATATTCACATAATGTATAAACAAATGTCAAAGCACATCACATGGCATACGACGGTGCAATAAAACCTGGTATAGTAAACATTACCGTGTAAAGAGATAAGGTAACTGAACAGATTAGACAATGCATTTGAGCAAATTATTTACATGAACTTATCATCAAAAACATTAATATGGGACAATAAAGTTTTTTCTTTAATTGCCTACTAATACCTTTGTACACTATCTCTCTGCATCCACATCCAGGAAGTACCCAAGTATTATGTGCTAACGAAAAGACAATACAGAAAAAAAAAATCTGATTTCATCATCATCATTCAGCCACAAGAAGTCCACTGCTGGACATAGGCCTCCTCCATGGATTTCCAAAAAGACCGGTTGGAAGCGGCTTGCATCCAGCCTCTTCCCGCCACTTGGATGAGATCGTCTGTCCATCTTGTGGCTGGTCGTCCTACGCTGCGCTTGCCGAAATGTGGTCTCCATTCGAGAACTTTTCGGCCCCATCCGCCATCAGTTCTGCGTGCTATGTGCGCCGCCCACTGCCACTTCAACTAACTAATCCGCTGGGCTATGTCGACGACTTGGGGCCGCCATACATTTCTACAAATGGCGTGTCTGGGTGTTTTTCCATGTTTGAAACGTCCTTGCCTGGCTACCATAGCACAGATAAGAGTAACCTAGTTTGGGACCAGATCATGTGAACAATCACAAGTTATTATTATTGTTGTTTTACTATGAATGTACCTTGTGCACCCGAGTATCACCTTCCACATAAGCAATAGGAATAATCCGGTTCTTATAGAGCTGGAGCACCTCCTCAGTGGACACAGGTGTCAAGCCTCTGTATACTGCACCAAACTGGATCTGAAGGAAGGAATCCAGCTTGAGCAGCAATCCCTTCTCGATGTCATAGTGGAGTCCGCGGACGGCAAAATCTGGTTTGTACTCTAACTTCAATATCTCTGGTGGATACTGGAAATTAACAATTAACAGATTAAAAGTGATGAATAAAACATAAAATAGTAACTTTTGCTCTTAAATTTAATATTACGATTCTTAGGTTAAATTGGCCATGCTACTATTTGTGATATATTTTTTAATAATTTATTTTCATAATATTTACCATCATTCATTATATCTATTTTTAATAGTTTCCTAAAATTTTGGTGTTTGTGATGTCATCATAGTATGATTAAATAAATAGTCTTCGCCTACATAAAAAAAAACAAATGTCATTAACATCAGTTGATTTGGTTTGGTCATTTTTTTTTAAGTAAGGCAAAGGATTAATACTCATACTGTCATTGCTGACGTCATAAAAAAGTAATTTAAGGTCAAGGCTTTGTATTGAATATCTTAAAAAATATCATAGACTTATGTATTTACAAATCTGATAAATAGAAATTGTACTAAAAGGATAATTCTGCTAACCATAATAATGGTTTTAATAGTTCCGTTCATGTTCAAAAAAGTAATAACTTCAGTTAATCTAATCAGATTAAAAACAGAGCTCATTGTTGATTGATACACCACTTCTTTCACACCAACTCTAAGGAGTTAGTGCATTACTTGTCACTTTCGCTAATTCGTCACTATCTTTAATTCGTCACTTTCCCGATTCGTCAATTTCTTAAAAATCTTTAACTCGTCAAGATCCCTAACTCGTCACTTTACCAAATTCGTCAATGTACAGTCAAACTCATAAGAGATACAGTCCTTTGCTAGTCTCATCCAATGTACTACCTCTTACACAATAATTACAGAGTCTATATGAAAGAAAGTTATTCTGTGTTGTCCAGCTTTATATCATTTTCCAGCTGGACTGTGAAAGACCGAGAACAAACAGAACAGTAGTCTCATTTGTCACAATTTAAATCACCCGCACAATATAATTGGCATGTCAATACCACCACATACACATAGACCTGCACTGTATTGTAGCAGAACGGTACGTAGGTATTTCAAGAAGGAATTCATTATCATTAATGATATGGTACTTCTAAATTAAGAACAGGCGATACTGTGTTTGTGATGTCCATGCTTATTTTATTTATTATTAGTACTACAATCCCAAACTTACATTATATTTCTCCAACAGTGTGTCTCTGCCAAGATTGTAGAGCAGGTGTTCAAGCGAGGGCTTGTAGTGAGCCAATGTATAGTCATAGTCAAACCCATACACCTTCACCTCAGAGAGGTCAAGCTCGTTGCATGCAAACACTCCATGGGGGTTCACATCCTGTGGCAGCTTTTTGGCTGTGGGAGCAATATAATGTTGGTAATAAACTGATGAAGAAGATCTTCGGTAGTTAAGAAGTTCAACTAGCTCCTCTACTCTGAAATTGAATGTGTTGCCCGAAAGGGTCTAATTCATACCTTGTGTTAAAAACATGTTTTTAGCCGATTGAGGGTATTTGTTGCATCTAAAAGTGATGTAAAAAATATTTATGAAATAACAACACCGCTATGCGTATTTTTTCAAGTGTAAGTCAGCTGTAAAAGTGTAAAAAAAGTGAAAACCCCTTATAAGGGCAACGCATTCAATTAGTTTATTGTGTTAAAAATTGAGCCACAATTATTTGTTAAAAATATTTAATAATTAAATATTCAATTGTATTTAACGTAACGTAAGTTAACCAAATTAGCGTAAGTCACGCAGACAGGTCGCGATACCTCGACATAACACCACAAAAATTTTAATTAGTTGATATTTTCTTATTCTTAATAATTTCTTTACAAAAAAATTCATCAGGAATATGGAAGCAAAGGCTACTCCAGCCTTTGATTCTAATTGCCTCAAATTTCAAGTTTCTGCCGACCGTACTAAGTAGGTACTTACATCGACATTTTAATTTGGTTCGGCAGTAGGCTTCCTTTAGCAGTTCCCGCGTAGAAAATGTTCTGTTTGTAGGCAGAGTCCATTTTTTCACACGCAGATGAAACAAACTGTAGTTAAATACTCGTAATCCGACGGTTAAGGTGTTGCACATATTCATAATAAGTATGTTATATTTACTTTTTATTTTCAATTACACGAATAACCTAAAAATCGATAATGTTATGGTAGTATTATGGCACGCTAATTCTAACTGAAAAAGATGTTTTTTCACTGTCACATAGTCGCCGTGAACTCAATATAAGCAAAACCTTAATAACTTGACGAAAACTAGCAAAAATTGTTGCATAATTAAAATTTTGAATGAAAATTTCACGCGTTACAAAAATATCGACCAACCCAGATGAAATATTTTGAACAGCTGATTGTTGATTGATAAATGAATGAACGATTTGGCCGAATGAAAGAATGGAAAACATAGGGATGTGACAAACGGTATTGCACTGTGGTACCTACATAGGTATTGCAAATAAAAAAGTTCAAAGAGCCTCATGTTCTGTAAGAAAGGAAACATTCAAAACAAGCCCTTTATAATGCAAAAATATGTTTTCAGCATGAAAAACGCCATGGGTGCATTTCATAAGCCTTAATTCATAGTTTTACATCTCTCATATTCGGTAAGTAGCTCCTTATTACCCCCAATTGGGGCTTATAGGTGACCAATTAGCGCTCTAGGGTAATAATGTAGCTAGAAAAGCCCTAGGGTGGTAAGTAATTAAAAAAAAACTCTTCACTCTTTCAAAAAGTTCGCGTAACCATCATACTGGCAAAGACATCATGCATTCAGCCCAATGACAAAGGAGGTCGCTTCGCTATTCAGCCTTGTCTTCGGATGAGCATAATAGTCATCAATTTTAAATATCGAACGGCGAAGCACAATTTCGTTCATAAAAAAAAAGATGAAAAAAGGCGGGAATAGAAAACTTTTACTTTAAATATTGTTTGTATGGGATTTTTTTTATAATTACGTGCTAATTAGGAAAACAACATAAGTTCTGCAAGTGATGAAGATATAAGTTGCACTCCCGATTCTATGAGAATGGAAGCTGAAGCAGCAATCAGTTAGAATTAGCGTGCCATAATACTACCATAACATTATCGATTTTTAGGTTATTCGTGTAATTGAAAATAAAAAGTAAATATAACATACTTATTATGAATATGTGCAACACCTTAACCGTCGGATTACGAGGATTTAACTACAGTTTGTTTCATCTACGTGTGAAAAAATGGACTCTGCCTACAAACAGAACATTTTCTACGCGGGAACTGCTAAAGGAAGCCTACTGCCGAACCAAATTAAAATGTCGATGTAAGTACCTACTTAGTACGGTCGGCAGAAACTTGAAATTTGAGGCAATTAGAATCAAAGGCTGGAGTAGCCTTTGCTTCCATATTCCTGATTTATTTTTTTGTAAAGAAATTATTAAGAATATGAAAATTTATATTAGATCAACTAATTAAAATTTTTGTGGTGTTATGTTGAGGTATCGACCTGTCTGCGTGACTTACGCTAATTTGAGTTCGAGGGTGCAATACGCTACTTGCCTCGTATCAAATTTGACGCGATAAATGGATATTTCCTGTAGTATCTAACGTAAGAAACCGAAATATATTGACTTTGCTAAGTAAATATGCAGGATGGCTGCAAAATTTGCAGATTAAAAAAATATTTTTCGCCTTTAAATCAGAACGGTGAAAACTGTAGACAGAGAATAGATAGACGAGACATAACCATAGACAAAAAAATAAGAAAGAGATAACCTAATAAGAGTCTTGTAAAGTGTAAGCGAGAAACAGTAACGATCTTCTGTCCCTTACTCGCGTATGCGTTTTTGTTTGTTTGCCACAGCTCGATGTGTGGCAGACAAACTTACGTCAAATCTGCGATTTATCTAGTTTCACATTGATTTTCGGCAGATATTCGTGTTTTTCTCCATAGGATTGTAGTTTTTATGTTTCTGTGCAGTTGAAAGAAAGTGATACAATAGAGATTTACAGCATTTTAGGCTGTGGAAGCCGCAATGAGCGAAAAGACGCCAACTTAGAGGTTATTCGTAAGTGCCCTTAATTCTTCTCTTAGAGCTGTTTTTATGATGTGGAAGACTATGCAAAGGAATCAAACGCACATAAAATGCATCTACTGCCCACCATTACCCCTAAATTAGTCGTGAAAACAAAATCGAGAATTTGATTGTTTTGGTGTTACCCGTCTAAATTATGTAGGTGCTCGTACGATAGATTCGCAATCTAACTGCGACCATTTTTATTTAGAGGGTGTATACTAATTTTAGGGTTACCAGACTAATGATATAAAAAATCCCGTTGGCAAAGACGGCTAAATATGAAATAAAACTCACGCCTGATATCCCCTGGTGGGTAAGCAGAGGAATCAACCACTAAAACTTGGCCCACGTTTTGACGAGGTCCCAAACGTACCAAATTATTATTACATTGTACAAAATTATTTTACAGGTACATACCGATCTGATCAGGCTATATGGAAGCCTCGGGTCACTTAGACTGGCAACCGACAAAGTATACCCGTGTTTATTCCCGTCATTTCGAGCCCCATTGTCTTTGAAAAACAAAGAGTTTGACTTTTCTGACGGAAGCTTCCTTTACGGAACTTGCCTGCGAGGACTCCCTAAAATAAAATGAGTTATGGGTATGTAGAATATTTCAGTGATTTAATATCTTCGTACATTGTTTACCTCACAAATCTATTCGCGAGTTGACCGCTCAATGCATTATTACTAAGGGCGTCATTTAAAATTACGTCTTAGTCCTCCAGCAAAGGTAGTATGAGGACGTGAGTCGCGCGCGACAACTTCAAATGTCGCAGGAATTTGACAATTAATGTACTGGAAAGTCGCGACTTTTGACGTTGTCGCGCGCGACTCGCGTCCTCATACTACCTTTGCTGGGTCTATTATTTGTTCAATCTCTAGTAATTGCATAGTCAATTAAGGTACTAAACTATAATACATACTTTAAATGTTTTTTTTTTAAACGCAGTTTTTGTGTTCCTTCCAGACTCTTCATGAGGCTACATCAACGTATTTTCCAATGCTTGCGGTTGCGAGTACTAGTAAAAGTGCTACTGATATTCCTAGGATGGACAGCCTGAAAAATCAGAATATACCTAGATTCAACAATGCCGGTCAGTAGGTCTACCATATCTGGTGATGTTGATGTCCTCCACGTTGTATCTGGCGATGGACGGCGACATTGCTGTGCGTCTATGACAGACATTTCATTACAAATAAAACGGTCTACTGTTATAATATCTTACTTATAAGCGTAGAAAGTTTCATTTAGAATAACATTACTGTCACAGACGCACAGTAATAAATGTACCTACACATGATATGGTAAAATAATTAACAGGTGGACTAAGTTGTGCTAAACATAAGTACAATTTGTTTACAGGTGGATGTCTCTCCTCGCAAAAAAAAATTGATAAAGAAATTGGATCATATCTAAAGCTAAAGAGCTGATCCTACTTTGCCGACAGAATGTTGTATGGAACATGGAATCACAAATTAAATTTCACACTTGCTTGTCTGCTTTTGTAAGTTCGATGGCGTACAAAAGCCTGTAGTTGAAAAAAGATAAGGGGGCCTTCATTATACCTCTAAAGACGTAATAACTATTTGCGAATTAGTTGAAATGTACCGCAGATCCAAAACCAGTGGCCAGAAAAATTATCACCTTAGTCTTTTACAAAAGTGCTTGAAAAAATGTGTGTCTAAATTTGTTTACAGATATATCAGATCACTTCGACGAACAATCCTTTCTTGACAGCCACTTTTGATTAAATGTATGTAAAAAATATCTAAATACGACATACATCATGCTCCAAAAAAATAGTCAACGATGGAGAAAGGATAAGAAACTTTTATACAAAACTGAATTTGTTTAAAGAACATTGATAAAAATGTCATTTAACAGATATTTGCAATAATGTGTTATGTATGCAGAATCTTGTTAGTTTATAATGTAATAAAAATGTTTGCATCTGTTGAGTTATTTATTTCCCGATTTTCTGTTTGCGAGTTGCTAATATGCAAAACATACTTCGGGAATTAAGTGTTATGCTGGCCACTCTCAAAAAATACCTACTTCTATCTCCATCTCAAAGGTATACGCGCGGGCCCAGTCTATTCTATTCTCTGTCTACGGTGAAAACACTATCCGCCATCTTGAAAGCACCTTTGGTTGTAAACAAACATCTGTCAGTCGTGCGTGCGTGGGCACGATTGTGATTTGGATTGGATTTAGTGTTTTTGCAAAAACTCTTCTTGTGCAGTTAGTGTATTATCATTTTATTGATAAGCGCAATCGTGGACGCTGGATTCGTGGAAGCAGATAGTACCGATTTGCCAAAACCAAACCAAATCAAACCAAGCATTGTTACAGCTAAAAACAGTTTGTGTACATTGATATTACAGGACTTACATTGAAGTGATCTTCACATAAATACACCCAAGTTTCAGTCGATAAAGAATCGGAGTCTCTCTTGGCAAGTTTTTCGTATGTTTATTTGACTGGGTAGGTACCTACACGAATCCGCGACTTTCCGGCGGTCTTTATTGACGTGTTTTTGCATTCTCGAATAATGATAATTGATATATTTTGCATGATGTAAACTCGATGAAATCATGGTTGCGTTGTTGTTATTTCACTATGCTCACAGATCACTAACAGATTTTAGGACTAGGTAAAGATCGTTTCACCAAACAAGTCCCACGGTAAAATCCTTATGGCCATAACAATAAAAGCCATTCGTGGCAGAGTTCTACCTATGTTGAATGTCAAACTTTGTTAGTGATGAGACTCGAATCACCTTTGATTCGAATGATTCGAATCACGACGGTAAAAACTTGATTGGAAGGAATTTCCAATATCAGCCGTTTAGGGGGGGGGTTGGAGAGGGGGTGGGGGGAGAGGGTTATATGCCCCCCTGTGAAGAGGGGGCGTCGATAATCAGTAGTTTTTGAGAAAAAATAAAAACAAATTTTGAGGTTATGTTGGCAAAAATCAAACCTTTGTTAATCTACTACGTATCATAGTACCGACGCGTTTAAAACGCCGAATGTCAAAAGATCTATAAATGGAATTAATAATAATATGTACGCAGCAAAGTCGAGTCTGTTTTCGATCTTACATAGAGAACCTAACGCTCCGACGCGCTCCGCTTCGCTACGCGCGTCGTCGCACCTATATTTCTGTTGTCACGTATTCTTTACATCGCCGACTCCCCGTTCCATAAAACACCAATATTTCGTTCAATTTTGTTTTCAATTTGCAATCATTGATATTTTATCGAAATTCAACTTTACGATATTGTACCTAAATTATTATGTTCACCATCAAAATAATTTTTAGTATTAAACTATCGTGTATTCTAGCGTAATTTAGGTAAATCTATGTTAGTTAGTACTTGTACCGAAACGCAATGCAACGTGAAGTGCATTCCGAAACAAAAATGGCGTAAATTTCGTAAGTTTTGTTACTTTTCAAAAAATCATAACTCCGAAGCTACTAGGTATCGACGGAAAAGACTGAGGGATTATATTATAAACATCTTTATACAGTATTAATTTGAAGCTTCAACTCGACGGCAGAGATTCGAAAACTTAGCCACGTGATTCGAATGAGAATTTTAGTTGATTCGAATCATAGCTTGATTCGAATGGTCGAGTTGATTCGAATCAGTAGTTGATTCGAATCAGTAGTTGATTCGAATCAGATCGCTGATTCGAATCAGTTTGTTGATTCGAATCAGATTGTGGATTCGAATCAGTTTTTTTACTCGAATCATTCATTGCGCGGCAATCTTACATGACCGATGAGACAAGTAGGATTTGTTGAATTATTTTTTTAAACAGTTATTGTTTTAGTTTTGTCTTGCTTCCATGTTACTGATAAGGTATTAACTTTTTAGTGAATTGGTATTTAAAGGGCTTAGTCCACTATGACCAACCGAACTTGTCAACTGGTTCTTTCCATTCCACATTCCACTGCATTATTGTTACCTACTTTCGATTATAACTTTTTGTTTTGATCGCTTTGAAATGTGTTTGGGATGTATTATTTGTTTTTTTAGGATGTGTTTAGATGGTTTTGAAATGAATTTAGGATGGTTTTGGGATGTGTTTAAGATGGTTTTTGCATGTGTTTGGGACAGTTTTGATATGTGTTTAGAATGTTTGGGGGTATAATTGGGATAGTTTTAGGATGTTTGTGTTTAACCTCTAGTATGCAGTATTAGAAAAACAATAGAAAATCTATTGTTTTGTGCAAATATGGACATAGCCGCAGACGACCGCTTAAGGCGTTTTAGTATGTATTTGGAATGGTTTTGAAATATGTTAGCAATGATTTAGGGATATGTTTAGGATGGTTTTGGGATGCGTTTGGGATGTTTTTTTATCGAATATAATATAATAATTACAATATATATATTATATGTATTATTATATATATAAAATTCAAAGTCCTGACTGACTGACACACTCATCAACGCCCAGCCCAAGCCGTTTGACCTAGGAAGCTGAAATTTTGCACAGAGGATCTATATACAGGGTGGTCCAAATATCATGGATCTAATAAAATGGGGAGTTAGCCAAGGTCATCTTCTACCAATAAAGTCCTATAGTAATAATAATATAAGCCTTTATTATTTTTTTCAAAATAATAGTTAATTACATGCAAAAATTAGAAATTGAAATTGACATATTGATAATTGTATTACTCGAGTTAATTATTAAATAAATTTTATAAATTATATTTTTTGCATTTTTATTAGGGTGTCCCTCTCCGGGACATGCTTGGCCTCCCACAAGCCTTGTGGTTTATGGGGTGTGGTCTAATCACCCTCGCTGACCAGGCTTCGCTGGGTGATGAATAAAGTCCTATACAGGGTGGTAAAATTCTCAACGGTTTTGAACTTATGATTGATTTTCGGTTTTTTTTTCAAGAAAAGAGTTCCTACTACTTATTAAGAGCAATAAAAAAAAAAGTACTTACTTTTGGTGGTTGGTTTTTTTTGAGAGTGACGGTCCATGATGAGAATGTAACAAAAAAAAATTCATCGTCCCTGTCTTCATGGATCATAAGAAATTAATTAATTTTTTACGGATCTCGTATCATAATTGATTGATCCAACATTTTCGTCATTGATTTAAAAAAAAAAGTGTACTGCGGAAACCTGCCCCAGTAGTAGAAAAACTAGACCATTTCATGAGGATTGCAAAAAGATACAACTCAAAGCCCTATCTCTCCTGAGTCTTTTATTATTGACCTTTATTCTCAGCAAAGTTGCATTTTTTTAAATCAACTTTTGGTCCTAACTAATTTGAGTTACAAAGCACTGTTCTAGGACATAAAAATAAGTCAAAAATGGATTTAAAAATTAAGTTCTAACAACGGACAGGTCGTTACGATCTTTTTTCGTAGCTCTTGTCCCGTCGGTGTCACTTTTCTTGTGGTACCACCAGTTAATAAAATAACACTAAACAAAAGCTTTGTTTGTATTCTGAGAATTTACCGGTTGGACATGGGTTCCCAGGAACAAAGAGAGGCTTACTACCTGCGCTAGCTACCTGCTAGTGACCCTTTACACGCCTCCAGCAACTTTTACTTAGTGTTCTGCTTGCTGTTCGCTACTTAACACGGTTATTCGGTTGTCACTTTTTGCGCTGCTCTTTTTTTATCGCTTCGAACTTTGCATTCTCCCTGGACTCTGTTTTGGATTTTCACCTACAAACTTGGCATTTCTTACTGGACTCTGTTTTGGATTTTCACCTACGAACTTGGCATTTCTTACTGGACTCAGTTGTGTATTAGTGAATTTGGACTATTAAAAATGGCTTACTCAGCCCGTGACTATGCTAACATGCATTTTGTGCACGGTTTTTGTGACGGAAACGCTCGTGAAGCAGCAAGAATATCGGCGACGTTTTCTGAATCGTGATCGCTATCCCGACTACAGAGTATTCCAGCGTATACACAACGCTTACGTGGAGGGCCATATTCCTGGAAGTAGCGCGACGAGAACCGGGCGCCCTATGGTTTAGAAATGGAAGATCAAATTCTTCAAGAAATATCGAATGACCCGTCGACGAGTCAACGGCGAATTTCAAGAACATTAGGTGTCCCGAAAACGACTGTGCAACGCGTTTTAAAACGGAACATGATGCATCCGTATCATGTCCAGCGCGTGCAAGCACTGCTGCCGGCTGATTACGAAAAAAGACAACTTTTTTGCACAGAGATGCTCCGGCGCAACAGAGAAGATCCCGAATTTCTAAATAAAATTATGTGGTCGGACGAAAGTATGTTTCAACGCACTGGTGTTTTTAATATTCACAACCTGCACCACTACGAGTATGTGAATCCTCACATTATTCGACGAGACCACTTCCAACACAAATTCGGAGTCAACATGTGGGCCGGGATCGTCGAAGGACAGTTAATAGGACCACATGAGCTGCCTGCAAGAGTGAATGGTCAAATTTATTTGTCATTCTTACAAGAGGAACTCGACCCATTATTAGAAGACGTTTCTCTTGAAACAAGAAGCGCTATGTGGCTGCAACATGACGGCGCACCTCCGCACTTCGCTCGTGACGTGAGGAGTCACCTAAATGAAGTATTTCCAAATCGCTGGATCGGTCGCGGTGGAACTATTCAATGGCCACCGCGCTCACCCGATTTAAACCCTATAGATTTTTTTCTTTGGGGTTACTTCAAGGAAGTGGTATACGAAAAGGAGTGCAACACGGAGCAGGAGCTTCGACGACGAATATCAGCGGCCACCCACCAGGTGAAAAATAATCACCGGGCCTTTAGATTGTTAAAAAGAAATTTTATTAGAAGATGTCGACTCTGCCTCCGAGTGAGAGGTAGAAATTTTGAACATCTTCTATGAATTTTTTTATTTTTGATTAAACTGTCTATTCTAATTATCTGGTGTATTTTTTTTATCCTTTTGCGACTTATTTTTATGTCCTAGAACAGTACTTTGTAACTCAAATTACTTAGGACCAAAAGTTGATTTAAAAAATGCAAGTTTGCTGAGAATAAAGGTCAATAATAAAAGACTCAGGAGAGATAGGGCTTTGAGTTGTATCTTTTTACAATCCTCATGTTATGGTCCAGTTTTTCTACTACTGGGGCAGATTTCCGTAGTACACTTCTTTTTTTAAATCAATGACGAAAATGTTGGATCAAACAATTATGATACGAGATCCGTAAAAAATTAATTAATTTCTCATGATCCATGAAGACAGGGACGATGAATTTTTTTTGTTACATTCACATCATGGACCGTCACTCTCAAAAAAAAAACAACCACCAAAAGTAAGTACTTTTTTTTATTGCTCTTAATAAGTAGTACGAACTCTTTTCTTGAAAAAAACCGAAAATCAATCATAAGTTCAAAACCGTTGAGAATTTTACCACCCTGTATAGGACTTTATTGGTAGAAGATGACCTTGGCTAACTCCCCATTTCATTTGATCCATGATATTTGGACCACCCTGTATAATGTAGGCAAGGAATAAATACGGATTTTTTGAAATTCAACTCCTAAGGGGGCGAAAAGGGTTGCCAAAATTTGTATGGGAGGTATAAAAAATGTTGTCTGATTTTCTTGAAACTTGAAATAAATACTCTTCAACACAATTAATTGAACACGTGTTTCGCCGTTTTTTCTAAATTTAACCCTTATGTGAGTGAACGGGGTTGCAAAATTTTGAACTGAAGTCCACGCGGACGGAGTCGCGGGCGAAAGCTAGTTAACATTATTTTCCTGAAAGTTCTAAAGAGAAACATTTAAAACTTACGACGAGTTCATGAAGTCGCGAAAAGAAAAACGAGTAATTTTTTTCTACTTACCTCACAATCGAGATGTAAAGCAGAGTAGTTAGCTCGGGTGTAAGAATCAATCCGCTACTTGACCCTTTTTTCAAGTAAGCCTTAAATGATACATATCTCTTCCATTAGACCAAAAAATATTTTTGTATATTTTTTGAGGACCTAAAAGCAACAAAAACATTATTTTAAAACGTTGTTTTGCTAAACAGCCAAAAACGCGGTCCGCCATTTTTGTCTATGGTTTGAAGTCCAAACTGTTGTAAACAAAGTTAGTGATGGAACTCGAATCAAAAATAACGATTCGAATCGACTCATATCACCCGGAAGATGATTCGAATCATGATTCGAATCGACCCTCGATTCGAATCATGCTTCGAATCGACCCTCGATTCGAATCAATATGCTGATTCGAATCAATATGTTGATTTGAATCAATATGTTGATTCAAATCATTATTATGATTCGAATCGATACGATGATTCGAATCAATACGGAGACATCATATGCATTGAAAATACTGATAAAATGTACCTATAAAAATAATAATTTTCAATGTAAATGTTTCAATACACCCAATTATTTTCCATGTTTTCATCAAAATTTAGTTATTATTTTAATAAGTAAAGGTATGTGTCCGTTATATGAAATTTATTTATATATTTATTTATTCAACACTGATTTTCCCTTACACGCATACACTCACACACCTACAGTACTTAAGGTCACAAATTTTTGATACTTGAAGCATGTAATGTAATTTTTTTTGTCAACGCTTTTTCGTTATCACCGTGTTAAAATGTCTTCTGAAAAAACTTATCCAGCACAACTCTTTCACTTATTCCACTCTGACCAACTGAACTATGAACTAAAACTCTACTACTATTTTTATTTCTAACAGAGATATGAGGTAGTTTTGGGAAGTATTTGTGTTGAATGGTTTTGAAATGTGTTTAAGATGGTATTGGAATATTCTTAAACCATAATTTATCCTTGCACATTATTTGATTTGAGATAATGTTTAGCAAGGTTTTGGACTGTATTTGGTATTATTTAGAAATCATCGATAAAAAACATCCCAAACGCAACCCAAAACCATCCTAAAACATACCAAAACCATCCTAAACATATCCCTAAATCATCCCTAAAACGCCTTAAGCGGTCGTCTGCGGCTATGTCCATATTTGCACAAAACAATAGATTTTCTATTGTTTTTCTAATACTGCATACTAGAGGTTAAACACAAACATCCTAAAATTATCCCAATTATACCCCCAAACATTCTAAACACATATCAAAACTGTCCCAAACACATGCAAAAACCATCTTAAACACATCCCAAAACCATCCTAAATTCATTTCAAAACCATCTAAACACATCGTAAAAAAACAAATAATACATCCCAAACACATTTCAAAGCGATCAAAACAAAAAGTTATAATCGAAAGTAGGTAACAATAATGCAGTGGAATGTGGAATCCACAATCTGATTCGAATCAACAAACTGATTCGAATCAGCGATCTGATTCGGATCAACTACTGATTCGAATCAACTCGACCATTCGAATCAAGCTATGATTCGAATCAACTCGACCATTCGAATCAAGCTATGATTCGAATTCTCATTCGAATCAAGTTTTTACCGTCGTGATTCGAATCATTCGAATCAAAGGTGATTCGAGTCTCATCACTGACAAAGTTTGACATTCAACATAGGTAGAGTTCGTGCCACGAATGGCTTTTATTGTTATGGCCATAAGGATTTTACCGTGGGACTTGTTTGGTGAAACGATCTTTATCTAGTCCTAGAATCTGTTAGTGATCTGTGAGCATTGTGAAATAACAACAACGCAACCATGATTTCATCGAGTTTACATCATGCAAAATATATCAATTATCATTATTCGAGAATGCAAAAACACGTCAATAAAGACCGCCGGAAAGTCGCGGATTCGTGTAGGTACCTACCCAGTGAAATAAACATACGAAAAACTTGGCTCAAACTTGCCAAGAGAGACCCCGATTCTTTATCGACTGAAACTTGGGTGTATTTATGTGAAGATCACTTCAATGTAAGTCCTGCAATATCAATGTACACAAACTGTTTTTAGCTGTAACAATGCTTGGTTTGATTTGGTTTGGTTTTGGCAAATCGGTACTATCTGCTTCCACGAATCCAGCGTCCATGATTGCGCTTATCAATAAAATGATAATACACTAACTGCACAAGAAGAGTTTTTGCAAAAACACTAAATCCAATCCAAATCACAATCGAACCTACGCACGCACGACTGACAGATGTTTGTTTACAACCAAAGGTGCTTTCAAGATGGCGGATAGTGTTTTCACCGTTCTGATTTAAAGGCGAAAAATATTTTTTTAATTTGCAAATTTTGCAGCCATCCTGCATATTTACTTAGCAAAGTCAATATATTTCGGTTTCTTACGTTAGATACTACAGGAAATATCCATTTATCGCGTCAAATTTGATAAGAGGCAAGTAGCGTATTGCACCCTCGAACTATAGGCGCCCTCGCTGCGCTCGTGCGCCTAAATATCTCGGGCTGCATTTGATGCCTTATAGCCCTAGGCTACTAATCTACTATTATTATGACAGTTCGATCCACATTGCGTAACCGACTGTTACTAGGTACTTGTTATTCTGAGGGTAAATCGTCTTTGCAATGTAGGTAACTACATTGAATTAACATAACTGAAACGGTTCACCGCTTTTTATTAAAGCTTATGAGCAAGTTTTTTTTTGAGCACGTCTGTCAGTACCTTAATGTTGTATGTATATTTGGTAGGCTAGAGAATGTAAAAATAGTAGGCTGGTAATCCTAGGACGTAAGCTACCTAATTAATATGGCAAAACAAAAACGGTAATTGAAAAATAAAAGTAACGATTTAAGTATTCGAAAAATTTAAATATATATTACATAAAACCATTCTACATACAATATTAGAGTCTCCTCATAGTGAAATTAGATTGTTGATACTTAAATGTCACTACAGTGCCACCATTTTATCTGTTCAGTTGATAGCGGCGCTAGTGGAGAAATTTGTAGTAACATAAATAAGAAATTTGCCGAGAAAAATGAGAATATTTTAACCCGTCCTTAATTTTAATGAAAATATATCTGTAAATCTTAGTAACTGAATAATTTAAAAAAATGGGAAACAGGATTTAATTTTATTTTACAATTCATTACTTAGCTAGTTACAATTTTCCCCACCTAAACAGATAACTTGGTGGAGCTGTACTTTAATAAACATTTCTAAATTTGAGGGTAAGCACTTCCAATAAGATTTTTGCTTCGGTATCGGAAAGTATGAGTAACAATGTTGACGTCCTTTCCAGCTAGTTTTAGTTTGCACTCTTTATCAGCACGGGTGACAAAACAAAGAGTGTACAATGCCACCTCTAGCTCTGGAGAGGTTCCAATAAACATTGTGTCAGCAGGTTTGTCTGCCCCCTGCTGGTTAAAATGCAGTTTCAAAACGGCCCCTTTCTGAAAAAAAAAATACTGTAAAAGTAATTGAATATCTTCCCCTCACAGGTTAAAATTGTAATGCTTCTTCTTTTTTCATTAAAAAGACAGTAAGTAAGGCTGTAGTAACTGTTGCTACAGCCTTACTAAAACAATAATTGGCTTTTTTCTTTTCAAATTTGATCAGCTGCTCTCGTGCGGCTGAATAAATTTGGTACTTCAATTCTTTTTATATTTGCTAAAATCCAGGGAAAGTTTAGTGAAAGAATAAAAAATTACTTATGTGATACAAAGCTCATAGGTTCATGTAGTCTTTTTCTTATACGTACCTACATATTATTATATAAAAATTAATGTGTGCTTGTGGATTGAGAGATTTTTTTTCTTTTTTCAGAAGGCTGCTGAATGCTTTTCATTTAGTAAAAGTTCTAAAACAATTGTAAAAATAATGTCTGTAGGTAGGTATTTGTAAAAATCCACAAAATATTTTTTTTTTACGTGTGCTCACTTAGTTCTCTCAAAGTACCTACTAACGAAATCAGTGAATGTATTAATTTAACATAATTATGATATTTATACACGAGTCTTTAATAAAATCTATGTTAACTTACCTTTGTAATTGGTAGATCACCTAGTAAAGTATTTAAGGTTTTACAATAAATTTCTTATGCTCATTGAATCGGCACACTTTCGATAACCTAATGAAGAAACTGAGGATTTAAAGTAATATAGGTATGTGTGTATAGTTAAGTAAAATTAATATGGGACTTTGCAAAATAGATAAAGAACAACTAACGTGACAGGTTTTTGGAAGTTAACATAGATTTTACTAAAGAGTAGTAGGTATATAAATGTCATATTATGTAAATTAATACATTCACTGATATTGTTGGTACTTTGTGAGAACTGAGTGAGCACACGTTAAATAATGTATATTTTATTTTATATATTTACAAATACAGAGATTACTACTTTTACAATAATAATTGCTAAAGGACTTTTACTAAATGAACAGTATTTTTTTATATTTTTCAGAAGGGTGCTCACTCAATCCACACGTATGTACACAAAATGAATTACTGTTCGTTAGTCTTGACATTGAATTTTATGTAGATACCTAAAATTTAATAGTCTCGCTAAAACTCAAGAGTGACTTCAGCGATTTGGCAATTTAAAAAAAAAATATGGAAGCCCAGAGAAAGTTTACGTGATGAGTCATGATGAGAACAAACAAACCGGCTGTGTTTAATACCTATATTATCTTATATTTCTAAAGTTTTAACATAATGTATCTACACTCTATTTACTGAAGCGAACGAGTAAATGTCAACATGTCAAAAATTTGGTTTTTCAATATGCCACATTTATAACATTGCATAATATTTAGCTAAGTTATACAAAACGATATGGCTAATAAATGCCAATAAGCAATAAACACAATAACACTGTTATTACCTGATTTATCTCTCACTCGCAGTTTATTTAACTAAATATTTTATTTTATCATGAAAATACCATTTGCTTAAGAAATCTTTGCCCCAAAAAATACCTAAAATTTCAGTGGTCCTCAAATAAAAGCGATCCTACTGCTGCCAAATATGTTCGCAACTAGCAAAGACGTAGGAGTTTTGTCTAAAGGCCGATTATGATCGATTATTTTATGCTAATGCGCTACGCAAAGTGTAGGAAGAAGTATGGAGAGCTGACTATGCAATGCACCTCTTTTTTAATTAAGTCAAAAAAAAGTAAGATAGCTACCCCGACGCCATATTTACTCACGATTGACGTCGTTGATGCGAGTGCAACTTCTCTAAAATATTTTATTTTCTGTAGTGTTTGTCTTGTCTTGTCTTTAACAGTACCTACCTAAACCTATGTGGGTATACGATGCAAGCAAAGCTGCATGCATGAGCTATTTTGAGTGACATGCAAGTTTGAGAGACGCTGTGTCTTTGTTTACCTTTAGTCGTTCGCTTCAGTAAATAGATTGTAGAGTCGCTGTTGCCGTTATTAATATCGAGCCAAAAACGATAAAAAAATTACGTTTCATGTAGAGAGCCTAAGACCCACTTAAATATTTATTTTATTATGTTTTTAGAAATTGTTGTGGGCCCAGTTCTAGTGATTGGTGCCTCTGCCTACCCCCTCGGGGATAACGGGCGAGATTTTATTTATCTATTTATTTTATTTGTTGTTATTTACTATTTCCTGCAACAGAAATATAAAATACATCATCTGTAAATATTTCAACTGTGTAGCTATCACGGTTCATGAGATTCAGCCTGGTGATAAGCAGACAGACTGACAGTGGAGTCATAGTACAAATAGGTTTCTTACCCTTTGGGTGTGTAAATTTCGTACCTTTTTAGGTACGAAACTTACGGAGTCATCTTGTTATAAAATGAGAATGAAATAATAGAAAGCTGCTCTCACAATATAAATAACAATAATGTGGCGTTTCATCAAAATGTAAGATCAAAGATCGACCAGCTATCGTCTTTTCGTATGCACATGCCTTATACTTACATCGCTTAATTGCAGATATTTTTGGTATCCCAAATAATTTATTCTATTAGCAGCTTCTTCTTTGGAAAAGTAGATCCAGTTGTGCAAGCCCGATACTTCCCCGTTCTTTAATTCTGATACAAAGATGTGTTCAAATCCTGAGCTGCTTAATTTTCCTCGACTTCTGGCGTAGAGGCTAAACCATAATTGTTTTAGGAAGTCTCGTTGTTGTTTTGGGTCTGGCGTCACATATCCTAAAAAAGTGTATTGATATTTTTGAAATGATGGTAAACAAAAAAAAACAATTTCTTCGGTAGCGATAATTATTAGTGTGTGTGTGTGTGTGTGTCTATGATAATGATGCTGTGAATATACATAGATAGTGCACCTTTTTCTTTGAAGTAATTCATCAAATGACGAATCACAGCAGTTGACATAATAGCATCCATAAAAGCATTTTCTTCGTTTCTTTCCTGAAATTAGCAATAACAACGTAAGTAAATAAATCACATAGCAATCAGTCTCCGACAAACGATTCAAAACTTTTGTTCAGACTTTATTTTTACTATGACTAAAAAAATCTTGATTTATTGATGGAAAGTGTAGCACGGAAAGTTATTTTGTGTGAGCGAGAGACAAATAGCAATTCAAGTGTTGATTAGCATTGATTGACCTAAAAAAATAAGTTCTGTTTTTATATTTTTTCTGAGAAACTAGATAATTCTGAGAGCCTGGGCTGAATATTTCGATTTGGGATCCTTTTATTATTAAAGCAAAAACAAAAAAAAACAGCTCACGAAACCGAAAGTACATCACTCACCGAAAAACGCCATCAACTGAGATTCTATAAGCTGTCAGTTTTTATTAATACCTACCATGGCTCGATACAACCTTTTTAATTTATGTATTAAAAAAAACAAATTCTTTTAATTAATGCAATACGTAAAAGATTTGTTTATTTGTTTATTTTTATATTTGTTTTTTAACTAAAACTTTCGTAACCACTACACATTCTAAATTATTGTAAGTATGAATGTGTAGTTTAAGTAAATGTATGCGAATAATAGTTTTATATATATAGAGATGTCCATAGTGTGGCGTCATTTCAAAAATATTAAAAATACTTAGATCACCTAGTGAAACCTAGGTATTTATAAAGCTTGAATTAGTAACACACTTATTCACAAAAATACAAGAATAAAGTAAATATTATTAATGTATGTATGATTAATGCATTATATTCACTGGCCTTAAAATAAAGTATCATTCCTTACAATGGTCTGTTTTAATAACTATTTAATCTAACAACTGTTTAGGATTTTTTGTAGGTTATGTAGTCTATTTTGTACACGTTTATAGACCCGTTTTTTACCGCTGCTCCGTCCAACTCGTTAAGGTTTGCTGGAAGAATCTCTTACAGAGATAAGCTCGCCTTTGTACATATTGTTTTTAATGTAATGTTATGTTTAATGTCTCGTGTGCAATAAAGTATATCTTATGGTCAAGGACAATGCCAAATTCTGTTATGTTATGAAATATACTCGAACGTCCAGACATACCTGCGGTGTAACATACTCATTAATTGTCGTATCCCTGTCATAATTATCTAATAAAGGAAGAAATTTTTGAATAGTTGGCATATTCCACACGTTATCAGGAATCACAAATAATCTGAAAAACAAAAAATCGTTTTTTTATCCTGATTAAATCAGCCTCCCTGTAAATAGAAAGTTCATACGTACGACTGAGGCGCTTTATCTTCTTTTGATTGGAAAGTTGTTCTTTCTTGAAGATTGACTGTTATTAGTTTAGCTGCATTATTGGAGTCTTTCCTCAACAGTTCTTCACTGAGAGATTCAATTTCACTATCGCTTGGGCCATTCCCCGTCCCTCCTTGATCCTTTCTATTGTTGATGAATGAGCTTGGCATCAGTGTACTCGCAGGTCGTTGCGCAATAGGATTTCGGGTATTAGATATTGGATCAACTGGCTTAACTGGTAGTTGAGTTGTAGGTTTAGCAGTTGTGATGATTCCGCCTGTCCTCGGAGTAGGGGTCATTGTTGACCCATGTTTGTTTAGGCTGGCAGTCGAAGACAAAGGTGTTGCTTGCGTAGTTCTTGCTGTGCTAGGATTATTTTGACCTCCACCTATTACGGAGCTATAGCTGGGTTTCTTACCATTACCTTGACCACCAAAAAAGTTGATCAAATCTTTGACTTTGCTATGAGACTGTGCGGAGGAAGCGGGTGTCGTAAATTGAGGTGCAACGTAGTCTCTTCTAGCGCTTGTTTGTTGAGTATTTTTATTCGTGGTAGAAGTTGAAACATCAGGACTTGTTGTTTGACCTTTATTCTGATTATTAGGTGAAGGTTTCAGAGGTGGAAAGTTAGGAGCAACGTAGTCCCTTTTTCCGCCAGACTGTTGTGATATAGTACCTGTAGTCGATGAAGTGGGAATGGTTGTATGACCATTATTATGATTGGTCGATCCTGACGGTTTGAGAGCTGGAAAATCGGATGCAACATAATTTCTTCTTGGTGGCGAAGGCTGTCTATTGTCTACATTACCATTTGTCGTAGGCGATGTTAGAGAGCTCCCAGGCACAGAGCTACCTGGCATATTTTTGGAAGGTAAAGGTGGAAATAGTGATGAATAATCTCGCTTAGGTGGTGGTGTTCCACTTTCATGTTGCAAAAAGTCTAAATTGGGCTTATATTTCTGAGTGAGGTCTTGACCTGGGAAAAAAATAATAAGGTTATATTAATACCTACTGTTATGTTATTCACAAGTCACAAAACACTATTCAAAAAGATTGATAACGAGAGCCGAGGCTGTTAATTTTATAATCAGTAGGTACTGACCTATGCATAATGTCACACTCAATAAAGTAAAGCAAATAAACACACTATCACTCTTTCTAAGCATTTTTAATGAGTTTAAACCTATACAAAAAACATCCGTGGTAAACGTGTTACCACTATGACTTATTAGAAGCAACTAAGGAGCTGACTTGCTTGAGCTGAGTGAATGAAATCAAGCAAGTATAATATTCAACTAGCTTCGAAGACAAGTCTCAGTAGACCTAAGTGCGTCTAGAAATGACTCTCAAAATCTCTGCTGCGATAAGATCCAGTAGATAAACCGCTAAAACTCTTATAGCGCATGATGTAAGTATGCATAAAATATTTTTATATTGCTGAACTGTGCATCTTCAAAAAGGAATTGATTGCACAAAAAACAATGCTGATATATTTTTAAGACAAATTATTTTATCATATCAACAAATAATTTTTAAAAATAATGACGCAGCTGATATGCTTCTGATTTTGAATTCGTTACTGGCTCATATTCATGGTTTTTTGGACCCAACCGTAAATCAGTTGAATTATAATTATGACATAACATAACATAAGCTGATATTATGGGTAGGCAGATACTATGTATTGCTACTTGCTACGATCCTGATAGATCACTTCGCTTCATTGACATTCATTAGTCGTTGCATGCTTTTACTTCGGTTTAGGGTAATTTTTTATTACTTACTTATAATCTAAATCAAAGGAGAATAAAAGTAGATTAAGGAAATGCTTGTTAACTTTATACTGTTATAACTTTATAAGTTAAACTCTAATAATGAAAAGAAATAATTAAGAAAGAACTTTCAAAGACAAAAAAACTTAGCCTTTGTATCAGTGTAATGAGATGATTCATACACCGTCTCGTGAGACCTTCACCGATACTAGATGGGCAAAGGATTTCAAACATTAATTTACCTATAAATTAAACCTTTTAATTCTGTTTTTAACTCTATGACACGTTGCGTCAGTTTCCAACAATAGGAAAAGATCTTTACGTCGAGATGCGGGACAAACCTCACTCGGGCAGCTTTTATCTTTCACGCCAAAAGTGCTCTTAAGCCGCAAATCAATCAGAGGTCTAATAGGCTATTTGACCGATTTCTGAAAACTATCTCATATTTTTTGTTGGTGTTCATGGAGTCCTCAGAAAGTGGTCATTTTAAATTCTTTCGTGTATTTCTTCTAAAAAAGGCAGACGAAAATTTACCTTTCAGATAAGACGCCAAAACGCTATCTTAGGCAATATGGCGTCGCACAGGTTTATGACGTCACTTCCCGGTAAACCAACCAATGAACATAAGAAAAAATGAATGAGAGACGCCATTCTTACTGCCATGTGACGTCATCATAGAATCGGCCAATCCAGGCCACTTTCGATACATACATAATTAATACACGCAGATACATAATTATCAAATTTTATCTTGTTTTTTTACAAGTAATAATTGTTTTTTAGTTAAAATGCCTTAAAGCTAATAATTTATTTTAGTTCAAAAATTTAAAGTTCAAAAATAAAAGCCTATTATGTGCAGCACATCCTGCATGAACCCCTAGCTATTAAAAGAGATCAGCCAGGCCCTTCTACAAGGCTACAGTTTGTCAAAAAATACTAGAAACCGGAAGTGAAAGTTTACTAAGTGTTTTATTGAAAAAACCTAAACATTTACTATATTTATTGAAACACATTACCGTAGTGTATGTAAAAGCTCAAGTTTTTAATTTATATAATGTTTGTAAGTGCAAGCTATTAACAAATGCAGACAAAAAGTTCGAGCAAAACCGTACTCTTTTATGTCTACATTTTCTTGACAGATTGTACTTCTGACACAAAATTAAATGCTTTTTAATGTGCATTGTCCGAAGCCATAGTTTCAAAAGTACCTACCAACTTCATTTTAAAGGTAAGGTTAGGTTAGGTCAGTAAAATAATATCTAATACTACCTACAATAAAAATAATAATTTTATTCTAACGTTCAAATAATAATTAAACGTAAAAATAATAATCTTACCTTCATTCAATAATGTGTGAACACGATTGAATGAAGGGTTAAAATTTCCAATATACCGTATTAAAAACAATATAATAGGTAGGTACATTTAATAAGCTTACATAAATTAGGAGTCGTTTTAGTTTCGTTTATTTAACACGCTCAGCGCCATGTGTATCGTTTTAGATACACACTGTCAAAACACTTGTGTATCTTTTTCGATACACAAATCATTGACGCGCACACTTTTTATACATTTTACACATCTAAAATGTTGCCCTGGCCTAGGAAATTTTACTGGTGTATTTGGGGATGGGATTGGTCAATTTGTTTAGAAATTATGACAAAAAAATTACAGGTAAAAATAAACAGTGAACTTATTATATACCTAATATATTACAGTTTTATAGTTTAAATCAAAAGTTATAACATGCATTAAGCAAACATAACAAAACATATTCATTAATAAGTATTATTGAAACAAGTTTTGCAAATGATTACATTACAAGTGGAACATTTAGTGTTAACCTGCGCCGCTCTTAATATTTTACCATTTACTTTTTTCCTTTCCTTCCGTACTTTCTGTAACATTCCGAACAGCGTCCACGAATTACTTTCTCTCTAACTATTTTTTTCACAAGATAGTGCTTCGGGTTTGCTGGGGTTCTTCTTGGTGTCGTCGTCAATGGTCCGGGTTCTATTCCACTCGTTGCTTGTCGGTAGTAAGTATTCAGATTATACAGAAAATGGGCGTTTGCTAGACGGGTTCACTTCGATAAACAGCTTTCGGTACCACTTAATGGAACGCGTCAAAGCGCTGCCGATTATATTGATCGATGATTTGCCGCTGTTATACATACATACATACATAAGCTCACGCCTGTATTCCAAAGGGGTAGGCAGAGATTCATTAGTCGTTGCATGCACGCACGTCGGTTTCGGATACTTTTTATATTGCCCTTTGCTAATACATTCCATATTTGGTCGAAGTATGTACTTGAGTGCTTATACTGAGTTTTTTCATTTCACTTTCGATAGCGAGAGCGTTTTCAATTTGTATAGGAGTGACAAAGAGACAACTAGGTGGCGCGCTTTCTCTCGACAACAAAGCAATTTGACAGCTAACATACCAGGAAACTCACAGATTACTAGAGAAAACTTGTCGCAAAACATGGCGATTATGGCACCCGGCAATGGTATGCATATAGACGAATAGGGTCTCTCCATAGGTTTCTTCCTCATTGGATCACACTATTGCGTATTCTGTCATTCGAAGTAATTACGCACATATTTCTGAAGTACCTACCTCATTTCTGCTGCAATAATGACCTATTTTCATGATTCTTCTGCCACACCATTGTGGATAGCCAATCTTGCTCTTTTGGAGATGTTCTGGCTACTCACGAAGAGTGCAAGGCACCATTTACACAATTTACCGCTTTAACTCTCTTTTCTATGTCACCTTCACACTAACCATCCCTTGTAAACAAGCTCCCCAAACAGAAAAATTCTTTCACCTGTTCCACCCTATCAACTCTAGTCGTTATTAGGATTGAGCTGCAAAAATATTACTGCTCAAAAATATTACAGCTTAATATTTTGTAAATGAGGAAAATATAATTTATCTTACCTACAATTTTATCTGACGAAACAAATACGTATATCGTGCGAATGTGTCTGGAAGAATCGGTAAGGGACGGCCCAGGCAGGTATACTTCAACTAAATAGGATGTACTCGTATTAGCAAAGGGCAACATAAAAAGTGGGTAGGTACCTACATATTATCAGAAATCGTGCAACGACTAATGAATGTCGAGAGTGATTTGTCAGGTTTCTCTTGGCAAGCGGCAGACCCTGGTCTCTACCTACCCCTCTGGGATACAGGCGTGAGCTTGGCTTAACATAACTGCGTGAACTTCAAACCCAAAAATCCTGACTTCTGACTACCTATCTAACCACAAAGCCGTAGATCCCAAATTCTACAATATTGTGACCCATATCTGGGGTATGGTTGGTCCCACCTCTCCGTAACTCTAAGGACCACGCTTGTGAAACTCATGGAACCCCTTAATACAGAGCAGTCAGGATTTTTGTTATATAACATTATTGTTTTTTATTTATTATCGATTGATTTCATTTATCGTGGCACGCCCACCACTATGGAAAAGAGTGAATGACTGCGATTGACAGTATCGACAGAATAGATTAACACAGATTAACACGATGTCTGTCTGAGTTTTACATTACTCTATGCTCTGTTTACAATTTACACTAAATTCCGGTTTGTATTTGAAAAAAATCTTTACTAATAGATTTGTGTTACAAACAAGAAACCATGCCCTATGGAAAATGCAATTAATAAGTAACCGGGAGTTACTTTTTTATGTAGGCATTTGGATATCTGCAAACTTTTACTCGCTTTACAAGTTGTACGAAGCGCAAAATGGTTTGTTTTCTCTTCATTTTATTTTGCTTTTGTTTGAGGGCCGTCCCTCATCTTTATCCTTGGAGTGTAAGTACTGCTGTCTCAGAATTCAACCAGTTTTTACTTGTTACAGAAATATTAGAAAGCCATGAACTACAAAGCCTGGTTCCAGGGTGGACTGTGCTAAACAGATATCAGGATGATTCCGACATTGAATGGACTACATGGAAATTTTTCTCAGCATTGTCGTGGAAATATCTTATTTTGCAGTTTTCGATTTCTGAAATAATTCGCAATCTGAAACCTTCCATACTCTGCTACTGGTATCTGCTTTCTAGTATTTTTTTTATTTCTGTGTATTTAGGGATAAAACATCTAATTTTTGTTAGTGCTGAGCCATTATTATATTCTTTAGTAACATTTTCTGGAGGGAAAACACTTAGCTTATGGATGGTGAACATTTTCTTACTTATCACTTATAATACATTGAAATACAAAGAATGGGTTTGGACATTCTTTGACGATGGCAACTTGGAACTTGATGAAGAAGTCTACATGTTAATATTTGCCATTGGTTGGGTGCAATTGCGATGTATTAGTTTCTGTTTTGACTACTTAGAAAAGCAAAAGAAGCCTGAAGAACCGCTATATGAAAGTTTTGTGAAGCTCTTCAGTTACGCACTGTATCTGCCACTGGTCCACACAGGACCGCTGATATTGTACAGCGAATTTGAAAGAAGTCTGAAAAAGAAAAATGAAGTTAAAGAAAGAGTAAAATCTTTTATTACAAATTTCACACTTTTATGGATTTATAGACTGTTACTAGATCTTGCAATGCACTATGTTTACTTTTTAGCTATGCAGGAAAATATGGAGGTAATTGTTTTGCTACAATATAGTTATTTGATTTTCTGCAGTAAATATTAAGGAGAAGCTGATAAATTAGTTTTAATTATTTTTTTTAGTTGATAAGAAAGTTGCCCACCATGGCTCTGTGTGGCAGTGGTCTTTGGATGGGAGTGCAGTTTCACATGAAATATGTAATAGCCTACGGGACGAGTGGCGCTTATGCAGTGTTGGATAACATTGACGTACCTCCAGTCCCAAGGTGCATTGCGCGAGTGCATGTCTACTCACAAATGTGGAGATACTTTGATGTTGGCCTCTATCGATTTATACTAAAGTGAGTGATTATCTGTATCACCTGAAGATTTTACAATAATTTGCGATACTCATATATGTCATAACATCAGAAATTATGATAATTAACTTTACCTAAAAACAATTGTGATTAGACCTGATGTCTAATCAATCTATCAACTTGTTTTATTAGAAACTTGAGTTATCACCTTATCACCTATGTCTACAAGATCTAATTAAACTAACTGGTTTTATATTTTCAGATACATTTACAAGCCATGTTTGGTCTCACTATCTCCATTGAGAACACATTTGCCTAACAGTGTTGTCAAGTTATTGGCATCTTCTACCACATTTTTCTTCATATTCTTGTGGCATGGGACTACATGGGCTATCCTTGTGTGGACAGTTCTGAACTTCTTGGGGATCAGCCTCGAAGAGATTGCAAGAGTACTAGCGGAGACTGAATACTACAAGACATTTGCAGAATCAGTTCTTAAAACTGAGGCAATGCAACAAAGGTTTAAAGCTATATTATGTACACCTCTGTTAGCTTTATCTGCCATTTCCAGCTTCTATTTATTTGCTGGGTATGATGTAGGGAATGTTTTCTTTGAGAGTTTTTTTCAGCCATCTGTACGTAATTCTATAATTGTTCTAGTTTCTCTGTACTCTTGTTGTCACGTGTCAATGGCATTGGAGAATGTTCATTCTAGAACAGTCTGTTTAAAAAAGACTCTTTCTGTATCTTGATTGTTTAAAAACAGTCAGATAGTTCTATTACTCAGCTCTATACATACACTGACTCAACTGCTGAATGACACATGAGCAGATTGCTTATGTAAATATTGGTCTAGTCACTGTGCCAAGCAAAAATATCAGCAAATTTTATTTGTGGATTGGGCCCATCAAAAGATGACTGAATTGCATTCTGGAAGGGCAATAATAAATTGTGTACTAAATGTTACACAGACATTAATGTTCTAAAAAGAAATCTGTTGCCATCAGATTATATTTTGGTCACTGTAGACAGACAATAAACAGTTTAATATAACATAACATTTACATACAAGCACATACATATGCTACGACAGTTCTATGTACATTGCTTAGCCGATTAGTAGTGGTAGTGGTAAGTAATAGTTTTCTTATCCATTGGCTAAGCAATATACATACAGTAAGAAAGTCATAGTAAAACATGAAATGCAATTCTGTGAAATAGGGCCCTGAGCTTAACAATAAAAAAAACTCAATTAATTAATAATATTTCCTATTAACAATATACAATATAATTAGTATCAATAGCGAGTAGACTAGTTTAATGTAACTTATAATGTGAACCAATTAAAACAGTTACCCTGTTAAGGACCTCTATGGCGTGCAGGCGTCACAATTTCAATCTAAAATAATCCTTAGGCCGATTACATTAGAGATTAAGAATAGCTGGTGAAGCTCTGCAACAACATACCTACAGCAAAATAGATCACTGGTGTACATACGAAAACAAATATTCTATCTACAGCCCGATGGGTGTGTCAAGGCTTTGGGTCATTGTTTTTTCGTGCTCTTATTGAATTCTGTAACTGCTTGGGTATTTAAGGATTATTTTAGTTTATACTGTTTGTGGAACCTTTACATGGCAATTAACTGATATGTGTTGGACCCTTTGAGGAGTAAATAAGAGTGTATGTGCATGGCTTCGATGAGGTCATTGGGGTCGCCGGCGACTCCTGCTGCCTTGTGTATTTGTATCATCTCTTGTCGGGTAAACACGTCTTTGCTCAACTGGTGCGCGCGTCTTGTTAGGGCATCCAGGAACTTTTTGAGCTGTAAATAAGAAATTGTTTACTGTAGTAATTAGACATCAAATTTTTGCGTCTTTTGCGAGCTTGACCTGATTATAATGTTCCTTTAGTCATAGAAACTTTTTAAATTATTGAATGAATTAATTGATTGTATCGTCCATTAGCGAATTTACAAATTATTGTGGGTATCACAATACACAATGTAATATTAATTTATTTTTGTACGTATAGTCAGTGGCACTCGGGCCTCCATCGTATTACTTGTATAGAACTGCGGGGTAGACCCGATTGTCGCTTATTGTACACATTTTACAAGTTAACAATAAACGCTTAGGCAACAATAGAAACTCACTTTATTCCTCGAGCTGACTCCAGAACCATGGATAGACCTAGATAGTTGAATGTTGCCGAACTCGTCGCTAAAAGTGTCTATCAGACTATGCTTCACGAGGCTTATGACGTCATTGGCGTCTTGTACAGTAGCTTCCTCTCTCAATTCGGCTCTTGCTCGGGCCTGAAATGAGTAGAACAACACTGAAAACAGGAATGCACATTTCAAACAATATTCTATCGACATTACCAAGCGATTTATCATTTACTATCCCACTTATAGACAACTAGCTGACTCAACAAAGAAAGAAAACATTAAAATGACAACACATAAATTTACAATACCTACATACATAAGATATTAATAATTATCCTACGATCTATTCTCAGACCAAACAAATATACCCAAAATGTTAATAAAAATCAATGAAGCCGTTTCGGTTGAATTCGATAACTAACACTATGACACGATATTTTTTATATTAGATTACAAGTGAACGTTTTCGTAGTGATTCGCGATAGGAATTTGTTTTTGCTAGTCCACTATTAAATACTCGTACAATACGATTAAAATCAGTTAACACTTCGGCTTTTCTCGGATATCATCGCCTAAATCCGGAGACGGAAATGACACGAAATACATTACCGCGTTTTCTTTTAGGTAGCATTCAATTTGAGGTATCATAAACCTGCCAAGATGACATTACTAACCGGTAGACCTAAGAAAAATATTATGCAGAAGCGACATGAATTTGAACATTCATTATTTGTTGAAGATATTTACTTTCTTCTTAATTAAATAAATTAGCTTCTTTTCTAAAATAGTTATAAACATTATTTACAATTTCACGAGATTGAGCAACAATTTTTTACCACGCTTTAAATTTGTTGAAGCCATGATACATAACTATTGTAAGTTAATTGTGATAAAATTTGATAGAATCGAATATTTTCACGAATGAAATTAGCGTTCATAAACATAAATGTATCATAACGTCAAACTGGTTTTATTGACACTAAGAAGGCAGACTGTCAAAATAGTAAATAATTTTTCTTATTTCAATATAAAGGTTGTGTTAGTTTTGAGCTACAAAGGAGGTTTTGCTGCTCATATCGTTCTTGTATTGTATTCAATAAGACAACGAGTAATATGTGTATATCAGATCATATCTGTAAATTGATAACTCTATGTGAGAGACGAGGGATTCACGACAATAATCGAGGTTGGCCGAAGTGTTAACTGATTTTAATCGTATTGTACACTGTTTTAACTTGCCTTACTTAGATCTATCAATATCGCCAAGATAACCTGCGTGGTTACAAACCTGCGTCAACCGAATGCACGCTTCCAGCTGGCGCGTAGTTATAGGCGTGCCGTCGTGACTCCCGTCTTGGTGGTGGTGTCGTAGCTCCAGATAAAAGTTCTGCAAAGCATTTGCAGCCTCGACGCTCAATTTCGGATGGACGTATCTGCGAGCGTACGCAATGTACTTTCTCAAAAGAACCACTGGCAACGTGTCTATGACCTCTCCAGGTTTCAGTCGTAGGCGCTTACTGGAGTAAAAGAAACAAATTGATTAGAATACTACTAAGTTTCTGGCACGTACATGTATAGTGTTTTAAGATTAGAGAAAAGCTGCGTAGGTTGGTCTGTACTTCTATGTTCACAAAAAACAGTGAAGCGGTGGGAAAGCCTCTCGCGAATTTTTGAATTCCTAGTTACTTAAGTCTGAAAACTTCGGTGGGCAAACGTCGACCCTTTGTCTCAATAAGTACATAAATCCGTTCCATTCTGATTACGATTCTTACCTCAATGACGTGTCGGTTGTGTTGTTTTGGCTCATAATCAAACTGTGGTCCAAAGAACTGGGTTTGGATTTCCTCCCCTTCTGACCAGAATGCATTGCAAGCACATGTTCCGACAACATGGCGTCTAATTTCTGAAAATTCAAGATACAGGTAAATTTATTTTTCAAACAAACCACTAAATCATTTAGAGTGCCTATAAATTTACCTCATCTGGTTGATCCAAAAGTATGAAGACCAAGTCAAATCTTGACAAAAGTGCAGAATTCATCTTCAGATTCTCAGCAACAGTTTTAGCTCTGCGAAAATATATGAAAATGTTAGGGTTAGGCATAAAAAACACGTACTAAGCTTCTGTATCTATACCGAATTAGAAGAGTTATCCTTTAAGGACAACAACTGGTAAGATAAGTACACCAGCAGTATTGCTTTTCAGAGGCCGAAAGGCAGCATAATTTTCGCAACGGATATTCATACGTCTTAAAAAGTCGCGTCAACACAAAAACCGACATCGTACGAAGTACTGTCTCGCTCTAACATAGGGTCTTAAAAGAAGATAGTGCTATACAGTAGTGGTATACATGACTTTTTAAGACATGAATATCCGCTGCGAAAATTACATAATGAGCCCACTGGTCTATCCACGTAACAAACCGGATTTCATTCCACCAGTCCAAAAAACATGCCGTTCCGTGACGTGCCCATCGGCCGCCTGTCGTCGGTCGCACGTGGCCGGGCTGTTTTCGTGCAGTATTAGGCTCTTTCTCCACTGCTCCGGTCCGGCGTCGGAAACGGAATCGGTCATGAGAAAAATATCGGATGCCGGATTATGCTTCTCCACTTCATCCGACTATAATGGGCAATGAACGTGACGCAGTGCTTTATTAAAATTCCTCGGTTTTTCTATTGGGTGGTGTTTAAACGCACATCAAAAAAAGTTCTTTTTGTATGCAAAAATAATCCGAATTCACATCAAACATACTGATTGAGCAGCAAAATTCTCAACTCAAAATATTACTAAATTAACATCAATTTATAGTCGTGGCGTCCCGCTATTTATCTTAAAGTAAAGTTTTTTAATTAATGCATAGCTAATAATGACTAACGCACATCAAACCAATTAACTCTTTTTTAAAAAAAAACAGCATCTATTTTCATATTATCATACAGCAGTTTATGAAACAGAATTCTATTTGACATATTATTATCTTATTATTTATTAAGTACAATATAATGGTATATATGATTTAATGATTTTATACTTTAGCAATAAAATATAAAATCAGATACAAACTGGTAACTTCAAAATTTCTATTAGTTATTAGGGCGGGTCTTGCTATGATGGCGGGGCGTCAGCGCTTTGGCTCCTGCAAGTGGTTTTACGTACTCAGATCGATCACAAGCCCAATGATATGGTTGCGTTTAAGTTCTTAAAAAAAATTAGGGCTAAAATTAAAAAAAAAAATCGTTTATCCTGTCGCTTTGTTATATGGGTAAGGCAACTGTACAATATGCGAAAGCTTTATTTATATAACCGGTAAAAGTTTAAAAGTGATCTTGCTTGCTGTTGAACTTGCTACTATATATGTATTTAGTACGGATTATCCATCTCATTCGCTCTTACGCAGGAGGTATACGGTTAACTCGCGGCATGGCTTAGCGCTATCTCACTTGCTCGCTCCAATCTGCATAGATAGGAACAATTTGCTGTGACAAAAAAGCGAGCGAAAAAATTTTTCAGTTATTTTGCTCTGCATATAGAAATACTGCAACGAAAGAAAAAATTGTTGCTGTAATAATTATTAAAGGAGAATGACCAAAAGCAGTCTATGTTGCTTTTGCGTTGCGCTTTAAGCATTTATACCTCAAAATGTTTCTTTTGAAAAATGATTTCATAGTTCTATTTGATAAAATAAAAGATTCAGGGGTTTAAAAGTAATAATTAAAAAGTATCTGTATTGATTGTATAACTTCAGTGGGAGATGATAATGCACGTACCGCGAATGCTCATCCTGAGAACGTACGCCCTGGTAATGTACAGCCATTGAATCCGTGTACATGTACATGGATTCCCGTCCGCACGTTCTCGGGTCGTGCGTTATCAGCGTTTCTAAACGAATCCCAAAAGAAATACCTCACACACTCCAGTAAAACGCGCAAAACCTATGATGTGAACAACGTAGTTGATTGAATTCTCTGTGATGTGAACGAGGCACCGAATGGTCACCGATTCCAGGGCTGTACGTTCACAGGCAGGAATGCACATCCCGATAATTGGTGTCATTTGGGCACGAATTCCCGGGCTGTACATTCTCATGCCGTATATTCGGTCCGTGCAATAGTAACCCACTTCAGTCACTCAATACAGATTACAAACACAGATTAGATTAAATTATTGCAAAAATCGCAAAAGGTGTACTGTGTACAACATTGCGAAAGTGCAAACTGCAAACGGGGAGTTTTTGACGGGAATTCAAACGAGCGGTTTTATTACGGTTTTATTTTTGCAAATTGATCCCAGTGGATTTGATATTGTTTAATTAATGTAGTTTCTTGTTAAAATGACCATGTGTATGAACAATCCAACCGGCCCTTTTGGAAATCGTTGGGAGATTCTAATGTCCAGCAGTGGACGTCCAATGGCTGAAATGATGATGATGATGTATGAACAATATGTGGAATAAATAACTAAAATAAACCGCCATTGTGGGCTTAGGATAGTCTTTGTTTATGCTTATCAGAAATTATCTCTTTGTCCCCCATTAGGCTCCTTAAACATTGCGACTTTTGCAGCAATATCGTCGCGATTTAGACGATTTGCTAGTGCATGGATACACTCCCAAATCGTCCATCGTTACACACACCCGCTATCTGCAAAAAGTCGCAGTATGTAAACGCCTGCATATTTGGCTAAAAGCATAAATAATCTGTGGCATAAAGCACAAACTTCTTCCGTAGGAACGAACTTCAGAATAAGGGAGGAACGAACTGATGCCTTTAATTAAAACTAAAAGGTGTCAATGCCAATCCAAAATAACAGCAAACCATCAAAGTTGTCATAACCTCAAAACATGGGCTCAAAATTAAGATTTCTCGGAACTCCCATCTAATATTTTCATAATATTTTTCCTGCATAATCCAGAGCTAATTTCTTATAGTTTACCGTTGGTTTCATCAATGTGCAAAAAGACGCAAAAATAGACGAACTCCTATAGTAAATTGATCATTCTCCTTTGCTAACCATGTTCTCTTAGAAATCAAGACAAATATGATAAGCAAGTTTTGAGGTACTTATTAGGATATACAGTACTCGGATAGTTATTTTGCTGTGAGACTGAGATAATTTGCTGCGCAATCAGTATTTTTGATATGACTGTCGTATTTTTGTAGCAACAGGAATTTATTTGTGTCGCATTAGAGGAAAAAAGTAATGTAGTATTGATGAACATTTTCGAATTATCTGACGTACTAGTTTTGCTAAACATTTAGTTTATTTGTTGTGAAGTAATTTATTTGATGTAAAAAAGAAAATAAGTGATAAAAATAATTTGATGTGAGATTGTTTATTTGATGTGCAATTAATAATTTCCCTTTTCTATTCGGGACGTTTTCCACACATTCTATTAATGTAAATAAAATAGTATGGGAACATTTTTGGGTTGTATGCGCGGTGCAAAAACGTGTATTGTTTTTGTACACGTATCACTTCGGAACGGTATTTTGTAGCAAATTATCGGACCGTTAAAAACCGGATGCCGGAGTAGTGGAGAAGCTTATTAGTATTCTTGTGTGTTTCTAAATCGGATTGGTAATTAACGTTTGCCGGACCGGAGCAGTGGAGAAAGGCCCTTATAGTCTTTAACTTTTAACCGAAAGTATTTTTTATTTTGAATTGTTGCACTCGCACTTCGCCGGCCGGCTGGTTGTAATGTGGACAGACCATCATAGCTTCGAAAAATAGACTGTTAATGACTGTTTTAATACTGTTGATGAGTAAGCGAATCTGTATAAACATCAACGAGCAAATGTGCAATGCAGTGCTTAGGGAAAAATTATCTACTGCTCCCTCGCTTCCACCAGACTGCTGTCTTACTCCTGTAGTCTATAGTCTCAATTATTGTAGGAGCAGCTAGCTACCCGCCGACTTTAGCGATACTCACGCGACACTGCTCCGTGGCTTCCAACAGACTGCTGTCTTACCCACTATCTGTAGCTCTTACATAAGTTGTTGTATAATTATGGTCTCACCTATTGTAGGAGCCGCCGCCGGCAGGATTGGCTGCGTGCGGCCAATTCTATTCCCGGCACAACGCCGCCTTTAGCGATGCTCACGCCACACTGCCATTGCTCCATGGCTTGCATTAGACTGCTCCCTTACTTACTAATCTCTAGCTCTTGCAGAAGTTGTCTGCAAGAGCTAGAGCTCACCTATTGTAGGAGCCGCCGGCAGGATTGGCTGCGGCCAGTACTGTTCCGCGCGCCGCTAAACTGCAAACCACGCCGCCTTTAGCAATGCTCACGCGACACTGCTCCATGGCTTCCAGCAGACTGCTATGGTGCGCTGTCATCTGAAGAGATATGGAAATGTGTATGAAGCATATTATGTTTTGGTTCCGTTAGGACAAACAATAGACTTGGGGAACGGCTTGGAATGTTGTTTTTATTTTCTATAGGAAACTAGGAAACTGAAATTAAAAGACGCGTTATGACGCGTAAGGTACATCGGTCTTAAGGTCATAGCCCACTTACACGACTCTGCTACCACCCGCAAAAAATAATATAATTAAAATATGGGCTTTAAATATTGCTGTTTAGCTATATTTTACATTGGCATCACAAATTAGCTGACAGCTGAAAGCGAGCTGTTTGCTGTCATTGATGCCAATGTAAAATATATCTAAAGAGCAATATTTAAAGCCCATATTTGAGTGATATTATTTTTGCCGGGTGGGAGCAGAGTCGTGTAAGTGGGCTATGACCTTTAAAGGGTCTGTTCCCCGTACCTTGTCGAGCTCGTCGACGCAGCAGACACCTCTGTCAGCCAGCACGAGCGCGCCCGCCTCGAGGGCGAAGTCCCCGCCCGCCCCGCGGCCCAGTGCCACCGTCAGCCCCCCGGCCGACGCTGAGGCTCCGCAAACGTACACGCCTACAAGCCAAACAACTGTAATTAGTAAAAATACAAGTGAATCGGTAGTTTCAGAAAGAACATTAGTCACAATCTGCTTATAATCCATTTATCTATACTTGACTTTTTTTCCAAACTTTAAACGGCACTAAATCAAAAACCTTTAGCGGTAGAAAATTCGAAACAGTTTGCAAATTTAGTACTAGCTAGCAGTGTACTTTTCAGTAGACATAAAAAACTGACTCCTCAGTGGGACCAATGTTGTTTCTCCGTCTACTGAGACGTAGTACGTACACGTAGTTCAATTGATATTCATTGGGCTAATGTTCTTTCTATAGGGACCAGTAGATCTACCCTCAAGGATACCATAGACAACAATAAGTCAGTCACACAAAATTTGGACTAATGTTCTTTCTGAAACTACCGATTCAAGTAACCTTAAAGGCTGCGTCTACTGAGACGTAGTACGTACACGTATTGTTCGGCCGCTGGGAGTTTACGATCCTGACACATATGACTAGTGATGGGAGAAAATCAACGTTATCATTCCTTACGTTATTCTTAACTAGCTTTTGCTACTGACTCACGATTAAAAAGTAGTTTTGTTTTTTAGACGACCTTCACTCAGTCATCTCTTGTGCCATTTTCGCAGGCATTTTAGAAGTGTCATCATCTTTTTTGTGCCGAATGGCGGTGAAGTGTTGTGGCGAGCTGTGCGACCTTTTATTTGGGCCCAGATCAGCTCAATCGCTTTGTACGGCAGTGGTACGGAGAGATTCTGAGAACGCGATGATCATTTTCTAAAGCCTGTTCATCAACTTCGTATCGCTAAAGGGACCGTTATTATTTTCGTTATTTTTGGTACGTCACTACAACAAAATACGGTTGACATAACCTTGTGACAGCGTAGTAAGAATTTTACGCACGAACATTAAATATTGATTTCTTCTTATTTCACATTTAAATCACTGTGCAAAATATAACATTGATTGTAAGTTTACACAATGATATAGTTTCAAAGACAATTATTTGCTAGTAGGATAAATAGGACATAACAATATTTTAATCGAAAATTTAACGCCACTTCAAGGTTACGTCGTCCGTTCTAACATGACCTGTCAGGATCGTAAACTCCCAGCGCCCGGACGGTAGTTCAATTTATATTCATTGGACTAATGTTCTTTCTATAGGGACCTGTAGATCTACCCTCAAGGATACCATAGACAACAATAAGTCAGTCACACAAAATTTGGACTAATGTTCTTTCTGAAACTACCGATTCAAGTAACCTTAAAGGTGCTGTACACGGGTAGAGTAAACAGTAGAGTAGAGCGGTAGAGTAGAATCCTATATACCAATGCTGTTTACATTTGTAGAGTTAGTAGGATAGTTAGTACTCTACCGCTCTACTCTACCGTTTACTCTACCCGTGTACAGCAGCCTATAGGGTGAATTTACTCGAAATTGTAGCTGTTATTATCCTCCGACTTGGGCAACTAATGTAGAAAAATAAACTTTTTTATACTCCTGTATAAAATTGTCGTTGAGTTAAAAGTGGTTGAATTGTATCTTAGGAAAAAACCACAGAACAAAAAAAAAGAGTAGAAATAGTGACATGACCTATCAGTAGGAAAACCAGTGTGACCAAACTCACACACATAAATCAAAAGCACACTGTGAATACCAAGCTGCCATTGGCAAATAAAGGCAATTCTGAAAAGGTCTACATCATAAAAGTTCCAAGTAAAATATGAACCTTTTCAATCATATAAACAATGATCAAAATCAAATGATAATTATGAAATTAAGTTTGACATACGATCTTTGCTTTGTAGTACTGCTACTTTACATTAGATGGAACTACCGCCGCGTGTGATCGTCGAGAAGCTTTAAGTTTTATGCCATAAAGTCGAATATTGAAAAATAACTATCTGCTATGTTGCTACTCAGGCTAAGGATGGGACATATTGCCATATCGACAAATTATAGAATTGTTTCATAAAGCGACAGTTGAAAATGAATTTGTTATGACAATGTTTCTTAATCATTTTTTTTTTTTAGTATCTACATTGACAAAGTAACATAATGTATTCCCTTCTGCCAAACTGTACCACAGTTCGATGTAAATTACGCAGCCGGCTACCATATTAACTGTCCTTCTGGATGATTAGCTACGCAATGTACCTAAAATGGAATTCTCATAATCTAACCATAGTCGCTTTATGAAACGAGGCCCAGCAAACTTATCGTGTACAATTTATAGAGAATAAGAAAGCCTATTGTATATATATTTTTTAATTGTAACTTTTATTTGTCTCTTGCTTCTTATGTGCAATAAGGAATATTCTTTTTTTTTACGTAGCCTCGATTGCCACAGAACAGAAAAAAAGAGTAGAAGGAGTGACATGACCTATTAGCAGGAAAACCAGTGTGACCAAACTCACACATAAGCCAAAACCCACACTATGAATGCCAAGCTGCCATTGGTAAATAAAGGCAATGCCGAAAAGTTCTACATCATAAAAGTTCCACGTAACATATGAACCTTTTGGTGATATAAACAACGATCAAAATCAAATGATAATGATGAAATTAAGTTTGACATTAGATCTTTGTTCGTAGTACCGCTACTGTACACTAGCTGGAAATCCCGCCGCGTCTGACCGTCGAGAAGTTTTATGTGATAGACCATAAAGTCGAAAATTAAAAAACAAGTATGTGCACTGGTGCTTCTCAGCTATGGATGGCCTATCGACAAATTATAGAATTGTTTCGTAAAGCGACAGTTGATATTTAATTCAATTACAATTCGATGTAAATTACGCAGCCTGTTAGTATATTAACCTACCTTCTAGATGATCGGCTACGCAACGTATATGGAATTCTCATATGAAACTAACCATAGTCGCTTTTGAAACGAGGCCCAGCAAACTTATCGTATGTATAGTTTGTTTATTTTTTTATCTATTTATTTAAAATGACATTTGCCAACGAAAGTCACGAGACTTCCCCATAGATTTATGGAGTAAGCGTTGATTAAATTATCTAGACCCCCCCAGATGATTTTACTACACGAGCACATAAAATCATCTAACTTTGAAATTATGCATGCTGGTTTAGTTTTGATGACAATACGCCAATCTATACTAATAAAAATGACATGTTTTTTGAACTTAAACTTTCGGCACAACACATTGTAAACATTTAGTCCGGATCTACTTACGGGTGTTGTTTTATCGGACGAGTCCGACTAGGTTTCGCTCCGATACGCAGAGCAGTGAGTGGGTGGTGAGCAGAGACGGACCTTGCGTCGTTCGGTTGCTCGTCTCAAAATGGGATGGGTAAGTTGATCCGGATTAAAAGTTTACAAAAATGACATGATACTGCAGTCAGGACCACATTCTCGCAAAGGAACTAAACAGCGTCAAGGAACATGATCAATAAATTTTGCGCAGTATCAAAAATAATTGCAACTAAAAATGTGTTAAATAATAATAATAAAAGATGATCATAAACACTTACATACAGGCACATACATTGTCCCTGGCCCCACCCTGGGATACCCTGTGTCGTGGGCACCAGAAACAACGACGTCACAAACATGTAAACATGGGATTGATTTTTGTCCCCAGCCGGGATTCGAACCCGGGATCTCTCGCATGGTAGTCAGATGCACTAACCACTGCGCCACAGAGGTCTTCAATTAAAATAAAATAACGACAATTATTTTCCCAAAGTACCTAATAAGAAGCAGTTACTCTACCTAAAGTACCGATAATTATTTATTACTGCTAAGTCATAGACAAAATATTATCGATAGATTTTTATAATGTTGTGTCCCAGCTGAATTGAGTAGCATTTGAGTAGCATTCAAATGTTGACAGAAATTTGTAGAAAAAGTACACAGACTTCGACGAAAATTGAACATTATGTTACAGTAAATAAAGGTGGTTTTACTTTCTCACTTTCGGATTGCTTTCCTTGTTCATGTCATTGCAAATTTAATTTCTATTAAATTAAATACAATGGAAATACTACTTACCGATGGAATGTTACGGCATGATCGGTACATTTTGGTCCGCAACTTTTATTTTTGCACTCTAACACAGCACAATAAGGCATTTTTGTAGAGCTTTCACAATTGTTTTCTTTACTAGAAGCGCACGGCAACTGAGGTAAGAAAAACTGTCATAGACTACGCTTAGGCAATACATTGCTAATTTGAGGCACGCGGGCACCGCCCACTTACGATTTCTACTCTTTTTTTTTTTGTTCTGTGGAAAAAACAATAACTGTCTTTAACCTTAGTACAAATTTTGTGTTGAGATGAGAACTGTGAGCGCTTATTGAGGAAAAATTATTTCGACAATAGGCTATATGACCGATTTCAGAAACCCATCTCATATTGTTTGTTAGTGTTCATGGAGTCCTCAGAAAGTGGTCATTTTAAATTCTTTCGTGTATTTCTTCTAAAAAAGGCAAAATTTACTTTTCAAAAAAGCCGCCAAAACGCTATCTTAGGCAATATGGCGTCGCTCAGGAATTTTGAAGTCACTTCCCGGTAAACCAACCAATGAACGTAAGAAAGAATGAATGACAGACGCCATTTTTACTAACATGTGACGTCATCATAGAATCGGCCAATCCAGGACCAGGTGAGTTTCGGGAGAGGCGGTATCAAAATAATCCCGATATGTCTTAGGTTCCAAGTGGCATTTTTGTGTTTACCACCAAAACCCACTTACGTAACTCATACGTAAGCATGTTTTGGGTTCGAATCACAGATAGGTATTGTCTTTGTATGAAGAAAAATCCAGACCGGAGCCTGACCTAGTACAAGTGTTCGTGTTTCTCGGCCAAAAGAAGTCTTAGGCAGTGCTACCTGCCTCTCGGGGCGGCCTGGGCAGCGGCTTGCAGAAGCTGCGACTTGCCAAGCCCAGGGTCGCCCACCACGAGCACGTGGGGGTTGCACCGGGCGTGCCCGCTCTCCGTGCCTCCCATCAGGCCCAGCACGAGGCCCGACTTCACCGCCTCGTGCCCGAATATCGCCGGGCATAGCGAGTGCACCAGCAAACGGAACACGTCTTCGGACGCGTGGATTTCCTGCGAAAAATCGCAAAAAGCGATTATCTCGCGTTCGGCTGCCGACTTCATTGAAGTCGAAGTGGTTTTGTAGAACATTTTTTTAAACCAATACTTTATTACATAGTAAGTAACAAAGTTTATAACCAGATTTCTGGTATGAATCCCAGTTAGAAGCATTCACTGTCCTGCTGAAATGTAAATTAATATTGGTGTTACAAGATGATGAGATAAGAATATTCTTTAATATACATAAAATGGCAATCAACAAAGGCATAGAAAATTCAGAGAAAGTGTAACAGCTAGGTTACCTACTTCAGTTAGGGAATTTGCAGAATTGGTCTACTTGAAGTAAGTATTACGCAGCAGATTACTGGTCGAGATGTGAGAATTTGTCTTACTGATAGTAGACATCAAATATATGAAGACAAACCTGTATAGCATAATAGTCCTTTAAGGTAAAAGATAGTGTTGGGTTGCTGAGATTTCTTTGGCTGTGTATTGAAACTGCTTCAATATAAAGTTGTAGCAGTCTTGCGGCTCGTTTACCGTCTTCTCCTCCTTTACTCTCTCCGCGAACCTGAAGACATAAGATTACATAATAAACTAGAAGCTTTCTCTCAGCTTGAGAGAAAAGCTGACACCACCATCGATTTTTTGGTTGTCTTTTTTGGTTGGTTGGCCATACTTTGGTTGGCTAATTGGACTTATTTATTTTCAAATTATTTACTAGTAACATAAGCAAATATTAGCGCAGTTGGCGAAAGAATCGTGAGGTGCTTAGCCGCGTTTCTCTTATGAAAGTTACTTCAGCATCTCATGTCAGCTAAGTCGTTATTTTAACTCACTTGAACAATTCCTGTGACCGACAAAACATCGCCCGGGCATGCTGTTCCAACTAAGTCCCCCTGGAGTTCTATTTCAACACTTCTCGGTATCGTTCCTGATATACTCTGCAATGTTTAGAATATAATAAAAGCCACGCCAAGATAAGTCTCGGAAAGATATACAAATATATAAATTGTATAACTACTGGTTTCCAAATTGAGAACTGATTTCATATTTTTAATTGAGAATCTAGCAGTAAGAGCAGAGGCAAACAATACCAGTAGGAGGTACACATAAGAAGGGTATCAGTACAGAGGAATAAAGGAAGTATGTATTAGTTGCAGCCTGCCATGCCTGTAACTTCAAGACCAAATATAGACTCCGAAAAAGATTAAAGATTTCGTTGCCTCTGCTTAGCAGCGACTATCTAAATCTGTTGAATTAAATATTACTGAAATACCTGTGACTGTATTTCTTGTATTTTCGCAACTTGCCAGTCCATTGTGTTGGTAAATGGCGATGACTGCTGTGGTTCAAACTTACTGGCACTCTGGCAATTTTGACAATATGTTGGGGCTGGAAATGTACATCACATTTTTTCTTTTAATGGCGTAAAGGCTTGGATCGATTAATTCCGAAACTAACAATATTAATCAACTAAACTTTAGGTCTTAGTTGTAAAAACATGATTCCTTAAGAATTTACACACACTCAGTTTAAGTAGTCTGAGGTAAAGAAAAAATATAAACACAAAAAAAAATAAACTACGTCTGAGGAGTGTTTTATTTGAATCGAGTTTTTATAAATAAGAGAGTTTTAATTTATAATAAAGTTTTACATGTAAATACTCCCTGCGGCTGAACTATTGCTTGCAAACTTTGACAGCTGGAACATTTGAAAGCCATTGACGTGCAGATAAGTCCAACGCTACCGACTCGGATAACTGTGCCTTTTATTGTCACCAGTTTACCTGAAGTAAGACGAAAATATACCTATAAAATTAATCTATACAGGATGAAGGACATTTTCTATGTACACATAGTATCCACAATCTCATAGTGGCTAGGTAAATCTTATGGGCTCATGAGTGGGTCATCTAACACTCATTACAGGTATTACTCACAATATGGGGACGCTGAATTAAAGTCTAAAATTAATACCTCAAGCAAAGCTATTGATGTGCAAATCGATAAGATTAAAATTTCCCCGATGAAATTTTTATTTGCACGAAAATAATTAATATAGGTTTCACACTTTCATTGTGATTCCAACATCAGATCTATAGGTTTAACTTACAAATTAGGCATTTTTTTTTCTAATAAGTGTTAAGAGTTGTTATTTAATACAAAGATTTCCTCCATTATGTAGTTAAATAAAAAATATCAAAAACAATAAACTGAAAAAAGGTAATGGTTTTGAAACAAACAACCCCGGATGGTGCAGAGGGTCAAAACTCCCTGGCATAAAAAGAAAACTTCACTCTAAAACCTTGGGTTGTGTTAGGCTTGCCTCAATTTTGTCAGAGGTAGGTAATATACATAGAAACAACAAAAATTTGGGAACAGAAAACCCGGCTTGCCTTTCACCCAAAATTAAAAGTCAATCTACACCTGCACAATCAAACCTCATTGATCTATTGTCTCATTTTGTAGAATAAACCTCTGAAAATGGAAGTATGAGATTATGATTTTTTTAATAACATTAAAAACTAGATAGAATATATCCGTACCAGGCGTGAATAAGTTGACAAGTCGAAAATGCACACTTTTCAGGGCGGGCATTTAAAGTTTTTAAACTTGTTGGTAAATCCAATTTCAACTTAATGAATAATGTTTTAATGTGAATCTTATAGTTTTAAATGTGTTTTTTAACTAATATATGCTTAAAAACATAAAATATTTAAGCAACATAAAAGAACGTTAAACTTTTGAAAAAGATAATATAATTTTATTAATAATCGCCAATTAATTTAATATTAATGATGATCTACACTACAGAATACCATAACTAGCTCGTTGCGGAATTGGTTTACTGCCAAGGGTGTTTATCTATATATATATAAAAATGAATCCCTATTTCGCTTGGTCACGGCATCACGCCTGAACGGCAGGACCGATTTCGCTAATTTTTTTTTGTCTGTTCTTTATTATCAGGAGAAGGTTCTTATGAAAGAAAAAATTAAGGAAATTGCGCGGATAATTAGAAAATTTAAAATTACTTAACCACCATATAAAATTATTAAACTTTTTTAATGTAACCTTAAGACATTTGACATAGAATTGACTGAATGCGTGCTGCAAATATAGTCAAAGAGGATGAAAAAAAAAGACGTTTAATACGGATTCTTCTGTCAATCTTATTTTATTGATAAACAATACATTTAAAATAATTAATTTAAAGGATCTAAGAAACCTGATTTTCATAGTTCACATGACGGTTACTTTAGAGCCATCAGGCCTAATATTAAAAGTTCAATTTAATATGGAATTTTGGTAAGTTTGGATAGACTAACATACACGTTACTAACATAACAAGTGGTATATACCTACTTGGTTATAAAGAAGAATACAATAGTTTTATTTTAATTTACAGATGAATTTTCATTTATAAAAATGCCAGCAGCTAGACGTACAAACTTAAGTCGCAGAACTCGCAATGCTGCTTAGTAAAATCAAAAATCTGCTCATTTATGGCGTCTAAGGCAGAACAAAGTTCGCCGGGTCAGCTAGTCATCTATAAAGTCATCTATTCTGTAGTATGCCTTTTTACACAGCGCAGTTACTGTTTTAATAACAAATTTAAATTTACTTCCTGGCAGGGATTGAGTACTTTCTTGAATCTTGTTACAAAAACGTACACTATATCCTACAAATGATGTATTTACCTTGGCTAATCTGAATCGAGATGAGGCAATTTTGTTTATTGCAATTTTGATATCCCTGTTTAGCTTAAATGTAGTTATGTTTTTACGTACATACATTATGTTATCGAATAATTGGCAGCGTAAGAATTCTTATTTCCTTAGAAAACTCACGTAGTGAGTGTCTGGCAGGTAAATTGTAAATACCCTTTAAAAATATAAAGGGTAAATACCCAATAGCCCTTTTTTGGAGAATAAAAATTGTTTCTATATTTGCCGCCCGCCCCCTTAGTAGGACACCGTATGACATAATGCAGTGGAAATAACTGAGCAGTTTCTACATCTGTTAGTTGTCTAATTTTTCTAACTGTAAATGCAGCTGAATACAACCTACCCGCTAACTTTTCTATGTGTTGATCCTATTGTAGTTTTGAGTCTATTGTAATGCCTAAAAACACCGTTGTCTCAACTAAGTCTAGTCTGTCACCAGCTATTGTTAAACTTGTGTCCACTTTTTTGACATTGGGCAATAAAAACTTAATACATTTTGTTTTTTTGGCATTTAACATAAGATTGTTTAACGGTAAACCAGTTCAGATTTTTAGAAAGAGCATTGTTTACATCGTCTAAATTAGATTGACGTCTCTTAATTTTAAAAATTAGAAAAGTGTCATCCGCAAACAATACTATTTGTGACAATTTCTCAACTAGGTACGTCAGATCATTAACATACACTAAGAAAAGGAACGGCCCTAAAATGGAACTGAGGAACTCCTATTTTGACATTGGATCCGGATGACTTGACTCCATTAATATCAACTTTCTGCACTCTATTAGCTAAATACGATCTAAGAAGTCCTAAAGATTTATTACTGAGACCATATCTGCTCATCTTACAAAGGAGGGTTTTGTGGTCTACGCAATCAAAAGCTTTGGATAGGTCATAGAAAACCCCGATGACATCAGTAGTATTAGTACAGTCGCATGGCAGCTCTTACCGCGCGAGGTATAAGTGCGCCAATCAAATAAAGAAGGTATCCCAGACTGTACTAATCTTGCGATAGCAATCTAAAGTATGTGTTGCCCATACTGTAAGGTGACGTGAGGGTTAACCCTTACATTAAGAAGAAGAGCTAATAATAGGGTACCTAGATAAATAAGTTAACTTACCGGCACTTCCATTATTATTATAAGTTTTTTTCTCTCTCAACTCTACACCAGGGCAATTAACTGTATTTTGTCGTAATTCTTCTAACGGCGACAGGCTTGCCACTTGTCACGTTTGGGACCTAATAAACTCGGCAAAACGTGGGCCCAGTTCCAGGGACTGGTGCCTCTGCCTACCCCTTCGGGGATACGGGCGTGAGTTTATTAATTTTTAATTAAAAAAATTTAATTTTCTTCTAAAAACCGGCGTCTTTTTGCTGCCATTATCGTCCGATAGTCAATAAATGCAATTCAGTTCAATACATGCACTGCGCACGTGCAACAAACCACACAAACAAACCAAATAACTCGGTCAAGGATACCAGAATGATGCGGAAGTGCGGCGACAGATCAATCAGTCGTACAAATTAGCAATAAATTAAACAAAACCAATGACATCTTTTTCTGACGTATCGCTTTGTCTCATTGAACGCATAACGGTTGAACAATCAATCATTGATATATGTACTTGTCACATAATACCTTGCAACTTTGAAGCGGTAATAACTTAACATCTCGTTGTATGAAGTTGAAAATGCAAGTAGTCGAAAGTGAACAATTAAATATCTCAAGGTGTTAAGTTTCTTTATTCGAATAGGTGCTGGTCATAACATGGTATGTTGATTTGTTAAATTTATTTCCAATATTGTTTTTAGATATATCTAGATGTCATATTTTACTCATTGAAAAGGTAGTTATTCAATTATTCACATCTGCAGTGTAGCAAAAATAAGTGAACCTATCGACTTACTCATTTACTCCCCATGTAAATTAGGCCATCCAGATGCCAATTCCGGTGGAATCATAATTTTCATACATGTCGACTTGTCAACTTATTCACGCCTGGTACGGATATTATATCTATAAGTGAATACTAATATCCTGCAGGGATTTTTGCACTTTTTTGTAATTGTTTTGGTTAGCTAGTCCCTCCAACCTAAGAGTTTCAATAGTTCAGCCTAATTGAACTAGCCTAAATCAACCAACATTGTAGGAATAGTTGATAGCTTTCTGATAAAAATACAATAAATAAAAAAACACTTACCAAAGTAATTCACTTTCAAGCTGGCTATTGGTACTACTGGTTGATGATTTAGCAATCGCAGTTTGATTCTGGATTCACATTTTAAACTCTGTAAAAAAGAGGTATATTTAGTAATCTATTTGTCTGTCTGAGGTATTCACAATTATCAGCTATTAAAATCGCCAATGCTCATGTAGTAGGATATAGGCTGCATGTACTTATATTATGTGCGTATTTCAAAAATATTTTTAATGTTTCTAAAATTGTACTTAGGTGTTGTTAAGAAAACTAACCTCATGCAAGCAATATTCCATTAGGCTCAATGTAGTATCAGGCTTTTCAAACAAATCTGTACTGAACATAGACCAGCCCTTGTTGAAATCTTCATCAGAGAGTAAGTTCTGCAGATCTAAGGAAATGCTTCTTGTATGATCTATCTTTTCTAAGTCAAATATACTCCTACTTTTCTCTATAAAAGACTGGAAGCATTTAATATTTCCTGCCTTGTCTTCATTTGGTGGATATTCTGAAATTACAGTAACTTCAGTATAATATAGGGTTGATGAGAAATGAATCCTACATATAAAATCTCATTCAGGATAATAATATATAAACAGGTTATGTTGGTCATACCTTCTAAAGGCAGATATAATTTCCAGGTATTCATTTCACGGCTAAGAGGTATAACGATTGGCAGCTGGTTAGCGGGCGCGCGGCTAGAGCCAGCTGTGCTGGATATTCTTGCTGATGCTGAAGAGTTATTTACACTTCTACTGTCAGCAACTGAAGGGCCTTTTTTCCGTGAGCGATACCAATTAGCGCTAAAACCACGACCACGCCAGTTCCGGCGCATGTTTCTTTAAACTGCAGAAAACGCTATGAGCTGAAGAACGCTAGAAACTCTAGAAAGTTTTAGACGAATTTGCCGCGCGCTTACCTTGTAGGTACCTACCTACTCTGTGGCGCGTACGTTTACCACAGAATAAGATACTCTTTTATCACAGATTAAGAAGAGATACTGATTTTTTATTCCGTACGAGTATTGCTACTAAAAAGCTTTCCACCGAAAAAAGGAAAAATTTGGCCCATTAGAGTGCAATAAAAAATTTAAATGCTATATTCTTTTTACTGAAGCAAACGGCTAAAGGTACCTAAACAAAGACACAGCATCTCTCAAACTTACATCTCACTCAAACTAGCTCATGCACGCAGTTTTGCTTGCATCGTGTAAATAGGTTTAGATAAGTACTGTTTAAGGAAAAGTTATAAATTTATGCAAAAAAAACCAGTTATTTCCGTATAAATTAGAGCCTACATATACCTACATCAATACAGCTCTCGAGGCAAAGGCTCATCTTTGCATTTGCGTGAGTGATCAGATCAGTACAAACAAACAGTAGCGAAAAAAATTGCGAACTCGTTTATTCCGTGCGTGAGTGCGTCGCGAGTTTGCGACTCAAGCGTAAGTCCACACTGATAGTATAATTTATAATGAGCCGTTTTCAGAGGAACTAAAAATAAATAAATATTACGGCTGTCAAACGTCTGTCAAAGGAATGCAATTTTGGACCTCAGCCCAATAGCCATGTGTACATCAATACATCATAAAATAGGTCTCAGCGAGCTGAAAAAAAGTTACTATGACGCCAACAGCCAAAAGTTTGTCGTTTCGGAGTTATATTTTATTGAAAATGTTGGTTTTTTTTCAATAAAATATAACTCCTATTTTATGATGTATCACACATGGCTATTGGGTTGAGGTCCAAAATTGCATTCCTTTGACAGACGTTTGACAGCCGTAATATTTTTTTTTTTTAGTTCCTCTGAAAACGGCTCATTAAAGAAGAGGTTCATAGTCAGCTCTCCATAATTCTTTTTACACTTCGTGTAGCGCATTAGCATAAAATAATCGATCATAATCGGTCTTTAAACAAAAGCCCGTCATCTTTGCTAGTTGCGAACATATTTGGTAGCATGGTAGCAGTAGGATTGATTTTATTTGAGGATCACTGAAATTTTAGGTACTTTTTGGGGCATAGATATCTTGAGAAAATGGTATTTTCATGATAAAATAAAATATTTAGTTAAATATTCTGCGAGTGAGGGATAAATCAGGTAATAACAGTGTTATTGTGTTTATTGCTTAATGGTATTATTAGGCATATCGTTTTGTATAATTCTAATTTATAAATGTGGCATATTGAAAAACCAAATTTTTGACATGTTGACACTTAATCGTTCGCTTTGTTAGTCATTCATTAACAAATAAATGTATAGACTCAGATGTTCACACTCTGAAATTGAAAAATGTGCCCGACCAAAAATTTGTCAGAATCCTATGGAATTAAAAATCAGACCATGCAAATGTCAATGTCAAGCAAAGCAATATAAAAAAAATATACAGCTATCTTGAGTAGAAGGCAGTAAAACAATCTGAGCCCATGCACAATGTTGCTTTGCAATACATGCCAGTTGCATGGCATAAAAAATAATGGATGAGATGATTTACCAGAATCTCATGGTAAAGGAATGGAAGAGTTTCAAAGCCACCTTCCCACAAAATCCCAAAGATGGCGCTGTCTATCGACTTAAAAAAACTGTGTGGGGCTTCACATAGACTACATCAAGCTTTAATCTGTGACAAACTGATGTGTCGCCGTCGATCGATAGTGTTCTGTGGTTGTTTGTTATTGTCACTGTTTGAATGAAAAAAAAGAAAATATCAAATACAAAATACGACGACTTCCGGGCAACTGGACTCTGATATAAACGCGTTACGAAGTTTTTACTAACTTATCGAGAAATGGGTGGTGTTTGTGTTGTGCCAGGGTGCAAAAATGTTGGACGCCATTTATTACCAAAAGATACGAAACGTAAATCTTCTCTGGATGAAAGCTATGAAGTTAGAAGGGCGGGTACTAAAAGTAAAATATCCTTCAATATGTTCATTACATTTTAAGGACACCGATTACATTGACATTACAGTAGATATCGGAGTCCAGTCGTAGCCAAGTCTTCAAATGTAGTAGATATCGGTGTCCAAGAAGTCGATGCCAGGTTACAGTCGAGAGCTACTTTTAAAAAGCCAAAATGCGAAGAACGAACACGAAATGTTCCCTCAGAATATTCCAGAGAAATAGACTAGAGAGAGAGAATGACAATGAATTTAGTTACATGACACATTAGTTTTTTTTTTTTGTGGCAAGCAACACAGCGAAGAATAAGTCCATGGACAGCGCCATCTTTGGGATTTTGTGAAAAGGTGGGTCTGAAACTCTCTCATTGGCGATTTTTTAGCGGCATTCTGCTTGGCGACATTGCCTGTCAGCATCTGGCAGCACTGATGTTTGCATGCCATTCACTAGCCTGCAAACTGCAAAACGGTACGATTCTGGCAAGGCAGGCAAACGAATGGGGATTTCACACAGACCTATTCCTCATTGGGATTTCATTGATTTTATTTTCGCTTTAGGCACTCTGTGAATTGGAACTGTCAACTTAGTAAGAAAAAATGTTCCAATTTTGAAAAACTTTTCCAAGTTTTCTAACTTCAAACATTAAAAGAAAAATATTTAATGGATATGGATATCTGTATTTTTTAGCACGATTATGTAAGAAAGAATTGATTGCATGCTGAATTGGAGGGAACGTTCGGTGGATTTATGTTACTGAATTGCACAAATAGCTGAAATGGAAGACCCAGCCGCCCCGCCGCCGGCTGACACTGCCGAAGCTGCAGTGGGACAAGTATCTGAGGATGCAGCAAAGGAATTGATTGCGGAAGTAATGAAAGAACCATCTCGTAGGACAATGGAAACGCAAGAGCGGGTCGAGATCGACAGAACTACCTTGGATGCAATTCTTGACGTTAGTTCTCGGATCCAGGATATGCAGAAACGAAGTAGAGTCTCCATGAGCACTTTGGGATTGGCCCACGAATCGTACAAAGAAAAACAGGTTAGCCGCTTCCTAATTTACTGACCTACAAGTCGTAACTCTTGGCCGATGTCTCGCCTATTTCACCTCGAATTTGAGTTGACACGCTACCGCGTCTCTAAATTTCTTTCTGAGATGTAGGTATAACATTTAACATATCATTTACATACAGGAACATACATTGCTTCTGGCCCCACACTAGGATACTCTGTGTCGTGGGAACCAGAAACAGTGACGTCACAAACATGTAAACATCCAAGAGCTGGGTTTTTTTTGTCCCCAGCCGGGGTTCGAACCCGGGACCTCTCACATGGTAATCAGATGCACTAACCACTACGCCACAGAGGTCATATAGTTCAGACTTAATGAGAAAAAATGTTAATAAGACATATTTTAAGCCATAGAACATATTAATTACCTGACAAATTTCTATGTGGAGAGGATGAAGTAAGAAAGACGAAACTAATATATCGTGTATGATTAGCAAAGGTTGCCCTTAAAAAAAGAAACCGAAACTGGCGTGCGTGCAGGCAACTACAAATGAAGGTAGATGAAAGCGAAAGTCAGGATTATGGCAAGTGGCAGTCCCTGGTCTCTGCTTACTCCTCTGGTATACAGCCGTGAGCTTAGGTATGTATGTATGTAAATATCTACAATTTTTAATTTTATAGAAAAATTGAGAATAAAAAGTTTTAAAATGTTGTTTTAGTGTTATTAAGCAAACTTTTTCGTTTGATCTACTTTATTGCACAAGAAACATCGAACATGACTGTCGCGAGGGCTTCGTATATAGTACAAAACACAATAATAGCGACATGCTACACAAGAAAGAATAGAAAAATAATATCATGAGAGGGTAAAGCCATAGCTACCCCGAGAACAGCCTCTCTCGTTAGATAATGATTGTAAACTATCGCCCCTTTTCTTACTTTTACTATGCATGAGGGCCGCTGGAACGGAGCGGAACAGGTAGGGTGGACCTGTCACCCTCGGAGCCTAGGTGAAGACGTGGTTATCTCTGGCTTTTGCACGTCTCCTAGGAGGCCATACCATAAATGGTTACACCCCTAACGAATACTGAGCCACGGCAGATACTTTAGCCGCGGGACCTCCACACTATGAACTCTTGTACATTACTTTGCATTATCACTTTACATCATTGCTTTGCTCTATTACTTTACATTACACCATTGCTTTGAACTATTACTTTACGGATTGCCTATCTCGAGGTCGCCATGCTTTACAGAGAGGGCAAATCACACATCATTCATAACGGGACAGTAGTAAGCAAAGAAAGTAAGATGGTAAGCAAAAGCAACTCACCGGGATCACGGTGGACAGCGGACACCGGGAGCTCACCTCTCATGCTCCATCATTCGGTCTTTAGCCATCACCAGTTCCCACCGTTTTTATACAAAAACGCATGTCATAAAAGGTAGGAACAGAAAAACATTCTCTCAGTGTTGCCAACGTAAAAAACGTAACGGGACAGTAGTAAGCAAAGAAAGTAAGATGGTAAGCAAAAGCAACTCACCAGGATCACGGTGGACAGCGGCCACCGGGAGCTCACCTCTCATGCTCCATCATTCGGTCTTCGCTCGCTTTCTTACCTCCGGTTTAGCCATCACCAGTTCCCACCGTTTTTATACAAAACCGCATGTCATAAAAGGTAGGAACAGAAAAACATTCTCTCAGTGTTGCCAACGTAAAAAACTATGCAGTCTATGCTCACCGAATGCTCGAGAATCGCGTCCTCCGCGACACTCCCGAGGCAAAAAGAACTTTATAGGAGCACCAGTAGTAGCTGGCGCGTCCACTCAGCGAATTTCTCGCGAGCTCGGATGGCAGCTTCTCTCCTTACTCTGGACTCTGGGATGATGTCAACTTCTTGTGATGCCTCTGACTCTATACTTATCGGCAGTACTTCAGCTCCACCAGACTCTACTTCTATTACTACAGGAGAAACTTCTATGTTAGGTCCAAGGTCAACTTCCACGGACTCTGGAGATTGATTCAGCCTTGTTTCATGATGGTCTGTTACTGTGATTTCAATCTCGGGTGGATGTTGTAGATCGGGAACCTCTATAACTCTTAAGTCGGGAGAATGGTTGAGTTGTGGTATCATTATGTCCTCTGTACTTTTTTCCACACTCGCTGTAGGGCTGACATCTTCAACATTCATGTCTGCCTCCAGTGGATAAAGATGTCCTACTGACCGAGTAAAGTCTTGATCTCCTACTCTTACTTTTGCCACCCGGCACTCACCATCCCAGCCCTTCAAGAGAGCAGTGATCTTTCCCACCTTCCAGTTACATACTTCGGTTACATCCTTAATCTGTACGATGTCTCCGATGCTGGGTTGCCTTATTGATTTTACTCGAGGCTGCTTCAGGTGTTGCTTGTATCTCTCTCTCAGGCTGGGTAGATACTGTCCCTTGAACATCTCTCTGAACTCGCTCAGTATCGTTCGACTCTTTAAGAGGTCGATCTTGGTGTCGGTTCCTTCCAACGGAGGTTCTTGATGGGGAGAGAGTTCCAAACATTTTCTAAGGGACAAAAAGTCAGCAGGTCGAAGAATTTGTTCCACTTCGGCGCCTACATTGGTCAATGGACGAGTGTTCACCACAGCTTCCACTTCTTTCATCACTGTCTAAAGCTGTCTATCCTGAAGCATGTGTTTGTCAAGAGTGCGCTTTAAGCAATGTTTAACAAGTCCGATCAATCGGTCCGGCTCATGGAGGCTTTATGTCGAAATACCTCATTTTCCTAATATCTAAAAGTCAAAATGACTGAGTACCCAAAATGCCTGAAATTCGATTTGTCCACATCCAATAATAACTGATTTACAAAATGCCATTGAGGTTTGGTACAGTTAAAGGAAAAACTTTTTAAACAATTAGTTGATTAAGTACCCAATCAAATTTCGGGTCAATTCTTTCCTAGGGCGTCCGGCTCATGGAGGCTTTATGTCGAAATACCTTTGTAGGTACTCGTACTTCTTGGTTGTGGTATGAAAATCACTGGCCCCTTGAAATTCAATATTATGAAGTATACTCCCAACTGCGGGAGCTGAGAGAGCAGAGTATTTCTCCATTTTCATTTTTGGAAAACGTAATTTTATTGAAACGACGTTACACGTAGGTAATTGATTAGTTAAGATGATGTAGGCGCTTATGAGTTATTTTAAGAAGCTACAAAAGTTAAGTTTTTAATTTCTAATAAATTTTGTTTGCAACTGTACATCGATTGTCATTTTCTTTTTATGGCGTAAGTTCATTATGGGATTTTGAATTTCAGGCATTTTGGGTACTCAGTCATTTTGACTTTTAGATATTAGGAAAATGAGGTATTTCGACATAAAGCCTCCATGAGCCGGACCGGTAAGGATCTCACTCATCAGCTTGAATGTGTGGCATTATCGGAGACGATGAGGTTGGGCTTGCTTCTTGAGGCGATGAAACGTCTCAATGCCATTAAACCTTCGTCTGCTGTCAAATTTCTCACCACTTCGAGATGGATAGCTCTCACGGCGAGACAGGTAAAAAGACATATCCACCTTTTCTCTCTTGTTCCTGTCGATGCTTGGACAAACATTGGTCCGAAGTAGTCCATTCCGGTAAAGGTGATTGGTTCACTGAATCTTACTCTTTCTGCAGGCATTGCAGGAGTAGGAGGAAGTTGGTAGGGGCCTCCTCCGTGCTTTATACACTGAGGGCATCTCTTCAGCATCCTTTGTACTTTAGCTAGTATTTCTCCCTTAGTAAACTGAGAGTGTGAGACACTCCAACGTGATAATTGTCTTGGTGCACCTTTTGAATGACTCGATCTGTGAAGGGAGAATTTCTGATGTCACAGCTCAAGTCTGGTAGCTACATCAGCAGGATTTTCTTTCGTGTTAACATAGCACAACTCCATATCTAGGGCATTCTGCGTCTGTCTGATTTCATTCTCTCGTCTGGATACGAAAGGCGGCAGCAGCTGTTGCTTCTCATCCATGCCAAGACAACTTGACTGTCTGTCCACAAATAAACCTTCGAGATTTTTAGTTCCAAGTGGCTGTTGATGTATTTCAGCAGTTTGCTACCGATTAGGTATCCTAAGAGCTCTAGCTTAGGAATCTTAAGGTCATCCTTATCTTCTACTGGTGTGACTCTTGACTTTGACATGAGAAAGGACGCTTTGGTCTCGTTTTTTACAATGACTCGAAGATACACCACCGCCGCGAAACCGTTTTTTTCGAGCTGTCTGTAAAACAATGTAACTGGTACTCTTTGACCTCCTCAGTTACTCCGTTTGCGACGTATCGAGGTATCTCGATATCTTTCGTTGCTTCCAAGTCCTTCAGTATTGTCTTCCACTTCAACTGTGATTCTTCCGGTAGGGCTTCGTCCCATTTTAGCTTCTGTGTACAGAGCTCTTGGACGAACAGTTTACCAGGTAGCACGAGTGGTGACGCGAAGCCACATGGATCGTAAACACGAGCCAAGATACTCAGCACAGTCTTCTTTGTCACACCTTTCTTCTCAATTGCACTGGCGATGGATAGGTTGTCAATCTTGAGTCTCAATGTGTCTTTCTGTAAGTTCCAGGACAAGCCGAGGATTTTAATAGGCTAGTTTCCCTATAAAATGTAATTAGTCCGTCTTTTAGATTATTCAAAAATAAGGGACACGTATTTTTTTATTTGTAAATTAGACCAAAAATGACAAAGATATAGCCCATTAAAGTTACGTGTGACGTCACGCCGTGCTGCATTTTTCAGCACTGAGTGACGTCACACCTAACTTTAATGGGCTATATCTTTGTTATTTTTTGTTTAATTGAAAAAAGAAAAAATACGTGTCCAATATTTTTTTATAATCTAAAATACGGGCTAAATAGAATTTAATTATTTTGACCCTGGAAACTACCCTATTGTATCAGTCTGTTTGGCTCTCTGTTTTGTGGGATTTTTCTCCATGAACTCCTCGTTGTTTGAAGTCCAGTCTCTTAAATTCATTCCAAGCTCTTTGAACACTTTTGTGGTCTCATTTTGAAGTTCGAACGCCTCGTCTACAGACTTTGCTGATGGTACTAGGTTGTCCACGTAGCATTTGTCTGCTATTTTGATAAGCAGAGCTGCTTTAGTTCTTGACATTGTGATATCGAATATTTGCTGTAAGCAGAAATGGGCTGGAGATGATACCAAATGGTACTTTAGCTGCCTGAATCAAGCAGAATCCTGCAGGGTACGCTCCTGTCCCTCGCTCTTGCTTTTGCTACTGCTGTATTTAGTTTTAAGTCCACAAAGGGCTCTATTGTGTCTTCTATGGCAGTGCAAACACATTATCTTATCCATGCATTTGTTGGTTACGTGCCCGCTGCGGAAGCATATGTAGCATCTGTTCTTCAACATGGTAATTCTTTCTTTGTAAGTCTTGTGTTTTAGACAGTCTTCACTGTAGTGGGAGTCTCCGTTACAGAATATGCAGAACCTTTTGGATCTTTTGTGTGGAGTCTGCGTTCTTTGTTTTGTATCTATGGCAGGCTGCCACTTTCTCTTCCTCGACTCTCTTCGGCCTTCCACTTTAAGATAGAGGGCCGCTGCTGAGGAGGCCGGCAGTGTAGCGGTAGCACTAGATGGCACGGATGGTCTTGCAGTTGCAGTAACTTCTGACTTTTCCAGCGCACAGACAACGGAGTTCAAAGCTTCTCGTATCGACGATACTGTGGGGTTGTTGACAGTGATGAGGTTCACCTGATAGAGGACGTTCTCCGGAAACTTGCTCAATATCAGGACTCGCAGGTGACTGCCCTGACATCCTCTCCCAGCGTCGCTAACACCCTCAGGTTCTTCTCAATCTTATTTAGTGTTTGACGGCAATCACTCGCGAGGCAGGAGCTCCTCACTGTCTGTTTGAGGGCGTCGTAATGGGCGTCGACCACCTAGTCCTTTGAGCCGAACATTTTCTTTAGTGCCTCGACTGCGATAGGGTAGTTTGCATTGGTGGTGTCGAGACCTTCCATTATTTGCAATGCTCGACCCTCCAGGCTGCTCAACAAGTACGATAGCTTATCGACGTCCCCAATCAAACGGCAGCCGATGGTCGCCTCGAACCAATCCCAAAACTCCGTCCATTTTAGAGGATCTCCGTTGAACTTCAGCAAGTCGAGTTTTGGGAGCCGTGTTGTCTGGTTTTGTGATTGCTTCTCTGTCCTGTTCGTCGTTAAGACAGTCTCCATGGAGGTGAGCATGTCCTCTGCCTTCATCTGATCCTCCATGAACTGGGTTGACTGCCGCTCCAGAGCCTCTATTGTCAACCTCAAGTCCATTTTCAGCTTCGAGAACACCTCCAGCTGAACGCCACCTTCCTTTTCCATCATATCGGTTGCTTGAGATAGCAACCGTAGAAGTTTTGCATGCCGCAGTTGCTGTCGCTCGCGAAAAGCTTCCTCCAAAGTGACGCTGACTGAAAATGTTGAGGAAAAAAAAAACAACATTTTCAATGCGGAAATTCGTAGGGTAGGTATTTTTCGAGGAACAAATATTTTACACTATTATGTACTCACTGCGTGGTTTTCAGCGATTGATAAGGAGGGAATCTGTCAATAGGACGCGGCTGCGGTTCTATGGTACTACCTTGCTTCTCTCACGGGATAATCTGTAACGTAAGGTATGAATTTTTCACTTTAGGATCACCGGTAGTAAATGGAGTCGGTGGCGTCGGTCGAGGTTTTCGTTAGTTGCAACTTCCTTCTTAGTTTCCTACAACTTGTAGGTATGGGATTTCCGACGGCTACGGCTGGTCACGATGACAATTTCACAAGCGCAGCACCAAATTCACTTCAACTTTTCATAATAAATTTCACTTCACTTTCAAAACTACTTGAAAAATAATACCCGGCGAAATAAAAGTCAAAGTCAAACTGTATTACCACAGAATACAGAGTAATATTTTTCACCATAGACGTAGCATATAATGAGCGTTTTTCCTTATGTCAAATTTAGTTCTAAAAGGATCCCTAGGTGGCGCTTCGTATCGTAATAATAAACGCCAAAGCAAAAAATAATAGGTACTATGGTTCTGTGGAATTTGTGATGGTTGGTTACCTAGAAGAAAAAATACTGTTGTCGTTTGGTGATAAGTGCGTTTTTGGATACTTGAGAGTCTTTGCTATGGATTGTGGGTTTGAATTTTTATTTTTATTACGAGAAACCTCGTCCAAATAGCAACCCTCGTTCCTTCTCTTGTTTAGTGATCTGTGGACTGACTTTGACATTGATTGCAACGAATCACAAATTCGTATGAAGAAACGAATGGCGCCATCTAGTGTATCTCAAGGAACTAAGAAAAAAAAAAGAAAGGAAAAACGCCCATTTTCACAATCGGTACCATAGACAGTAAATTTATTTTCTGACCGTGACTACACGATCTAAAGGGTTTTACGGAATAAAAATACGACTCACTACGACCAGTAACACACCAAACCACTAAAGCAACTCACCAGGATCACGGTGGACAGCGGCCACCGGGAGCTCACCTCTCATGCTCCATCATTCGGTCTTTGCTCGCTTTCTTACCTCCGGTTTAGCCATCACCAGTTCCCACCGTTTTTATACAAAAACGCATGTCATAAAAGGTAGGAACAGAAAAACATTCTCACAGTGTTGCCAATGTAAAAAACTATGCAGTCTATGCTCACCGAATGCTCGAGAACCGCGTCCTCCGCGACAGTGACATTACTTTTAATATAACACTAGACGAAAACCCGGCTTCGCTCGGGTAAAATGTAGACGCAAAATAATATTCCACTATGTTTTTTTATATGGTGACGCCTCTGTATTTATCAACCACCAGTAGATATAAATATCTTAATACATTCAGATACATAAGCTCACACCTGTATCCCAGAGGGGTAGGCAGAGACCACGGACTGTCACCTGCCACTATCCTGACAAATCACTTTCGCTTCATCGACATCCATTAGTCGTTGCATGTACCCACATCGGTTTCGGGTACTTTTCATCTTGCCCTTTGCTAATACATCCCCTATTTGGTCGAAGTATGTCCAACTGGGGCGTCCCTTACCGGCCCTTCCACTCACATTCGCCCGATATATTTGCTTTGTCAGTCTTTCTTCATTCATCCTCTCCACATCTCCAAACCAACGCATTATTCCTTTTTTCAATTCTAGTCACTCACTACATCCTCTTTCTCTACATCCTCGGTCTCTGATCACACTATTGCGTATTCTGTCATTCGAAGTAACACCACACATATTTCATAAGGATCTCATTTGTACTGCACTAATCCTACTTTCATGATTCTTCTGACTTCTGCCATACCCACATCTCGCTATCATGCTTACATCAGTATTGGAACCAGCACACTATTACGGATAGCCAATCTTGCTCTTTTGGACATGTTCTGGCTACTCACGAAGGAATGCAAGGCGAAAATCGGATACTTATCATAACTTTGTCATGGGTACCTCATCACAAATTACTAACTAAATGAGCTTCCTTCATAAACTTAACAGCTAGTGAATCTAATGACGTAGGTATTCAATGAGACGTAGAATCCACTTGGCTAATCAACTAAAAACAGCTCCCCCTCTTTGGCTTTACAGCTTTTAGTTTTGTATTGACCACATGTTTTTCTTCATCATTTTAATTTTTGGTATTTTTCTTATCTATATTCTATTTTTTGAAGCGAACGACTAAAGGTAAACAAAGACACAGCATCTCTCAAACTTACATGTCACTCCAAATAGCTCATGCACGCAGCTTTGCTTGCATCGTATACCCACATAGGCTTAGGTAGGTACCTACCTACTGCTTAAGGAAAACAGACAACCAAACGAGACAAAACAAATACAAAAGAAAATAAAATAGTTTAGAGAAGTTGCGCTCGCATCAACAACGTCAATCGTGAGTAAATATGGCGTCGGGGTGGCTATCTTACTTTTTTTTGCCTTTAATAAAAAAAGAGGTTCGTAGTCAGCTCCCCATACTTCTTCCTACACTTCGCGTAGGTAAAGCATTGTCGCACGAGGGTTAAACGGGGGTGCAATCCGTAGTAATGAAAGAGGGGTTTACAGGGGCACGATAGAACTTCGATTTATTTATAAGGTAAAGAAAAGGCACCTGAGGACACTAAAAATAGAAAAGCTTAACTACGGTCTAAAAGATTAATATAAAATACAATGAGGAGTATAAAAGAAAGAACACTTACATTAACTTTTAATGTGCCTTTTAAATATTTGTAATTTCGTAGATAAATAATATAAGTACGCAAAATAGAGCAATCGTAATAATAAATTAGGTTGGTCGTAGTAAAATAGACAGACATTCACGTCCACTTAGTTCGGAGGCTGAGGAATATCTGTGCCAAATACGTCCGAACACTGCGGCGAATGTCATAAAATAGTTAAATTTGGAATTGATAAAAGGCCGAAAACCATTAAAAAGCAACGAGGCGATCGCCTCGTTACAGCATTAGCATAAAATAATCAATCATAATCGGCTTATAAACAAAAGTCCTACATCTTTGCTAGTTGCGAACATAATTTTAGCAGCAGTAGGATCGCTTTTATTTGAGGATCACTGAAATTTTAGGTATTTTTGATGCATAGATCTCTTAAGCAAATGGTATTTTCATGATAAAATAAAATATTTTGTTAAATAAACTGTGAGTGAGGGATAAATCAGGTAATAACAGTGTTATTGTGTTTATTGCTTAATAGTATTTATTATGCATATCGTTTTATATAACTTTGCTAAATATTATGCAGTGTTATAAATGTGGCATATTGAAAAACCAAATTTTTGACATGTTGACATTTAGTCGTTCGCTTCAGTAAATACGGTGTAGTGGCTTTTTCATTTCAATAAGTTTATTGGTACCTATAACTAAGCAAAACAATAAAGATCAATTTATGACTTTGATTTCCTTTTTCAATTATTTTTCAGACCCTTCTAAAACCCAATGTCAATTATTGTCTTCCCGCCAATGAAAAACACCACAGATTACTTACTACACCTTCTCAGTTGGCACAGACTATAATAACCTTCTTGGATGCCACGGTATTCCACACACCATGGAGTTAACAAATTAGATCAAAGGGCCGGTTTAGATTATCTTAGTGTTTAGGAGAGTGCTTTACTTTACACTCTGTTTGCGCTGAATCGGGCCCATTTTGGGGGCTCAACCTTTAATGTATTTTATTATTATTTTCATGTTGTACAGTTTATTTATTTTTACGTTTCTTATGCTTTCTGTGTTATTTTTTTTATTATTGTACGCACTCTGTGTGTGTGTGTTTTTTTGTTTTGTTTTGAGTATCAAATAAATAAATTTTCTTTTTTTCTTTCTTTCTTTCTTAATTTCTTTCTTTCTTAAGGAGAGTGCTTTTGTAGAAATTTGTAAGCGCCACTTGCTTTAGTACGTTTTACGGTATAGTACGGTTTTAGTTGCCTTTCAATTAGAATCAAAATAGAATTGGTTTCTATTGTTCTATCCAGTAACACCTGAGCGCGTTACTATCCACGTTACTTATCTGTGTGTAAACTAAAAATTTAGTGAGAACTTTAGGAGAGTGCGCAAGTGACCCGTGACGGGTGCTTGTTGTTTTCAATAACTCGAATTATCAAACTTACTTATGTGTTCAGTAGGATAGCGCATATTTCGCGACGTCGACGAAGTGACACTCTACTGGAAGAAATATAAACGTTCACTCGAACGTCTAGTAATGTACTAATGCACTTGCCTCTCTAATTGTATTATAGCACTCTCCTAAACACTAAAATAATGTAAACCGGCCATAACAGTTCACAATGAAAACTTGGGACACTAACACAACAATGATGACATTGACATGTTTACTTAGCAACGCCATTGTTGAATTTAATAATTTTTATATTGATGAATTTTCGTAAGTTGATCCGGATTAAAAGTTTACAAAAATGACATGATACTGCAGTCAGGACCACATTCTCGCAAAGGAACTAAACAGCGTCAAGGAACACGAACAATAAATTTTGCGCAGTATCAAAAATAATTTACATTTAAGACATACTTGAAAAAAGAGTCAAGTAGCGGATTGGTACCTTAGTATCTAGGTATTTTGTATCAATAGGAAAAAACTAAAGATAGGCCCCCTTATTCATAATAGTCTGCTATCTTAAAGCATTGCTAATTCTCGCTCTGTCTTCTTCTATTGACCTAAGTTAGAATGAGAAATAACACTCTTTAGCAGCTGTTTTAAGTTAGCGGACCATTATGAATAAGGGGGATAATGTTCGCACCTCCTCTAGAAAACTGTCGTATCACAAAAAAACATAGTTTTGAGAAAAACGCAATTAAGTGACGTTTTATAATGAATTTATTTAATGAATTTCAACGTTTATTAAATTAAAAATTATCTACCTATTTAATTTTAAATTAATTTACAGAGATTATATGTTATTAATGACTTTAATTTAAAAGAAACAATAATAAAAAATAAATAAATAAACTCACGCCCGTTATCTCCCAGAGGGGTTAGGCAGAGGCACCAATCACCTTCTAGTTGGGCCCACGTACAAAAATAACAAAAATAAGTCCCATAATATGACACTTTTTTACATTCTATCAGTAAATTGTGTGTAGTAAGCCCCAAATTATAATGTTCTATTGTATTTATATTAACGGTTTTATTTAACATCTCCAAAAGTAATCAAAATTATTATAATAAACAAAATAATACTCTTAAAGTATTATCTCCGAGAATATGTTTGTAACAGAGTGTATGGCGGTTTTTTGGAATACAAACACATGACGGGTAGGAACAAGCTGTGATATGACACTGTTGTGGAGCGGAGGGCAGGCAAATGGCTCCATACAAAACTGACACTTTCACAATTTACGATATTTTCGAGGATCGTAGAGAATTAAAAACTGAAAATTACTGCATTCTTAGTCTGAAACATAGTTTTTCGATGTTATGACACTTTTCTAGAGGAGGACGAGCGTAGGTATTTAGAGATTCCTATCAGCAAACATTGGAGAGTTTTATCTAAGCAATTTAGAGATAGATATAATTATAATAACTAGGTACTTTGTGCACAACCAGAAGAAAGAAACAGATATACAGCAATCATCTCACACATATAGGAAGCATATCAGGCATATCGGAACTCTCGCTCGCACTTTCATGTATGACTCGGTTCGCACGTTTGTAATGGCTCAAGTATAATGTTGTTACTGATACTGCAAAATACCATATGGATCGAGAAACTGTTAGTTTCACTGGATGTAGGACTCTGAAGTAGTCCGTTGTGTAAGTAGTCCACATATCGGGAGATAGCTCTTGTCTTTTCGATTACGTGACTTTGGTAGATCTGCTATTGTTTTATGTTTTAAAAATATAACCGAAATGGAAAAATAACCACTACATTCTACGAGGCACTTGATGTACCTACCTAAAGAATCATTTTATGTAAAGCATATTGCCAATGTTACATACCTTGGCTTTTCATGAGATTTGATCTGACTAGCTCAACAAACTCTCTACAAACTCTACAAACTCTTTTTTCATCTTGGTGGAGGATGGAAGAGGTGGAAGAGATGGAAGAGGATGAAGAGGAATATCTACAGGGGTCGGCACTCGAAGTGTTACCAATTCAAAATGCTGTAATTTTGTCAATTTTGTTTCTTTATATTTATAAACTTCAATATATAGAAAAAAAACATTTAAAATTGAAAAGAAAAAGTTATTGTTCGATGTGGCCACCTTTAGCGCGGATAACAGCATCGAATCTGTCCGAGAAGGCTTCACACGCTGCACGAATGTGGTCTGCTGATATTTTGTTCCATTCTCGGCGAAAAGCAATTTTTAAGGCATCGACTGTCTCATGTTTTTTTTGCTGACACTTTGGCCACTAGAATTGACCATATGGAAAAATCCATTGGGTTTAAGTCCGGCGAATATGGTGGCCATTGTTGCGAAGAAATGAAGCTTGGAACTTTTTCTTGCAAAAAAATTTGGGTTTCCCGGGCTTTGTGGGATGGTGCCGAGTCTTGCTGAAACGTCCAATGGTTTCTACCGAATTTCTTACGTGCCGAAGGTAACAAAGCATCGTTTAAAAGCTTTTCACGGTAGATTAGCTGGTTTATCTTTGCACCCTGCTCAATGGAAACGAAAGGTGAACGTCCCGTAGCAGTTACCGCGGTCCAAACCATCACTGATGCTGGTGCTTGCTTTCGCAGAGCAATTCGTTGGTCTAAATTGTCGTTTGATTTACACTTTAACCATACGCGATCATTTTGTTTGTTCACATATTGCTGAACCGTAAAAAAATTTTCATCGGAAAATACCAAATTTTCAAGCTTGCTATCAACGTGCAAGTGCTTTAACTCCTTAGCTCTTTCTAGGCAAACTGCCTTTTGTGCAAGTGTCAAGTCTTGCACTTTTTGTATTTTGTAAGGCTTCAGTTGTAGTTTATTTTTTAATATGCGTCCTATGTTCCGGGCAGATACATTAAAACTTTTTGCCAATTTAACTGCGCTTTGTCGTGGATTTCGTTCAATTCTAGCCTTTACCTTTCGAACCATTTCTGATGATTTTGCTGTTGTTGGATGTCCACCTCCATGGCGTTTTTTGATGCTACCCGTATCATTGTAACGCGTGATGGTCCGATACACAAACATTTTTTGCAGATGTAAATGTCGTAGCGCATTAACAATGGCTGGTTGCGATTTTCCAGCCAAATATAAAGTAATGACACTGTGGCGTTTGAATTCCAATTGGATAACTTTTTTTAGCAGCGACGAAAAACAATGAGCTTCTGTGTGTTTAGGAACAATACAATAGACTTACGACTGTGAGAAAATGGGCGCCATACTGTAAACAGTTTGCTTTCTATAGCAACTTAAAGTTGGTAACACTTCGAGTGCCTACCCCTGTATATATAGATATTGTCACGGAAATAAAATCGCATTTTATTAAAAAACATAATTTATTTTAAGGAGTGGTGTACTCCTTAAATGCATTTTAAATGGTTTTTCCCCAAACGCTCGATGACTTAAACTGCATTTCACTCGGAGTCTTTGATGTTAGCTATATAAGCCCTCAATTTTGTGTCATGCATGCATAGTTTCATGAAAATTATCATCAATTATAAGTCCAAATTATCACTATAATGCAGGTTTCTACCTTGGCTGTATAGGATTTAATTTAAATTATGCTTTCTTTGCAGGCAAAAGCTCGAGAAGCTCGTAATCAGCGTGCGGGGGCTATAAAGTCACAACAAAGATTTTTTCTTGAACATGCTGCTTGTTTACTTAACAAGCCAATTCAATACGTTTTGGTAAAAATTTGGTTCCATACATGAATTTTATAGTTAGGATTAAAATATACGTAAAAAAATATGCTCCCTTTTTTAGGATGGTGTTTATGATTCTGATGTGCATATTGAGCTCTTGGATGACATTATTGCGGAAGGTGGTAGAGGAGCCATTTACCTTTGTGATGCTTTGCTGCCGCCATTGAAAATGGGTATGAGTATGACTGTTTTTTGTTGTAGTGTTCACTGAGTTGTTTAATGCATTCTACATAATAACCTAAAATGTATTTCCATTCTTTTTTATCAGAATCAGGCCGATTTGTACCTAACCAAAGAACAAATATGGAACGAACATACATTTCTGATGGCTCTACCATTAAGATTGAAGGCAAATGTGTAGCGATCTATAGAATAAAGAATAAACTTATTGATGGAAAAAATGTTGCAGATGTGAGTAGTTCTCCAATGGTCATTTGATTGACAAGAGAAATAAAAAGAATTCAAATTTTCAGAGAAACCACATTTATGCAACTACTTGAACTATTTGTTGTATTAATTTCTTTCAAACCATTTATGAATTCTGATCATGTATAACCTCGTGCGGCCCAATGTCAAATAAGATGTACAAAATCAATTGTTGTGTTCAAGGTCGGGCCGCAAGAGGATAAAGCCCATTGCTGGGCATAGGCCTTTTCCCGGTCTTGCCAATCATCTTGCCCCCTTGCCGATCTCGTCTATATACAAGACCAAAATTCCGCAAAGCCTGAAAATCAATTCGACCATTGTACACTGACTATTCTCAGATAATGGTCCCAAAACCTGGTCTCCACATTTATTTACAGGATATTTATCTATGTTTGTTTGATGTTGATCAAGAGAGTGAAAACGTAGTGTCGGCCGCACACAAAACAATGAACCTGGTATACATGCCAGCTTTACATGCCTGTTCTGCTTGGGGTGACATCAATCCCCCCAATCCGAGAAGTCAAGATGTCATCAAAGAATACATCTGCAAGATAGTACTCTTTGTTGAATACCTTGCAAGTAAGTCTATCAAAATTTTCTACAATTTTTCCCGATTATTTGTTTGACCTCTTACTCTCCAAGCGCAAGGTTTTTATGTACCTAGGTGCCTATATTGAGCATTTTTACATTGGCAGCATTTTACGGTTCAAGACCAGGTTAGTGCCTTTCTACTTCTGCATCAAAAGTGCGATTGATGACTTGTACTGATTGCGAATCAGCCTGCTAAATGGATTAGAACAAAGTCTTTCTCCAGGCGTTGCTCCTGTAGATGGAAATAGGCCAACTTAAACACATTACACAGCCGGCTGTTCGTAACATGCGCCCCCAGCAATCATCTAACTGCTTTAGACTCAAAAATGCTGTGTTTTTACTGTCCCAGAGACAAAGATGGACCTGGCACATTGTGTAAAATTCAACATAAATCTCTTCTTATACGAAGACGAATTGAGCGACGAAGATAGGATGAAAAACGCCGTCACCAAAACGAATGTGCTGAAAGAGATTTGTTCGTTTGTAAAGCAATGGACAAGGCAAATTACTATGGTATGTTTTTGAAATATCTTAGGCTGTCTTCATAATAAAATTGTGCTCGGTGGGGTTATTCCTATCTGTTTACCTAAAGAATTCACCCTAGGGTGAATCTGGGAAACGTATTTCCGAGAATTTACGGTACTCTGGGTAAATAATAGAAATCTTTATCTATACTCACTTCCAATTTATCACCTTGAAAATGTGCAGTCACTAGTAATGTACTTTTACGAAACACTTGTTATGAAGAGCATAATAATATTTTAAAACAATAATTGTTTAGATAGTAACCTCTTCTCTGATAAGTTATGCATAGGTACTTAATAGTATTGTCTATTATTATTATTAAACTGTTCTATGATTCCATTATACTTACCTATTACATTTTCTTTGTTTGTTTATGTTGACTATCTTCTTTGATACTTACTCAAATCAGTCAGCATAACAATCATTATAAATATAAGGTACCTATGATTGACAAGCTTAACTGTACCTAGGGTGAAAAATCGGAATAAGATTTTTTACCTAGCATAGAGTAAATTCTCGGACATACGTTTCCTAGAATCCAGCCTAGGGTGTAATTTTCTAGGGTAACAGATCGGAATAACCGGATTGGTGGCAAAAATACGCTACCTACCATGGATCTCGCTGCCGCAGTCCCCATAACTTAATTGCGAGTACCGAAAGACATGACGTTCATCTCATTTGAAATACAATAATCAGGAGCTCAAAATCGGAATTGCGATTGATGCCAGCACTTATGCTAATTACAATGACGATAATAGGTTTGCTTAAATCTGGTTAAGAACCAAAGACGCTTTACACTATAATATTCTATCTTTTTGTGGATTTATGTTTGATAGATATAGCGCTCAGCCGAACAAAATTATTGTAAATCAGTATAATGAGGTAAATCTGCCGTAGCTTCCACATGCCCAAGGGCATATACATGTCTGGTCTAGATAGTAGGTATGCTTAGTGGAAGACGGCGATGACTGTTTCAAAAACTGATTGATTCTGTACCATACTATAGGTTCTAGTGCAAAGCCGTCAGCTCAGACGCGAGTCCTCAAACATCGGGCCTCTCGCAGAGCTGGAATATTGGCGCGGTCAGCTGGTCACCTTCACCTCCATTATTGAACACCTGAAGAGCGATCCCTGTGAGATGTACTTACACTGCATTATAAGGGCAAAGTCGAAGCTTGTCAAGGTATAAATTTTGTGAATCATTACTGCTACATAATATTTAAGAAAAGGATAAGGATTTTAATATGGAAGTTTCGATTTATCAAGCATTTAAGTAACTGGAATTCTCGAATTAAAAAATAAAAACCAACTTCAGAATACAATGATAATTTGAACTCGGTGCCCTAATGTATGTGCAGTGATGCAGCTCCGCACAGACTCAATTTTTTTTGTATTTTGAAGTCAATTTATTCCTTTTTATTATCTTTTGTATTTTTTGGAAATCTGTTACGTCGCTCAGAACGTAGAGATAGATCTATAGAAATGTATCTGCTTTGAATATAGATGTATATCTGCTTGCACTATAAGGCTTTAGGCTCGCAAGACCACGTATAGACACAACTTTTTTTATTTCGGAGGTCAGAGCCCTCTATCATTTCCCAAATGATCGAATCAGTTAAAATATTAAAATTTTAACTTTTCAGAAATGGCGTAACTTGGATAATCATGTTACTGATTATTATAATGAGGCTTCAGATAATGTGAAATACTTGTATGCTTTGGAGAAGTACTGCGAACCCTTATACAGGTAACATTGCAGGCTAATATGACGCTCTCGCAGTCTTGTGTTTCTTTCTAGCCTATTATACTTTGACATTACCGTCTCGCTCAGAAGTATACAAACGTCGAGTTTACGCCTAGCTATCTCTTAGAGAGAGAGAGAGAGAGAGAGAGAGAGAGAGAGAGAGAGAGAGTATCGTGTCGATTGGCAATTTAGACTGAGGAATAATATGAACATCTCAGTTAGGTGGGTTTTCTCACGTTGGCAGTTATTCTTAAAGCAGAGTTCATTATATTTTGTCTTCTACCGTTGGTGTGCTGTATAGATACATTGTTGATAATATAATGTCTTTTTCATCTATGTTAGGCGATTCCTACAGCGTATAGTGGCAAAACTTACCGATTCTAGAAGGGTGAATTCACTTAGACGTAGTGTCTAGGATATATTTTTAAGCGGAGTAGGCATGCCCAGGATCTATGCTATCTACTCAGCTTTCTTAGTTGGTTTAACATACAGGAAAGAAAATTGAATGTCAATACGTGTGGAGTCAACTAGGCCGCCGGTTTCCTCAAGCTTTACTGAGCTAGTTACATTGTAGATATCATGACATCCAAGTTCAGTTTTCAACTGAGTCCGTTGTTGATAAATACTTGCCGGGATTCGAATCCACGATCTCTCACATTGTGATGTCAGAGTTCTATTCGATACGCTACCACCGCTAAGTTGTTATACGCTTCTAAATTACCCGTATTTGTACTAGTTGTAGGTACTTAAATCGTTTCTTTTGTAACATATTAAAAATCTTCGCCTTACGCAGATGTGATCCTCACACAATGCAGCAGTTCATACCGGGTCTTCTGTACACTATAAGGATGATCTTTGCAACATCGCGATATTACAATACCACCAAGCAAATATCCACTCTGCTGGTGAAAATTAGCAATCAGATATTGAACATGTGCATGGCTTATTTGACACTAAAAGGGAAGAAGACCATCTGGAATCAGAACAAAAACGAATTCATTGAAAAAGCTAACGTATGAAGTTGAACAGTACCTACATAATATTATTTTATTATATTTATTGCAAGATTTTAGTTCTGCAGGATTATTTGGCCATTATCAATGTACCTACTTTCACAAGTATCAAAGTATTTCTGTGCGACCATTGGGTCAGAACGATTTCTTTGGATATTAGTAAAGATTTCATTTATTACTAGCTGATCCATTCAACAGCACATTTTCATTACATTGTACAAATGGGTATTTGACAGGATGTCAAATGAGTTACTTTTAAAACGGAATTTTGTATGAAAATACTTGCTTGTGACGTCACATTTCAGAGCACTCTTTTTATGTTTCATCTATTTGAAAATTGTAATAACTAGTAAATTATTAAAAGAAATATATTTTCCGAATCATTTTGTAATTTTTGTTTTAAACGAGCATCTCAAATAATTTATTTTTGATAGTGTCAAATACCGTATTTGCAAGGCGCCCATGATGTTTTTAAATAAAGTGGAGGGATGTAAATTTTATGTGCTGTCTACTTTACTACCTACTGTCTATTACTTATGTTTTAAATCGACAATACAGATTTACTTATCTGCTAATTATTTTCAGCTCTGTTTAAACTTGTATCATTTCTACCGCGAATGCTACGACGAAACCCAAAACGAGATGATAGCGGCTGCGGACGAGCGTCCGTTCGATTGTTCCGAGATGTACGTCTTCGGAAAGTTCGAAACGTTTAAGAAGCGTCTAATAAAGGTTAGTAGTATCTATTGGTTCATATTTAACCAGTCTTTTAACTTGGTACATTTAATCCCATATGCGCCAGAGAATGGCTCAGTCGAAGTGGCAGTAGGTAGGGCACATAGCTTGGAAGCCTATAGCTTGGAGAACTGATGGCCGTTGGAGCCGAAATGTTGTGTCTTGGCGACAGCCGATCGGACGACGCAGCGTGGGCAGGTCTTCCAGCATATGGTCTGATGACCTAATAACGGTGGCACGGAGTCACTGGATTTGTGGCGCCACAAGACCGAAAACCTTGGAAAACCATGAGGGAGGCCTATGTCCAAGTAGGCAGTGGGCGTCAAGTGGCAGATAATGATGATTGTTAAGTATTTGGTTTAAGTATAAGGACCGTAAGTATAAGGACCTCAAGTTGGTAGAGCTGCCTAAGTAAGTAGTCCTATTATGAAGGTTTTCTCCGCATTTGATTTTTTCATGTTTTTTTTTCAGATTATAGATCTTTTTAAAACCTACGTCAAATACTACGTGCTCAATAAGTCCACCCTAGAAGGAATTGAAGAATTTGCGAACAACTTCAACAAACTATACAAAGCTATTTCAACAAAACCTTATGATGCAATGGATCACAGGTACCTACTTAACAATTGAAATGTATATGTGTAAAATGTTTTTATTATAATGTTTTTACTGCATGTTACTGCGAGCTGGGATAAAAATATGTTAGTAGGTACCTATGGTGTAGGTACATTTGGTTTATTCAAATTCTATAAAATGTTCACCAAAATCTGCTCAACCGTTTCGGCGTGTTTTCATGACAAATATCTCAATAGTCCATTGAGATAAGTGTATTTTCAGGCGTCCTGACTTTGACAAAGATTACAAGACATACAAAGATAACGTCGCCAAGCAAGAGGTGCTTTTAGAAAACTATATGATTCATGTGAGTTGAATATTCCAAGAAATTTATATCTACCTACGTAGAACCCGATCAGTAACCTAAACTACGTAGTGAACTCAATCAGTATTCCGCAGCCAAAAACCTCGCTAAACTACTTCTTCCTTCTTTAACATGTTCGTTGCTATATCTCCTGACCTGTTGTTGTTATTGTTGTTGTTACACTTTATTGCACAAAAGAAACCTGATCTGAATGGAAGTCAGTGTATGATACTCAAAATTACCCGCTTGTAGCTAAAACTGGTATGATAACTAAGCTATGAGTTTAAATATTCTACTCCTTTTCAGACGGTTACCAAATGCCCAACAACGGACCTAGCTCTTCTAGTGCTAAAACGATTCGAGAAGCTACAACTTGACTGTTTATATCTCGAGGATCAGTATTACGACTCCATCAGCCTCTATACTGAAGAAATAGAACATATGAGAGACAGGTAATATACGAAGAATCATTTATGACTGTAGAACTTATTTTTATCGCAATGGAACGTAACGAATTGCTTTCAATCAGAAGTGATTTCCGATCATTGCAACTTTCATTGACGTCTCCAATCTTCTTACAGGTATAATGAAGAAAGGGATAATCCTGAGTTGCCTAGAAATATGCCACCAGCTGCTGGAAGGATTATGTGGATAAGGTTTTGTTTCAAAACTGTCAAGGGACCGATGGAAGAGTTTAAAAAACACACAGAAGTTATTAATCACGTGGTAAGTGATCTATGTTACCAAAAAGTATAATGTTGTAAATTCTTAAGGAATTCTTTTGTTGTAATTAATTTTAACAATATTATGTTATTGTCTTTCAGAATACTCAAAGGTGCATAAAACTGTTCAATGTTTTGTCCATTGTCTTCACTGAGTTCGAATTAATTTATTACAAAGCTTGGTGTGAAAATGTTGGACAGGCGAGTCTCTTATTCTATTAAGAGTAAATTCACAAGTAATTATGTGCTCCTCGGAAGATAAGATGATGATGTAATTCTATTTACAGGTGCGACTTGGTTTGATCGCTCCACTGCTGATTCGACATCCTACTACAAATATGATAATCGTGAACTTCCATGTTTTTATACCAGAATGCATACGAGAAGTCGAGTATATGTGGCAGTTTGGATTGAGTAAGTTGAAAAAAAAAATGTCTTCGTGAAAAATAATTTCTCTCTGAGAGAAGGCCGTATAGTCGATTATGATTCATTTCATAATTATTTTCACGGCAACTTTAGCAGAATAATTGATGGACTGTATCTTTTGTGATATTTATATTGCAATTGCTGTAGTTATTAAAATATCAGATAGTGTAAGAGGGATACTATTAGGTGTAATTATAAGCAATAATTTAATTTAAGGTGTACCCGACGCTGCTCAAATAGTTGCTTACTGCAAGCAAAAGATACTACGGGACTATGAAAAAATCAAATACCTGGTCGAGCGAAATAACCAGATTAGAAGGTTCAGTTTATGTATATCTTTCACGTTTTACATAGTTTTTTTGGGCTCAACGAAATTGAGAAAAATATATCGAACTAAACCTGTAGTAATATCATTGATGGTCCCGTAAAATTAGTTTTCAGTGTGATATAAAATCCTTAGTAACTTTTCTATAACATCCTTTTTACTGGCAAGAAAATTATCATATACAGTCGAAATAAAGCCACACAGGGTATCCTAGTGTGGGGCCAGAAGCAATGTATGTGCCTGTATGTAAATGTTATTCACAGGAGTATGCCAAAACTCTACTTACCTATGCTGAGAAGTCAACTAGTTAACATGGACAGAGCCTTTCAACCCGGATTCTCAACTATTACATGGACATCGCTTGAGATACCGTCGTATTGTACACATATTGAAGAAGTTTTGGCTCAGGTGGACTTGTTTGTTAAAGAAGTAAGTTCACAATGTTATCATAAGACGATGAACTTTTACATTCCATTATTATGACAATATTTTTGTGTTTGTGTGTCCTAGTGTGGCCCGGCCAGAAGCCATGTATGTGCCTGTATGTAAATGTAAATATTATGTAAATGTATGTTTGCTATTGGAAGGTCACCGACATGAAAGAAGCGAGAATCGATGTCACTTTAGCATCGATGTCACAATCGTTATTGGTTTATCTACCTGAAAAAGCCGTCGATCCCAGTGATTTTTTCCACGAAAATCAAGAAAGGAAGGAGCACACAGGTATGAGTTACTTAAAACGTCCCTAATGGTATTTAGATATAATCGTTCCTTCCACTTGACACCATCATTGGTGTCATACGGAAACACTATTCCGCTTCACACCACCATCTATTAGTGATGTTACAATCTGTTAATACTCCTACATTGGTAATTGTATGACATTGACACTTTATATGCATCTGTACTGACTATAGGTTTATACGAGGTTTCGATAGCTAACCCAAACTAGCATTTAAAGAAATATTTTAGTGGTTTTTGTTTCCATTTATTTGAGTGATTAATTAAATAATTATTAATCACTTGGAAATTAACTCTTGCAAGCCCTATTTATCTACTAGACAGTTTGTTCCGTGGCGCTGCGCTGTAATTTGAAATTGACGTGGCGATTAAAAGGTTAAAAGCGGAGTTCGTTCTTATTATTGAGCGTTTTACTTATTACCTACTTACTTAAATATTACAAGTTAAAATAAACAAGACATCACTAGGGTGGTGTGAAACGGAATAGTGTTTCCGTATGATACCACTGATGGTGTCAACTCAGTGGTGTCAAGTGGAAGGAATGCATATAATTTTATTAACTGAGTAACTACTGAATTTTTACTCTGTTTCTAGCTGCAGAATTGCAACAAAAATCGTGGACCGCAGAGTTAGCTGTTATAGAGCTTATTAACAAATTCCTTGATAACGTTCCTTCAGAACAAATAAGAAATCTGAAGGGTCAATGGTAAAGTAAATTTAGAAAATAGTAATTTTAAGCGGCAAGGTCATAGCGTAATCTTTCTAACCAAACTTAACTTATTAGGCTGGACTTTGAAAAGACAACGAAACAAGTGACGTCTGCAACAAGAATATTTCCGGATGATGCTGGTAATAATAATCTTTTGATTTCTCGGTCTTATAACATTACATTATTATTTGAACGCGCTGTAACAGCTTAGCGGTTCATATATTGTTATACCTACTAAGTATTTTACGCATCCTAGCCTCCGAGACGCCTTTTGAAAACTTTCCTCACTAACTATTGGTCGTATCCTGTCGAGTGCTGTGTAATAATAATTAATGCCCATGTGACCCTAGCCTGACCTTAAACAACCTTACCTTAAAACCTGTTTTAATTCAGCATTTCAAGAGATTGAGAACCCAAATCGCTATGAGGTGCAGCACGCCATCAACGAGTGCAATGAATTGTTCGCCTTCTTTGCTACCAAGTGCCTGGATTGTCTGATCAAATCCACACGCACTAGTCTGGATGTTCTCAGACGAAGGGCTTCTGTTTCTAGGTAACATGACATGAATCACTACTTCATTACCCGTGACAGTATTCCTCAAAGTGTCAATCTAGAAGTGATAAATGTCTATTGGGCTGAAGTCAAAGTTTTCTTAATTTCAGTTTTCTAACAATGACTACAGATCCTGAAGAGCAGAAAAAGTTACGCCCACTAATGCTTACACTAATGTGCTTGAAAATACCGAACATATCGATAAAACCCACTTTAGAAGAAATTCAGTCGGCATTCTCTCAGGTTGTGCTCAGTTGCATAATGGACGTCCACCGTTCGGTTTACATGTGGGGCCAGCAAGAGCAGATCAAGGTGGCTAAACTAGCAGGGAATTTATCATCACAAAGAAGTGGCGCAGGAAGTACGTTGGTTTTTCAATAGATTCGGAGAAAATGTACCTTACACTTGTGTAGCTGATTATTACAATAGTGGTCAGTGTTTTCTCTTCAATTCAAGCTAAATGTTTTACAGGCGTACTTGGAACTGGCATCAGAAGCTACTTTCGCATGGTATCGGAGCACAAAGACATAGTGCGCTCGGTGATGGCGCTACAAGGAATGTTGTACATGTACAAACCCGATATGGAGAAACTAATCAATGTAAGTTTCATTGAGTTTCTACAGTTTTAGTAGCTGGAAGGAAACCATGCGGTCTGCGTAACCTCACTTTTGCTGCAATGCAAGACACATACTTAGTTCTATATACCGTGCTACAGTGAGCTAGATGGAGATTTCGCTCTATGTGATACGCTTGATTTGTCACGCTTCAGACCCACCGTACCCCTGGTCATACCCCTGGTGGTACGGTGGGTCTTTTAAAGTTAAACGGCAGTATTTTGTAGTAAACATATTATGATATCAATCTGTGTTTCCCAACATTTCCCAACAATTTCCTCGGTTACTCTTACGTGCTGCTTCTAATGGATTCGTTTACCTAAATAGAGTATATGTAATAAGACATTTTAATTTTAGGGATACTATCGATATGCTCCTCTATGGGCCGAGGATCGAGTCGATCAAGTGCAAGCTTTCGTGGACTCCAACCCGTTAAATGTCACTATTCGAGATATGCTCAAGAAATACGAAACTGACACCGACGAAGTGAATAATCTACCCGAGAGGCATATAATCGGATCTATTCAAATCAATATGGGTATATGTATTTTCCGTCTACTAAGTATTTAAAAAAAATCTGGTTTTTTTCATACGTTTATTTCAGACCTGATCTAAAAACCGGCTAAGTGTGAGTCTGTCTTCTTATTCCAGAGCAAATCAAACTAGCCCTCAATATCGAGTCAATAGAATGGAAGCGTATTCTGGGTAAGCTTCTCTGCGTGGCTTATAAAGATCGCGTGACTAAACTGATGCAGTTCATCACCGACCGCATGAAGACGATGTCCAAGAAGATAAAGGATCTCGACGATGTCCGGGTGGCCATGCTGTGTTTGACACTCATACGCGAGGAGTTCATTGGGTATTGTACTTAGTATATATAATTACCATGCACTTGTTTATCACGACTTCTGTTATTCTTCTTCCATTATGAAAACTAAGTAGGTAGGTATCCTAAGGAAACATTACTTCTTAAAAAAAAAAATCTTATGTTTGTTGTATGGTGTAAACATTTTGAACTGAAAATATTTGTAAAATTAAAAAATAGGTTATTATAGTAATATTTCATTTCAGTATGGACATGGAGTTGGATCTCATTGAGGAAAGCTACGATACTTTTACTCAGTTTCGCATCAATATCCCCAAAGAAGATTCTGACATGGTCGATGGCCTACGTTATGCGTTCCATAACATGCTCTTGACTGTAAGTCCTGAAGGAGTATTGTTTAATAGGCGCTAAAATACATAAGGGCCTAGTTTTTAAGTTGCAGTCTATGGTACAATATCTGCTGTCAAGCGAAATTCTACTTCTGGAATCTCGCTAGTAGTAGAAATCCACTAGCAGAAATTTCACCTTCTGAACGTGTGCGTTCTTGCCGAAGACTTGACTTTGCCAGTTTTTTTCTGCTTTATAGGAAATTAAGACTCAGTACGATTATTTCTTGAGGGCACATGGTTGCAGGCGGCGGGTGTGCAACAGACGATTGTGGATATGCAAGGGCCGCTGCAGGAGGAGTTGACAGAGGGGGTAGCGACCTTCAACGACGATGTTTTGAAGTTTGACGCGGACTACGATGCCTTTGGGCCCATGACCCCGGGTCTAACAGCTCGAGAGGCTAGCGACAGGTTGGGAAGAGGGATGCCTATTATTTATTTTTGTTCGATTCGAGTTCGAGTAATTGTAAAATGTCTTGGGTCAATGAGACTAGATAAATGAATAGATAGAGAATACTGTATTGTGCAAGAAAATTACACACATGTCTGTATATATAAGTCGAAAAGAATGATATTTCCGATAGATTAGCAATATTGTATACCTACATTATTATGAGCCGGTCGAGATGATGAGCTTATCTCATGTTTTGCAGGGTAATTATGTTTCAGTCAAGATTCGATGACTTGTGGCGTCGATTTGAAATGTATGCCAACGGTGAAAGATTATTCGGGATGGAGGTAAACGATTATCCCATATTGCACCAGAAGAAGAAAGAGTTCAATCTTTTGAGTAAATTGTAAGTACTCAATTATCTCTAACTCCTGTTATTATATTATAACCATTTTTATTTCTTATGTGTACAGGTACAGTTTATACTTGTGTGTTATGAACTCTATTGATGGCTATTTCGAAACTCCGTGGGTAGAAATTGATATCGAACAAATCATCGGTCAGTTAGCCGAGTTTGACGTGAGGTTTGTGTTAGATTCCGTTAATTTTGATTTTAATTGACGAAGAAAATTTAACTCTTAATGGGTCTTTACAATATCACAGATGCCGAAAATTGCCAAAAGGAATGAAGGACTGGCCAGCCTACATAGAACTTAAAAAGAAAATCGATGACTTTAACCAGTGCTGTCCCCTTCTTGAACTGATGGCGGATAAGTCTATGAAAGAGCGACATTGGCGACGATTGGAACAACTTATGAGTAAGCTCATATATGTGTTTTCTGCCAGTTTATTAATACGAGTGAGAATAATAGAAGGAACATAACGTTTTCACAATTATTCTAGATTGCGTACTCGATGTCGAATCTGACGCGTTTACTTTAGCGAACGTAATGGAGGCGCCCTTACTTAAATACAAGGAGGACGTCGAGGTAATAATCGTTTATGTTTATAACTTACGTTTATTATTATTTTATCTCAGCACATCAATCAACACCCTTTTTATTACTTGTATCATCCATGTTAACAAATGCCACACTTATACCGATGAGTAAAACCTGACTGTAAAACCATAATTAAACGGATCCGTGATATTTCTCTAGGATATTTGTATCAGTGCCGTGAAAGAGAAGGACATAGAAGCAAAGTTGAAGCAGGTGATCGCAGACTGGGCTGTGGTTGACCTGACGTTCACGAACTTCAAAAACCGCGGCGAGTTGATGATTAAGCCGCAGGATACACTGGATACTATAACACTATTGGAAGACTCTCTCATGGTCCTTAACTCGTTGGCGTCTAACAGGTTTTTATTTATCTTTATGTTGTCGACCGACATAATTCCGTAAAATGGACATGAAATGGGCGGCCTACCTGCATTCTAGCTGGGATAGCACGAGGTGCCTTTACCCAGCAATGGGATACAAAAGAGGCTAGGTAAAAACAACATTTTGTTCTACTATTGCTTGAAGACACTTCAACCAATTAGGGCCTGTTGTGTCTACCCCTTTATTCCTAATGGAAAATGTGATGAGATCAGTCATCCTCATTAGGAGTAGAAAGATCCCTGAAACCTTCTGGTTTGAGGTAAACCATTGCCAAAATGTTCATTCTTTTTCAGGCAAGTTTTTATAACGTTTTCCTAATAACAGTGACTCAAAACCCGCTTAGTGACTGTGAAAAAAGCTAGTGAAAAAACTAGTGTTTCTGTCTCCTTGAAATTTCAGAAATAAAGACAAAACTTTTTCCATACATATGTACATATATTACCAATATTTTAAGCGTGTGTTGAATGTTGAAAAGAACTTTTAGAGATATAACAACAATTATAATGTTGTTTCACAGGTATAACGCACCATTCAAGAGGGATATCGTCTCATGGATCACCAAACTCGTTAGCACGACCGAGATCTTGGAAAAATGGCTGCAGGTGCAGACGCTCTGGATGTACCTCGAGGCGGTGTTCGTTGGCGGTGACATTGCCAAACAACTTCCGGCCGAGGCCAAACGTTTTGGGGTATTGAACTTCTATTATTAGTAGTAAACTTCCTTTCAAAAAGTTTATTTGTACGACTTTTACTTAGCGTGAACTTATATAATTAATGATATCGATCTGTAAGGGTAATCGGCAAACTCCTTTTGAACGTACCTATATTACGCGCACAAAATACTGTCGGAAACTTGGGGTAGTATTAATTTTGCGATTAGTATTAATTTTAAGCGATTAGTATTAATTTTGACATCTAGTCGATAGAAATCCTTCGGGATTGACGTGTGCGCAGTTCGCATAACGAAGGCTCTAAAAACTGCTATTTTCTATCAGGATCGGAAAATACGAAAAGCACTGGGAAGGAAATGCGTTATAGCTGAAATTTGGTCTTAATTAATTTTATATTTTTAGAACATCGACAAAACTTACGTAAAGATAATGTACCGCGCCCGTGATGTTGTGAACTGTGTAGAGACCTGCACTTCGGATGATACGCTGAAACAACTCCTGCCCCACTTATACGAACAATTAGAGGCGTGTCAGAAATCCCTGACCGGTTACTTGGAGACCAAGCGATTGATATTTCCGCGTTTCTTCTTCGTCTCCGATCCCGTGCTTCTGGAGATTCTCGGACAGGCGTCCGACCCACATTCCATCCAGGTATATGATATGACAGGGTAGTATCGAATGGAGTTGATTGATACTATTGACGCATCTTAATTTTTGAGTTCATTGTCTGAAGGGTGACAGGATGGGTGGGAAATTAAACAAAAATCATAAATTGAGCTCTTTCAAAAATTGCGCTTAGCTATAGTCCGGCCGCTGGGAGTATACGATCCTGACAGGTCATGTTAGAACGGACGACGTAACCTTGAAGTGGCGTTAAATTTTCGATTAAAATATTTTTATGTCCTATTTATCCTACTAGCAAATAATTGTCATTGAAACTATATCATTGTGTAAACTTACAATCAATGTTATATTTTGCACAGTGATTTAAATGTGAAAAAAGAAGAAATCAATATGTAATGTTCGTGCGTAAAATCCTTACTACGCTGTCACAAGGTTATGTCAACCGTATTTTTTAATCCCTTTAACGATACGAAGTTGATGAACAGGCTTTAGAAAAAGATCATCGCGTTCTCAGAATCTCTCCGTACCACTGCCGTACAAAGCGATTGAGCTGATCTGGGCTCAAATAAAAGGTCGCACAGCTTGCCACAACACTTCACCGCCATTCGGCACAAAAAAGATGATGACCCTTCTAAAATGATTGCGAAAATGGTACAAGAGATGACTGAGTGAAGGTCGTCTAAAAAACAAAACTACTTAATCGTGAGTCAGTAGCAAAAGCTAGTTAAGAATAACGAAAGGAATGATAACATTGATTTTCTCCCATCACTAGTCATATAAAACAGACGTGTGTCAGGATCGTATACTCCCAGCGGCCGCACAATAATCCTGCATTATACAATCATTATTGAACTACTTCCTCATTTTCAGCCACATTTACCGAGTTTGTTCGATGCTCTTTACACGGTAAACTTTGACGAGAAGGACCGAATTTATGGAATGAACTCCGACAATGGAGAGACAATAGATTTGGACAAGATTGTTGTATGTATAGGGGGTGTTGAGGTAAGGCAATTATTGAAATTACCTATAAACATATTCAATTCACACTGAAATAGGAAAATAGAAAATGTTAATTTTTTCTTGTAACACAGGTAGTAACGGTGGCATGGTTCCGTCCCACCCTACCCCCAGGGGTATGGCTAGGGGTATGGTGGGTCCTTTGCGGAATGTTCTATCTATCGTCTGACCATCAAGCTGTGGGTCTACATTGACCTTCTTCCTGGTGTCGGCTCTCTGTTAATAAAATGTCCACTTGTCCTATCAATTTCTAAAAATGTACAGTTTGACTAATTTGTAGAATTGGCTGAACAGCTTGCGAGACTCTATGATGGAAACCGTAAAAAACTTTATTGCAAACATCTGTTCCACGATAAAAGAAGATCCCGAGTTTGAATTTTTAACCGGCTTCTGGAGTTTTCCTGGTCAAGTAAGTATTATTTTAATTAACTTCGCTTGCGTAGTTTGGAGTTTCAAGCGTAAGGAATTAGCTACAAATAGCCAAACTTATGCATAATTCTTTATTTTAATCCCAATATTTTCGAATTTGTAATTATTTCTGGAATATTTATTAATTTTGTTTTATTTACTATGTGACTCTATAAATAATGTGAATGCAAAGTTTTAAGAACATGTAAGATATTTTTACTTACAAACTATTGCACATCATCACTCTTCAGCCGTCAAGCCGTTCGTTGATAGGGATTTAGAATAAAAAGTTCACCAATGTTTACCTATTGCATGTAGGCCTCTACATCAATATGTACGCGTACTTACAAATTTACGATGTTTTTTTATTAAAATCCGATTCTTGACGGCTTTGACGGCTGAAGAGTGATGATGTGCAATAGTTTGTAAGTAAAAATATCTTACATGTTCTTAAAACTTTGCATTCACATTATTTATAGAGTCACATAGTAAATAAAACAAAATTAATAAATATTCCAGAAATAATTACAAATTCGAAAATGTATAAATGTATAAATGTATAAATATATCAACACGATTCCTGTGAAATGCGGAATTTTTGTGGATACCATGTATTATATATAATTTTATTTTTAGGTCACAAAAAAAGAGTTATTCAAAATCGCCGATAATTGGATAGTGAAAAAAACTTTAGGTATTACACTAAATTATTCCTCAAAATCTTCGCATGTTGCAGGCTGGTCTGTTAGGCATGCAAATTATTTGGACGATGGATGCGGAATATGCCCTCAAAAAGGCCAGAGTTGATAAATTCATAATGCGGATAACCAATCAAAAAAATTTGGACTTACTAAACGGTCTCATAGACCAAACCGTGACGGACTTAGCACCCTTAGACCGAACGAGAGTCGAGACAATGATTACGATTCACGTGCATCAAAGGTAGATAACTGGTTTTTATCAACAATAAACTTATTTACTGTAATTTGTTCTGGACTCTAGGTTATGATTTTGCTTTATTGTCCAGAGATATCTTCGATGACTTGGTTCGAATGCGTATCAAGACACCCACCGATTTCGAATGGCAGAAACAAGCACGTTTCTATTACAACGAAGAGTCGGACGATTGTATTGTCTCCATCACGGACGTAGATTTTTTGTACCAGGTAAAACATATTTTGTTTTAGACACAGCATATAGTATTTATGGTATTTATACTTATAAGTAGGTCACAAGGTTGTCTGGAAGAAATTGCTGTTAGCAATAAGATAGCCTATTGAATGTTTTTTAATTGTAAATTTTATTTGTCTCTGGTTTCTTGTGTGCAATAAAGAATATTCTTATCTTACTTAAATGCATAAATATAAATAATTTACAGAATGAGTACCTCGGTATCACTGAGCGGCTGGTGATCACACCACTGACAGACAGATGCTACATAACGTTGTCGCAAGCTATAGGTGAGTGTACGCACCAATATGTATGAGTCGTGTGCGATATTCGGATTACGGCTAGCTCCATAATTGCAGGCATGAACATGGGCGGAGCACCCGCGGGCCCAGCTGGTACGGGTAAAACGGAGACCACCAAGGACATGGCCCGTACGCTCGGTAAACTCGTCATCGTTTTCAACTGCTCAGACCAAATGGATTTTAGAGGCGAGTCACTCTCCTTATGCTCTTGCGGTAACGAAACGCGTGACAATTGTTTATCCGGGTGTTTACCCGCAGGCTTGGGACGCATTTACAAGGGACTGGCGCAGTCTGGCACTTGGGGCTGCTTCGACGAGTTTAACCGCATTGAGCTGCCTGTTCTATCAGTTGCGGCGCAGCAGATCTACATCTGCCTCACCGCACGTAAAGAAAAGAAGGACTTCTTCGTATTCAGGTACTGACGCTGGCGTGTCACGTGCGTGTGTTGACATACTGTGTTTCGGGCACTTACCCTCTAATGTCATTTGTGTTTTGCAGTGACGGCGATACGGTAAGCCTGAACCCTGAGTTCGCTTTCATCATCACCATGAACCCTGGCTATGCAGGGCGCCAAGAACTGCCTGAAAACCTCAAGATTCAGTTCCGCTCCGTCGCCATGATGGTGCCAGATCGCCAGATCATTATCCGTGTGAAGCTGGCTAGCTGCGGCTTTAAAGAGAATATACTGTTAGGTAAATATCATCATACGCCCTTAGGATTTAGCAGGTTCTTAACTTCAGAAATTAATTTTAACAAATTTTCGGGTTGCATTTTAGCGCGTAAATTCTTTACGCTGTATAAGCTATGTGAGGAACAGCTTTCGAAACAAGTCCATTACGACTTTGGCTTGCGGAACATTTTGTCCGTACTGAGGACCATGGGCTCGCAGAAACGAGCCAACCCTGACAGCACCGAGGAGAATATTATGATGCGGGTGCTTAAGTAAGAAATTTGTAATACAGTACAAATATATTACTGTTCTTCGTTACACGAAAAGGTTAAATTCGAAAACTGATCAAATCATTTTTTTACAGAGAAATGAATGTTTCGAAGCTGGTGGACGAGGACGAACCGTTGTTCATCTCTTTGATTGAAGACTTGTTTCCTGGTATGAAATTTACGACGACTGTGCAAAGGTGTGTCCTGTCATTATAATTATTGGTGCATGGATTTGCCAGATAACTTTTGCCTTCCTGTCTTCTTAGGGAAATGCAACGCGCCATTGCTACGGTGGCTGATAGGGCCGGACTAGTGAATCACCCAGACTGGAATCTGAAAATCATTCAGCTTTACGAGACCTCACTCGTGCGACATGGTCTTATGACTATGGGTCCCACTGGCTCAGGAAAGACTACCTGTATACATACTCTGATGGCGGCCCTTACTGCGATTGGTAAACCTCACCGGGAAAACAGGATGAATCCAAAGGTATTACTCTAAGTTTCATCTTTTCATCATGTTCCGCATCAAACAAAGAAGACATTAAGAAATACCTGTGTAATCTCCTTTTTTATGTACATTAAAGTGTTCTCTATCTATATATCTATCTATCTTGTCGCCGAATACCATAACAATAAATAAAATGTCTTCAACAGGCTATAACAGCGCCGCAAATGTTTGGTCGCCTTGACGTGGCGACCAATGACTGGACTGACGGAATATTCTCCACGCTATGGCGACGCGCGCTGAAAGTGAAGAAGTCGGACACTACGTGGATTGTACTTGGTATGTAGGAGTGGTTGAACGATGGATGCCTGGTCGTATGCGTATTATAACTGCGGATGCGTATCACAGACGGACCAGTGGACGCCGTGTGGATCGAGAATCTCAACTCGGTACTGGACGATAACAAGACGCTGACGCTGGCTAATGGCGACCGCATCACCATGGCTCAGAACAGTAAGCTGGTGTTCGAACCGGACAATGTGGACAATGCATCACCGGCTACTGTAAGCCGCATGGGCATGGTGTTTCTATCTTCATCTGTGCTCAAGTGGCAGCCTATCCTGGAGGTATCACGCAGCATAATACATCGCTACAAACGACTTATAACATGAACGATGCACTTATCAACAATCTACACTCTATGTTTCAGGGATGGCTGAAGAAAAGGACTCAAAAAGAATCTGACTGCTTGAGAAATGCCTTCCAAAAAGTGTACGATGATGTGCACTCATTCGTACAACAGAAGCTAAAAGCAAAAATGCAAATACTTGAAGCAATTTATATCAGGTAAAATTATACTTTTCAGCTTAAGTATTGCTAAACTTGCTAAAATTGGAAGTTGCCGCGTACCAACGTCAGCTGTGCTTAAAGCAGTGGAGCAGCAGGAGTTAAAGGACCGAAGAAGAATCATTCAGTAGCTCTGAGTTCCTAAACAATTTTGATTACTAATTCTGTTCATCTGAGAATTTTCTTCTTCGCAGACAAGCCGTGGACGTCTTAACAGGACTGCTCGAGATTGAAGTACCAGGAGGCAGTAAGTAACGAGAAAGACTATTTGAAGTACTTTATGATGATCAAATGGGCTTAAAGTCCATCTGTCTATACTTGAGTATTTCGGTAAACAAACCTCACTCGAGCACAAATCACAACATTCCGAAGACATCACACATTGTACATAACCACAATAAGTTTTAAACACTAGTTTGAACACTAACGCATCTAATTAATCAGAAAACTGCTCAAAAATATCTTTAAATATGTGATTTTTAACCAAAATCGTAATTCGGTATAAAATCAGGACACAGGTTAGCAAAACACACAGATTAGTTTTGATATTTTGTTGTAGGGATGGGTGCAAGTGAATGAAAGAACAATTTGAAGTGAATGAAAAAACGTATGTAAAAGTGTTGATAGCAGAACGATTATGGGTTAATCATCATAATAGTTATTACAACTCTTTAAACCCTTTTTAAGCCTTTTCAACATTAGAAGGACCACATTTAAATTATTTTTAGAGAGTTATTAATAAGACCGTTAGTGTTCTTCGTCTCTTAGTTTGCGCTCATAAATCATGACTTAAAATTAAAAAAAAACACCAAAAAATATATATTATGCTGCAGCAAAGATATCTTTTAAATAAATGTCTACAAAAATTTTTCGCAGATAACTTTTTTCTCGCGCCATCTATTTTGTAATTTGATATGGCAATACTAACCTGCCCACGCACACGCACATCTGACACAGACTTCTAGGTCCTATGACCGAAAACCTAGGGCCAAAGACTTGGGACTAGCATTTATGCCAACAACGCCAGTTTTTGCGGAATTGCTGTCTAGTTAAGACTAGACCAGTATCCATTCGGATACATTTTTCGGTTAAGAGCCCCAAAAATCGCTATTGGGACGATGGAGAGATTTAAAAACCACTTTGTGTAAAAATGTCTAAGAAAAGAAGGAATAATTTTATTTTCACTTACATCGCCAGTGAACCTTGTGAACCTCCTTTACTTTGTAATTTTGTTAATTAGGACTAGACTAGAAAATAGTCATCTTGATTATGAAAATCCCACTGTGTCAAATTATACTTAGAAGACTCCGAACAGTAAAAAATTAATATATCTGATAGTACAAGTTGCCTAAACTGACGTCATTCAACTGGCACATAAGTGCACCTCTTAATAGGGATTTATTTTTGTATCCTGAATATTAACGGGTCTAAAGTCGCAAATTTTATTAATTTATAAACAAAATATGAAATAATATTTAATATGTTACTTTTAGATTTCTATAATTTACTATGAAATATGGTGGTGTTCGTTTATTAATTTATAAACAAAATATGAAATAATATTTAATATGTTACTTTTAGATTTCTTTAATTTACTATGAAATATGGTGGTGTTCGGTAGCGTTGAAGTTGTACTAAGTATTCCAAATTGTGGGTAATTTTTATGTTATTTCTGCTAATAGCAAGCTAAAGATTGTTTTTTTTTATTATCATAATAATCAATCACATATCTTCAAGTAACAATCACCACATTCATGAACTATTTAAAACCCAATTCATTCATTCACCAATAAATATTGCTAATCTCAAATAGTTCAGTCACTGTTTCCCAACTCTGTAAGTGTCCAATTTTATTGATACGCCATTGTTGTTTACCGCAATACTCAAGTATAGACAGATGGACCTTACTGCGTTTGGTGCTGGTCCCGAAACTTTTATTGCTACATTCACGCTGGCAATAACACTACTCTCTGTTCCCTCACCTTGTCTCGGTCTATTATGTCGTCATCGAACTCACATTAAGAAAACATGAGTCCGACGTTACGTATGATAACACTAGTGTGTGGCATCTTGAGATAGGTTTCTAATCCCGTCCGCTACATCAATAGATCGATTAACGGTTGATCGATAACAATATGTCGATTGTTCAATAGAAGAGTTTAAGAGTTGAGTCTGGCTGTTTATTCTTCGATTCATAGATCAAATTTTAATCGATCTAATGTTATTAGCGTTATATGGCGTAAGGCATTTTTCCTAATAAGTACTTTAACTTACTAGAGGTGCACTCTGAGCGTCACCTAGAGCGATTGTTCATCTTCGCGATGATGTGGTCTCTGGGTGCGGTGCTGGAATTAGACGAGCGCCGGCGTATGGCCGAGTTCATGATGAAGCATCCCAACCGAATGGACTGGCCCGGTGGCAAAAGCAAAGAGTTTATCATGCCCTTCGAGTTTATGGTCAGCGCTTCAGGACAGTGGCAACATTGGTAACTGCACCTTCACTACTGCCCGGTTCCAATATCAAGAAAACGCTTTGTATTTGCTTACGATCGGTCACAATTCCTACGAACCGTCAATAAAAACCATTCCTATAAGCGAAAGCATTGTGGAACACTCAAAACGATCCTTTATCGGCAGCTTCAAAACGGATAGTAGCTGGTATACAATTACGAGGCGTATATTATATATTCGTATAGGAACTGGGCATAAGTTGGTATTAACTATCATCGCATGTAGCCGCTATTCAAATAAATTCGAATAGACATTGGATATAATTAATACAGTAATGAGCAAGAGATCCTAATACGCCTACTGGAAACCTCGCTTTTTGCGATTGGTAATTTTTAGTTCTAGTGAAACTTTTCAAACTTTGCAATAATAGCTTGTTTAATTTCTTGACCGTTTTACGTTGCTGTTGTGCTTATTTGAAGATCTAAGCTGGCCCACATATTAGCGAAACTATGAATTCTATAGGCCATAAAAACTGAGACCAGTTCTCCGAGCACGACGACGCGTCGCGGGGGCTGTCCTAATATTATGTATCACTTAACCCTATTAATTCTGACAGGTCTAATTCGGTTGAAGACTACTTATACCCCGAAGATTCAGTCCCAGAGTATGCGTCTATTCTAGTACCGAATGTTGATAACGTTTGTATATCATTCCTGATCGACACCATAGCGAAACAGAATAAGGCCGTACTACTCATTGGGGAGCAAGGTACTGCAAAAACTGTCATGTTGAAAAGTTACATGGAGAAATACGATAATGAAGTTAAATTGTTCAAGATGATCAACTTTTCTTATGCTACTACTCCCAATATGTTCCAGGTGCGTATCGTAATAATTGACGTTTATTCCATTTATTGTCCAGTCAACGAGCCACTTTAGTAGGTAGATTTCACAGTTTTCAGTAGTTAATTCAGAAACAATATTTTTATTTTATTTAAACTTGTCAAGAGTATAATCCCGTTCAGATTTATTTATGATAGTATTTTAGCTCTTCTAATGTCTACAGCACAACTGTGTTAACCGTAATTAAATTCCTTTGTTTGATTACAATCTATGACTTAGTACTTTTATTTTTACTTTTATTCACAGAGAATTATTGAATCTTACGTGGAGAAACGCGTGGGCACCACATACGGTCCGCCCAATGGTCGGTCTATGACAGTGTTTGTAGATGACATCAACATGCCCGTGGTCAACGAATGGGGAGATCAGGTAACATCAGAAAGCGTAATAAGTAGAGTCAAATCCTGTTTTTGATTATGAACCTTGATTGATAGCTGTCTTTCGTTTCTGTTGAGCACAAGTTGACTAGTCTAAAAGCAGTTTGATCGAACGAAAAAGTTAGAACATTATGATTTGAAACTAGACGAAAACCTGTATCGCTAAAATGATCGTACATATATGGTCGGGTCTACTCGAGTGGTCCCAATTCATCTTTCTTTTCAACAATCTCGAACTCATCTCAGCATACTAGAAATGTACTAAATATAGACTTCTTAAATGTATTATTCAATATAGAAAATGGGGAAATACCTGCTTCATTATTACTACTGTAAATAAAATTGTTTTCGCAAGATAAATTATATCGGATATTATTAAGAATTAATACTGATAAAACTGCTCATATTATTTGGTATAAAACTGCTCAACTCTGTGTGTCCGTGACTGGATTCACGTGGGTATCGGGTAAAAGTATCCTAAGTGTGCCTAAAATGCCAGGTATTTTGTCTACGCTTGATTGACATGCCGACCATTCAATCTAATAAATCTAATCTAATCTGTAAATGTTATTTATGAGTACAATAAAGAATATTCTATCTATATAATATATAAAAATCTCGTGTCACAGTGATAACCTCCTCAGTCCTGAGTAGTCCTGACCTTGAAAATAACTATGGATTTCTGTGTACCTCAGGACTGAAGAGGCTATCGAACTCCTCCGAAATATCTTCATAGATTGTTAGGATTTTTTTGTCTATACTTGTTAGATCTAAGAATAGGTTAGGTAGATTTGAACAAACATAAACATAAACATTACTGTAGAAATTAATGGCAAAGCGCTCTAACCTGAATTACACGGCCAGGTGACGAATGAAATTGTGCGACAAATGATGGAATGCGGTGGGTTCTATTCTCTCGAAAAGCCAGGAGAGTTTAACACCATCGCAGACATTCAGATGTTTGGGGCGATGATCCATCCAGGTTTGAAAAACATATTCGGTGTACCTATGTTTAATGTTGTTTACAGGATTGTGAAATGGAAATTATTTTATTACAGGTGGTGGTCGTAATGATGTACCGCCTCGTCTGAAGAGACACTTCAATATTTTTAACTGCACTTTGCCCAGTGTAGTTTCTATGGACAGGATCTTCGGTAAATCCTTGGAAGTATTTTTTTTAAGTTTTTTTATCGATCCATCGATACATAAGTTGCTAACACACAACCAAGCTACATGCTACATTGTCTCGATAAGCTACAGACAGTTAAGAGATGACAGGTGATCCGCATCACCATCTTCAATTCAAATCAAATTAACAATTTTATTTCAACGTAAAGAATTTACATTCTGTTTACTGAATGTCAATGTACTGTGTTAGCCGCTGCGTTCGGGCGGTATTTTTTGTGGAGAAAAAGGCAGCGGGAAAAACCTCTTCTTGGACCATCTTTTCCAAAATCATTCCAAAATTCTCTTGCAAATCTAAAACACTGAAAAACGTATGGTCGGATAATAGCAAGTTGTAGGTACAAAATTCTCATTTTTTACAGAGACAATTAGTGCCGGTTACTTCAACAAAGTGAGATTTGACAAGAAAATTAGTGATTTTATGCCACGACTTGTTCCAGTCACTCGCATGATTTGGCAGCAGACTAAGGTAAGCTTGATTTTCATCTTTTAAGTTTACTTTGTCTAAAGACTGATGGATGTGAGACCTGATCGCTTGCTATGGGCCTCATAAGTTCGCTCAACGAGCAATGGAAAGATTGGATGTTTACTACGTCATCGAATCAGGAATGAGGAGATCCGCAGAAGAACCCAAGTTACTAATATAGTTCGAAGAATTGCTTATTGTTCGGCTGCTGGGAGTTTACGATCCTGACACATATGACTAGTGATGGGAGAAAATCAACGTTATCATTCCTTACGTTATTCTTAACTAGCTTTTGTCAGTAACTCACGATTAAGTAGCTTTGTTTTTTAGACGACCTTCACTCAGTCATCTCTTGAGCCATTTTCGCAGGCATTTTAGAAGGGTCATCATCTTTTTTGTGCCGAATGGCGGTGAAGTGTTGTGGCGAGCTGTGCGACCTTTTATTTGAGCCCAGATCAGCTCAATCGCTTTGTACGGCAGTGGTACGGAGAGATTCTGAGAGCGCGATGATCATTTTCTAAAGCCTGTTCATCAACTTCGTATCGCTAAAGGGACCGTTATTATTTTCGTTATTTTTGGTACGTCACTACAAAAAAATACGGTTGACATAACCTTGTGACAGCGTAGTTCTTCTTATTTCACATTTAAATCACTGTGCAAAATATAACATTGATTGTAAGTTTACACAATTATATAGTTTCAATGACAATTATTTGCTAGTAGGATAAATAGGACATAAAAATATTTTAATCCAAAATTTAACGCCACTTCAAGGTTACGTCGTCCGTTCTAACATGACCTGTCAGGATCGTAAACTCCCAGCGGCCGGACTGTAGTTGAAGTGGCAGTGGGCGGGGCACATTACTCGGAGAACTGATGGCTGTTGGGGCGGAAAAGTTCCGATCTGGCGACCGCGAACCGGACGACGCAGCGTGGGCAGGCCTTCCACGAGATGGTCTGATAACCTGGTTATGGGGGCAGGGATTTGCTGCATACGGGCGGCACAAGACTGGGAAACCAGTGGGCGGCAAATGGCTGATGATGGTGATGACTTTTAAGGCATCCAGGATTGTTTTAGGCGACCTTCATTTACTAAAGTTTTATTTTCACCAAGCCATGATCTCTATTATAAGCTTATACCATTGACTTTAGAAGGGATAGAAGATCATTCAATAGCTTTTTTTGGTGACTGGCGCTGACGTCGCTCGTCGGTAAGATTAGTAACTAACTTATTAAGTTATTTTCTTATACAACTCATTTGAATCACCTGTACCTCATAGTTTCATTTTTCTATGAATAAAAATTACAAATCCCAATGATTTAATTATAAAATTGAAATAACTTTTATATTCAGAAATATTTTTCGTAATCGAGTCAGCAAGCATACTCGACAGTGAGATTACCTTTAAACACCCCGTTAGATGGCGTTGCTTGCTACTCCCCGTTAGATGGTGCTGATAAAAATATAATATCTTTATTAATAATTTTGTTCGGGTCTACGGTAGACTCGAACGAAATGCACACCAAATTAAAGCGCGCAAAAAAATAGTCGATCCGAGTCGACAACTTATAGGCGGAAAGTTCGTATTTTGGTGCATTATCAATATAAAAATTATTAAATTAAATTATGTCGTTGCGAAGTAAACAAATATGTCAATGTCACCAATGTTGAGTTGGTGTCACGTCACCTGTCACAGGTGTCATTGTGAACTCTAAGGTCTAATCTGTTAACTCCTTGGTGTGTGCCAATTCTGTGCCAACTGAGAAGTGAGAATCCGTGGTGTTTTTTATTGGCGGGAAGACAATAGACATTGACTTTGGTTCTACTCAATCAACGCTTTTGGAAGGGTCTGAAAAATAATAGGCTATTTGACAGTGTGAAATTCGTTAAAGTTATACGTATTCGTATAGATTATGAGTATTAAAATAGCTTTAAGGCTAAAGCTAATAGCTTTTAACTACAAAAAATATTATTTATAAAAAAACAGGATAAAATTTGATAATTGTGCATCTGTCGACTTCCACCACGATTTTTAATGTGTTTATCGGCTAAACGTATTTATGTAGATATCAAACTATACAAACAAATCACATTTAAATAAAATTAGTAACTAAACACGTTTTACGATTTTGATGCAAGCCTCCCCTGAAATGATCTTGTTTTGCTTAGTTACTTGGAAGAGCAAATAGATTTGAAATACCAAATATAAAATCTCATATGCAATCCCTGGTGTACACACAATATGGAATATTCTATTCTTATATCAGAGAGGGGATCCATGAGTATTTGAAATATAATTCTAAGCCTAGTACCGATTTCCAAAGTCCCCTGAACTAGTCTAATAGTTAAATGATCCTTATCTCCAGAAAATAAAGACGAAAATTGCATCAAACCAGTCACTATAAGACCGTTTTTAAAACTAGTTTTTCTATCTGGAGCACGGGTTTCGTCTCGTCATTAGCCGAGTCCACACCAAACGATCCAACTCGCTCCGATCGCGCGCGGCACGGAGCGTTTGGTGTGGACGCGTCTCGCGCCCAATCCCCAATCCTACGAAACGGCAATTTCATACATTGTAAGTAATAATAAATAAATTGTTTATTCAAAAGTAATGGTTACAATGATATACATCTACATTACGCTATTCTAAAAAGAAAAAACATAACATAAGATGTACTTGGGTACATGTCTGCTGCCATACCTAGGCTCACATGTAGCCTGTGTTTATGGCGAGCAGGCCCGTGCCTCTGGCGAGGTTATGCTAGGACATAGATTTGGTGGTGTCATGTCAAGTACCTAATAATATTACCCTATTCAATTGAATTACATTTTTTTGGCATTTACATTACATTCTATTGGAATTTGTATGAAATAAAAACAGAATCAAATTATCATATTTTGTTTTTATTTCATACAAATTCCAATAGAAAAAAGTGTCCGAATAGTAGGTGGGTATCTGCTGCACACACACATTTACAACTAGACACACGTTTGCATCGGACAAAAAAATGCACAGACAAAATACAACCTTATTGTACCAATGATAACGTTTCATATCCAGTGCTATCATTTTACGCTGCTTCAGAGTCTATCCGTATTGGAACAGGAGCGTGTCGTTAAAGAAGTGGAAACTGCTTCAAAATGTTCATTAGATTTAAAATTAGTTTAGAAAATTAGTTGGACGACCTCTGTGGCGTAGCGGGTAGCGCATCTCCTTACCATGCGAGAGGTCCCGGGTTTGAACCCCGGCTGGGGAGAAAAAAAGCCCTAGGTCTTGGATGTTTACATGTTTGTGACGTCGCTGTCTCTGGTTCCCACGACACTAGTGTGGGGCCAGAAGCAATGTATGTGCCTGTATGTAAATGTTTATATTTATGGTTGTAATTAAAATGTTGTAATGTTTTTTATTTAGTAGTAAATTACACTAAAAATAAAGGTTTAAATAACAAAAAAATTTAGTTTTACGAATTAGAAGTGAAGTTATTTAAAAAACTAACTGAATAACACAAACTTTATTTTTAGAGGTAATTAAATATTTCACAAAAATCAACGAACTAAATTATAAAATGCAACAGAGCTAGGTAGGCGACCGTCTGCGTCGAGCGAAGGCGAAAAAGTGAACTCCGAGCCGCTGGCCGCTATCCCCGCCACGCCGCCCGACCGACACGCCCTCTGACGTCTTCAAGGCCGAACACGATGCCTGCCTTACTACTTTTTTTCTAAGTGTCGCTCGTACTTGTTTCTAATACGGCCGTTCCTGATTGCGACACGTCCTCGTCCGCTTCATCTTCAGCTGTAACAGAGATAACATTGGCCGCATTAGTTAAAGAGTGCCAGTGTAGCTTCAATCCCGCATACACACCCTTGCATCATAAAAACCCGTGAGCGCTCAAGAAAGCGTTTATGAACAAGGCTCTGTCATTATTCTCATCCACACTTTTTACTTTGAAAATGTAAATCCAAACAAGTTCTTTCATACGTGAAATTCATACATCCACATAATAGTTGGACAAACACAACACACACACAAAACACACACACGGGAGGTACCATCCCGACCCACAACCGATACCCACATGAGGTACCTGAAGTGTTGTTGTGGCATAGCCACCCAGACATCACCCTTCCAACCTCAACAAACACACACATGAGCACAAACATGAAGTGTTTGAAGCGATCTAGGCTAAATCTCCTAGGAAATAACATCCTGATACACAATGTGAGCCATCGGCTGCACATATTGTCTGCTACAGTACAACCATCCAGATATCACAATTTCAACCTCAACAAACACACACATGAGCATAAACATGAAGTGCCTGAAGCGATCTAGGTTAAATATGCAAGGAAATACCACCGTTACACCTAATGTGAGCCATCGGCTGCACATATTGTCTGCCACAGCATAGCCAAACAGATATCACCATTCCAACCTCAACAAACACACACATGAGCATAAACATGAAGTGTCTGAGGCGATCTAGGTTAGATCTGCAAGGAAATACCACCGTTACACCTAATGTGAGCCATCGGCTGCACATATTGTCTGCCACAGCATAGCCAAACAGATATCACCATTCCAACCTCAACAAACACACACATGAGCATAAACATGAAGTGTCTGAGGCGATCTAGGTTAGATCTGCAAGGAAATACCACCGTTACACCTAATGTGAGCCATCGGCTGCACATATTGTCTGCCACAGCATAGCCAAACAGATATCACCATTCCAACCTCAACAAACACACACATGAGCACAAACATGAAGTGTCTGAGGCGATCTAGGTTAAATCTGCCCGGCAATACCATCTCGAGACATACTCACGCTGGAAAAACGCTGCACACGCCTCGGGCGTCCACTCGCCGCGCCACGGAATCATAAACTCCGCAGCATATTGACTGCGCTTGCCGTATGAGCCAGCCACAAGCTCTTACTCGTATCGGTGATGAGGCAACTCCTTCATGACCTTATACGGGCCACGCATGCCGGAATTTAGCTTTCCTGCAGACTGAGATCTTTTTATGACAAAAACATGAACCCCAACTTTGAAAGTGCGTGGCTGCCTGCGACCATCATTCACGTACTCGTCTTGTCTGTGCTGGTTAGCAATAAACAGCTCTGAAGCACGTTGCCTCCTCAACGTAGCCATAGCTTCTCTATTGGGATTTGAGTTTTCAAGCGCAACGTCACGTATTAAGGCTCTTAGGATGGGAGTGGTGCCCTCGATTCCAACCAGTAGGTGTAAAGCAGACGCTTGAATGGTAGGGTGTTTTGTAGTTTTAAGGATTAGCTGAACCCTCCATAGGACATCCGACCAATCGGCGCCTTTATTGTTTACCTCCACGCGCAACATATTCAAAACGGTCCTACAGTAACGCTCAGCCCGACCGTTTTCGTGGTGCATTTCCGGATTGATGAAATGTACCGTACCACCCAGCTCGGTAACCCACTTTTGAAAACCCGCGCTCTCAAACATACGGCCCCAAAAACACACTATTAAACTTAGAGTAGGTACCAAACAGAGATATTAATATTAAAAACACGGTATTCTGCCTGTATAAGGTGTAAAATAAGCAGTACTTGGAAAATGAATCCACAAACACAAGATAAGATAAGGAGATAAAATAAAAGTTGCAATAAAAAAAAATAGACGGTCTTATTGCTAAAAGCAATTTGTTCCAGACAGGGATTCGGGAAGTGGACCAAAACATCCATATGAACGGTAGGAAAGGGGTATCGGGTTTAGTCCACGACTAGATTGGCTGACGGGGAGCCCTTGGGTTATTCTTATGAGACAAGCAGACCAGACAAAGGGTGTATACTTCCTCACAAACTGGCAAAGGCCGGCGAATAAAAAGTGGTGAAGGATCAGATCAGCTGTCCTCTCAATACCGACATGATCATGTTCGTCATGGAATATACGGAGAAGACTGAGCCAGTGACCCTTCAGAATGAAATATTTGTCTGGTCTCCTCGCCTGTTGGAGAATACAGGTAAAGCAAGTCGTTCCGCAACACATAACGAGACGAATCAAGCTTACCCCGCAATGTAAGGACTAAAATAACCGGCAAGCCCTAAAAATTGCCGCACTTGCTTGACAGTTGCTAGCTTCGGAATATTTATAAGTGTCTCAATCTTTGCTGGGCTCGGCCGTACCTGACCCGGACCAATTACACATATCTACATGACGTTTGTCCACTACTCGAACGCGTGCGTGTGACACGCTTGCTTCGGAATCTATTAAATTATATCTTCTTATGGTACACGCCAGAAAAATAAGCAAACACATTAGAAACCTTACGTATCTAAGTTATAATACTTAAACCACTGTTTAACAACAACAAGCTGCAACAAGATGTCGACTGATACACCCTGTATAGCAGCGGTCTTAACTTAGGTATTATTAGATGGCAATTGATGCTACCAGCACAAGTTAACATTATTGGCCAAGATTGCTTACATTGCTACTGGCTTCTGAACGCTGTTTTACAAAGCATGAATCAACTAAATGACCGGGTTTTTTGCAATGCGTGCAATGAGGTCTGCCTGAGGGGCTAGGTCCAGCTACAGAAACCACTGGGTTGGAATTGGGCCCAGGTACAGAGGTCACTGGATTGAATCTCTGTCGTTTTGCGCAATCGGCACTCTTATGACCGGTAGCACCGCAACCAAAACATTTTATGTTGGGTATACTAGCTTCGCGTTTACGAAAAACAACCCTACCCGTGCCTAGCTTCGACGAACGTCCAGGATTGCGGTTATGTCGGAAATCGCTTTTTGGTTTTACGTACACCGATAAAAACTCGACCAGCCCGTTTGGTTTTAACTTCGCGTTAGTTGCCACAGCCTTAATTTGCGGGTCCGTGATTCCTCGGATGACAATAGCGACTTTTAAATCATCAGACAAACGAGCCACAATATTAAGGCGCAACAAAGAACGACGAGCATACTAAGAGTATGTCGAGAAATTGTTTGAATCGGTGGACATAACCTCAAACAAAATGCTTGCTTTATCGATGCTTCGTGGGCAGAGTGACCTAAAATCGCGCTTAAAACTGCTCCACGTACGGTCACTAGTGACCCAGTCATTGAGCCACATGCGAGCATCACCCTTGAGGCAGTTTGCAACGCGCGAGAGGCATTCATTTTCATCCCAGCGATTTAATTCGCGGGCACGGTCTACCTCTGCACACTAAACATCGAAATCATGCACGTCTGGGTTGAAATTGGACACATAAAATGATTTGAAGTTCTTACTTGAATCAATGCTGATAACGCGCCAACGATCCTGTCCGTTACGTCGTCCCCTCGCGATGTCGATGCTCGTCGTCGCTCCGACACAGTCACATCAGCCGGATCCACGGTGTCCGCACCACCATGCATTACAACTTCGGCTCCCGAGCGTGCACGATCCACACGTGACGTCGTGGGCGTCGGTGGCAACGATGGAGGTGCTTCCAGCAGGGGCTCAGGCGTTGGCTGCGTCGGCGATGCACCTATCCTATCCTCTATTGCATTTAGTCGAATAAGAATCGCATCTAAGGCATTAGATTCGGTGGTTTTCTTTTTTTTCCCCTTTGAGGACATAACGGCAACTTTTTGAATTTGTTATAAAACTTAGTGGAAATTTAAAGCAAAAAGTGTCGGATCAGAGCTGTAAAAGCACGTAAGCCAATCCCACTTCTGATTTTACGAATCAGAAGTGAAGTTATTTAAAAAAAGAAACTGAATAACACAAACTTTATTTTTAGAGGTAATTAAATATTTCACAAAAATCAACGAACTAAATTATAACATGCAACAGAGCTAGGTAGGCGATCGTCTGCGTCGAGCGAAGGCGAAAAAGTGAGCTCCGAGCCGCTGGCCGCTATCCCCGCCACGCCGCCCGACCGACACGCCCTCTGACGTCTTCAAGGCCGAACACGATGCCTGCCTTACTACTTTTTTTCTAAGTGTCGCTCGTACTTGTTTCTAATATTAGGTTAAAAATGAAACAATTTTTTTAGTCACAGGAATATCTTATTAGACTTAATAAAAGTTACAATGTCACTTTTTGACATAAAATCAAGTTAACTATAACTTCGAAGTTCTTCGTTACAACAACTTCATCATTATTAATGAAATTTCGCGTTGCAATAAAATTGAAATATTTCTTCAATTAGCAATACACGACAGACTCTTCACCTCCACCTCCTCCACCAATCCGGACTTGGCCCCCGTGTTGGAGTATGGCCTATACCTTCCTCAGGGAAGAGACCCGTGCCCCTCAGTGGGGACATAATGGGTTGATGATGATGATGATGAAGAGACTCTTTGGATCTAATTTTTTGGAAATCTGGAACGAAAGTGTAAAGAAATATTTACAATGAAGTTCACAAAAATATTAGGCTTAATAAATAATAAGCCACTCCATTCTTATTTAGTTCCATTTTATCAATCTTTCGTCACCTTTTAAAGAGAGAAAGAAACAACTGCCGTAGGGCCAACTTCAAACAATTACTCAAACAATGTCTTCAAAATAATGTTTTTAGTTATTTTGGAGGCGAGTTTAGCTACAGGTGCTTCACTTTGTAAGGTTTAATTATTTCTCACGGAATCTACGACATCCATCCTTTTTAATGCATTATTTTTGCACTTTTTCACGGAGCACTTCAGCATCTTGAGCTACACGTGACCGCGCGTGCAACAGTTTGACCCGGAACACGTCAGCATTGGTAGAATATCTAAGGTTTTTAGGGTTCCGTAGCCAAATGGCAAATAACGGAACCCTTATGTATTTTATTCTCAGAACACAAAAAGAAGGAGAAGTGTTATTTATAACTAGCTTTCGCCGCGACTCCGTCCGCGTGGACTTTAGTTCAAAATTTTGCAACCCCGTTCACTCCCTTAAAGGGTTAAATTTACAAAAACGGCAAAACACGTTTCAATCAATTGTGTTGAAGAGTATTTTATTTTAAGTTTCAAGAAAATTAGACAACATTCTTTATACCTCCCATGCAAATTTTGCCAACCCTTTTCGCCCCCTTAGGGGTTGAATTTCTAAAAATCCGGTCTTATTCCTTGCCTACTACTCTATTGAATATCCGAAATTTTCTATTATTTATTGGTGAATGGACTACCAAATTTTGACAATTTTCTAAACGTGTTGACTATTTAATTACAACATTTTTTATTACAAATTCTATTTGACATATCTTAACATTTTTCTTAAACAACATTGTAATCTTGAAAATTTTCAGAATTTATTGACATTAATTTGAAATTATGCCCTAAAAATATTTGTATCCCCTGTGGGTAAAGCATGGAGATCTAAATGACCCTAAAGACCTGTACTCAATACCTATGCTTATGACAAATAAATGTTTTGATTTGATTTGATTTGACACAAAATAGTGGATTAAGGAAAAAATCTATTATATTATATTCTATACAGGATGTTAATTTGCAAGCGTGCCATATTTAAAGAAAAAATAGTAATTAATGTTACCAGTTAATGCAGTCTACTAACAGTCTCCCATATTCAAGGAAACCGTCGATAAAAATAAAACTTATTTTTAGGGTTTGAATAGGAATAACCTAAGATGGAAGGTGCTGCGACACGCACGTAATGGGAAAAGACCGAGACCCCGCCCCGTTGCCAAGTTGGCACCGAGTGAAAGAAACAGCAATAACAACAAGAAACATATGATTTCAGATTTCCCTTCCTACTCTCACGGGCTTAGGACCGACAAAACAACCAATTTCTTTGGTAGGAGGTTAGTAGGTATTAAAATATTGCGCAAATTAGTTTATTTACAAGTTAGAATAAAAAAGTAGGAAGTAGATAACATACCCAAGTACTAACCTACCTTCAAATAAATCGTTGATCTGGCGTAGTTAAAAGTCTGAAATCACTGTTATTTACACTAATTGAGACGTTATTTACAGGGTACTTACAATGATTAAGTTGTACGGAGCAATTGTTCGAAGTGGCCACCGTTCTGCGCTATGCAAAGTCTCGCACGACGACACAAATTACTTTTTAAATTTTGCAACACAAACACATTTTGCCTAACAGTTTGGAAGGCAGAAATAATCCTTTCACGCAACACAGCCGCATTGTTAACTTCTTCAGCATACACTAGTCTTTTAACTTTTCCCCACAAATAAAAGTCTAGGGGAGTAAGATCCGGGGACCGCGCTGGCCAGGCCACTGGGCCTTCGCCTCCTATCCATTATCCAGCGGTCACCAAAAGTGTCATTGAGGTACTCGCGCAGGAGGAGCACCGTCCTGCTGAAAATAGAGGTTTTGAAGATCGTTCAATGGCACGTCCTCCAACATCTCATCAACCATGTGGTGCACGGCGGTGGCGGCGCGCACACATTAGGTAGTAATGAAAGAGCGTGCGATACCGGCACGTGCGCACGTCACAAAGGATGTCCGGTCACTGAGTGGCTGGGCTAATTGGGGGTGCGCTCGCGCGGCGTGTTTGTTCTATCTGCGCATGCGCATGCCGCTCGGGGTGCGAATGTGTGTGTTTGTGTGGATGCGCGTGGTTGCCAAACCGTCGTCCGAAAATTTATAGATGTGCGAGATAATTCGATATTAGAGCTGGGCGTTCTCTTTATCGATAAAAAATGTGACGTCAGAGAACAAAAGAAAAAAAATCGACTCTTCTTTTATGATTGATTTTTGTTTATAATCAGCAGTATAATCACGTCCTAAAATATGGCACGCTTGCAAATTAATAGCCTGTATATACCTGAAACGCTTCAAAACGTTTTCATAACTGTCAAATGTACCTACATAAGCGACGAAACTGCGTCGGCAGTGCCGTGCCGCTTGAATATAATTCAAAACATAGCGCCTAAGTAAATTTTGTTTGAAACATTTTGAAGCCGCAAGATGCCTGCGCCGTGCCTTAAATTGTTTTTAAATATTCTATCAAAATCTAGAACTACTTATTTTAACTCATGAATTTATTAATTAGCAGTGACTGTAGATGTTTGTGAGTTTGGATTAAAATTTGCATTGTCTTGGTGGTAGCTGATAGCTGTGATGATATAAAAAAAACATTCATAATAATTCCGCATAAATAATAATATTTTTCTTTACTTGTGAAAAATACAGTACGTAGTAAGAAACCTGTGAAATAATAAAAAAATAAAATTAGCATCCGACTGAGTTCCTGCTGAGAATATTTTACTGTACCGTAATATGTAAATATTTATTTATACAGGGTGATATTTTCACCAGTACAATAAATCAACATACGTAATACTAAGTCCAAAATACAAATACCAACATTTTTTGTTACTACCCCGTTGGTACGAAAAAACGAAAATACCAATGTCTGAACTTATCCGCAAATCTTTAAGAAATGTGGACTCCATTACGCATGAGCACAACTAAACGCACGAACTGGCAACTGCGCGCGGCTAGCGGGAAGGAAAAGAAGCGGCGGCGGCGGCGCAGCCAGTAGGTATGACGTAGCAAAAAAAAATTTACTTGATTTCAATTCTTCCTTCATACTTGCACGGGCTTAGGACCGTCACCGGCGTGGAATGCTTGCACTGGTTGGTAGTGGTATGAATTTCCACACCACGTATTGGCTAACGCCGAAGAGCGCCGTGCGTGCCGCGTCGTTGGTGCTCCTTCTGGGGTCTTCCTCGAAGAACGCGAATATCTGTTCCTCGATCTCCACGGCCAAGGGAGGTCTCCCTCCTCGGCCTTGAGCGTGCGCTGGTGCACTGAACTGTCCGTAGTCTAGCAAATGCCGCGTCACTCTCATAAATGTCCTGGTGTTGAGTATTTGAGGTTCAATAAAACCGGCATTTATCAGGCGGGGCAAACTTTCTTCAGCGTATACCCGCCGAGCTGCACTGTATTTTCCCCACTGAGAAAGTAACTACGAACCATTTCGTAATACTCGCGGTTTGTAAACATCGTGTTGCGCGCGTAATTTTCGACTGCAGGAAGTGCAGAAACGGCGCACGTGCACTCACCTAGGTCAATGCGCGCGGACTGAATGACCGGCCAAATCGTGCGCCGGCCAGCCCGCCACCCGCTCACTCACCCCACCCCGCCGCCCTCTGCCTCGCACCGCGATGACACCTTGTAATGGGTGCCCATGAGTTACAAATTGGATGGAGGATAAATTAATGAAAATGAAAAAAAATATATGGTAATTTTATTCGATAAATGTAATCTATTATCGATACCAATGATATGGTAAAATTTATTGTACCGGTGAAAAGATCAGGCTGTATATAACTGGTCTCAGAACACTATTTATTTTATTTTCAATTAATCGAATTTCATTCATAAGATTAGGCTCATCTACACTAATATTATAAAGAGGAAAGATATTTTTGTGTGTATGTTTGTAATGAATAGGCTCAGAAACTACTAGGCCAATTTTAAAAATTCTTTCACCATTAGAAAGCTATATTCTTCGTAAGTAACAAAGGCTATATGTATTTTAAAAATTTAGGGTTCCGTACGAACTCTCGCATAATGTAACCCGCGGTGTAAAAAACTACTACCCCTGAAATTTCCACGTGCGAAGCCGAAGCGGGTCGCTAGTAAAATATATATTTAAGAATTTATAATTTAGTACCACAACCACATCACCTAATTTGTTTCTCTAGAGACACTCTCTTTTGGAAACATTTCGCCGTAAAATAGATGGAGCAAACTCTACTTGATTTGAGAAGAAATAGTTAAACCCTATCCCCGTAGAATCAAATACAAATCGATCACGTATTTCAAAAAACTCTTTGAAATAATATGTGATCGAAGCTAGGCCAGTTTTAATTACAACAAAATCCTGCCGCAAAAATAGAAGCTTCCCTATATTGTATAGAATCAGGCGTTACTTTGCGGAAATCCATAATAGCATTAAAATGAGAAAATTACTTTGCTAAATTCCTTTCCGCGCGGTTCGTGTCTTGCTTCTGCTTGAAAAAGTGGGAGGGAGGGCGGTGCATTATCAAACCGCATGGTGCTTGTGGGATATTGGCGGAATTTAGCAAAGTAATTTTATCATTTTAATGCTAGAAGCTTCCCTAGCAATTTAAGTCCACGCGGACGAAGTCGCGAGCATTAGCTACAGTCTTCAATATAATTAGTTGTTATAGTAATTTTGGAAGTCTAGACAAACGAGTGTAAATGCGACGATAATATTGATACTTTATCAGTCTAAAAAGAAAGCAACTACCCCATTACTATGACTCCCGCTGACACCTACTGGTGACTTTGACATTTCACGGCAAATAAATGCGGCCGTACCACGAATCATCGGACGAAACAATAGTCATTTTTGCGTGATGGTCCATTGCGGGCTTGCTTGTCCAATTTAGAAACCCTCTACGAAAGTTCTATTTAAAAACACCAGTAGAGTGAATCCGACGTATCAAATACGTCTCATTTACGTCCTTAGCACTAGGATGCATATTGCACAGGAAAATTGTTATTATAATTATTTTTTCTAGTTCAAAGATGAATACAGGGCGTCCTAAAATTATTGGACATGAAGGGAAAGTACCTTAAATATCGTAGATAGGGTATTTTGATGAAATGAAACTTTATATGTTATTTTTAAAAATTAGTAATTCTGCATTCAAAGATTTTTTTTAAATTACTTGCCTCGCCTGGGAATTGAACCGGCTTAAATGTAAAAAAGAAACCCCCACTATTATGATGCCAATCGAAAGAATGGTCAAAAATTAGTAACTCATCTTAAGTAACATAGTATTTTAATAGGAAGAAACAGCGTGAAATTAATTATTTTAATCAAATTAAAAACGTACATGAAACTGCCGTAATCAATTAATTGGGTATTTTTTTTGTAATTATTCTTGTATTTCTTTGCGTAAGATAGTTGGGATCACATTCTCAGCAATTAATTAACTAATTTGCAAAAAAACACCCACTTAATTGACTACTGCAGTTTCATGTATGATTTTAATTTGATTAAAATGATTAATTTTACGCGGTTCCTTTCTTTTAAAATACTATGTTACTTAAGAAGAGTTATTATTAATGGCCATTCTTTCAATTGGCATCATAAAAGTAGGGGTGATTTTTTTTACATTTAAGTCGGTTCGATTCCCAGACGAGGCAAGTAATTTTTAGAAAATCTTTGAATGCAGAATTACTAACTTTTAGAAATAACATAACGTCTTCTTTCAGCAAAATACCCTATCTACGATATTTAAGGTACTTTCCCTTCATGTCCCATAACTTTAAGACGCCCTGTATAGTGAGTAAAATAGGCTTGCCGAAGAAAAGACACTCCACTGTTATTGGAGTAGCATTTCAGGTGGTAATCACTGCGCAATCAGGGATTTTTCACATATGTTTCCGCGGCGGCGGGCGCTAGGCGATTGACGGCTATATTTAAAAGTTTTTCCAAGTTTAGCCCAACCGGGCTAACGTTGAGCGACAGTGCCACGCCCATAAGGTACTTCTACTTTTTTTTGTGTTTTGATTATCTGTCTGTTCGTCCGCGTCCGTATGTTACAGCCACTTTATTCGGAAACTTTAGGAACTATAATATTATTGAAATTTGGTAAGTAGATTGTATTCTGTGAGCCGCATAAAGGTTTTGACACAAAAATAAAAAAAATAACATTTAAGGAACCCTTCACGAGCGAGTCCGACTTGCACTTGGCCGTTTTTTTTATCGATGCCATACAGCCTTGATTATGCTTTCAAGCAAATGCTTTCCGATTAAAAAATCTAAAATCTAGAATTAAACGCATCTATTTTCTGCTACTGGCCACTAAATCAAACTGCTGTTGCATAATAATCTTGAAGGAACACGTTTCGCTACTCGCCACTAGATGTTCTTAGTGAACCTGTAATGAACTGACAATACAGCCATCTGGCGGTTTTATATTGGTTTTAAAGGGCGCGGCCGGACGAACTCAGTGGCGGCCCCTGGAAAAAGCTTGGCTTTTTGGTCGCCACTTTTTTTGTATGGGAATGGGTTTCTATCTCTATCTAAATTCAATGCTCATACTAAACCTTAAAATAGTTTTCATTAAAAAAATTCGAAGTACTTTTTATCTTACTATTGAAGCTTCTGGAAGGGAAAATTGAAGGAAGGCGAAGACCTGGCCGGAAAAAAACATCATGGCTCCAAAACGTATAGAGTGGTTCAACAACAGAAATATAGAACTTCTGCGAACAGCTACATACATCGCGTGACAGCGTAGCCAAAATGATAGCCGACCTCCGATAGGAGATGGCACCGGAAGAAGAATTGAAGCTTCTTCTGGGTCCCACGACACAGGGTATCCTAGTGTGGAGCCAGAAGCAATGTATGTGCCTGTATGTAAATCTCATGTTAATAATTATGTTCTTTTAAAATATTTGTTTATCCACATCAACAGACGAAAATGTTACCAACTCCAGCGAAGTTCCACTACGTCTTTAATCTACGAGATTTGTCGCGTATCTGGGAAGGAATATTATTTATAAAAAGAGAAGAATTGCAAACCATTACGACAGCTCTAAAGTTGTGGTTTCATGAATGTTTGAGAGTTATTTCTGACAGGTAATTAATAAGGATTAAAATTTAACAGAATGGTCACAATTAACATACTGTAAGTATCTTTTATTATGTTTCCGATCAAAAACGGTTTGATTGATCTTTATAATAAGAATAAAAAGAAATATTTGCTAAAGCGTGGTAAATACAAATTTTGTAGGTGTTAATAGGATTGGATCATTAAAAACTGGTTTGAATTTAACATTTAGTTGATTAGTTAACTGGGTAAGTATTATTTTAAGAATACAGTTTAATAAAAATACGAACACTCGATAAATGCCGTACACAGTAGTCTGGGATACAGATTTTACAAGAGAAAGAATTTAAAAGAATCTCCCAGGCAGTGCAGCGAGCAATGCTGCCAGCGTTATGGGAACCTTTGGGTCGGATATGTCACGGGGTGGTTTGATTGACTGATTTTATTTTATTTGTTTTGTGTGTGTGTGTGTGTAATTAATTATAATATAATGTCACATTTTATTATTTTCTTTTGCTAATGTACCTAATTCAATATTTGGGTCAATGTAGGACGTAGGGGAGACCGGGGATAGTTGACTAATTTTTTACTAAATCATACATATTTTTTGTGTTTTCATCCATACAGACAAAAAAATCGCATTAATGGATAGAAGAACTATTAAACTAATGAAAAACAACAAAACATAGTTCATTATTAAATATCATCATCATATTTAAATGCATTTTATAGAACATCAACTCTTAGTCAATCTACATATCAATCTTTGTATACTTAAAAATATATAAAAAAAACAAACAAGTTATCAGTCTTCATTATCAGAAATACAGTGTTTGCATTCAAAAAAACATTAGATTACCTCTTACACATTTGGCATGAGCCCATAACTTACAAGTAATGCACTGAATCCATTGTTCGCCAGAGACACTATCGGCGTAGGATTCAGTGCATTCTAAACAAATCGTGCTCTCGTCATCTGAATCCACAGCATCGTTATTTCCATCGACGGTGTCATCAGCAACATTCATCTCATTTACTTTATCCGTTCCTTTTCCTTTACCCGTTCCTTTTCCCTTACCCTTTCCATTGCCCTTCCATTTTCCTTTACCCTTACCTTTGCTTGTTTCTTTTCCTTTTTCTATTCGGTTTTTTGTATCTGTTCTTCTTTTCTTCAAAGTCTCTCTATTGTTTTTCATATCTATAAGATTTTGTTTTTCAGGGGTGTCTGTATATATAGTACTTTTACGTTTCCGAGTATTTTTTCTATTATCTAAACGTGGCGCCGCTTTAGGAAAGGGTCTTATTTCTTCAAGTACTGCAAATGAAGTTGAGGGCAAGAATATATTTATTAAGAATCGAATGAATAGATCATTTTAACGATATTTTAAACTCAAAATGTTATTGAGGCTTGTTGACTAATTATTCAACCAGCCCCGAAAGAAATTATTCTACCAACCCCAAACGACATTTTAAGTTTCGATGGATAACCTACACACTGCCACCTAATAAATAAATAACACATGAAATAATATCAATATGGACTCATAAAACACTCTGACTAATACGCAAACGGTTAACATAAAATGTGTAGGTACCAAATCAAAAAATATGCAACACGAAAATATTACTTACATGATATGAAAACAAATCACGGGTCACTGCTCGAAAACGGCGTGTGCCGGCGACGCGGCGCTGCCAACGACTGAGCGGGGGGCGGAAAGTGATGCGCGGCTGCGCTGGGATGACGCAATACTCAAACCGTTGGCGAGTTTTTGGCAGTTAGTCTACCTACCCCTATAGTCAACTATCCCCGGTCTCCCCTACCTCTTAATCAGCGAAAAACTTTAAATAAGTACAAAAATCTACGGTGTAAAGTCCGTTCGCTTAGATATCGGTACACACGAAGGTAATCTTGGTTTTAGTAAAAAAACATTTATTTCAATAATACAACAAAATACTTCAAGTAGAAAAAAAACATGGTACACAATATACCTAATAAAGCACAAAATATCACTTCTCTTCATCTCCACCGGTATTTAGAATAGGTACCTACCTAAGTGATGCAGAATTGTCTCGTTATAAATCCATTCTAAAATACTGATTGATTTACTTCTTTAATTGCGTGATCTACATAATAGTAGAATGAGACGAGCTGCGAGCCAAATTCACTGGCGTGTTTGCGCCGCGTCAGCTTCCTTTAATTTCTTTTGTGAAAAGCCGCCACGTGCCAAGGCGGTAAATATCAAAGTGACACTATGATAGCGAACAGGCTTTAATGTAAAATTTTATTAAATATGCACTTCCCCTTTCATATGACATAGTAATATTCTTTATTGTTAAAAATGTCACCGATAACCAATGGAGATATTCCTTTTAGGAGGTTGAAGGTACCTGATTATGAAGATATGTTTGCTGCAGATATATTTTACTTTGTTCCAAGATTCACCACATTTGATGACAAAGATTGGTTTGTGGAGAACTTCTGGAAAACTGCTGAAGAGGAATTGGCTGATGTGAGAAGCGATTTTCCCGAAGGAGAGACATTTTTCATTAACTTCCTAAGAGAACCTATTGATCCGACAGGCGATGAAGATGAAGATTTTAGTTTGGAAGCTCCAAAGATTTATGAAGAATTACCATCGTAAGGAAAATCCAGTATTAATGCCCAAATATTATCAGAAAGTAAAGAAACAGCAGTCCGGTCATTGGACAATGTTTGATAGATATTTTTTTGAATGGTCATGCCCCTACTCATTGGGGAATTATATCAGACAAGACTGTAAGTATGTGCCAGCAAAGACGTGGAGGTATTGATAACATAAACAAAAACTTCTGGCGTGTTTTTTGGTATACATAAAGACTTAGTGTGTTTTTAGATGGGACGTTGTTCTTGAAAAGTTATTCTCATTCCAAGATCAGTTCAACGACGCAATACGGGGAGCGCATCTAGATCTGGTGTTCTTCCACGATGCTATGGTTCATCTGTTCATTATATCTCGAATCATAAATACGCCAAGGTAAGGCAAGGTTAAAATTTATCGCTCTTTATTCGTTAAATTCAATTTAATTTAATGATTTTAATAATTACAGAGGTAATGCTTTGCTAGTAGGCGTTGGTGGTTCCGGAAAGCAAAGCTTGACAAAATTAGCCACGTTTATTGCCAACTATAGCTTCTATCAAATAACATTAACAAGGTAAGATGAGAAAATTTTAAAAATACAGACACAAAATACAAACACGCTTATGCTTTTGCTTATCCGAGCAAGCGCATTGCCTGCTCAAGTATTATTCGTTTTTTATTACACTGCTACGCAAATTTTTATCACTTATTTTCGCTACGGTTTTATATTCTTCCTCAATACATGCATTATAGCCTCACGCTTGTATCCCAGAGGTGTAGGCAGAGACTAGTGACTGCCACCAATGTACTAGTGGCAGTATTTGGGTGATTTTTATAGAGATTTGTTCCATTTTTTAGGCGCGACAGAGAAACAAATCCCTTTTTAATAAATATAAAAAGATACCTTTGTATCATCCGCCATGTTTTTTTTATATAATAATTGTATAATGTGTGGAGAGCGGAGTAGGCGCTCTGGTTTCAGGGGTCAGTCGGGGGTGAAGTCAATTAGAACAATGTTTCTTGGACCATCGTCGTGTATTGAATGTCTCGAAAATATTATAAAAGTTGCTATGTTCTAACTTACTGACTAAGCGTTATTGCTATTTACACGTGTGGCCTAATTACTTGGCCGATGCGCGGAAGCGCATGTCGCAACGTTACATCTCCCCCGAAAAGAACAGAGTTACACACCCCCTTAACAAAAATATAAAAAAAATGTTTGCCATGTTACATAAACTAAGTTCCTTAGAGTAGGTAATTCTTAAAGTAAACTTTTTTTTTTATATATAAACTTAAATAAACTAGTTACTTATAAAACATTTTTGTATTGTTTTTATGTGTCAAGTACTCTTTATTATCCTTATAAATCTTTACATTTGGAGATAAATCTTCTAATACTACGAAAGGACCTTCATAAATACAATTTAATTTATTACCTACTTGATTTTTAACTAATACTAAATCGCCTCTATATTTAACGATGTTACAGTTCTTATCAGAACTAAATTTTCTTAAATTCTTATTTTCTAGTAAATTTTGCTTAGCTTCTAACAATGCTTTCTGTAATCTATACTTTAACTCTAGTGGGTAGTCGTCGTGGTTATACAAAGGATCGACTCCCTTACATAAGTTGGATGGAAGGTTACATACCTTACCGAATACGAGTTCGTATGGAGTGTATTTTGTCTCTGAATGTACACTTGTGTTAAAAGAAAAACACCAAAACGGAACCCAATCGCTCCAATCGCTTCTATTATTCTCACACTGAATCCTAAGGTAGGCGCCTAAATGCTTGTGTGTGTTTTCTATGCCTCCTAAGGTCTCGTGATGATAAGCGGTAGAGACGAGTTTCTCGATTTTTAGTAACCTGCACACCTCGGTCATCAGTGATGACGTGAATTCTGTACCCCTATCGGCGAGGATCTGTTTAGTGATACCATAGCGCAGTATGAAGTTGTTCACGAATGTTTTCGCAACGGTTTCAGTATCTTTGCGCTCTAGAGGATATGCCTCTACGTATTTACTAAGATCGCACTGAATTGTTAAAATATACCTATAGTTATGGTTATCTATATCTAGTGGGCCCATAATATCTAAGCTAATCCTCTCGAATGCTGAGCTAGCAGTGGAGGTAATAGTCATTGGTTCTTTGACATGCCTGTTGGAGTGTTTTTGTATTTGACAACTCCTACAACGTTTTACGTAATTAATGACGTCAATCGTCATACCTGGCCAGAAATAATATGTTTTTATATTATTTAACATTCTGTTCATACCCGCGTATCCACTTGTGGGCAAGAGGTGAAAATCATTTAAAATTGTCGTAATTTCGTCTCTATCTGAAATACGAACTACATCTCGTGTGATAAGGAATTTTGGTGACGTGATATTAAATTGTTTGATACTGCGCAGTATTTTTTTAATAAATCTAGCATTACTCCTATTTTTAATGATGAGTAGCTGAGTTATTTTTAATTTTGGACACATTTTTTCAAGATCCCTCGCTAACTCCTTTTCGGACGATAACGATCGGGTATCAAGAATGATCGCAGATTGCGATGGTACGTATGTGCAATACTTAGTGTCACTCGTTATTTGGTCAGAACTTTTCTGATAATTTTCTTTTATATTACTTGAAAAAATTAATTCAGTTATTTCGGTTGGTCGTTTGAGCACTTCGACAACAGTTGGTTGATCAGACCCACGTGAAGGAGAAGGCTCGGTCTGTCGGTCCTCGGTACGAGCAGCTTCCTGTACCTCTAGCTCTCTCGTTTTTGCTCTAGTAAGTACAGAAACTACCTTTTCGTGCATGTCCTTCAAGTCTTTTGACGTCACCGGGAGTCGACTTAATGCGTCTGCAGCAGCATTATTTCGACCGGGAACGTATTCGACTTCAAAGTCATACTCTTCTAGGTACAACCTAAACTTTGTCAATCGACTGGACGGATCAGTAAGGCCGAACAAATAAATAAGGGGCCTATGGTCGGTGAATATTTTAAACTTTCTACCGTATAAATATAGTCTAAAGTACCGTACTGCCCATACGATTGCCAAAAGCTCGAGTTCTATTATTGGGTATCTAGTCTCGGCTGGTTTTAGACTTCTACTGGCATAAGCTATTACTTTGCCGTTGCTGTTTGAAAGAACTGCTCCTAGTCCTAATTTTGAGGCATCGGTTTGGACACGAAAGATATTAGATTCTGGAAAATCAGGGTAGTCCAATACTGGTGGGCTACATAAAGCTATTTTTAGTTTCTGAAATGCATTTTCGCAATCGTCATTCCATTCGAACTTGGAACCTTTTTTACACAATAAATGTAACGTGGTATGAAGACTATGTCAGCAAAACGTGGTATGAAGCGACGATAGTAGTTGGCAAATGCTACAAAACGTTTTACTTCGTCGGCGTTATTTGGCTTAGGGTAATTTTTCATTGTTTTAATTTTATCTGGATCTGGGAATATACCTTCTGATGTTATCTGATGGCCTAAATAAATAATTTCCTGTCGTAAAAACTCTCACTTCATGGGGTTTAATTTGAGATTGACCTCCCGTAATCGGTTTAATACGCTTATGAGATTTTTATTGTGGTGTTCCATAGACTTTCCTATGACAACACAATCGTCTAAATAAATAAAGCACTTGTCAAAGTTAAGACCTGACATTGCTATAGTCATAAGACGGGAAAAAACGCTGGCACTCGTTTTGAGGCCCATTGGACAGCGTTTCATTTGGTACTGTTTTCCTGCTGTAAATGCTGTACATTTTCGTGAATTTTTATCTAGAGAAAGCTGGTACATCTTATTTAAACTAAAGGATGTATACTTTCGTGATTCTGGATTGAGAGACAACTGGTAGTAACTTTGTGAAAGGTCTAATTTTGAAAAATAAATGCTACCAGATAAGGAATCTAGAATTTCAGTAATATTGGGCAAGGGAAATTTATCGTCTTGTATTTTGTTATTCAATTGCCTATAGTCGATGACTAATCTCCATTTTTCCTCGTTTGATTTATCAGCTTTCTTAGGCACTAATAAAACTGGACTAGACCACTCTGAAACAGTTTCTTCGATGATGTCATTTTTTAGCATGTCCTGAACTTGTCTTTCTATCTCGCTTTTTAAAGCTTGAGGCACTCTATAAGGTTTCATATAGACAGGTGCCACATTGTCTTTTAATACAATGTTGTGTTCCATTAAATTAGTTACTGACAAATGGTCCCCTGGCAAGTGGAAAACGTCTGCGTACTTAGCGCAAATTTGCTCGATGCCTAAACGCTCGTCTTTGTTTAAGTAGCCTAAATCGAGTATCTCTAATAGTGTCTTAACTCTGTCTACTGACCTGTTTTCTCCGTTAAAACAACACACATCAAAATTGTTAATTGAATGAATTTGTAGTTGAGACAAGTCTACTGCGACTTCTGTGTCTCTTGTATTTAATATTCTAATCGGAATACGGCCTTGATAAGGTTTTGCGATGATTCCGGCAATAAAAACTCCATCTGAAATTTCTTGGGCTAAAATTACACTGTCATCACTTGCTGCGCAAGGAATGTGTTTGATAGCTTCACAGCGAGGCGGTATCACGTGTACCTGCCTATATCTATCAGAATTGCTACCTATGGGCATGCATACTGTTATCTCGTCCTTTGACAAATTAATTGTCCTTGTCTCGTAATTAATTATGGCTTTGAACCTTTTGAAAAATTGTTCACCTAAAATTCCGCAGGCAGAACCTGAACAAGAGAGGTTCTCAAACACATAAAAAGTTTCCCTAAAAACTACGTTATCATACGTTAAATCTAAGGTAACATAGCCTATAGAACACAGTTTTCCGCTAACACCTCTGATTGTTATTTTATCGTGTCGCAATTGTTTTATCAATTCTGGATGCTCGCTTAGCCACTCATATTTCAACACTGATATACTTGCGCCGCTATCTACCAGTCACCTAATACTGCTGTTAGTACTATCTATACCTATGTTTCCTACATTCATTATTACTAAACTAGTTGTATCGTAATTAGAAATGCAATGTTCTCTAATCGTGGGCACGAAAAAACTCGGTGCTATTCGGTGCATTTTGAGTGCGTTCGACATTGTCGCTATTTTGCGAATGCTGCACTTGTGCTACGTGACGCGAGTGGTGTGACTGGTGGAAACCTCGTCCACGTGAGGGTCCACTCATCGTGGGCCACCCACGGCCACGACCTCGGTATTGGCCGGTGTTGCTATTATGGAACGTTCGCGGCTGATTGCCTTGCTGATAATTCCCTGGATTGTCATATCTCTTATTACCACGATTGTACCTTCTAGGGGCAGAGCTCTTTCCACTGCGAGTAGTACCCCGGTTTGTCCTATGGTTGCTGTTAAAGTGCATAGTAGGTTGTTCGCTTTGAGTTAACGAATTTTCGTCAACTGCGGCTTGGATTGCTTCCGGAAGTGAATTAAATTGGCGTGAAGCAATTATTGTGCTTAGACGGGAGTTATTCAAACCGTCGGCGAAGCGTTTGATAGCTATTTTTTCGTTCAGTGGACGGAGGACTTCGTATTTTTGGTCATCTCCGTCTGACTGAGCTAGGGTCAAATTGACCAACAATTGCTCTAACTCGGAGCCGTACTTATCTATCGATCTACGGCCTTGCGTGGCGGCAAAAATCTGAGACTGGAGCGCGACAGCTGATTTCTTCTGAATTAACAGTGTGCGCATATCTCTTAACATTGAGTATACTGACTCATAACTTGTCCTAAGTCTGAGTTTCGCATTTGCGGATAGACGCGTTTTTAGAACAAACTCTATAAGTTGTTTCCTAGCAGTATCATTGAGCATAGAGCTGTACAACTGGATGCTATCTATCAACTGGTTAGTGACCTGCTCCTGGCCTGTCATAATGGGCAAAAGGGCGATTGCCGTTTTGAGGTCAAAATTTTCTGACGTCATTTTTGTACTTTCTGTCTGCTTTTTAGGATGATCTACCTCTTCGGTTACACACAAGCTCAAGATATGGCGATAAATTTGTTGAATATCGCCAATTAACTGATTTACTGTACGAATATCTTCGTCATGAAAAATTCCTTCTTCGATTTTAGTTCTTACGGAAGACGAAATAGACTCCAAACGACTGTACAATTGCAAGTTCTCATTAAATTTTTGCTGGGCTGCCTCGGAATGTTGCCTTCTAGTTGGACCTACTTTAATTAGATAGGCTTTGATTTCTACTAATTTTTCAAAAATTATTTCTAATTCTGTTATTTCCGACATTACATACAGGTTAAGTGCTTAATAAAAAAAATACGTACATAACAATAGACAGTTGGCAATAAAAATAAATAATATAATCGGCTTACTTGATGTAGAATGTACTTATTAATACTGGCTAAGGCGATGACGGGGCTGGGCGGCGGCGACAGCTCGCTGAGGGCGGCGGCGGGGCGCGACGCGGAGGCTGGAGCTCATCTCGTCTGCGCTGGGTGGGCCGGGCTATACCCTGGACTCCTGCGTGGGCCGGGCTATACCCTGGACTCCGTTGGCCGGGCTATACCCTGGACACATCTCGAACTTTTCTTCTTTCTCCTGGTACATCGTATTGGTTTTCGTCTTGAGTTTTGGTGGCTTCTTCTTGATAATTTTTTTTCTAAGGTGAGTTCTTCTTTTTTTTGAGATAGGTATGTCTTCGAAGTTTTGTCTTCTTTCTTTAAAATGGGTTCTTCTCCTTGCTATTTGATCTTCTTTCTTAAAAATGCGTTCTTCTTGTTATTTAATCTTCTTTCTTGATTTTGATTCCGTATTTTCCTCGCTCGAATTTTTTATCTTCATGTAGGTAGTTTTCGGCTTCGTTTCTTCAATTTTCAAAAATGTTTTTTCTTCTTGATATCCATTTGGTTTGGCCTGGTATGGGTCGCCATGTGGAGAGCGGAGTAGGCGCTCTGGTTTCAAGGGTCAGTCGGGGGTGAAGTCAATTAGAACACATGTTTCTTGGACCATCGTCGTGTATTGAATGTCTCGAAAATATTATAAAAGTTGCTATGTTCTAACTTACTGACTAAGCGTTATTGCTATTTACACGTGTGGCCTAATTACTTGGCCGATGCGCGGAAGCGCATGTCGCAACGTTACAAATGTGTAAAATGTGTGTAAATCAATAATTGTTATTACTATTCATCACCGTCAGAGCGTACAACGTAAACAACTTCATGGATGACATAAAGATCCTGTACCGCATTGCGGGACTTCAAGGACAGGGCGTTTCTTTCATCTTCACAGACAACGATATTAAGGATGAGCAGTTCCTTGAGTTTCTCAATAATATCCTCAGTTCAGGGGAGATTGCTAATCTTTTTGCTAAAGATGAAATGGGTGAGTTTACACATTTATTTGATAAGGTTTTACAGAAAGAAGCGGTTTCTAGTTGCTGAATGCACTGTAGTGTAAACGCAAGACAATGTGGATTTAATTTTTATCGGCCCATGACTGATACCTTCGACCACCAGTTTGTAATAGCATCTGCAATTTTTTTTCGCCCGAAGTAAAAATCTTACCATGGAATATTATTAAACTCATTTTACGGTTTTATGAATCAAGTTTTACTAAAAATGAGTTTTCAGATGAAATGCTAAATGAATTAACACCAATAATGAAGAAATACGCTCCAAGAAGAATTCCAGTGCCTGATGTTTTATACGAGTACTTCATCATGAGATCTCGATCTAACTTGCATATAGTGCTTTGCTTCTCACCGGTGAGAAAATCCGAATCAATTCATTAATTCTATCTTTACAGTGTTAATTTTATTGTAATTCGCCGTATAGCCAAACTCAATATATGATTGTACTATCATTAATTGCAGGTTGGTGAGAAGTTCAGGAGTAGAGCGTTGAAGTTTCCGGGTTTGATATCGGGGTCAATAATGGACTGGTTCCAAAAGTGGCCAAAGCAAGCGCTTATTGAAGTGGCGCACCATTTCCTCTCGGATTTCCATGTTAGTAATTTAATTTACGTAGAAATAAAACTATTTAGTCTGTTTACGAGCAACATCGATCAATAGTAAACTATTGCATTTTTTATTGAAGGTGGTGTGTTCTCCAGACACCAAGGTCCAGCTAATTGAGATCATGGGTATAGTGCAAGATAGTGTAGCTGACAAGTGTGCTTCTTACTATGATCGATTTAGACGACAAACCCACGTAACGCCAAAGTCGTATTTGTCGTTTTTGGAAGGATACAAAGTACTTTATAAGGACAAACACGAGAATATAGCTGAAATGGCAAAGAGGTATAAAATTAAGATAGTTATGCGAGCTAAGTTTCCAGAGTGCAATTGTCTATCACACACATATAATTCTTAATAATTTGTAGAATGCTTACTGGATTAGATAAATTGGTTGAAGCAGCAGCGAGTGTTGATATACTAAAGGCAGAGTTAGAATTAAAGGATCAAGAGATTAAAGTAGCCACCGAGAAAGCAGAAGAAGTAAGTATTTATGTTTATTCCAGTGTTCAGAATTCTGAAGCCTGTTGCCCCCAATCAAATCATTCATCACACTGGTCTAAGTTCAGATCCCATTCAGATATCTTCTACCAGCGAGCAAACAATGAGTAATTCTGATTTGTAACAATGCAGTTCTCTTTTGCTACAGGTGTTGGCGGCTGTAGCTGAGTCAGCGGCAGCTGCAGAGGTAGTGAAGCATGAAGTGCTACAAGTGAAGGATCGCGCCGTAAAGCTAGTCAACGTGATTGCGGCGGAGACCGCTGTAGCTGAGGTGAAGCTTGCTGATGCAAAGCCTGCGCTCGATGCTGCTGAAGCTGCTTTACAGGTTATTTTTTGTTCGATATTTAGACGATTTATTCGGTCGATAGACGTGTAACAGGCGATGCATAATAAGATCTGGGGTGCAATTATGTAAGACTCCACTGTATGGAGTTGGATGGAGTATGGAGAATAAAATATAAAAATAATTATTTATATTTTTTAAGCATTATATTTCCATTATCTTTAATTGGAATTCCTCTTAGAACCTTTTTTTTTATATTTAAGGTTTTAAGTTAAATTAAACTAATAATCTTCAAAATTATTTATAAAGTAAATATCTTTAAGCCTTAGTAAGTTATACTCCTTAAAATTTGCAATTTTATATCATTTTAAATGAATATAAGACACTGTCAATGTCAATGACAATGTCACACTGTTACATTCTGGGACTTTTTTCCCAGTAGGTACCTATCTCATACTCCTACTCCGAACTTACTGTCAGACACATTCTTATTTTGACTCTTTCGAGTTGTCCAAATGCTTAACCCGATCGAGTGGAAAGTTACGTAATACAAGGGCTGGTCTTGAGTTGAACGATTCTAATGTGATGAAGATAGTTAAGTCAACGTCTTGTAGTTTGACTTCCGCGTGTTTACTTGGATTTCAGTGTTCGTAAACTACAGATCGCATCACCCAAATAAGAATGTCTACGCACTTGTGAGCGATAGCGCCCTGTTGACAATGATTAAGACCCTTTTCTTTTGACAGACAATTAACGCGGCTGATATCGCCACAGTGAGGAAGCTGGGCAAGCCACCATATCTCATCACACTTATCATGGATGCTGTGGTACTGCTATTTAGGAAACGCATCAGCCCTATCATCCCAGACCCTGAGAAAAATTTCTTAACTGCGTCGTGGTCGGACTCGTTAAAGGTAGTTTTCTTGTTTTCTGGATTTTCGCATTTATAAATGTATTATACCTACTTACACAGCTTTTTATTTAGTACATACGTAGTATAAAACATAGTATTATTGAAAACTACAATGTATTCTTAATTTTAGATAATGGCAGATACAAGATTCTTGAACAATTTAAAATTCTACCCTAAAGACGAAATTAATGCTGAAATAGTGGATTTACTGCAACCATACTTTAGATACAGGTAATTTGTTTATAATGAAGGCATACAATCTATAGGTAATATAGGGCTGAAGGACGCACTTGGAGAGTTCTAATCCGCATAATATTTTGATAATCATGCTAGCATGCTGCATGCATGCTGTTTAATATTTTAACTGCTAAGACTATGAGTCTTAGAATTCAATTAATTTCAGTAATTATACCTATGAAGCAGCCAAAGTAGCTTGCGGTAACGTTGCTGGTCTTATCTCCTGGACTATGGCGATGGCGCAGTTCTATTCTGTCAACAAAGACGTTCTGCCTTTGAAAGCGAATCTCGCCGTTATGCAGGGCAAGTATATGGGGGCGAAGCGTGACTTGGAGGCGGCTGAAGCTCTACTGGATGCCAAAGAGGTAAACTTCTGTTTTGTCTATCCTCTGTTATTTGCGGTTCTTTGGGTGGATTTGTAGCTGCTAATTTGTTTGGATTAATTATTATATGGTACTGATTTCATAATTATTGAAGACATCTCAATACACCTTTTTACAAAATGATTAATGTGAATGTTGGAAACTCGTGTTGTTGTATGTTATAACCTAAAATTTGCTATTTTTATTTAGAAAGAGTTAGCTGGAGTTCGCAAAAAATTCGACGATGCAATGGAGTTGAAACAAGCTGTTCTAGATGATGCTGCCAAGTGTCAGATGAAGATGGATGCCGCGACCGCGCTCATTAACGGATTAAGTGGTGAGCGCGTGCGCTGGACCGAACAGTCCGCTCTATTCAAGAGCGAGATTGAACGATTAGTTGGTGACGTCGTTCTGCTAGTAGGGTATGTGTGCCCTTCTCTGCGGTTTGTTATTCTCCTAACACATTTCGTATTGGATAATAAAAGCTACTCTTCAGATTTTTATCATACGCCGGGCCGTTCAATCAAGAGTACCGCACGTTGCTGTCAAACATCTGGATTAGCGAGTTGCTCAAACGTAAAATACCCGTGTCGATGAATATGAATATGGTTGAGCAGCTGACTGACACTGCTACTGTAAGAAAATTTGGACACTTTGAAAATCAATACAGCGTAATGTGACGTAATACCGATGCTTGTATGTCGTTCCATGCAGATCGGGGACTGGAATCTATGCGGGCTACCGACGGACGAGCTGTCTATACAGAATGGTATCATCGTGACAAAGGCTGCTCGTTTTCCGCTGCTTATTGACCCGCAAACTCAGGGCAAGATTTGGATAAAAAACATGGAAAAACTCAATGATCTCATCGTGACTACACTCAATCATAAATATTTTAGGTAATTGTTTTAGGTATTTTAGGTAATTTAAACTTGTATCGTAACAGTATAATCATTTACTAACCCCATAACTTAACTATTTTAAAACTAATAATATTTTCCAGAAATCACATAGAAGATTGCGTGTCGCAAGGAAGGCCGCTATTGATTGAAGATATTGCTGAGGAGTTAGATCCAGCTCTTGATAATATTCTCGAGAAAAATTACATCAAGATAGGGTCCTCCTTCAAGGTATGACTCGTATTAAAAATAATTGGTTATTACATATAGTTTGATTTCGGATACTAATGAGGATAGGCCTCATTAGTATCCGAAATCAAACTATATGTATTTTTGAATTCATTCTTTATACCATTCTGTTTCCTTAGGTCAAACTTGGTGACAAAGAAATTGATGTGCAAGATGGCCATAAGATCTATATAACGACAAAGTTGCCTAATCCCGCTTACACTCCAGAGATTTCAGCAAGAACGTCGATTATTGACTTTACTGTAACCATGCAAGGTATGCCTGTAAATAGATAGTTGATGATATTAATTTATTACTAATGGAGACGTCATATTGTACACAAAAAACTATCTCAGCAAAAAAAAAAAAAAATGCGTTTTCATCCATCGTTCAGATCATTTATGTTTGGATCTTATCCTATATGAGAAAGCACTTACAATTAATCCCATTTTTGCAATTACCGGCCGTAATTATTAATTAACTGAGGCTAAACTGCTTTGGCTGTAGGTCTGGAAGACCAACTGTTAGGTCGGGTTATCATGACAGAGAAAAGTGAGCTAGAGACAGAGCGCACCCAGCTGATCATGGACGTGACGAGCAACCGGCGCAAGATGAAGGAACTGGAGGCCAATCTGTTGCACAAGCTTACAACAATTCAGGGTTCGCTCGTCGAAGACGTGTCGCTTATTCAAGTGCTCAACGTTACCAAAACCACCGCCACCGACGTGAGTCCCCATTTAATTTTAATGTAGGGCGTGCACCCGCTTTGATTTATGGGCATTATTATTCGACGTCGCTAGATTGCATTCGTTAAGCCAAGTAGCCAAGAGGCCTTAGGGCGGCTTGAAAACTTCTGAAAATAAGACCAGCCACTTAGTCTTACAAGCGTCCACCAATCCGGACTTGGCCCGCGTGTTGGAGTATGATCTATACCTTCCTTAGGGAAGAGACCCGTGCCCCTCGGTGGGGACATAATAGGTTGATGATGATGATGATTATTCGACGTTATTCGACGGTATGGGCAGGGTTTCCTATTGAGTTTTTTGAGTTAATAAAGTGTTTTTTATCAGGTTCGCGAAAAACTGGATGTAGCTCGTGAAACAGAAATAAAAATCAATGCAGCACGGGAGGAGTACCGATTAGTGGCAACGCGCGGGAGTGTACTGTACTTCCTGATATGCACAATGTCGATGGTGTGCAACATGTATCAAACCTCGCTGGCGCAGTTTCTAGAGCGCTTCGACATCTCTTTGGAGCGGTCCACGCCTAGCCCTATTACTGCACGAAGGATTGGAATAATTATTGAGTATCTTGTGAGTGCTCTTTGGGATGTACTTGATTTTGTTCAGAAAATGCTGTCCTGAGTATTTATTTATACCATGGCAATTTTTGCAGACCTACGACGTTTTCAAATTTATTTGCAGAGGCTATTATGAGGTTCATAAGTATCTATTCACTTTACTTTTGACGCTGAATATTGATTTGCAAACTGAGTACGTGTCATACGAAGAGTTCCAAACGTTGATCAAAGGTACTGATTTAAAAAGGTATAATATGAAATAATTTATGCTTGGTTTTTGATTATTATGATTTTAACTAAAATCAATTTCATGTTGACTGTAGGTGGTGCGGCCTTAGATTTGAATGCATGTCCACCGAAGCCGTTCAAATGGATAACAGACATGTCGTGGTTAAATTTGGTACAGCTTTCGAGTCTACGTAGCTTCCTCAATATCCTTAATCAGATCACAAATAATGAAAAGGGATGGAAGAGCTGGTAAACTATTATTTTTCTTTAACACATTGTAATGAGTGGTCCCACACAACATAATATGCTAATGTTATGAGTTTTCACAATTAATATATTGCAGGTTTGACAAGGAAGCTCCTGAAGAAGAGCCTTTACCAGATGGATATCACACTTTGGATGTTTTCCGAAAGTTGCTTGTGGTTAGATCATGTTGTCCCGACAGAACTATTGCTCAGAGTTTGTAAGTATATATTATTATTTTCTTATGATGTCTACGTTAGTTGAATAGGTAATATTCAGCAGTTATTAATTTAATTGTTTCTTAGGAAATACGTCGTGAGTTCAATGGGCGCAAGATATTCAGAAGCGGTTATTGTGAACTACGAGGTATGAAATTTTATTACCATGTAAGGTACAAGTTAGGGGAATTTATAGGGTAATATTCGTGGGTTAAGAACCAGAGTAGCGTAAGTGCAAAAATTGAAAAAAGTCAAAATTATTGCAAGCAGACAAACTTCATTTTGGCAGTAAACAAAAATCATTTTTTTGGATACGTTTTTTTTGTACTAAGCAATTGACTCACAATATCGATCCAGTTTTTTGGCACATAAAAATACGAAGGATTTAAAAGCGAATGGCGAAAACAATTTTTTTTACAATTTTTGCCCTTTCGCTACTCTGGTTCTTAACCCACGTATTACTTTATGATTTCGTAGCAAATGGTTCTGGAGTCCCGGCCGTTGGTACCGCTGATTGGATTTCTGGCGATGGGCTCGGATCCGACGCCCTCTATTGAGGTGACCGCTAAGCGTATGGAGTGTATTTGCTGCTCCATCTCCATGGGGCAAGGGCAGGAGGTGCACGCTAGGAAGCTTATCGCCCGCGGACTCGAAGAGGTAAGTCTGGTACCCGCGAGTGCCAGTGCCATCCTATGATTCGTATCTTTCCTTACTACGGAGCACGTGGCCATAATTTTTATTTCAGGGTATATGGGTGCTGTTACAAAACTGCCACTTGGGGTTGGAATATATGGTGGAAGTAATGGAACAGTTTTCGGAGCTAGAGAAAGACCCGGAGCAAGTACATGATATGTTTAGGTGAGGCAGCAAAATGTTTGTACCTGCATATTTTTATTGGTACGCATCACTTACTAATTACAATTATTTATTGTTGTAATAGGCTATGGATTACAACAGAAGTACATCCTACTTTCCCAATAACACTGCTTCAAATGTCCATCAAGTACACCTGTGAACCACCATCGGGTAAGTTTTTGTTTGCTTGGCTTCAACTCATCATTTAAAATTAACAATATCATATTGCCGTTTTAGGTATTAAAGCCGGCTTGATGCGAACCTATGACTCAATGAGTCAAGATTTCCTAGATTACAGCGACAGCCCGTTCTATTTGCCGTGTATATATACAATCTCGTTCCTGCATACGGTCGTGCAAGAGAGAAGGAAGTTCGGTCCACTCGGCTGGAACATCCCATACGAGTTCAACTCGGCCGATTGGTTGGCTTCCTGCATGTTTGTGCAGAACCACCTGGAGAGCTTAGAGCCGGGCCAGACTATCAGCTGGACAACAGTGCGGTTAGTTTTAAATAAAAATTCCCGAAACGATTTGTGCGTTTTTCAATTTAATGTCACCATGATATCTGTGAAATTGATGCGACTGTTTCGTTTTTAGCTACATGATTTCGGCAGTACAATACGGTGGTCGTGTGACTGATGACTACGATAACCGTCTACTTGCAACATTTACACGCGTGTGGTTTTCTGACCAACTGTTCACGGAGACTTTCCAGTTTTACAAGGGCTATGGAATATTGGCTTTTAAGAATATTCCCGATTACCTGGAAGCAATCGAACAAATGAAAACAGTTGATCCTCCCCAGGCTTACGGACTTCATTCAAATGCCGACATCACGTTAGTTGAAATGCAGCAATGAATATCTTATAAGCCTCGTGTGATATTGATTACGATAGATTTTCCTGTAAATTACAGGTATCAACGAAGCAAAACCGCTGATCTCCTCGATACAATCCTATCTATTCAACCAAAAGAGTCTAGTGCTGGAGGAGGTGAAACGCGTGAAGCTTCAGTGTATAGGCAGACTAAAGAAATGCTGGAGAAAGTGCCTCCCAATTTCGATCCTCATGAGGTTAAAGAGAGGTAAGTCAATATGATTGAATAACTGAGTTCTAGACGAACTTTCAAATAATTCTCACTTATTTTGTTTTATCAGGTTACGTTTTTACGGCATGTTGAACTCGATGGTTATCTTTTTGCGCCAAGAAATCGATCGTATGCAAAAGGTCATAAACTTAGTGCGCATAACCTTGAAAGATTTATTGCTTGCTATTGATGGGACTATTATCATGAATGAGGTTGGTGTCTTTGTTTCTTGGTCTGGGTGGATATTCTACTTTAACCTCGTAAGGCCCGACCTTGAAAATAACAATTGATTTTGTGATCACTTGAAGACATTGGGCCTCACGAGGATATATATCTATGAAATCTTGTAAAGTTAAATAGAGACTTACATATATCATCGAAATCACGATTTCTTGATGAAAGTCAGGCGAGCGTTCTAAGTGCAGGTGCGGTATCGTCACTTATTGAATTGAATTGAACTACTATATTTTAAGTTATTTGAACCATTGAATTTAGAAGGAATAGAAGATCATTCAATAGCTTTTTTTGGCGACTGGCGCTGACATCGCTCGTCGGTAAGATTTGTAACTAACTTATTATTGAACGAAGACAATGTTAAATTTTAATGTTAATAATGTAAAAATTATTATGTGACTTTAGTCACACAAAATTATTACGTGTGACACATTAATATATTTTGTTATATTATTTAAAATTAATTACGTTGATCAGATGCTGATTCTTGAAAAAAAAAAAAAATTAATTATAATAATTGTTATGGTGAGCCGATCGGAGCACCAAAAATTCTACAAGTTACACTATCTTCTTCTCTTTATATTATAAAAAAGGATTGCTGTTCGTTAGGCTCACTAAAACTCGAGAACGGCTGGACCGATTTGGCTGATTTTTGGTTTTTTATATTTCTAGAATTCCAGGGAAGGTATATATGGAGAGAAAATATGGAAAAATTACGAAAACTTTGGCGGTACGAAGTTTGCCGGCACAGCTAGTATAGGCTAAATTTTTCATTAGTATCCACGCCATCAATAATAACAACTTTCAATCTATAAACTGACTTCTCCTGCTCCCAAGCTGAGACATGCTCTGTGCTATAAGTAAAGACACCTTGACTAAGGCAATTTGTACAAATCAACTGAAGCGGCTCCCAGCGGTTATCGAAATCACCTATAGATAAAGGAGATCATCTTAGGCATATATCTCATCTCTTTACATGTGCGCGAATGCATGGCGATTAAGCCATAGGTACCGCGGACTTAACTCTCTAAGATAAGGCCTACGCTCTGCAGCATTGGTACTTTTATAAGCACTAATGTAAAGCCAATTTAATAGGTGTCACATTTGACACTTCATCAAAATTCATCAACGTAACCTTGTAACGCAGGGCACACAATATTATTTATTTTTTCAAAGTTAGAACTGCACAATTGCTTCACTTTTTTCAATTAATAATACATATTTATGGTAATAATGTCAAAAGAAGGCATTATTACAATTTACTTTGACTAATAAACCTTTCTAAACTTAATAAACAATGTTTGTCCTAAAAAACTGAACTTCATCACAAGGTTATGTCGGTCAACCCTTTTTGTTTTTAATAACTAGGGATGTTACCGTAAAAATCAAAGGAATCATAAGTCAAAAAGTTGAATTGAATCCAATGATTACCTGTAAATGAATGATTCCACGTTGTGATTATTTTATTAGTAGATGATACAACTAGTACGCATCACATAAAGACGAACTTTCATAGCATGAGAAGTGAAAAACATATATTATTCTTTTAATAATCTAAACAATACAAAAATAATTGAATAGAAACCAAATCCGTTTCATTATATATATTTTTTTTTTAATCTTGTTTTTCTGCTAATAGCAGAATAGACAAAAGTACTTTCGTGCGTGCAGCCAGGTCTAACGTTTTTCCTTTTTCTGTATCCGAAGACAACTTTTTAATACAGGTAATCCTTTGTAGAAGGCCAAAGCCAAATCTTTGTTGTGTTTTATAAATATCTTTTTCGTGTTAAGGCCGAGATCAAATCTTTGTAAAAAAAATTTAGACGTATTTTTCTTGTTAAGGCCAAGCCCCGTTTCATTATATTATTACACTTTTAGGCAAAAAAAAACTCGTAGGATGTTCTTGGCAAAGTCGTCGAGAAGACAAAGAAAATAATTTTCGATCATTTTGAACGAGATGTGAGAATAGACAACATTATCGAAGAATAATTAATTATATCTCTGAGAGCGGACAGCAGTGATGACGATGACAACACTCGTTATAGTTCTAGTGAATAAATGCATTTTTTCTTGGTTAAATTATATTCGTGTCTTATTTTGTTTTATAAATTTAGGTTAGACAATAATGGGACAGGGTTTAGATTAATATTTGTTTATTTGATTTGATTTTCAATGGAACTCAATTAAAATTACAGTAACTATACGTACTTTTTCACAATAACTGCATTCGATTCACAAATGTTTGAAGTCCGTATCGATTCATTCGATTTATGCGATGTTTTTTAGCAGGTCACCTCACTATGAAGCTAAGACTGACACTTGTCAAATGTGGCCTATTAAATTGGCTTTACTTTAATTACGTATTGTCTGTTAAGGCGTTGCGAGACTCGCTGGACAACATATTCGATGCTAAGGTGCCGAAGGTCTGGCTAAGGAGCTCCTGGTCGTCATCAACTCTTGGGTTCTGGTTTACTGAATTCTTAGAGAGAAATATTCAGTTTTCATCTTGGTGCTTCCAAAACAGACCACCTACTTTCTGGATGACTGGCTTTTTTAATCCTCAAGGTAATTTTCGCGTTAATTAGACATAGTCCTATTCTCGTAATAGGTACGAGTATCTAATAATTCTCCTAGCATCCTAATATTTTTACTGTTATTTTATAAGGTTTTCTGACGGCTATGCGACAAGAAGTGACGAGAGCACACAAGGGTTGGGCGTTGGACATGGTTTCCCTGCACAACGACATTACCAAATACACATTTGAAGAAATTAAGGCGCCACCACCTGTAAGTGCCAATTCGCGTCGGGTACGCGTGGTAATAAAGCCCATATTTACTCTCTGAGATAAGGTCTATGCCCTGCAGGGGGACGTATAATAACGTCTGCTGACACTTACACCTGTAAGGATGCCTATTTTTTTAATGTTCTACTGTTTGTTGCGTCAGTCTGGCTGGATCAAGTTATAGACTCCCTATTTTCCGTTATTGGAAAATTCACTAAACGTTTTTACTCGAAAGACAAACTAGGTGACTTGTCCATACACTAGCAAATGAAAGAAATAGATCCTAAAGGTTCTCAAAAAATCTCTTATCGTTTTATAGGAGGGTGTGTTCGTTCACGGACTGTTCCTGGATGGCGCCGGCTGGGACCGACGCAATATGCGGCTGTGTGAGTCCGTCCTCAAGGTGCTCTACACAGCGCTTCCCGTTGTCCACGTATATGCTATAAACTCCACCGCACCTAAGGATCCCAAACTGTACATGGTAGGTACTGGTGGTGGACTTTTTGTCCGTTGTTTTATTCCAAAGCAACTTCTCAATGCTTAACCTTTACATAGGCTGCTACTTATGTATGCGGAATCTGGGATTCCAATAATTTTAAACGCAATGTCTGACCTCCATGGTCAAATTCGTTCTTTTTTTAAATACTGGCTGCTAATATTTTTCTCTTATATACGTTAGTGTTTTGTTTTTGTTGGGTTTAAAATGTCATATCGCTGAAAAATGGAACTCACTCGTGAAAATATTCGTGCTATGATTTATTACGATTTTCGACGTGGTTTAACGCAACAACAGTGCGTAGATCAATTAACTTCGACTTTTCGTGGTGAAGCTCCATCAAAAACGACTGTGTATCACTGGTTTAGTGAGTTTAATCGCGGGCGCAGTAAGCTCACGGACGAAGTTAAAGAAGGTCGCCCGAAATCGGTGGTTGTGCCACAAAATATTGAAGCTGTGCGAAAACTAATAATGCAAGACCGCCATGTTACGTATCGCGAGATAGAGGCTATTCTGGGCATATGTATGACGAGCATTCATAGAATATCACATGAACATTTGTCTGTAAAAAAATTTGTTCGCGTTGGATCCCGCACAACTTCAGTACAAGAAAACATTAAAAAAATTCAACGGAGGCGACTCAAAATCTGTTTATAATATCTACACAGGTGACGAATCCTGGATCTACGCGTACGATCCCGAAGCTAAACAACAATCAACAGTTTGGGTGTTTCAAAATGAGCCGAACCCTACGAAAGTGGCTCGTGCAAAAAGCACTGTAAAGCAAATGGTGGCCTGCTTTTTTGGTATTAATGGCCATGTGGCTACAATACCACTGGAGAATCGCAGTACGGTTAATTCGGAGTGGTACACGACCATTTGTTTGCCGGAAGTATTTGAAGAAATACGCCAAAACAACCAGCGACGCAGAATCATACTTCACCATGACAATGCCAGCTGTCATACATCTCAGGAAACAACTACATTTTTGGATGGTCAAAAAATAGAATTGATGGGTCATCCACCGTACAGCCCTAATTTGGCTCCCAATGATTTCTATTTATTCCCAAATGTAAAGAATAACTTACGTGGTCAACGATTTTCGACCCGTGAAGATGCCGTAGATGCGTTCAAACAGCACGTTTTGGAGATACCTCAATCAGAGTGAAGAATCGATTGACAGAGAGCTGAATCTTGTTCATCACGCCTTCGGTCGGCAACTAACAAAAATACAAAGACTTGCTAGAACAAAGATTGGAAGCCGAGCTAAGAAAAGTTGAAGCCAACGGTCAAGCAGTTTTCCAACAAGATTCAGCTCCATGTCATGTCTCCAAAGTTATGATGAAATATTTCAAAGAAAAAAAAATTACATGCCTTGAATGGCCAGGTAACTCTCCGGATCTCAATCCAATCGAAAATCTGTGGGCTACATATAGTTAAAGCAAGACTTATAAAAATTGATTGCACAACAAAACCAAAGCTGATTGAGGCAATAATTCAGATATGGTTTAGAGACACGAAAATATCAGGAAATTGTAAAAAACTTGTTGATTCTATGCCAAATCGTGTACAAAAAGTTATAAAAGTTAAGGGAGCACACATCTCATACTAAAAAAACTTAATTGTAATTGTTTCTGTGTATTTTTTCCCTCAATAAAGAATATTTCTTATTGTTTCTAATTTATCACTTGTGTTCACATTAATTCGCACAGTACTGTAATGCTCTTTTCTCGTGCAATGTTAAACATCATCATCATCCACCCATTACGTCCCCACCGAGGGACCCGGGTCTCTTCCCTGTGGAAGGTATAGGCCTACTCCACCACCGGGGCCAAGTCCGGATTGGTGGAGGCTTGTAAGACTAGTGGCTGGTCTTACTGTCAGAAGTTTTCAAGCCGCCCTAAGGCCTCTGACTTGGCTTAACGACTGCCATGTATCGACGGCAGCCGGGACCAACTGCTTAACGTGCCTTGCGAAGCACGGAACCGCTCGAAAAAATGCCACTAGCGTTAGTCATAAACGGTGACCCATCCATGGACTGAACGCGCCGTATGTTGCTTAACCTTAGTGATCGTTTAAGATCACTCAGGCAGCCCAGACTACGAGCGATTCAAGAGTGTGATTGAGTTTATTTTGCTTTCCTCCGACATTCCTATCGATATCAATTAAATTTGTATGTGCTTTACCCTATGAGACAAAATTGGCAACACAGTTTATCATAAATATATTTGTGTAGTTTACAGGTAGGGCTGTTACAAGCTGGAAATTTGCGTACTGACAGAATAAATTTGTCTGTTTTTCTCATACGAGTAACAAAGATTCGTGTGTGGGATAAGAACCACATAAGAGTCGTAGGTTCTTGCTAAGTTAAATTTTATCTATGTATTGTATTCGGGGATAACGGGCGCGAGTTTATTTATTTTTGTATTCAATAAGCAAAGTTACTTCACGACAGCCAACCAATAAGCATAGCCTTTAAAAGGAATAAATTGATTTCGATCGCTAGTGTTGTACTTTTTTTTGTTTACAGTGTCCCGTATATAAGAAACCCGTGCGCACTGGATTAACGTTTATTACACCGTTGTGGATGCCGACTATCAAAAATCCAGACCACTGGGTTTTGCGTGGAGTCGCTATACTTTGCGATATTAAATAGGTAAGAGTTATTTAATACAGAATATTAATAATATGCAGTGTAGCTGAAAAAACAAAGGAATACTCATAAACACATCAGTTAGGAACTATGTTTCCAAAAAGCCACACCCAGAAATTAAAATCCGTTTTTAGGGTTCCGTACCCAGAGGGTACAACGGACCCTATTATTGAAACTTCCACTCCGGACCCACCATACCACTAGCCATACCCCTGGGGGTAGGGTGGGACGGAACCATACCACCGTAGTGCTGTGTATGCCTTCAGCACCATAGCCCTGGCCATACCCCTGCTTATTAGTATTATATTTACATAAACTACTTTTACTTGTATTAATTTATATTAAACAAAAATCAGTGAGTCGTACCACAGAATACATAATAGTACAGATACAGAAGATTCACTCCGCAAATTCAATTAAAGAAAAAGGGACTCTAGCAGCGATACAATTAGGTGCAATTCAGATCGCACGGCGCTCAATCGCTACGTTACATTCATCTACATGTTGCCTCTCTGTCTACTGCGTAACTCTTACCTCTTCTGGCGCCTGAATTCCTACCTATTTGCCACCCCGGAGTGGTTGCCGCATGTACTTACGCGTTCGATACCGACACGCGTAGTGAGACAGGCCAGAGTGCGTATACTGAGTTTTTTCATTCACTTTCGATAGCGAGAGCGTTTGCGATTTGCATAGGAGTGACAAAGAGACAACTATGTGGCGCGCTTTGTCACTCCTATACAAATTGCAAACGCTCTCGCTATCGAAAGTGAAGGAAAAAACTCAGTATAAGCACTCAGAGTGCTTAGTGCGAGTTTTTTTAACTACTCGATCGCGTTAACGTAAACTCATATTCTATAGGAGTGACAAAGCGCGCCACATAGTTGTCTCTTTGTCACTCCTATACAAATTGCAAACGCTCTCGCTATCGAAAGTGAATGAAAAAACTCGCACTACGGGCCCTGTGGGCTTAGTGCGAGTTTTTTTAACTACTCGATCGCGTTAACGTAAACTCATATTCTATAGGAGTGACAAAGCGCGCCACCTAGTTGTCTCTCTGTCACTCCTATACAAATTGCAAACGCTCTCGCTATCGAAAGTGAATGAAAAAACTCGCACTAAGGGCCCTGGTCGTACTTTATTTTTCTCACAAGTAACCTATTTACAAAAAATATAGCATCTTCAGAATTGAGCATGAAAACAGACGTTGATGGAAGTGGACGTTCAGGGAAGTGGACATATAGGATTGTGGACTATCGTGGGAAAAGGACTCACAGGGAAGTGGACTATCAGGGAATGGACGTTCAGGGAAATATACTTATTGGACCGACTGGACATTCCGGTAATAAGACGTTCAGTGCTGAGAGGCTTTTTGGCCCGTTGGGTCAGTTGTTCACAGTGAGATAGCTGTCAAACTTAAAAAAAATAATTATGCAGGTCATCACAAGTGACACACACTCGATGGTACCGTTTAACTTTAAAAGACCCACCGTACCACCAGGGGTATGGTTAGGGGTACGGTGGGTCTGAAGCGCATTTTTCCATCAAATCCCAGCCTTACTAACGGCGGTATGGTTCCGTCCCACCCTGCCCCCAGGGGTATGGCTAGGGGTATGGTGGGTCCGGAGGGAAAACTTCGCTGTCCGTCCGTCGGTCACCATGCTGTATCTCATGAACCGTGATAATTAGACAGTTGATTTTTTTACAGATGATGTATTTCTGTTGGCACTATAACGACAAATACTAAAACACAGAATAATATAAACATTTAAGAATACAACAAACCCATACAACAAACGTGACATTTTTTTTGCTTTTTTTTGCTGGATATTTATAACGCCAACAAGGGGAGCTCCCATTCAACAGACATGATTTTTTTTTGCGGTTTTATAGGTAATGAAACGGACCCCTGCGTGCGCGAGTCCTACTCGCACTTGGCCGGTTTTTATATTTTCGCAGAAATACATCTGGCGTGTCGTTCACCAAACAATCTTTTTCATGGAACGAAATCGAAACTTTTAAATATTCTTTAAAAAAAACTAAAAAAAAAAAAGAAATCAGTTCGGTTTTTATGTAGTTTTTTTATAGAAAAAAGGTGATTTTGAGGGTCTGGGCTAAATATTTCGATTTGGATGGCTTTAATCTATACTATTGATTTGGTGCCGGTCTACGGTACGTCATCATCATCACCATCATAAACCCATTATGTCCCCACCGAGGGGTACGGGTCTCTTCCTTGAGTAAGGTATAGGCCATACTCGGTATGTCATTAGATCCTGTTATAAATCGCAAAACATTTTCCTATCGAAGCCGACCTAGCATCTGTTGACTCAACTCATCCTTAATTAGACCGATACTAATAGCTTCTGGATGATTAAAAATAGTAGGTAACTTCTGAAATAATTATCTTTGCAGAATTGTCTGGATGCCGACGAGACCAAGACATCGATTTAATAATAAAGGGCAGAATCTATATACGTTTATTCCAATAAGCTTTATTTTAATTGTTTAACTGATGCTAAGTTGTTGTTTTTAAGTTTAATTTTCTTTATGTTCATGCTGTTAGATCTATTGACGTAATAAAAGGTTATACTTCTATTTTATTGTGTCGTTCATTTTATTTCAATTTGCAGTGCCAAACTATTTATATAGGCTGCGTCCCCAGTAGGGAAACTGTTCGCCGCCGACTGAGTGAGCAGCAAATTTGTAGCCAACTGAAATTCGACTTAGCGGCATACTCAAAGCGAACTAAAACTATTTCGCTGCCGAGTGGAACAGGCTTATCTGTGAGTCAGCCCGCTCACTGAGATAGTCGGCAGCGCGCGACGCTGCATAGATTGAGCAAACTGTGAACACTCCATTTGAAACCGATACGCGCCGCTAACTCAGTGGGCGGCGGCACAAACTGTTTGCCAACTGGGGACGCAGCCTTAAAAGTAAGAGCGTAATAATTTTAAAATCCGTGGCATCGATCTAAAGGATTTTACGTTTTATTACCCTTTCGGCCGTACTTTATTACTTCGAATAAAAATCCCCAATCACGGACTTTTAACAAAAGATTTGATTCACAGTCGTCGTTTAAAATGAATTCCATTTTTAATATTGACTCTGACATGTTTGTTCTGTGATTACTATCGACTTCATGACAATAACAAATTCGATCGTGAGTGGCCTACACTGATGAAAGCAAGTTGTATTTTCGAAAAAATAACAAAAATGAGTGAACAAATCGTAGCTAAGGCGGCTGGCGCGAATCCGTGCTCCGTTGCCACCGAGTCCACTACTGATGAGCGTGTAAGAGAGTCTGGTGATCAATGTGACGCTGCTGAGGCTAAGGCATCTACTACCAACTCTGAAACCAACCTAGAAGACCAAGACCGTGTCTATGTTGATAGAACATCGCTGGAATCAATACTGGCACTTGGTTCCACAGCTAACAAGTCTGAGAAAAGGAAGGGCAAGTTTAGCTAGAGTTCATTTTTAAATGGAGTTGATTTGTGAAGATTTTTCAGTACTGACATAATAATAAAAACTTTCTTTAATAAATATTTTTTTTAATGTTTTGTGCATGTTTAAAAATAGGTCGTATGCTAATTCTGTACCTCAGAGGTTAAGACATTTTTTTATTTTTTCGTTTTTTTTTTTAATTTATGTGATCAAAATCCTGAACTTCGCCAAGTGGAATAATGTGTTAAGTAAATTTAGTTACTGTTTCTGAAATTCACAGAATTATATTATATCATGTCCACTTACAGCCCGAGACATATCCTATCAAGTCCCACATAAAACAACATGCTACTTTAAATAATACTATTTAATTCTTACTTTTCAACACAATTCACTTCAACCTACCTACATTACTTTAATATGTAAGTGTTAAGTGGTGATGGTAAAATTAAATAGTGTGTTTCTTCTTCCTTTTTCTGGGTCTCTTGTAAAATTGACGATGTGTGACTTAACATACTTAACCTCTGAGGTACAGAATTAATACGATTGTTCCCATTAGTTCCCTCTAGCCCGCGGGTGTGAAACCCCTCCGGAGCAACTGGACAGATTCCCAACAGGACAGATTCTGAACTGGACAGATTCTCAACTGGACAGATTCTCAGCTGGACAGTTTCTCAGCTGGACAAATTAGCAGCTGGACAGAGTGTAGTCGAGAAGAAAAGTTAATAAACTATGAAACATGGGTATTTAAAAAGACTATTCAAAGATGGTTGTATTGTAAAAGTACCAGGGGAGCATAAAGTTGTCAGAGGTTTGTTGAACACCCAATGGGTACCATGACATTATATAGATAGATAGATAACACTTTATTGCTCAACCATAATACAGAGTTATTGTAATTTCCTTATGTCTAAATGGTACACAATTGGCGGTCTTATCGCTTAGATATACCCTGCCTGCCTGATTAGTTAGATAGCTAACTGCCAGTTAGATAGCTCGATTGTAACATCACTGATAGCTGGTGGTGTGAAACGGAATAGTGTTCTCGTATGACACCACTAATGGTGTGAACTCAGTGGTGCCAAGTGGAAGGAACGAACATTTTCGCAGTGTTATAAACAGCGTGAGAGTATCTAGAAATGTTTTATTTGCTTTGTGTTCGTTTATTTGAAGCCATACCAAGGCCATACCGTGCATCTAAAATGGTAAATTCAGATTCTCGCACAATATTGAATACAATGTTTTATTATGTAGCCGAAATCGGATACTTTAGATAGATAAATAGATAACACGTTTATTTCCATAAGACACACACACGTACACATATCATCACATATTGAATCATCAATACATCAACAGCACATAGCAAACATAGACAATACAGAAACATACACAAGGCATAGGTACAAACACAGCTTGACAGTATGAAAAGAGAAGAGAAAAAGTATTAACAACAATAATAAAAAAGCGTGTGTGTGGCAAATGCAAACGGGATTCGACTCAGCATGTGCTGAGACTTTAAAAAGAAAACTCCAGCGCTGGTATTCTGCCGATACCCATTGGGAACGGGCGTGCCGAGCCCAAAGAAGTGAGTAGGTTAAAGTTAAAAGGTCAATATTTAGGTATTAAGTGAGCCTGTGTCCGGCTGGTACGATTTAAAAATTAATCGAACGTATTAAAAAAAAAAAAATAAGCAAGCTTTGCATACACAAAGTCACACGTAATAATAAAAATGCAATTATTAATTTAAATGTAAATAGATAAATGTCCAGCTGGAATAGATTAATAAATTGTATTGTGAAAATGAATTGTAGCATAAAATTTAAATTAAAATTAATAAATAAAAAGATGTCCAGGCAAAATTATATTTTGCATAAATTAATAATTATTAATAAATAATTGGATTTTCATAAAGAAAAATAATAATAATAAAATTAGAGTCAAGCAAACATTGAAAGTCCGTAGGAAACTAAGAATCGCATAACTATGTCCCATAAACTCATTCTGAAACAACTTTGTTGGGGCAGCGATTTCTGCTGGTCCAGGAAATCGCTGCCCCAACAAAGTTGAAGTGCACCTTGAAAGAGATTGAAGTTGGCGGAGAGGTGGGGGTACATCATTCCAACACTTTGTGGCCTGAACCCGGAAACTGCCACGAAAAGCGGCAGTTCGATGATGCGGCACACAAAGTGGATTCGAAGACGACCGGGCGGAACCTCCCATTGCTCTCCTCCAAATGAGTTTTTGAAATAAACAAGCTTGCTTTTTCGTCTTTACTACACCAAACATTAAAACTGCCATGAAAAGTTTCAATGTACTATCCATTTTTCGCCTGGTTTATATAAGGTGTTACGTGGGATCTAGCAGGAATAGAGAAACAAAATCGAGCGCACGCGTTTTGAACTCGTTGGAGTAACTTCTGAGTTTTTGCAAAGGTGCATGGGCCGTAGGCAGTCAAAGCATAATTTAACCTTGACAGTATTAAAGAGTCACAAAGAAAGACTAATATTCACACTCAAATATCTTCTCAGCTGATATAGCACTTTCAGTTAAAAAAAGCAGTCGAAGCGTAAGCCACTGTCCATTAGAACGCCCAAGTTTCGGGCCTCTTCAACAAACTCCAATCTGGTGCTGTTTATGCGGATTACGGGATTCAAGGACGTAATGGCCTCCCTCTGCATTTTAGAGAATCATAATTTTTTATTTTGAGTGGTTCAGTAAGAGGCAGTTATTTACACACCATATGTAAATACGATCGAGGTCTTCGTTTAGTTTAGCAGCAGTTGCAGTTGCTTTCCTATTTTTTAATTTTGCATGAAACTATGAGAAGCTCTTCTTAGGGATAAAGTTGAAGCTATCAATTCAAGTTACTGAAGTTCAGGCGGAACGTATTAAGAACGCGACCCTACCACAACACTTTTACTTTTTGAAGATAGTTGGTCACCTTTGACTAGCTGTATCTCTATAACCAATGGACCTACAGTGCTAAAATTAAGCTTAAATTGTAGCAAATCTAATTTAATTCAATTTATTGAATCATACAGAAACATACTTGAGAAACGTTTCTGTAGCGTAGTTTTTTAGAAAAAGCTGAAACAAGTTGCAAATTATCCCAGTTTTTCGAGCACCTTGAGAGTAGCACAGAGTTTTCAGGATTGCAAATTTGGGTGTAGACTACTCTCAAGGAACAATAAAATAAAAAAATATGTAGTTACATGCGCGTTTGTGATGTTTGATGACGTTTTTGACCGACCTATATATAATTCGTAACAGTTACAATTTAATTCTTTTATATGGACTCAGCGCACTGATTGTCTATTATAATAGCTGCTACACACTATGCCGGCGAAACGGCCGGCCGGGCGGCATTATGCCGCACGGCTTTGCCGCCGACATGTTTAGGCCGCATTTTAGGCCATGATTGACATGTTTATTGGAATCGCTCGTAGCCTGGACTGCCTGAGTGATCTTAAACGATCACTAAGGTTAAGCAACATACGGCGCGTTCAGTCCATGGATGGGTCACCGTTTATGACTAACGCTAGTGGCATTTTCCGAGCGATTCCGTGCTTCGCAAGGCACGTTAAGCAGTTGGTGCCGGCTGTCGTCGATAGATGGCAGTCGTTAAGCCAAGTCAGAGGCCTTAGGGCGGCTTGAAAACTTCTGACAGTAAGACCAGCCACTAGTCTTACAAACCTCCACCAATCCGGACTTGGCCCGCGTGGTGGAGTATGGCCTATACCTTCCTCAGGGAAGAGACCCGTGCCCCTCGGTGGGGACATAATGGGTTGATGATGATGACATGTTTAGGCCCATCATTGGCATCATTTTCTAGCACAACACTTTCAATCGAATGCTGGGAGCGAACTGCCGCCGGCTTACCCGCCGACCTTGCCTGCCGGCGGCTCGGCTTGTGCGGCATTGCCGACGGCTTTCTACCCTCCGGCAGTGCCGGCGGCACGGCCAGCGGCACTTCAATCGTAGTGTAAAAAGACCCCTCGAAAATAAAAGAATTTCTTCAGAATCACATCTTTATTCTTCGACAGCCAGAATGATAATGCGCAACCATTCACAAGACAGCTCCTTTTATACACTGTCACTTACACAAACCACGTGGACAAACCAAACTGTTTAATATAAATGATAGGAATAAATACAATTGAAAAGACATATAATTTCTAATTTGATTTTAACTTAATAATAATTATGTTATAATTATTAAATAATTTATTTTAAATTATACAATTACCGGAAGTTACTCTTTATTGATACATTTAAAATCGGAAAAATGCCTAAGCGATCATTTGATAAATAAAGTAACTCAATAATATAATTAATATTTTGTAACAAGTTCCTGTAAATTATAAATTACAATTATTCACCTTCAACAATTTGGCATGAATGCTCACATTCGCCCATCCTGAATATCAATTGCGTCCTCGCAATTTCACTTTAACCTCTGTACATGATTTATAATTATATACTTACATAAATGTTGTGCCCGGATAACGGCGACAGGCTTGCCACTTGTCACGTTTGGGACCTAATAAACTCGGCAAAACGTGGGTCCAGTTCTAGAGACTGGTGCCTCTGCCTACCCCTTCGGGGATAACGGGCGTGAGTTTACTTTTTTTCTTTTTTTTTACATAAATGTTGACACTTATAATCATACACTGAACTAACCATACTAACTATACTATCCATACTAACTATACTAACCATACTAACCATACTAACCATACTAACCATACTAACCATACTAACCATACTAACCATACTAACCATACTAACCATACTAACCATACTAACCATACTAACCATACTAACCATACTAACCATACTAACCATACTAACCATACTGATCACACTAATAATTAGGTACTTCATTCAATATTTTCACTATCAGAACTTTCACTGGACTTGCACTATCAATGGGCTTAAAAGACAGCCAAGGGTATATTTTATCGACAGGGAAAATACCAGTATAATTAGGTTTTTTCTTTTTTCGTGTCAAGGTGTATCTTCAACCTCATAGCGGTCGTTAGCCATTACTTTAACAATGCGATATGGGCCAAGGCATTTGGGAATTAACTTTTTACTTTTTCCTTTGCTAGCAACCTCTCTTTCAACACGAACTAATTGACCAACCTGAAAACTACGAGGCTTAAAGCGAGTTTTGTCAAACAATTTCTTTTGTCGAAACTGGTTTTCTGCATTTTTCTTTTGAACCGAATCTCTAATATCTTTCAAATTATTTTCGTGATTACGATCTGAGTCAGCGGCCTTTACGGCAAGTTGGATTTCACTTTCATTTGGTCCCGTCAATCGTAGACCGAATAGTATCTCAGAGGGAGTTTTCTCAGTTGATTTATTTACTGTATTATTTAGACCCCATTGAATGTTATATAAGTACTCATCCCATAACCTTTCGTCTTCCCCGTGAATCATGGTAGTTAGAGAGTCAAGTATGCTACGATTGTATCTCTCCACTTGCCCGTTGGCACGTGGTGTTGCTACCGAATTAAGGACATGATGAACATTTTTATCTGATAAGAATTGTTTGAATTTTGAACTAGTAAATGTGCTCCCTCTGTCAGTAATAAGCCTATAAGGCATACCAAAAATGGAGAAATACTCTTTAAATACCGAAATAGTAGTGTTTGTTTTTGTATTTTTGACTGCTTTGAGTATTATAAATTTTGTGAAAGAGTCTATTATTACCAAAATGTTTTTCTTTTTACTTTCATTGAACGGACCTAAATGATCGGCATGAAGCGTGTGAAAGGGCTTTGGTTCGTTGGGGATAGGATGCAAGTAACCAGATTTTTTTCCAGGGATTTTACCATGGGCACATTTTAAACAAGCTTGACAGTATTTTTTTATAAATTTGTTCATTTTAGGGAACCAATAATCTGATTTAATTTTGTCTAACGTTTTGTCGTAGCTAAAATGACCGATATCATCATGGCATGCTTTTAGTATTTGCCACCTAACCGCTTTTGGGACCAGCCACTTGAGACCATTGTCAGTTTTTTTTGTAAACCATACCGCACTTGATACAATAATTTTGCTTGATACTAGCAATGTCTTGAGATTTATCGTCAATTATTCGTTTTATTCGCTGAATTTCATCATCATCTGTTTGCATTGTCGCGAGCCAATCAGTTGTTATTTGTAAAATAGTGAAATCTCCGCCATCGGGCATAATACCCGGCGTATCACCCTCGCCTGTTCTGAGCCCCATTGCCACTCTTGATTCTTTTTTAATAGTTTTGATAAGGGTCTGGAAATGCCGCCAAAGTTTTGTATAAAACGTCGAAAAAAACTTGCTAAACCTAAAAATTGACGAACGTGATGTACATTTTTAGGTACAGGAAAACATTTAACTGCTTTTATTTTTTGATCACCTGGTCTTATACCCTCGCGAGAGACTTCAAACCCTAGAAAAAGTATTTTAGATTGAAAAAAAATCACATTTGGCTAGTTTGAGGGTTAGTCCAGCATTTTTTATTTTGTTTAACACCGATTCTAATTTTTGCATACCATCCGAGAATGACTGAGAAGGAAGGAGAATATCATCCATGTAAAGTAACACAGTGTTAAATCGTAGACTGTCCAATACTTTATTCAAAACTCTTTGGAAAACCGCGGGTGCATTTGTAAGGCCAAATGGCATTCTGTTGAATTCAAACTGACCATCTGGCGTTACAAATGCAGTTTTCTCCTTAGCTTCCTCAGTCAACTCTATTTGGTAGTACCCAGAAGCAAGATCCAAACTAGTATACAATGAATAACCTGCTAATCTATCCATCTGGTTTTCTATTCTTGGAAGGGGATAATGTTGTTTTTGTGTTTTTCGGTTTAATGATCTGTAATCTACACATAATCTTTTATCACCGGTCTTTTTCTGAACCAGGATAATGGGACTTGCAAAGGGGGAGTTGGACTTGCGAATAATGCCGCACTCTATTAACTCTTTAGTCATGTCCCTTACTTCGGCGCGTTCAGCGTGCGATAATCGATAAGGTCGATAGACGACTGGTTGAGGATCTGTCAATTCAATTTTCATTTTTTCGATACTAGTACATCCTAATTCTTTAAGGTTAGTTGCGAAACAACATCTATAATTGTTAAGAAGATTTAAATAACTCTTGCTTCTGGTCACCACTAACGTGCTCACCAACTTTTATTTCGCTTAGAGTAAAAGGTTTAGTTGGGCCTACAACCTTAATTTCGTTTATAGTTTTATTATTGGCAGTTACTAACATAAGAGACTGAGCGCGCACAAGTAGTTGCTTTTCTTTGAAAGGCAACATATTATCAGTCATGTTTACGATAACTAAAAAACCTCGTCCAGTATTCAGCAAATAAATACCCTCTTCAAGCAAATACTCATTGTCTGGTTTAATCCTCACACTACCGTTAACCAAAATGGGGCCAGAATATTTGCAATCGCTATGCACATTGATAGTGTTTACACCAGGTTTTAGCTCGCAATCACTAGACACCTGAAGCTTTATCTTTATTGGTTCGAGATCTCTGTGTACAATAATTATATCAGTATCAGTCTTTATTACTTGAATGAATGGAAGTTCCGTGAAATTTTGCCCAATAAGGAACGGACGTTTCAAGAATATATCTGGGACTACTAATAGCTCTATAAAAGCTTTTACACCTTGGAGCTCTATATTTGCTTTGAACTGACCTAACGAGTTGACCTGCGCCCCACCGAAACCCGTCATAGTTATTGTTTTACTTTTATCCCAAGTGCATATTAAGTTAACGGCATCAGATGCCCGTACTAAAGTGCAATCGCTGCCCAAGTCAATAAAACATTGATATTTAGTGCCGTTGACTTTAACTTCTTGGTAGTATTTCTCACTGTTTTTATTTAGTCATGAGGGATTTTTATCACTTTCGCCAACATTTTTATTTTCCTTTGGCTTGCGGTAACAATTTGCGGCTTCGTGACCAGCAATTGAGCGAAAAGAGCATCTTTTTATAGGTTTTGGACATTTTAACGTAACGTGTCCTTCTTCCTTGCAATTAAAGCAAATGACATTCGTTTTTGTGCTATTATTATAAGTCCTATCTTTTGAAAAGGGTGGTCTTCTAAATGCAGGCCTAGAAGTGTCAATTTTCTTCGTTTTTGTATTGCGCAAATAAGTAAGCAATTTATCGGGATCACCAAACTGAGCAGCTTCTGCTCCTAATCTGACGGCCCTATCGTCTATGCCAAAAATAACGCATTCAACAGCACGTTTCCCTTTTATATCACAACGATTTAGCAATGCAAGTTTTTCATAGAAATAGTCTTCCAAATTTTCGCCAAACTTTGCTCTCCTGTCTAACATTTCAGATAGCATTTGCCCGTAGTTTTCCGCTGCAGGAAAAGCTGCCTTTAATTTTTCCTGCCATTCCAACCAACTATATTTTACAGTCGTTAATCCCTCGTACCACCGTTTCGCATTGCCCATCAATTTCGGAATTATATAGTAAACTATTTGTTTGTCAGCCCAATTATAAATAGTAGCTATTTCATTAACTTTACTAATCCAAGTGTTTATATTTTGATTTTTAACAGAAGGGTCAAACTCGGGTATTAAATTTGAATTACTAAACTTATCACGACTACCATCAGATATTTTTTGCAACAACTCAGTAAATTTCAGCATAAACTCACTTGTATCTTTACTGTCATCTTGACTCGCTCGCGACTTGCCGCGGCTCCGCTCACGCTGCTCCGGCCGGCGTTTGCTTGGGCTGCGCCGGCGACTATGTAGCTGCCTGCGCCGGCGACTGCGGCTGTGACTGCGTCGTAGCTCAGGACTGCTGCTGCCGGTATGATGCAACTCGCATCGATGTCTAGAGCTCCCGGGCTGCGGCCCAGGGCTGCGCAGCAACCGCTGCTGCTCTGCACTGCGTCTTATGGTGTCAGCCTGCGGCCCTAGGCGATAGCCCAGGCCAGCGGTGTGGTCTTCTATGTTGCTATCACGCGCCACTGCACCTCCTCTGATGCCACCATCTTGCCTTAACCTTGGACTGCGCCTGTGATCGCTACCGTATCCCAGGACAAGGCTGCGGCTTCGGCTGCGGCTCTGCTCTGCGTGACTACTGCGGCCAGTCAGGCGCCAGCTGCGACTTCGAGATGCACGCGGAACCACTTTGTCAACGTTCATGGTGCTGTAATAACAGGAAAAATAAAAAGGACAGACATGACTAAAAGAAATATATATCTCAGGTCTGCGATGAAATCTGCAATTTATTTGTTCTTATTTGTGTAGCAAATAATTTTATTTTTTTATTTTTTTAATATTATGTATGAAATGAAAGAACAGTAAAAAGTGTTATTATTTACAAATATATATATTTTTTGTTTTTAGTGTAATATAATATAATATGCTGGTGCCTCTGCCTACCCCTTCGGGGATAACGGGCGTGAGTTATAAATTAAATATACAAAGTTATAATTTTATTTAAACAAAAGTGAACCATTATTACTTATATTTTTAGTTATTCGACATTTTGATTAATTGAGCCCATTGTATATTGTATAATATACTATATAAAACGTATTAATTATTTCTGCAATATTATTTAAAAAAAAATGTTTAAATCGCAAAGAAAAATAAATTAATTATACTATCGTCAAATTGTTTGAAGTAATTTTTTTTTTCATATACTCGCATATTTAAATTGGAAGGAGAGAAAAGGAAAAAAAAGTACATGTAATGATATAGTAATAATAACAATAAATTATTTACCTTAATGGGCGTAGTTATAATCCCGCTTCTGAAGTGTAAAAAGACCCCTCGAAAATAAAAGAATTTCTTCAGAATCACATCTTTATTCTTCGACAGCCAGAATGATAATGCGCAACAATTTACAAGACAGCTCCTTTTATACACTGTCACTTACACAAACCCCGTGGACAAACCAAACTGTTTAATGTAAATGATAGGAATAAATACAATTGAAAATATACATAATTTCTAATTTGATTTTAACTTAATAATAATTATGTTATAATTATTAAATAATTTATTTTAAATTATACAATTACCGGAAGTTACTCTTTATTGATACATTTAAAATCGGAAAAATGCCTAAGCGATCATTTGATAAATAAAATAACTCAATAATATAATTAATATTTTGTAACAAGTTCCTGTAAATTATAAATTACAATTATTCACCTTCAACAATTTGGCATGAATGCTCACAATAGGTACTTAATTTTACTTTTCTTTGCGCAATCAATACAAAAGACTTCAACGCGGATTTTTAAAATTTTTCGCTACTATAGAATAGGACCTCCTTTCCATTACATGAAATGCGTTTTTTTTTGCGGATGTTACGCAGATTATTCCAATGTTAAAATCAACTTTGGTTCGCTCATTTATTTTAATCACTCAGACCTGTCAGAAGGCTATCAAAATACTACCATTGCATTTATTTTTCTTTCCTATACTTTGCATGTTTATTAAGTTCTTTTAGGTTTATAGGGTATATTTAATAGTACATATATCTGGAAGATAAGATCCACAATGAATGAAGAGAAACCCAAAAAAGTGGGTGCTATAGAGCCACCAACAGCTGCGACCAGTACAGATAAGGATGCCTCAAATATAACAGGAGCTACTGAACTTCCTGATAGATCCACACTAAGATTTTCCGACATCTCGGAAATTCAACAGCCTGTTGATGTTGACAGAACAACACTAGAAGCAATATTGGATGTTAGCTCTAAGATTCAAGATATTCAGAGGAAAAGTAAATCCACGAGCGCTTTAGGACTAGGGTACGAATCTTATAAAGACAAACAGGTATGTTTTTGTATTTAGTCCTGCTTGTACTCAAATTATACCTACATCTTACTGTTATTTTCTAAATATAAAAATATGTGTCATAGTGTTTAAAGAACTTCTCCAAAATGAGTTTCAGCGATTTTTATGATTTGTTTTGTGTGTACTTGGTATGAAACAATGTTTGCGGTATCAGCTAGTATTAAGTATATAATTTGAATCGAAATCTAAAATGAATACCACAACCATAGCCTTTTTATAATTAAGAATAATGTTTCCAGCAAAATATTGGTATTCTTAGAGAAATCAATAAAAACAATTGTCACTCTCAAACTAAAAAGTGTCTGTACATTGCTCTCAGCTTACCTAAGTATATTTTTTTGCTGCTAGTCGAAAGCCCGGGAAGCGCGCAATCAACGTACTGGGTCCTTGAAGTCTCAACAGAGGTTCTTACTCGAAAATAGTGCTGCTATCCTGAATAAGAAAACAGACTACGTATTGGTAAGTTTAAAAAAGTATTTGAATGCCTAAAAAATAATAGAATAGAATACCTGTGGAGAGGAGTCCAGTCGGCTTACAGTACCTACAATTTGTGATCCAATTACTAGAGTACAAATTTGGATAAAAATTACTAGAGAAGCTGAAAAAAGATGTTTTATTACTAACCTTGGTACCAAAATAGGATTATACATTATTTCTTCAAAGTTTTTATGGTTCTTATAAGCGTTGATACCTTTTTAGGATGGTGTTTACGATGCCGACATTCATACTGAGCTTTTGGATAGTGCTATTGCAGAAGGTGGTAGAAGGTGCATATTTCTCTGCGATGATTTGCTTCCGCCCTTGAAGATGGGTAATTATTCATATTTAAAAAAAGTTTAATACCATTATTGGATTTGGTTTTCTATTTCATTTAGCTTTGGAATTTGTTAGTCAAGTGGGTCTATCTATCACTCAACACAATGTGTTACGCACACCAAATGCTGAGTGCAATTGTCGGTTCCATTTTTGTGGAACTAAAACTTTCGTAAGCAGTACAGATTATAAACTATTATCCGGATACACTTACTTGATTTTTTGACAGAAGAGTCCGACCAGGTTCCATTCTTAATACTATCGCAACGTCAGGATTTGTGCGCATAATTAGGCCACTGTTAACTATATTAAGTAAATGTACTCGTTACGAACACAATGGCGTCCGTAATTTTTCATCCAATCTAGAACCTTGACTGGGCTCATACTGTACGAATATCTACATATATCACTTTATCTTTTACATTTTGAACTTATGAAAAGGCCTACCAAATGCATCTGTGAGGAGCGGTGGGAATTTGACGATGCTGATGATCTTTCAATAGAAGTGGGTGTTATTAACGACACTGAAAAACATTTTTAGCTCTATTTCAATAACAGGTTCTAGCAACCTTCTTTCTTTTTAGAATCTGGACGTTTTGTACCCAATCAGAAGACAAAATTGCATAGAACATTCATTTCTGACGGTTCTACAATACCAACATCTGGAAAATGTGTGGCAATGTATAGGATAAGAACCAAGGCTATTGACTCAAAAAATGTTGCTGATGTATGAAATCATAGCATATTTTTAGTTTTGTGTAACTAATTAGTCTTCTCCTACTCGTAGCATAGTACCCTCTTAACTTTAAAATTTTAATTTGTTGGTATGAAGTCGAGCCTTGACGTACGTGCATCGTAGATCAAACCTGGCCCGGCAGGCCAGGCAACATAAAAAAAAAATTAATGCGTCTATATTTACAGGACTATTATTACGTGGTATTCGATATAAATCCGGATACAGATAACGTTGTGTCAGCTGTGTATAAGACATTGAAAGATGTGTACGTACCGGCATTGGAAGCTTGCAGGGCGTGGGGTGATATTAATCCTCCTTACCCTAACAGTGCGGATATTATTAAGGGATACGTCTCAAAGATAATGCTTTTTATCGATTACCTTGAAAGTAAGTTTTTTCTGAATTATCTAAGTACTGTTTTTTAAAGTGACGCCCGACGTATGGGTTTCTATGTTATTTTACAACTTAAAAAAACAGTTTATGCGCGCATTTCGTGAGCCCTCGAACTCGCACGTTGCGGTAATCTTTGAATCAGTGGGATAGGGATTCGTGTAAAAAAAATAGAAATCACATTTTAGAAACCTAAGTACCTACTCTCCCTGAGTCGGGAATCATTTATCAAAACCACAACTAATTTTATTTTTTTACATGGTGCTCTTTTTACAACTTCAGAGACAAAAAAGGACCTTGATCATTGCATAAAATTCAACAGTAATTATTTTTTGTATGCCGAGGAGTTGAAAGACGAAGAAAAAGTGAAATTGGCTTGTACAAAAACTAGTGTTCTGGAAGAAGTTTGCTCTTTTGTAAAACAATGGTCTAAACAAATTACTACGGTAAGAAGTACAATTATTCTACATCGAAAACTTTTAATAGCCCGGATAAATTATAAATCACAGAACAGGTAAACACTTTTTTCGCGTGTACAGGATTTTAAGGCGATAGTGATTTTATAGTAAATTTTTAGATTGTTGCTAGTGATCTTTTCTTATATGATATCTTGGATAGGTTCTAGTGCAAAGTCAGCAGCTACGACGGGAACCAGTTAATATAGGACCCCTCGCTGAGCTTGATTACTGGCGCGGCCAGCTCGTCACCTTCACTTCTATTATTGAACATCTAAATAGCGATACTTGTGAGATGTACATACATTTGCTCATAAGGGCAAAGTCGAAGCTTATAAAGGTTTGTATTATTACAGCTTGAAGTACAATCTGAATTTCTGATTTTGTTTTAGTGCCTTAAGTAGAAGTTACGCAAGGAGAGTTTCTCGAACGCGAGTGTTGAATAATCGTAATCGGTTATGCCCTGGGAAAACTCGCCATTCGATTTTCGCCCGCGGTTGTTTATATTTTGACAAAAACTCGTTTTAGTCAAGCGATTCTTGAATGAGAGTATCACAGGCGAGACTCGCTTCTCCCATGTTCATGCGAATAATCGTAGATCTATAGACTCATCGTGTCTCGAGTTGTATAAACAATGCTCGGACGAGAATCGCAAGTGTCGATTAGAAGAGTTTAGTAGCAATAATCGTATTATACAGGCGCAACTCAGGGCGTTTGTTTACACTAGGAGAGCTTATTATTGCCTAGAAAAAATTGCCTCTCGCATTCGAGAAATACTCTTTGTGTAACATCCCCTTTATTGTTTTTATTTTTTATATGTATAGAAATGGCGGTTGCTCGACAACCAAGTCACTGATTATTACAATGAATCATCGGATAATGTAAAATATTTATATGCGCTGGAAAAATACTGCGAACCATTATACAGGTAAAAAATTACGATTAACTTAATTAAGTTAGTATACAATAATAGTCATTGAGTAAACTTTACTGGATAAATATCCAGAAAAGTTGGCTTATATCCACTAAATGGCTTATTACGTTATATCTCAGATGTGACCCACATACAATGCAACAATATATACCTGGGCTCCTGTACACGATAAGGATGGTTTTTGCAACTTCGCGATATTATAATACCACCAAGCAAATATCGACATTGCTTGTTAAAGTTACCAACCAGATTCTCAATATGTGCATGGCATATGTGACTAATACCGGGAAAAAGACGATTTGGAATCAGGATAAACAGAAGTTTATAGAGAAAGCTGATGTAAGTCACAGTCGATATCACACTTTCAACATCTGCTCTACAGAATATTTTCACCTTTACAATTAATTGACTCCGAAAATCTGTAGCCAATATCAGCGTTCAATATCGTTGCCAATTTAAATATTAGAATTATACTCAACATTAGAACTTCGGGAAAAAGATTTTGTACATATTGTTTTTTAATGTAATGTAATGTTTAATGTCTCGTGTGCAATAAAGTATATTGCAGCTTCATAAATTGCTAATTTTCAGAATTCGCTAGAATTTATCATTTTTGTAACCAAATTTTATGTTTTTGCAGCTGTGCCTTGACTTGTACAATTTCTATCGCGATTGGTATGACGAGACTCAAAAGCAGATGCAATTAGCCCTTGACGAACGTCCTTTTGATTGTTCAGAAATGTACATATTTGGCAAATTTGAAACCTTTAGAAAACGTGTGGAAAAGGTGAGCTTATTTCGGAAAGTTACCTTGTAAATAAGTTTTTGATCTTACAGGTTTTAGTCTGAATCTGACGTTTCTGGACTTCAGGATCTGGACAGTGATTAGGCCAGATATTGTATTTTTGGTTTCAGATAATAGATCTATTTGAAACTTACATAAGATACTACGTGTTGAACAAATCCACTATAGAGGGCGTAGACGATTTTGCAACTAATTTCAACAAACTATTTAGGCAAATATCATCAAGAAGTTATGATGCTCTTGATCATAGGTAAGCCAGGAAAGATTTATTTACGTAAATTAATGTTATCTGTAACCCTTAATTAAATTTATTTTCTAGGCGCCCAGACTTTGACAAAGATTACAAAATCTATAAGGACGGTGTTGCTAAACAGGAAGTCCTTTTAGAAAGTTTTATGATTCAGGTATTTATTCAGGTAGTAATGAGTAATGCACATGGTTTCTACGACTATTGAACTAAATTAAAAATGTTTCATATTTGCAGAGTGTGAATAAATGCCCTACTACAGAGATTGCTCTACTTCTGCTTAATAGATTTGACAAGTTACAACTTGGTTGCTTATACCTAGAAGATCAATATTATGATCTAATTACCAAATACACTGAAGAACTTGAGCTTGTCCGAGACAGGTAAGACAGTTAACATTACCTACTTATAAAAAAACCATAAGATTTATGTAAAATTCTTACTCGTTTTTTTATAGGTATAATGAAGAGAGAGATCATCCAGACTTGCCAAGAAACATGACTCCTGCTGCTGGTAGGATTATTTGGATCAGGTCCTATTTCAAGAGTATTCAAAAGCCGATGGTAGAGTTTATGAAACATCATGAAGTGATCACCCACATGGTATCGTTTTTTAATATACTACTTAATTTCTTACTACAATTTTTTAGTATACTACTTCTAATATACTTTTCATCATCATCAACCCATTATGCCCCCACAAAGGAAGGTATATGCCATACTCCACCATGGGGGCCTAGTCCAGATTGGTGGAGCCTTGTAAGACTAGTGGCTGATCTTACTGTCAGAAGTTTTCAAGCCGCCTTAAGGCCACTGACTTGGCTTAACGACTGCAATCTATAAATCATCTCTTTATTATTAATTTCGTTCGGGTCTACGGTAGACTCGAACGATATGCACACCAAATGAAAGAGCGTAATAAAATAGTTGATCTGAGTCGACAACATATGGGCGGAAAATTCGTATTATCGAGCAGCATCAATATAAAAATTATTTAATTCAACAATGGCGTTGCTAAGTAAACATGTCAATGTCATCATTGTTGTAAGTGTCACAAGTTTTCATTATGAACTGTTATGGCCGGTTTACATTATTTTAGTGTTTAGGAGAGTGCTATAATACAATTAGAGAGGCAAGTGCATTAGTACATTACTAGACGTTCGAGTGAACGTTTATATTTCTTCCAGTAGAGTGTCACTTCGTCGACGTCGCGAAATATGCGCTATCCTACTCAAAATACTATGAGTTTTAATGGAACACATAAGTAGGTAAGTTTGATAATTAGAGTTATTGAAAACAACACGCACCCGTCACGGGTCACTTGCGCACTCTCCTAAAGTTCTCACTAAATTTTTAGTTTATACACAGATAAGTAACGAGGATAGTAACGCGCTCAGGTGTTACTGGATAGAACAATAGAAACCAATTCTATTTTGATTATAATTGAAAGGCAACTAGAACCGTACTATACCGTAAAACGTACTGAAGCAAGTGGCGCTTACACGTTTCTACAAAAGCACTCTCCTTAAGAAAGAAAGAAAGAAAGAATAAAAGAAAATTTATTTATTTGATATACAAAACAAAACAAAAAAACACACACACACAGAGTGCGTACAATAACAAACAAATAACATAGAAAGCATAAAAAGCGTAAAAATAAATAAACTGTACAACATGAAAATAATAATAAAATACATTAAAGGTTGAGCCCCCAAAATGGGCCCGATTCAGCATAATGTTGCAACAGAGTGTAAAGTAAAGCATTCTCCTAAACACTAAGATAATCTAAACCGGCCCTTTGATCTAATTTGTTAACTCCATTGTGCGTGGAATACCGTGGCATCCAAGAAGGTTATTATAATCTGTGCCAACTGAGAAGGTGTAGTAAGTAATCTGTGGTGTTTTTCATTGGCGGGAAGACAATAATTGACATTGAGTTTTGGAAGGGTCTGAAAAATAATTGAAAAAGGAAATCAAAGTCATAAATTTATCTTTATTGTTTTGCTTAGTTAGGTACCAATAAACTTATTGAAATGAAAAAGCCACTAGATAAGAAAAATACCAAAAATTAAAATGATGAAGAAAAACATGTGGTCAATACAAAACTAAAAGCTGTAAAGCCAAAGAGAGGGAGCTGTTTTTAGTTGATTAGCCAAGTGGATTCTACGTCTCATTGAATACGTCATTAGATTCACTAGCTGTTAAGTTTATGAAGGAAGCTCATTTAGTAATTTGTGATGAGGTACCCATGACAAAGTTATGATAAGTATTAGATTTTCGCCTTGCATTGATTCGTGAGTAGCCAGAACATGTCCAAAAGAGCAAGATTGGCTATCCGTAATAGTGTGCTGGTTCCAATACTGATGTAAGCATGGTAGCGAGATTTGGGTATGTCAAAAGAATCATGAAAGTAGGATTAGTGCAGTACAAATGAGATCCTTAAGAAATATGTGGGGTGTTACTTTGAATGACAGAATACGTAATAGTGTGATCAGAGACCGAGGATGTAGAGAAAGAGGATGTAGTGAGTGACTAGAATTGAAAAAAGGAATGTTGCGTTGGTTTGGAGATGTGGAGAGGATGAACGAAGAAAGACTGACAAAGCAAATATATCGGGCGAATGTGAGTGGAAGGGCCGGTAAGGGACGCCCCAGTTGGACATACTTCGACCAAATAGGGGATGTATTAGCAAAGGGCAAGATTAAAAGTACCCGAAACCGATGTGGGTACATGCAACGACTAATGGATGTCGATGAAGCGAAAGTGATTTGTCAGGATAGTGGCAGGTGACAGTCCGTGGTCTCTGCCTACTCCTCTGGGATACAGGTGTGAGCTTATGTATCTGAATGTATTAAGAGATTTATATCTACTGGTGGTTGATAAATACAGAGGCGTCACCATATAAAAAAACATAGTGGAATATTATTTTGCGTCTACATTTTACCCGAGCGAAGCCGGGTTTTCGTCTAGTAATATATATTATAATTTATCCTCGTGAGGCCCAATGTCTTCAACTGATCACAAAATCAATTGTTCTTTTCAAGGTCGGGCCTTACGGGGATATAATAATAAGTTTGATAGAACTACCATTTTTTAGTGTCACATTTATTTATTAAATAATTTTATTATATTTCAGAACACGCAGAGATGTATAAAGCTGTTTAACGTTATGTCTATTGTGTTCACTGAATATGAGCTGATTTATCATAGTGCCTGGGCTGAGAATGTTGGTCAAGTAAGTGTTGTATTTTTTTAAATATTTTATCCCTCCATCTGTTAAGACACAATATTTCAGATAATTTTACTTTTTCCCTTTCCTTTGAATAATATTATATCGACAAATCTGATTCGCAGGTTAGGATCGGCTTGATTGCCCCTCTACTTATTCGACATCCGGTTGATAACATGACTATCGTGAATTTTAACGTTTATATTCCTGAATGCATACGGGAGGTCGAATACATGTGGCAGTTTGGTCTACGTAAGTGGTAGTGCTCATTTTAAATGCTGTGGAATAGGTAAAAAAAATACATCAGTGTCACATAATTTTCATGATTTTCATTAGATTTATACCATTATTTCAAATGTAATCTAAGTATGAGGCAAGTTCCCTATTAACTTACCATCACCGTCATTAATCATATTATAATGTTGAATACACCTATTACGTGCTAAATGGAATTTTCTTATTCAGGAGTTCCTGATTCTGCGCAAATAGTGGCATACTGCAAGAAAAAACTTCTTGGCGATTGTGAAAGAATAAAAAAAATGGTTGCTAGGAGCAATGCAATTAGGAGGTAAGCCGGTCTTTTTTCATGAATTCGGATTCGAATTCGCTAGTGTTATTTTGTTTTCCCAAGGGTTATGGTTCCAAGTTAATGGATTGGTAAGTAAATAAAGAAATAGTAAGTAAATAAATAAATAAATATTTATCCAGGTACAAATACACGAATAGCTCATATACAGGGTTGTAAATTATGCAAGCAATTGTGATAGCTTTGCAAATATCATAGTATTCATAGTACTATAGCCGTTTTAAAATTTATTCACTGTATTGAACTTGTACAGAGTTGGAGCACGCGGACTATCTATTGGTGAAGATTTGGAGCAAAGAAAGTATAACATAATACAAATAGCAGTGCAGATATTTCCCATTTTGCTTCTCGCTCATACATTAGTTAAAGGCGGCAATATTGTATCAACGATAGTTTATTATTCTTATTATTAATAAGTGAACTTAACAATGACAATGCGGCGGATTTAATGCTACAACTATTACCAGTCAATCACAAGATGTATAAGAAAAATATTTTAATTTTAGGAGCATGCCAGCTTTGTACCTACCACTTCTGAAGGCTCAATTAGTAAAGATGGACCAAGCATTTCAGCCTGGTTTCTCTACTATAACTTGGACGTCTCTCGAAATACCTTCATATTGCGAGCACATAGAAAGAGTTTTGGATGAAGTTGATTTATTTGTCAAAGAAGTAAGTTTTTCGATTAGGTACTTAATTACCTATTTACTTGTAGTGATTTTAATAGATTTTGTTTAATTTTATAATCAGACTAAACAGGCTCGTTCATAAGATTTTTTCCCTGAACGTGGCTTTCCATAATGTCGCTCCTCAATAAACGTCTTATCTGCATTACATCGCTCTTCACCTTACTGTAAGTCCCATAACGTCACGCCTACTTAGGCACTTACATAAGCGCCTACTTACAGTCATGGTTAGTCTCTTTGAAACTTTTTAAGATTGCTTAAAAGTGTTCCGAAGATTTTTTTTTATTCTAAAAAGAAAAATAAAAAGTTAGGAATGGAAGGTATTACTTAGTTTGCATTTTTCTCGGTTATGGACCGACGATGACCACTTTTATTATCTGTAATCTTGAAAAGTACTAAGGTAGCAGAAGTATGTAAGAGATTGCTGCTAAAATAAAACCTCATGAAGAACATGCGGCTTATTGCTTGGAGTTGCTTAATACTGCGCACTATCAAGCAACCCCCTACTAACTTCTGTTACCCTTTTAACTGCTCTGGACTGTACCAATTTTAACCATAAATGATGCGCTCTAAGCCGGGAACCTCTGTGAAGCGAGGAGCGAGGAGTTGGGAATCGAAGTAAAACGCAAAGCTACATTATGGGAAGCGATGTTTAGGGAAAAATTCATTTAGGCATAAATATGGAATGAACATGGAAATTAATAAATGCGAATGGTTCTGACAGCGAGTTGGATGTGGATATAGTGGATTTTTAGCACCTACAGATTAAGACGCTCATGCGCCAGCATGAAACATCTTTCCAAATCGGTAATGCGTCTTCGAGTAATCGAGAGGGAAAATACGTAAATTAAACTGAGACCATCCTGCTTTATTTAAACCCAGATAAAAACGGAATGTAATTAAATGTAAAGTTTGTGTTCTTTTGTTGATATCTATCTCACTAGTCTCAGTAGAAACTATTGAGTACAATTTTAGCAGGTATTGCGGACGCCACTATTTGTACCTTTTTACTGGTTACAGGTAATTGACATCAAAGAAGCTAGGATTGACGCTCTTCTACATTCCATAGCCGCGACCGTATTACTGCATTTGCCTTCAGAGGCAGTGGATCCTAATGTGTTTTACGAAGATAACCTTGTAAGAAGAGATGCCATGGGTAAGAATACTGTAAAAGTATAACCGAGCGAAAACCAGTCTGCACGAAAGGTGTTCTAGTTTACAATGGTTCTCCGGAAGGTGATCATGATAATAATGGTCATGGAAAAGTAAAACTTTGTTTGTAGCATCGGAATTGCAACATAAATCATGGACTGCAGAACTGGCTGTCACAGAACTCGTACACAAGTTTCTGGATAGCATACCAGCGAAACATATTAAAGATCTGAAGGACAAATGGTGAGTTGGGCTACTTTCGTATTATTTAATATGTAAGATTATGAATGTACCTAGGAGCTGCTCTAAATACAGCGTGTGCGTTAATTTATATTATTGTCAATGCTCACAAATTAATAAATAGACATTCTCCCTTTAGGATTGACACCGATAAGGCACTTAGACAAGTGACATCAGCCACACGAGCATTTTCCGAAGATGCTGGTAAGTATGAAGTTGTTTCGAACTTTGAGTTGCTGATTACTATGTTCATGGTGCCCTGTGAAAACAGTAAGCGTTCCAAAAACTAAGATCAGTATGCAGTATAGTTGAAATGAGTAATATTTATTTCTCTCAGCAATTTTTCATCGATAGTTTGTCTGGAAGAAATTGCTTTTAGTAACAAGGTTGCCAATTGTAGCATAAAGCTTTGTAAATATTTTGTGTTCTTTGTTTTTTCTAGTGTGCAATAGAGAATATTCTTATCTTATCTTATTTAGCATAGAAGAGTACAAATCACGAACGTAATAAACACCTTTAACAACCAAAAAAAAAGGGGGAAATAAAGACAATTAAATGGACAATTAAGGACAATTATCCTTATCTGAAGACAATTTTCATCATCATCATCATCAACCCATCTTGTCCCCACCGAGGGGCACGGGTCTCTTCCCTGAGGAAGGTATAGGCCATACTCCACCACGGGGGCCAATTAAAAGAAAAGACAATTTTATTAAGACATAATTGTTAGATCAAAATAACTTTTAGTTTCATGTTTAGGAAGTTGCAATTGTCCCTAAATGTAAGATAATAAGTGCTGAATAATAAATTACAAAAATAAAAAAAACTGTATATTTGTGGATTTCAGATAATTACCGTTTCTCTTGATTATGAGAAATGAGAAATGAGAAATTTATTTCAACGTAAAGAATTTACATTCTGCTTGTTGAATGTCAATGTACATAAAACTATGATGTTAGCCGCTGCCTTAGGGCCGAATGTAGTGGAGAAAAAGGCAGCAAAAAAAAACTCCACTCTGACCATCTTTTCTCAAAACATCTTAAATCTAATACAAAGTTTGGTAGGTACGAATGTCCATCTACCTAAGAATGTCAAAATTCAAGACCCATGAGTGCAATCAATACTTGCAATGTCAAACATTATTTGATTTTCTTAAATAAGTATGAAAACGCCAATGCTGCGGCCATACACACGGACGGCACCCGTTCACGAGCATAACGCAGGGGTCAGCCATCGCCAGTCTCAACCATATTTGAGGGAAATAGGCGACCCGGCCACCGCGCCACCATTCGCATGGCCTTTGGCAAACTCGTGTGATAAAGTTCTTGTCAATTATCTATAATAATAGCATAGTTTTTGTATGCAATCACAGCGTTTGTACATTTCTGTAAAATTTAACAAACAAATATTCATGATTATCTACGGAACACCAGCGACCATCTCGTTGTGGAATTGGTTTACTGCCAAGGATTCACATCATTCATAAAGTCATCTAATCTATAGTAGGCCTTTTTACATAGCGCATTTTGAATAAAACATTTAAATTTATTTGCTGGTAGGGATAGTATATTTTCTGGAATTTAGTTATAAAAACGTACACTATATCCTACAAATGATGTATTTACCTTGGCTAGTCTGAATTTTGATAAGGCAAGTTTGTTTCGGTTTCTGGTGTTAACATTATGGACATCCCTGACATTTAAATGTTGTTATGTTTTTTCGCACATACATTATATTATCGAATATATATTGGCAAGCGAGCGTAAGAATTCCAATTTCCTTAAAAAACTCACGAAGGGACTGCCTGGTTGGTAAGTTATAAATAGCTCTAATAGCTCTTTTTTGAAGAATAAAGACTGTGCAGAAAGAAATGCAGCTGAACTCAACCTACTCGCTAGCTTTTCTATATGCTGACCCCATTGCAGTTTTGAGTCTATTGTAAGGCCTAAAAACACCGTTGTCTCAACTAAGTCAAGTCTGTCACCAGCGATTGTTAGGCTTGTGTCCACTTTTTTTACATTGGGCAGTGAAAATTTTATTTATTTAGTTTTTTTGGCATTTAACATAAGATTGTTAACTGTAAACCAGTTCAAAACTTTAGACAGAGCATTGTTTACATCGTCTAAATTAGATTGACCTCTTTTTATTTTAAATATTACAGAAGTATCGTCCGCAAACAGTACTATTTGTGACAATTTCTCTACTAGGTAAGGCAAGTCATTTAAATACACTAAGAAAAGGAACGGCCCTAATATGGAACTCTGAGGAACTCCTACTTTAACATCGGATCCAGAAGACTTACATCTATTTATATCAACTTTCTGCACTCTGTTAGCTAAATACGATGTAAGAAGTCCTAAAGATTTGTTCCTGAGACCATATCTAATTAACTTACAAAGGAGCGTTTTGTGGTCAACGCAATCAAAGGCTTTGGATAGGTCGCAGAAAACCCCGATGGCATCCTGCGCCTCCTCCCACGCATTAAATATGTGATTCATTAACGCGACACCTGCGTCTGTTGTTGAACGACCCTTTGTGAAACTAATTGTTTTTTATGGAACAGTTTGTTCAAGCTAAAGTGTGTCAGCAATTGGTGTAAAATTATTTTTTCAAAGACTTTACTTTACTTTAAATAATTGAAAGATGTCAACTCTTAGCTCATTATCCCGGCCTATCTCTGAACAGACGTATGAAGATGCAAAGTTATTTGTACTGAATCATAAATTTTTCCAACTAATCGATTGCAGCTTTTATCGAAGTTGAGAATCCGGACCGTTACGAGGTGTTGCATACAACCAACGAGTGCAATGAGCTATTTGCCTACTTCGCCACCAAGTGTTTGGATTCGCTGATCAAATGCACCCGCACTAGTCTAGATTTGCTTCGGCGCCGAGCGTCGGTTTCTAGGTTGTTATAATTTCATCTTATTATATTATTTAGTTTTTAAGATGATCTCATACAGTTACGGATTTTATTTTAAAATTGTATTAGTAGCTATTTTGATTTTTTACTATATTTCTCCATCATACATATAATATAAATAATATTATGTGAAGGATGGACGAATGTGAGTACACCTGTAATATTAAGGTAAGGTTTGGTGATACTATTTTTTTATAGCAACAGTTACTGCTAATTGTATAACCCATGTCTAAGCTCACAATAAACATTCTTGATTCTTTATTGCTTGTGCCACACGTAGATATTTGGTTATTATTCAAATTGAACGAATGGACGAACAAACGGACGGACAGGCATAGAGACAGACTTATTGTTCTAGGAAGAATCTCATAATCTACAAACAAATGAATATTAAACTTTGGCTTACAATTGACGCAATTGACAAAATAGTTATTAGGTATTTCAGGATTGTTTAACAGAGATTTATAGTGAATATTTGAGTGAACAAATCATTGTAAATGTGTTTCAGTTTCCTTACCATGACTACTGATCCTGAAGAGCAGAAAAAATTGCATCCGTTGATGCTTACTATGATGTATTTGCAAATACCAAAAATAACGATTAAACCGACTTTGGAAGAGATTCAAACAGCTTTCTCTCAGGTATAAATAGTTCTATTTCTTAGGTCACACTGACATTCTTTTGCCATGACCTATTATCTATATTTTTTAACAATTGGTTCTCTTTTTCTTTGTCTTTATTTACCCCTTCGCGATGTAGGCGTGAGCTTGTGTATGTATTTGATACTCTTTTAGGTTGTACTGAACTGCGTAATGGATATCTATCGTTCAGTATTCGTGTGGGGGCAGCAAACACAGATAATAAATGCTCTGAAATCGGAAACATTACATACAAGTAACACAGGAAGTACCAAAGGTAAGGTAAAGTTTTTAATATGGGTAATATCGGTTAGTAATTGTTACTGAAAGTAAACATAACATAACATTTACATACAGGCACATACATTGCTTCTGGCCCCACACTAGGATACCCTGTGTCGTGGGAACCAGAAACACCAACTTCACAAACATGTAAACATCCAAGACCTGGTTTTATTTTGTCCCCAGCCGGGATTCGAACCCGGGACCTGTCGCATGGTAGTCAGATGCGCTAACCAATGCGCCCAGGTCGTCTTAACTTACGTTATTAAATCTATTTACGTACAATAATGATGTGTGTCATGAAGTACAAATAAATGATTTACCTATCTATCTATGTTATGTAATTAGCTACAAAACAGATTCGCACTTGTCCGGTTTGTTTTTTATTATTGTTGTCTTTGAACCTTTTATTGCTCGTATGTTTGAATTTTATGTAAAGAAAATGCGTATATAACTCACCCACTTGAATGCATTTTGATTGAAAAGGTACAAGATCTTCGTCAAGATCAAGTTTGTATGGAATCAAAAGTTACTTTCGAATGGTTTCGGAACACAAGGATATTGTGCGATCGGTGATGGCGCTACAAGGAATGATGTATATGTACAAGCCTGATATCGAAAAACTAATCAATGTACGTCAATAATTATACTTAAGTCTACTATTGTCAGTTCCTTTATGAATTTTTCTGATATATTTTTTAATTGATAGGGGTACAGTAGATACTCTCCTCTCTGGGCCGAAGATAGAGTCAAACAAGTGCAGGAGTTTGTAGACTCTAGTCCTTTGAACGTCATAATCAGAGATATGATGAAGAAATACGAGGCTCAAACGGATGAAATAAACAATTTGCCGGAGAGGCACATTATTGGATCTATTCAAATCAATATGGGTTAGTGAATATTATCAAATGATTTTATATCTATGGCCACGGCATTAAGCAACATTCACAGTAATATAGAATTTAAGTGCTTTTACAACTTGTATAATTATTATCTCGGATCTAAAAATTCTGGTGCAAATAACGACAATGCGTAATTTTTTTATAGAAAATATAAAATTAGCTCTTCATTTGGAGTCGATAGAATGGAAGCGAATTTTGGGGAAGCTATTGTGTTTAGCATACAATGAGCGTGTGGGCAAATTGATGAATTTCATCAATAGCTGCATGAAGACTATGAACAAGAAGATCAAAGATCTAGACGATGTGCGGGTGGCGATGTTATGCTTGACACTGATACGTGAGGAGTTCATTAAGTAAGTATTTTGATCCATACTCGTGTTGTGCAGACTCTATTACCCTCCAAAAATATTGGTGGGCCAAAACTAACACCAAAGCAATTGTTTCCAATTGTTCTTTGCAAGATCATAACGCAACTTATTAACGAAATGTTGATAAGTTTAATATGCTTTGTTTCATTCCAGCATGGATATGGAGCTAGACCTTATAGAAGAAAGCTACGATAATTTTCATCAGCATCACATTGATGTTCCTAAAGAGGATGCCGACATGGTTTACGGCCTTCGTTACTCTTTTCAGAATATGCTGTTAATGGTTAGTGCAGGAGAATCTTATGCTTCAGCGGCTTTTGTATGCATATTTTTCACGGCGTATTATGCATTATTGATTTTGTGTACCAGGCGCAGCAAGTTCAGCAAAGAATAGTGGAAATGCAAGGGCCCCTTCAACATGAGTTGAAAGAGGGCGTCTCAACGTTTAACCAGGATGTTTTGCAATTTGACGCGGATTATGATGCATTTGGTCCCATGACTCCAGGATTATCGGCTCGGGAGGCTAGTGACAGGTGGTTGAAACATGTATTATATGAGTATCGACACTGACAAAAACGATGTCTCCAAGATAAACCAGTGCTTAGTAAGATCGATACCTTATTCCCAAATCCTCTTTGTCCACAAAAATCAATTGAAAAGATCCATTCACGGATTTTTGTGGACTTTATGTCCACTTTAGTCCATTACTTGGGATTTTTGTAAGGTAGGTAGCAGATAAGATTTTATTTTAAGTTTATAAGTAGAACGTAAGTAGAAACATCATACACTTATTTGTGTTTCGACAGGGTAATAATGTTCCAATCAAGATTTGATGATTTGTGGCGACGATTTGAAATGTATTCTAACGGAGAAAAGCTATTTGGGATGGAAGTAAAGGATTATCCCATTCTGCACCAGAAAAAGAAGGAATTTAATCTGTTGAATAAACTGTAAGAGACACATTTAGTCTGGTCATAAGTTTTGTTACGTATTGGAAAGATAAACAAACGACACAACCAGTTGCGTGGTGCACAACCATTTAAGTGTCAAATGAAATAATACAAAATACTGATCTAACTGATTAAAAATGTCCTCTAGAATTCTTTAAGTGCCTTTAAGTTGCGACAGGCTTAGCACAGATCTTCTCCACTAAGTCCTGCCATACTTAATTTTCGTAATCCAAGGCATTTGATTTTGGACTGGAGGAGGGCCAATCCTAATGCCGTGAGCCAGTTAATTTTAGGTACTTACAGAGTACTTTTTTGCTTTATGAGCCGGCGCAGAATCCTGCTGAATTCCCAGTGCTTGTTTTCGAACATTGTTTGTGAAAGAGGTTTCACAGTGTTTGTTAGGACTGAGTCAAATAGGAGAACCCAATCCAAATCACGAAGGCCAAAAACCCATGTCCCCGCTGAGTACGTGGCCTACGTCTGTTCGCTCTTTCACTAGGGTGTGCACACTTTATCATTTTGTTTGTTGAAAATCAAATTATTAAAAATTATTTTGTCCGTAAAAAAGTATTTCACGGTATTTTTTTCCCGTGTACCGCCTTAACGGCATCGTTCGCGTCTTCGGTCGTCCGTTAAAATGTGTTGTTTTTTCTATAAGCACGTGGACGTAGGTTTTCATTCAAATTTTTAAATATTACTGGAATGCCCATAATATTTTTTTGGCTTGCACTCAAAATTTGAATTTATGGCCCGACTACATACATATAATATACTCGCTGACCCCGCAAACGTTGTTTTGCCAGAAAGGGGTATGAAAAATAGATAACAACCTATTCTCAGACCTATTGAATATACCTGTAAAATTTCATCAAAATGGGTCAAGCCGTTTCAGAGGAGTATGCGCACTAACACTGTGACACGATAATTTTATACCGGCTGTCCCAAAACTCGACGTCAACCCGAAGCCGGGTGAAAAGGCAAGTCAAGCTAGTTGTCAGAAAAATATAAAAAAAATCTAAGTTGTATGATTTCAAAATTATAGGCATTTTTTTAAAAATCGCAAAATTACACACCCTGTGACAGTCTTTTTACTCCTGTTGCCACAAATCTTTACTTTTTCCAATTATTTTTTATGCTGTGTAACCCTGAATAATGCTTCTCTAAACTGTAATCAAAATTTTGAAACCAGCTGCTCTAGCTTGCATAAAAAATAGGACTTATTTCCTAGAAAAACTTTCAAAATAAAAAATTGCCTAGTTTTAACTGACTGTATTGAAAAAAAATCATACAACTTAGATTTTTTTTATATTTTTCTGACAACCAGCTTGACTTGCCTTTTCACCCGGCTCCGGGTTGACGTCGAGTTTTGGGACACCCGGTATATTAGACTAGCTGCCCCGGCAAACATTGTTTTGCCATGTAATTTTTTTTCACTTAGGGCTATAAAAAATAGATAACAACCTATTCTCAAACTTACCGAATATACACATAAAGTTTCATCAAAATCGGTCAAGCCGTTTTGGAGGAGTATGGGCACTAACATTGTGACACGAGAATTTTATATATTAGAAGATACAAGAAGAAGAATATATCCCAGACAGGTTAGGCAGAGACCAGAGAGAAGTCCTGACTTATTTTTACAAGGTTTTTGTAAATAAATACTTCATCAAACTATGTACATAGTTCGTATTTATTTTCGGAGAATCGATTTTTCATTTAAAAAAACTTACAGAAATAAAAGTTATATCTTCTTGACAACAGGTACAGTTTGTATTTGGCGGTAATGAACTCCATCGATGGATATTACCAAACTCCTTGGGTTGAAATTAACATTGAACAAATTATTACTCAACTGTCCGAGTTCGACGTTAGGTACGTAATAAAAATAAATTAAAATATTACATTATATGATAATTCATACCGTGAATATGTTTAAACTTATAAAATGTGTTTTACTTAGTAATATACTAAAATTCTTTGAAAATAGGTGCCGAAAACTTCCAAGAGGTATGAAAGATTGGCCAGCGTACCTTGAACTGAAAAAGAAAATCGATGATTTCAATGAAACCTGTCCACTCTTGCAACTTATGGCGGATAGATCTATGAAAGAGAGACACTGGCGACGACTGGAGCAACTTATGAGTAAGCTTGTTTTATATTTTTTTATCTAATTACTGTAACTTTAGAGAGTACATGCACATTACTGGCAGTTAGTAGTTTATAGCTACATTTATGAATATTTTAACAATAATTGAATATGTACTTATAATCTGTTCTGTCTACAGAGTGCATTTTGGATGTTGAGTCTGAAGCATTCACATTAGCGAACGTTATGGAAGCGCCGTTACTGAAGTATAAAGAAGACGTGGAGGTAATAATTTTTGAAAGTAGATTTAACTATCGACCTTTCAAAATAAAAATTTATATTTTTCACGTTTTTTAGGATATCTGTATCAGTGCTGTGAAAGAGAAAGACATAGATGCAAAGTTGAAGCAAGTGATCTCTGACTGGGCGGTGGTCGACCTAACGTTTGCTCACTTCAAGAATCGTGGCGAGTTGCTTCTCAAGGCTCAGGATGTTCTCGAGATCATTACACTATTAGAAGACTCGCTCATGGTCCTTAACTCCTTGGCTTCTAACAGGTTCTATTGTATTGAATTTCCCGCAGCACTAAATAAATTCCCTATTTTGATGGTAAAAAGATATTCGAAGGTGTGTTCAAATGCTTCTATTGACAGATACAACGCACCATTCAAACGAGACATTGTCACATGGATAAATAAGCTCGTAAATACTTCCGAGATCCTAGAGAAATGGCTGCAGGTGCAGAACCTCTGGATGTATTTGGAGGCAGTCTTTGTTGGCGGTGATATTTCTAAGCAACTGCCGGGCGAAGCAAAGCGGTTTGCTGTATGTAACTAAACATATTGATTGAAACCGGAAACCCAATAATTTACTCTCTTGAATTACAATAGAACCTTACCAAGAGAGTAGATTTTACTACCTAATTAAAATATTTCATATTATATATTATAGCAGGTATCTGTCCCCAAGGAGTAATAGGCAATTATAATCTTGCCCGCAGCATATTGACAAATCCTATGTGAAGATAATGTACCGAGCTCGCGATATACAAAACTGTGTGGAGACTTGTACTTCAGACGAATCTCTAAGGCAACTGCTGCCGCACATATTTGAACAGTTAGAAGCATGCCAGAAGTCCCTTACTGGCTACTTGGAGACAAAGCGGTTGATATTTCCAAGATTCTTCTTCGTCTCTGACCCCGTGCTCCTCGAGATTCTTGGTCAAGCATCTGATCCACATTCTATTCAGGTATTATAAGATTTTAATATTTGGTTTGCATATTAAATAAGCATATTTTATCTGTCATGCTTATAAGAGAAAAAAATAATGTATGTGTTGTATTGCCCTGCAGCCTCACTTGCCTAGTCTTTTTGATGCTATGTATACAGTGGATTTCGATGACAAAGATCGCATTGTTGGTATGAATTCTGACAACGGGGAAACAATAGCAATGGATAAAGCTGTTGCTTGCATTGGAGGAGTAGAGGTATTTGCATTGTTAATCCACATAAGGACCAAATAAGTGTTAATATTCTGTGCAATAATCATTTATGATTTTTAGATTTGGTTGAACCACTTACTTGACACTATGAAAGAAACCGTAAGAAATTTTATTGCTAACATTTGTCAGACTATGAAAGACGATCCGGAGTTTGAATTTTTGTCTGGGTTTTGGCACTTCCCTGGACAGGTAATAAAGATATTGTTGTCTCCTCAAAAGATTAAAACTTACTTGGCTGCTAAATTCTATCTCTTTATTCTCTTTTAGGCTGGCCTTTTAGGTATGCAGATACTTTGGACTATAGATGCCGAGTATGCTCTCAAAAAAGCAAAAGCTGACAAATACATTATGAGAATTACAAATCAAAAGAACTTGGACTTGCTTAACGGACTCATTGATCAGACCATCACTGACCTAATGCCGTTGGATCGAACTAGAGTAGAGACTATGATCACCATTCATGTGCATCAAAGGTAAAGTTACTTTTATCAATTAATAAGCTACAATCTACTTTTTCAGTTTATTTAACTTTATTTGATAGAAATAACAGTGGGCATTGTCCTAAAAGAAATAACTTCTGTTTTTATATTTTTCCTCAAGAAAATAAGTAATTTTGAGAAAAATAGGTGAGGTTAAAGATTTAACGTTAGAATGTCAAATTTGTCTCACATTTATTCACAAAAATAAAACAAACTGTGAATATTATGAATTAATAATTGTAGAATTATATTCTCTGATCATAACTGTAAAAGTATCATTTGTAGCTCTTGTCAATATTTAGGACCATGTGATACCCAGAGTTGCAATAATAGTACCCTACTTTCTTAGTTTAGTACGTATCTAGATAATGATTATAATGTCTGGTCCAAACAGGGATATATTTGATGACTTAGTAAGAATGCGGATCAAGACACCAGGGGATTTCGAATGGCAAAAGCAAGCACGTTTCTATTACAACGATGAGACTGATGACTGTACTGTCTCAATCACGGACGTCGATTTCTTGTACCAGGTTTTAGACATTTCATATGATAAACAAAAATAGGGCTATAACACGTTGAAGGATAAAAATACATCGTGAGGAAACCTGAGTGTCTCAGCTATCACTTATAGTATAAATAATTATATTCAAAGTTAACTAATTTTATATCGAATCGGACTAATAATTTTATTCACAATCCTGAAATACAATAATATTATGTTAATTATGATGCAAAGCCTGTTGATCTAGTGACCCCTTATGTACCTACAATATGAAATTTTACAGAATGAATATCTCGGCATCACTGAGCGGCTGGTGATAACACCGCTAACTGACAGATGCTACATCACACTGTCTCAAGCAATTGGTGAGTGCGCGGTGGTGTAGGTTGTCGTGATATTGTTGTGGTTTCTAGAAACATCTTAAACACACTCTTAATAGGACAAAAAAGGATAAGACGTACTTTCTTATATGAAATAAAAAAATATTTAATGAAAATCGTACATCTGCGAATTTCCTATAAATGATATCAGGAATAAGGTTGACGATGCCATTGCAGGCATGAACATGGGCGGCGCTCCCGCGGGCCCGGCTGGGACGGGCAAGACAGAGACCACCAAGGATATGGCCCGCACGCTCGGCAAGCTTGTTATAGTTTTCAACTGCTCCGACCAGATGGATTTCAGAGGTAAGTCACTATAAGCTTATGCTCTAGCAGTAGCGATATACGTGAGGAAACTCAATCCAGACGTATTGCCACAGGCTTGGGACGTATCTACAAGGGACTGGCGCAGTCTGGCACGTGGGGCTGCTTTGATGAGTTTAACCGCATCGAGCTACCCGTTCTATCAGTCGCGGCGCAGCAGATTTACATCTGCCTCACCGCACGTAAGGAAAAGAAGGACTTCTTCATTTTCAGGTACTAACGTGGACATGTCATGTACGTGTGCTGCGATGCTATATACTATGTTTTGGCCACGCACACTCGAAAAATATTCGTGTGTTACAGTGACGGCGATACGGTTAGCTTGAACCCTGAGTTCGCTTTCATTATCACCATGAACCCTGGATATGCGGGTCGCCAGGAGCTGCCCGAAAATCTGAAAATACAGTTTCGTTCTGTTGCCATGATGGTACCGGACCGACAGATCATTATCCGGGTCAAGCTGGCCAGCTGCGGCTTTAAAGAAAATATTGTACTGGGTAAATTTTGAGCGCCTTGAGCATACACGATTATATTTTGCTCTCTCCTAAATTTAGATGTGTGGTTCACAAAAGGCATTGCAGGAGTTAGGTTAATCCTCTTCCGCTTCAGCAACATCTAGTAATTGATGCTTGCACCTATTGCGTCCATTTATTAAACTGTATGTATCTGTTACTCGATTTCCTGTGTAAAGGTTAGCCCTGTTGTAACTTCTTAAATAGATTCTTGACTACTTTTTGGGTTTCAGCACGTAAATTCTTTACGCTATACAAACTTTGCGAAGAACAACTTTCGAAACAAGTTCACTATGACTTTGGTTTGCGGAATATTTTGTCAGTACTGAGAACCATGGGCTCGCAGAAGCGAGCCAACCCTGACAGCACTGAGGAGAATATTATGATGCGAGTGCTCAAGTAAGCAACGACGACTCAATCTTGACCGATACTTATGTCCAAAACGAATAGTTAATTGTAAGCATTGATCAAAATTGTATTCCACAGAGAAATGAACGTATCAAAGTTAGTAGACGAAGATGAACCTTTATTTATATCCCTAATTGAAGACTTGTTCCCTGGTATGAAGTTTACGACGACTGTGCAGAGGTTTGCAGTTTCATTGAATGTCACTATAAAAAAATATAAGGTGTATCTAACTGTATTAAAAATGTTTATTTTCTACTAGGGAGATGCAACGCGCCATCGCTACGGTGACTGACAAAACTGGACTAGTGAATCATCCGGACTGGAACTTGAAAATCGTTCAGCTATACGAGACCTCACTTGTGCGTCACGGTCTTATGACCATGGGCCCCACTGGTGCGGGCAAAACTACTTGTATTCATACTTTAATGGCCGCTCTAACCATGGTTGGCAAACCTCATAAAGAAAATAGGATGAATCCGAAGGTAAGAAATACGAAATCTTTCGGATTCGTTGCAGAGTAAATATTTAAGAAAATTCTGTATTTCTTGCTATTTTTCTAGGCTATAACAGCGCCTCAAATGTTTGGTCGATTAGATGTGGCAACCAATGACTGGACCGATGGCATATTCTCCACGCTATGGCGGCGTGCGCTGAAAGTGAAAAAGTCTGACACTACGTGGATAGTACTGGGTGAGTGTGAGTTTGTCGATCGATGGGTTCCGTTTGTGTGTTTTAACTGTAGTTGTGAATTACAGACGGGCCAGTGGATGCCGTGTGGATCGAGAACCTCAACTCGGTGTTGGACGACAATAAGACGCTCACGCTGGCTAACGGCGATCGCATCACCATGGCTCAGAACAGCAAGCTGGTATTTGAACCAGACAATGTGGACAACGCGTCGCCAGCCACAGTGAGCCGCATGGGCATGGTGTTTCTATCCTCGTCTGTGCTGAAGTGGCAGCCTATTCTGGAGGTATGTTACACACTGTACATACTCCAGGGCTAAAGTCTGTCTACATATGTATATTACGTGGGTAACGTATGTCAATTCTCTACGCTCGTTACAGGGTTGGCTGAAGAAAATAACTCAAAAAGAGGCCGATACATTAAGGAATGCTTTTAATAAAATTTACGACGATGTGCATTCGTTTGTGCAACAGAAGGTGAAAGCAAAAATTAATTTGTTAGAAGCTATTTACATCAGGTATTTTTAAGGTTTACTGATTGTTTTATTACATATCAAGGGCATTTTTGAAAGTATATTATTGTTTACAGACAGGCCCTAGATGTGTTGTCGGGATTACTGGACATTGAACTACCAAGCGGCAGTAAGCATTAACTTTTGTCATATTTACCTATAGTGTAGTGATTTAAGAGTTTTACCTGGGAAAATGTTTTATGGGAAGTGTTGAAAAATTGTATTTTTATTTTCTGTGTTGGTGAAGAGAAAAAGGGTTTACCAGGATCAAAGCAAATTAAAAACCCTAGTCTCAGCATTTGAAATACAGGCACGAGTTCATGTTAACTGTTAATATTCTAGATAAATCTCTCTGCTTTATTTTAGAGGCGCCCACAGAGCGTCACCTAGAGCGGCTGTTTATATTTGCTATGATGTGGTCTCTGGGGGCAGTGCTAGAGCTGGACGAGCGCTCACGCATGGCTGAATACATGATGAAGCTGCCGGTGCGAATGGACTGGCCCGGCGGCAAGAGCCATGCGGCTTTTGTCATGCCTTTCGAGTACATGGTAAACGATCACGGACAGTGGGAACATTGGTAAGATCGGTTTTCTGCACGTTTATAATATTAATTTGTCTCAATTTAAAACTAGTATCGGCAGCGATAGATGAACGATCTTTACGTCTATTACGTCAGAAGTTGTCAATCTTGTCGTACTTACTAATTTTATAAAAAGTACCTGGGTGACCGAGCTTTGCTCTTTCTACTTTACTTTCTACGGTACTTTTTTTGTACTATAAAATATGTAATATAAAATTAAAATAATCCTTTTTCAACAAAAAAGAACTTGAAATAAAAAAATCATGACTCGAACCGGGTCTCTTGAAATCGGCCCGAAACGGGTCGCCCGTTTTCCCGTCAGAACTATCCCAACCTTGCAGATAAACGCGAAATTTACCTCTGTATGTTATTATAGCAAATTTCAATTGCCTTAAAACACGGATAAAACAACGTTTTCTAAAAATATAACCTAGTTAGATCAATTAAACGCCCCCGAAAGCATCTGCCTACAAAATTTCGTGAAAATCGTTGGATATACAAGAATTGCTCGTTTAAAGAGATTAGATGAAAGTGTGCATGTACGTTTGTTACTCTTTCTCTCAAAAAATGCTGAGTGGATTTTAATGAAATGTTGCAATAATGTGTCTTATTCTGATGTATGACCATACATAAGAATAATACATTGGTGATAATTTAAAAAGATATTATATTATTATGTGACTTGACCGAAATATAACGATAATGTAAGTAGGATACAAATCGAAGCTACTCGACGTTACTAATCATGCGCAGACGAAGTCACGGCCACCAGCTAGTTAATAATAATTTTATAGGTCCGCCATAGTAGAAGACTATATATACCCAGAAGATACAGTGCCTGAATATTCGTCGATTTTGGTTCCGAATATCGACAATGTTTGCATATCTTTCTTGATTGATACTATAGCCAAACAAAATAAGGCCGTCCTACTTATCGGCGAACAAGGCACAGCCAAAACCGTCATGTTGAAGAGTTACATGCAGAAATACGATAATGAAGTCAAATTATTCAAGATGATTAACTTTTCTTATGCTACAACACCAAATATGTTCCAGGTAATCATGAATTTGAGAAGAAAATAAGCTTTAGTAAAAAAATATTGCATGGAAAGTTAGCAATTGGCATTATAAAATTATCCATTATTTTTACAATGGTTAGAATAAGCATTGAATAAGTAAGCCCAGAACTTATATTATTGACATTGATAGTAAACTTCCTCTTCGAATTAGAATTCATACTTAAGATTGTTGCAGACAAAATATAAAATATTTAAACAAAATATTTAAGAACGCTCTAAGTCATTTTTAGATAAGCGTCAAAAAAACCATTTCAATTTAAACTTTAATAATTTGAGCTTAATAAGCGGAACAAATTTTAAAGAAATAATACAAAACTAGAAATTTTTAGTGATATATTCACGCCAATTTTTTTAGTACTTTAGTTTTTCAATTCTTGAAATTAATTCTCCAGAGAATCGTTGAGTCCTACGTAGAGAAACGTGTAGGTATGACATATGGTCCACCAAATGGACGCTCCATGACTATATTTGTGGATGACATAAATATGCCTGTGGTCAATGAGTGGGGCGATCAGGTGAGAACATGGATATTTGTAAAGTAGTTTTAGAAAAATATATACCTAACAACTATATTAAAGGTAATCTTATTATACCCATTTAACAGGTTACAAATGAGATAGTACGTCAAATGATGGAGTGTGGAGGGTTTTACTCACTGGAAAAACCTGGTGAATTTACAACCATTGCGGACATACAGATGTTTGGGGCCATGATTCATCCAGGTGGAGGCCGGAACGATATTCCTCCGCGATTGAAAAGACAGTTCAATATATTCAACTGCACTTTGCCTAGCGTTGTTTCCATGGATAAGATATTTGGTTAGAAAACTTAAATCACGATATTTAAAAAAATGTATTTACCTTGTGTGTGCTGATGAATATCATATGCTTGTCCATCTATTAATATGCGCATAGTTTTAGTTTGTTTCACATGGGTCTATTTTATTAGCTCAAAATAGAAAAATATCTCTTGATTAAAGTTCTATGCAGCCTTTATGCAAACACAGAGTATTAGTGGGTGCGTTATGTCCGTTTTTATATTCTTATTCTAGAAACAATTAGTGCTGGCTATTTCAACAAAGTGAGATTCGATAAGAAAATTAGTGAATTCATGCCTCGGCTGGTGCCTGTTACTCGATTGATTTGGCAACAGACGAAGGTCAGTGAAATTAAGTTGACAATAAATAAGAGTTTCATATCCCCTTTAAGTAATTGAGCTGTGTTTAATTTATTAAAATGTTACAGATTAAAATGTTACCAACGCCAGCAAAATTCCACTACGTTTTTAATCTTCGTGATTTATCTCGTATCTGGGAAGGTATATTGTTCGTTAAAAAAGAAGAATTATTAAGTATCAAGACCGCTATAAAGTTGTGGTACCACGAATGCTTGAGAGTTATCTCAGACAGGTAGGTTATTTAAACAGAATGTAAGCGTAGAACGAAAACATTTGCTTTGACTTATCCTGCTGAATTATTACCTATAGTACAAAATTTTGGCAATATCGTTGTGATTATCGGTCGAAATAACAATACCGAAATAAACAATGACTATTTCACAAAACTTTTTTTTGGAGTCTCTTTAACAAGCGAAGGTTGGCATCATTTAGGCCTATTCTCGATGTCCTTTACCCAATAGCAGTTTGAAATAAGAATATGTTTTGCATTAATATTATTATGGAGTTTCTATTTTAAACATAATATTCCTTCTACATCGAAATGTATGTCACGTTGCATAACGTGTATTTCAGATAATAATTCCAAAACCCTTTAGTCTTAAATTTAGTGTAGATTGAGACTTATCGTCTTTATCTATTTGTAAATTTTAAGGTTTACGACACTTGAAGATAAAGATTGGTTCGTGGAAAACTTTTGGAAGATTGCTTCAGAAGAATTAGCAGACGTTAAACATGAATTCCCTGAAGGAGAAACATTCTTTGTCAATTTTCTTAGGGAGCCGCTTGAACCAACTGGTGACGAAGATGAAGATTTCAGCCTTGATGCACCTAAAGTTTATGAGGAAATGCCAACGTAAATATTCGATTAAGTGACGATTTCACCATCACCTAGTCAACTGCCATACAAAGTCGCATTAGTGAATGCCAATCATGTGGTAGAATTGATATGCCATAGAATTTCATTGGTCTCATAATACAGTGGTATGGTAACATAATACAGTGGTAGGTAACAAATGTCTTATGTTTTCAGATGGGATTTTGTATTGTACAAATTAGGCCAGTTTCAAGAACAGTTTAATGATGCAATAAGGGGCGCGCATTTGGATTTGGTGTTCTTTCACGATGCTATGGTCCACCTTTTTATCATCTCTCGAATCATAAATACACCACGGTTTGCTTCTTAGTTTATTGTAATTCAGTTAATTAACAGTACCAACAACGTCATTAGTTTGATTTTGGATATATTTCAGGGGCAACGCATTGTTAGTCGGCGTCGGTGGTTCAGGCAAACAAAGTTTGACAAAATTAGCTTCTTTTATTGCCAACTATCGTTTCTATCAGATTACTCTGACAAGGTGAGCTGTCCAGTAGGTCCAGTGGCAATGCAATGAGTGGTTAAAGATATGTTTAATTTAAATGTCTCGCGGTATTTTCAGATCTTACAATGTGAACAACTTCATGGATGACATAAAGATCTTGTACCAAATTGCGGGGCTACAGGGCCAAGGTGTCTCATTTATATTTACAGACAATGACATTAAAGACGAGCAGTTTCTCGAGTTCCTTAACAACATCCTTAGTTCAGGGGAAATCGCTAATCTCTTCGCTAAGGATGAAATGGGTAAACCTCACAGATCTCTATTACCTGCGTCATAGATAAAATTGATCCTACCTTTACATCGAAATTCTACTTTCAGACGAAATATTGAACGAGTTGACGCCAATAATGAAAAAATTCGCTCCACGAAGAATTCCTGTACCAGATGTTTTATATGAATATTTTATCATAAGGGCTCGATCTAATTTGCACGTAGTGTTATGCTTCTCTCCGGTAAGATGATAAATTTTTTTCGTTTTAGAGTAAAGTTAGTGACCTTATTTTATAGTGAAGTATCTGTCGGTAACGTCTCAAATTTTATTATAGGTTGGTGAAAAGTTTAGGAGTAGAGCGTTGAAGTTTCCGGGCTTAATATCAGGCTCGATAATGGACTGGTTTCAAAAATGGCCGAAAGAAGCACTTATTGAAGTGGCACACCACTTTCTTTCGGATTTTCATGTGAGCACATTCTTTCTAAATAGCGATGATCGTTCAGTATTCTGCGGAAGCAGAACAAATATATCACTAACGCGTGCTCTTATTTAAGGTGGTGTGCTCTCCAGAAACTAAAAATCAGCTGATCGAGATTATGGGCATGGTACAAGACAGTGTAGCTGCAAAGTGCTTTTCCTACTACGATCGATTTAGGAGACAAACACACGTGACACCCAAGTCGTACTTGTCCTTTCTGCATGGATATAAGGTGTTGTATACAGAAAAACACAAGAACATAGCTGAAATGGCTAAAAGGTTTGTCAATATTTTTAAATTGAACCCAGCAGAATAACAATTTACCTAATATTATTGAAAGTGTCATATAATTTCTTTTTAGAATGACAACTGGCTTGGATAAGTTGGTTGAAGCTGCAGCTAGTGTTGATATGTTAAAAAAAGAGTTGGAAGTAAAAGAGCAAGAAATTAAAGTGGCAACTGCACAAGCTGAAGTGGTGTTGGCGGCAGTCGCGGAGTCTGCAGCAGCGGCAGCTGTAGTAAAAGCTGAAGTATTGCAGGTGAAAGATCGCGCTGTGAAACTGGTCAGTGTGATCGCAGCCGAGACTGCCGTTGCAGAAGTTAAGCTGGCTGACGCCAAACCAGCACTTGATGCGGCAGAAGCTGCTTTGCAGGTGAGTTCTGTTATGTCATCGACCAGCGCACCCGAAATGCTTGCCTCTAATTTTTGAACTTTATTCCTAGACTATCAATGCCGCTGATATTGCTACAGTGAGAAAGCTGGGCAAGCCACCGCATCTCATTACTCTCATCATGGATGCCGTACTATTACTGTTTAGAAAACGCGTCGAACCTATCAAACCTGACCCCGAAAAAAACTTTTTTGTGGCCTCTTGGGCAGAATCATTGAAAGCAAGTATTTATTTTGTCTAAAACAGTTACAAATAAAAAAACAAAAATATCTAGTATCTAACTAATGTGACTTTATTTGCTTAGGTAATGGCGGACTCAAAGTTTTTAAGTAACTTGAAAAATTATCCAAAAGATGAAATAAATGAAGAGATGGTTGACTTGCTGACACCTTATTTTAAGTACAGGTATTAACTAGAGATATTTGAATGATATTTGGTTAAAATACAGACTGTTTTCATCAAAATATTTTTTAGCTCGTACACATTCGAAGCAGCTAAAATTGCTTGCGGTAATGTTGCCGGTCTGATCTCTTGGACTATTGCGATGGCGCAGTTCTATGCTGTTAACAAGGATGTTTTGCCACTGAAAGCAAATCTTGCCGTCATGCAGGGTAAATACGATGCAGCAAAGCGTGAACTCCAAGCAGCTGAAGCGCAGTTGAAAGCGAAAGAGGTTCCTGCAATTTATTTAATTGATGATAATGATAAGACTCATAATTTTAGTAGTGATACTACAACTTTAGCTCGTCCATTATTTTAAAATGGATATATGTTTCTATGTCAGCTTGAGTTGGCGGCAGTACAACAACGATTTGATAACGCTATGGCTTTAAAACAAGCTGTGTTGGATGACGCGGCCAAGTGTCAGATGAAAATGGACGCCGCGACCGCGCTCATCAATGGACTGAGTGGCGAGCGCGTACGCTGGACTGAACAGTGTGCACTGTTCAAAAGTGAGATCGAACGACTGGTCGGTGATATCCTTTTGTTGGTTGGGTACGTGTAGCTGATATTTGGGATTCATTTCCGTGCCTCGTGTATTACTAGGAATAAAATAAGTAAAAAGGTTTTTTTTCAGATTTTTATCATATTCTGGACCATTCAACCAGGAATTCCGCACTTTGCTCTCCAATATCTGGATCACCGAGTTGACAAGACGGAAAATACCAGTTTCGATGAATTTGAATATTGTTGAGGAGTTAACTGACACTGCGACAGTAAGCACACCCATACTGACAATAATTATCAGATGGTACAATGGGGCTGGTAATGTATCCGGAGTGATTTATTTTTTCCAGATTGGGGACTGGAACCTATGTGGGCTGCCAACGGACGAGCTATCCATACAAAATGGCATCATCGTGACGAAGGCGGCGCGATTTCCACTGCTCATCGATCCGCAGACCCAGGGAAAAATCTGGATTAAAAACATGGAGAAACATAACGACCTTATTGTTACCACACTTAATCATAAATATTTCAGGTAAAACTATGTTGTCGAGTAAGATAGATACACCCTATTTACTGAAGCGAACGAGTAAGTGTCAACATGTCAAAAATTTGGTTTTTCAATATGCCACATTTATAACACTGCATAATATTTAGCAAAGTTATACAAAACGATATGGCTAATAAATGCCAATAAGCAATAAACACAATAACACTGTTATTACCTGATTTATCCCTCACTCGCAGTTTATTTATCTAAATATTTTATTTTATCATGAAAATACCATTTGCTTAAGAGATCTATGCCCCAAAAAATACCAAAAATTTCAGTGGTCCTTAAATAAAAGCGATCCTACTGCTGCCAAATATGTTCGCAACTATCAAAGATGAAGGACTTTTGTTTAAAGGCCGATTATGATCGATTATTTTATGCTAATGCGCTACGCGAAGCGTAGGAAGAAGTATGGAGAGCTGACTACGAACCTCTTTTTTAATTAAAAGCAAAAAAAAGTAACATAGCCACCCCGATGCCATATTTACTCACGATTGACGTTGTTGATGCGAGTGCAACTTCTCTAAACTATTTTATTTTCTTTAGTGTTTGTCTTGTCTTGTTTGGTTGTCTGTCTGTTTTCCTTAAACAGTACCTACCTAAACCTATGTGGGTATACGATGCAAGCAAAGCTGCGTGCATGAGCTATTTTGAGTGACATGTAAGTTTGAGAGATGCTGTGTCTTTGTTTACCTTTAGTCGTTCGCTTCAGTAAATAAACTGTAGATAGAATATTCTTTATTTTATTTGTACACCAGGAATTACACATTAAGATTTCATGAGGTTAAGATAATATTTACAAGGGTCTTCTTTTTCAGAAATCATATCGAAGATTGCGTGTCTTTGGGGAGACCACTTTTGATTGAAGATGTGGGTGAGGACATGGATCCAGCCCTTGACAACATACTTGAAAGAAATTATATCAAGATTGGCTCTTCGTTTAAGGTATCTAATTAGTATTGCATAAAAACTATTATACTTTTGTAGCAAATCAATTATTACATTAGTTAAATGTTAAACTTCTAATTAGGTGAAACTTGGAGATAAAGAAATAGACGTGCAGACTGGACATAAAATCTACATAACAACCAAGCTCCCTAATCCTGCTTACACACCTGAGATATCAGCACGAACGTCCATTATTGACTTTACTGTCACAATGCAAGGTGTGTAGTTCTAAGTTCACATAATGAGTTTATTTTCTTTTATGAAACATAAAAGTATACCTTATTTATTTCCTTAGGTCTCGAAGATCAACTATTGGGTCGAGTTATTATGACGGAAAAAAATGAACTTGAATCTGAGCGCACCCAATTGATCATGGATGTCACTAGTAATAGACGTAAGATGAAAGAATTAGAGGCCAATCTACTACACAAACTCACAACCATCCAGGGTTCGCTCGTCGATGATGTCTCACTCATCCAAGTCCTAAACATTACCAAAACAACAGCGACTGAGGTAAGTGGAGTTACTTTTCCTGATATTGCACATAGTATATTTTGTTCTGACAAAATTGTATTCAGAATAACTTTCCTAATGTTTTACTAAGGTTCGAGAGAAACTAGACATTGCGCGTGAAACTGAAATAAAAATCAATGCGGCTCGGGAAGAGTACCGGCCAGTGGCGACGCGGGGTAGCGTACTATATTTCCTGGTGTGCACCATGTCGATGGTGTGCAACATGTATCAGACCTCGCTGGCGCAGTTTCTGGAGCGCTTTGACATCTCCTTGGAGCGGTCAACGCCTAATCCGATGACTTCTAGAAGGATTGCGTTTATAATAGAGTACCTGGTGAGTCTTCTCGAGGCAGGAAATAAAATCTGGGTTTTCCCAAAATTAATACTAAGTATCTCCTTCCAGACGTTCGACGTTTTCAAATTCATATGCCGAGGTTTTTATGAAAAACACAAGTACCTTTTCACATTGCTTTTAACGCTCAACATTGATCTACAGAGAGAGTATTTAACCTATGAAGAGTTCCAAACGTTTATTAAAGGTCATAGTTTAAGTTTTTATTTTGATAGTTACATAGTAGTCCATCCTCGCAGAGAGAAAGAGCTTAAGGCGACGCAATTGTGTGTGACGGTAGTAGAAATACAGACTGGTTTTCCTACGAAGACGAAGTCAAATAAGTATGTTAAGTATAAAATAACGTGTACGTGCTGGGATTGGAAACCAAAACACCGCTTAAATAGCGAAACGTAAAATTATAAGTGACGTTTTTAATAAAACTGACAAATACACGGTACTGATAGTCGATCGTGCGACGACTCACCTGGGCCGAGTTTCATAAAACTATAATTTCTATCTGTTTATTATGACGATTCGAGGTACATTGCGTAACAGAGTAGGTACCTACTTGTTAATCTGTGGGTTAATCGACTTTGCTCCTCGGGGATAACGGGCGTGAGTTTATTTATTTGTTTTTTTATTTTATCGAATTGTCAATAAACCTGGAATTGTAGTTATAATAATTAACTTACATATATCTAGCTTAGATAACTCCTGTAACCCTACTACTCAAACCCAAACTACATAATTAAATCTTAAGAAAAACAGTGTAACAGGTTTTTCGTGTCAAATAAAAAAAAAATCATGAGATACAGGCCACACGGTGTGGCCTCTAATTACAAACAAACCAGTGCAACTTGGCCTTGTCGGGCGTCCGATAAAATCGTTCAGGTACCTACAGTAAAAATCAACAACATACTGGCGAATTAATTAATTATATATAAATTTATTCCAAGTGTTTTTTTAATAATACTCATTACTATGGTAAGTACGACTAAGTACTAAGTTTTGCACACGAAAGTAGGCTGACTACCCATAGTATAAGGAATTCTTCTTTGGCATCCAGAACACAATTTATTAAGTAACTCGTTCAGTTGCGATAATTAAACATATTCTTATTCTTTAGGTGGTGCTGCTTTGGACTTGAACGCATGTCCTCAAAAACCGTTCAAATGGGTAACCGACATGTCTTGGCTTAATCTAGTGGAGCTCTCATTTCTACGACAGTTTACTAACATTCTTTCACAAGTCACAAACAACGAAAAGGGATGGAAAACTTGGTAAAATTTCAAATAACTTTAATAAGTAGAATAAATCCGGACTAAAAGTTTACAAAGTAGAATAAGTCTTTGATTAAATTGTAAAATTAAAATTATAACTAAAATCAACCATAAACGGTAAGCGCTAATTAAACGTAATGTCAACCCTTCCTCTGGTTACCACAACACAGATTTATATCTATTGTGGCAACCTTTTTCTTTTTAATAATTTTTTCGTATTTATTTTGTATGTTTTGAAATACTAAAAAAAACAATATTTTATTTATGTTGACTGACATTAGTAGGTTGACATTTTAATTTCACAGGTTCGACAAGGAAGCTCCTGAAGAAGAGCCACTACCAGATGGATATCACACTTTCGATGTATTCCGAAAGTTGCTATTAGTGAGGTCATGGTGTCCCGACAGAACTATTGCTCAGAGTTCGTAAGTTATTATTCTCATTTTTATAACTTCTCAAATAGGTATATCTTCAATAACAGTACATTTTTCTTCCTCTGAAAATCTGTTAAAGTTATAAGAAACAAATTGCTCACAAATGAAAACAGCTGGCAGCTGTTAACAGTAGATTGAACAAAATTGTGTATATCGACCAGGAATAGTAAGGACACACACCAATAACTAGGTACTACTCAACAAAAATCTCTAAATAATAGGAATCTTGTCTAATCAGGTCACAGGTAGTGCTATTGATTTTTTGTTTCACAGGAAATATATCGTGCATTCAATGGGTGTTAGATATTCAGAAGCAGTCATAGTAAATTATGAGGTAAGTACTTGTTACTTATGTATTTTGTGTGAAAAATGCTCCATTTCTGGGCAGAATAGCATTTGAAGAATTTCAGAAGATCATAATATGCTTAAAAGGCTTGAATGCTGTTTATGTTTGTTTCTTATAGCACATGGTTATGGAGTCTCGGCCGCTGGTGCCGCTGATCGGATTCCTCGCGATGGGGTCGGACCCCACGCCATCTATCGAGGTGTCGGCCAAGCGTTTGGAATGCGTTTGCTGCTCCATTTCTATGGGGCAAGGACAGGAGGTGCACGCTCGGAAGCTTATAGCCCGCGGGCTAGAAGAGGTACCGCTGACACTTGGAAGTATCATACATTGCAGCATGAGAACGCATTACATCGTTTATCATGTGCTTTAACGCAACTAAGTTGCTAACCATAAATGGCTCATTCAGCTCAGTCGCGTTATGATTATGCTCGTGACTTGATCGAACAACGCCGTTAGTTGGAAATATATCAAAACAGTACGACGACTTAACACGATAACAATAAAATTACAATTTGTATTATTTTAGGGTATTTGGGTGCTGCTTCAAAACTGCCATTTGGGGTTAGAATACATGGTGGAAGTTATGGAACAGTTTACCGAGTTGGAGAAAGATCCCGAGCAAGTGCATGAAACGTTTAGGTAAGGCAGCTTACATTGTCGCTTTGTAATACTTACATACCTAGTTATATTCATTTAGACATTCTACTTATAAGCAATGTTGTTATAGGCTGTGGATCACGACTGAAGTGCACCCTACGTTCCCTATAACACTTCTTCAAATGTCTATCAAGTACACCTGTGAACCACCCTCTGGTAACTTGTTGATTGTTTTCTTGGTTTCAATTGCTAATAACAGTAATTATGTTAATTACTTACATAACAAACATGAAAACTACTGTTCTTTGAAAGTAACAGGTTTTTGGCGTTTTAGGTATAAAAGCCGGCCTGATGCGAACATACGATTCGATGAGTCAAGATTTTCTAGATTACAGTGATAGTCCTTTCTATCTGCCTTGCATTTATACAATTTCGTTTCTGCATACGGTCGTGCAAGAGAGAAGGAAGTTCGGTCCACTCGGTTGGAACATCCCTTACGAGTTTAACTCGGCCGATTGGTTGGCTTCTTGCATGTTTGTGCAGAACCACCTGGAGAGCTTAGAGCCAGGCCAGACCATTAGCTGGACTACAGTACGGTAGGTCTTCGCTTTGCTTGTAAGATTTGAGTTCTATCTGCGAAGATTTTTTTTTGATAATTAATGCGATGTTTGGTTTCTAGATACATGATTTCGGCTGTGCAGTACGGGGGTCGTGTGACTGATGATTACGACAACCGTTTACTTGGAACTTTCACGCGTGTGTGGTTCTCTGACCAATTATTTACAGACTCATTCCAATTTTATAAGGGTTACGGCATAATGCACTTCAAAAATATACCTGAGTATCTCGAAGCAATTGAGCACATGAAGACGGTAGATCCGCCTCAGGCTTATGGATTGCATTCTAATGCTGATATAACGTAAGTTTCACATGAAATATAACAAATGATTATTCATCATCATCATCAACCCATCATGTCCCCACCGAGGGGCACGGGTCTCTTCCCTGAGGAAGGTATAGGCCATACTCCACCACGGGGGCCAAGTCCAGATTGGTGGAGGCTTGTAAGACTAGTGGCTGGTCTTACTGTCAGAAGTTTTCAAGCCACCCTAAGGCCTCTGACTTGGCTTGACGACTGCCATCTATCGACGGCAGCCGGCACCAACTGCTTAACGTGCCTTGCGAAGCACGGAATCGCTCGGAAAAATGCCACTAGCGTTAGTCATAGATGGTAACCCATCCATGGACTGAACGCGTATGTTGCTTAGCCTTAGCGATCGTTTAAGATCACTCAGGCAGCCCAGGCTACGAGCGATTCTGATTATTAACAAATACATATTTCGTGTTGGACGTGTAATTTATAAAAGTTTTTTGGAATTAATTTTTACAGCTGTTATTTAAACAATACAGCAGTTATTATGATCAGTTGAAAAATGTTATGGGCAGTAATTAAATTTATCAGCGGTTAGTAAATTAGTGAGTCAGTAAAGCACAAGCAGTAAGTAAAACTATATTGGTCTGCTATTTCATCATTCAATATCAGTGCAAAAATTACTCAAGCAGTTTAATAAATTAATGAGCAGTAAAACGGTTGGAATGGGCAGTTCGAAGTGAGCGGTAGCATCCAGACGTCACTTTGATTGAAAAGAGAGGTAAACTTTCGTTAAAAGGAGCAGATTTTAAAGCGTTTGTATTTTTCGAGTTTGCATATTGAAAGTTTTTGTATCCTAATTTCAACATGTATCCTAGTACCAAATTATAAATACTTACAAATTGTAAGCCAAACCTGCTCTTGTTATATATAATAAGTTTCTGTCGCTGATTCATTTATCTTAGTTTTTGTACACTAATTTTAACATGTATCCTAATGCCAAATTATAAATACTTACAGATTGTCGTGATGTTCTTTAGTTTTACTCTCCGACCATGTAAAACATAATGTGTTCAATGTTCATGTTCAGCATTTAATGTGAAGAAGGAAAAAAAAATATGATGCATGGTTAATATGGTTATGTTTCATATTTTTTCCCTTCTTGACATTCAATGCTGAAATACACAAGGATTACATTTTACCGCCTCATCGTTTACCTATAGAACTGCTTAAATAAAATTTATTACTAACCAATTACGATTTGTTAACTGTACGCGCCTAACCGCCCAGTTCAACTATTCCACTGCTCAGTATTTATTGAACTGCCCGTTTAAATTATTTTATGACATATTTTTATTTAGGTTACTGCTCAGTTTTTACTGCTAAACTAGTTTGCAAACATGCGTTTTTTATTTTTTACCTACCACAACTCAACTATTGAACTGCCGCTTTAATTCTATGCCATTTGTAAGTACTAAAGATTATAATAATTTCTTATGTTTCTATTAGACCTTTCTAGGAAAACCTCGTAGATTACTAAGTATGATATTATTTTACCTAATTTCTTCAGTTACCAGCGCAATAAAACAGCCGATCTGCTCGATACGATCTTATCTATTCAACCAAAAGAGTCCAGTGCTGGAGGAGGCGAAACCCGCGAGGCTTCAGTGTATAGACAGACCAAAGAAATGCTACAAAAAATGCCTGCTAACTTCGATCCTCATGAAGTTAAGGATAGGTGAGAAGGCATCGATGCATTGTGTATTAATAGTGGTATTATTGATAATGAATTAAAAATTCAATTTTACTTAACAGGTTGCGCTTTTACGGCATACTGAATTCGATGGTAATATTCCTGCGTCAAGAAATCGATCGAATGCAGAAAGTTATAAACTTAGTGCGTGTCACATTGAAAGATTTAATGCTTGCTATTGACGGCACCATTATTATGAATGAGGTATACGTACTGTGATTGTGACTCGTTGTGTAAATTCGTTATTAAAAGTTTCTTAGAAAGTAATGTAATTGTCAAAATATAAATTCACGCCTTTATACGGGAGTATTATAGTTAGGGAGGCGAATAGGGGAATTTTCGGCAATACTCGAGCGTGGCAGTTTAAGATATGAGAGATACCTTAGACGTAATAGAACAACCTTGTAAAGTATTTAGCTCTATATGTAGTGACGCGCGCCTAGGATAGACGATCAGATTAGTAAAAAAAAATGGATAGTCTGAAATACTCGAGCGCGTCAGATTAAGATATTGGGGGTTGATTTTAGTGTTTAAAGACTAAATTTAACTAATCTGACGATAAGTCCTTGACGCCGCCGAGTTATAGGGTCGCGAACTTGTAAAAAAAAAACGTTAATCCGGCATTCTCGAGCGCGATTTTTTTTATTTTTATTTTTAAGAATATAATCTAAAACTCACAAAAAATACAAAATCTGCCGGTTTCCGCATGACCGGAAGTGTGGAGGAGCCATTTCGTCTTCCTAAGAACGCGTTACGCCATATAAGTCGCGAACGATACATTTTACAAAAAAAAAAGTTTAAAAAAACAAAAAAGGTAATTTTATTTTACACAAAAAAGGTCTCTTTACATTTTTGTCCAAAGTTAAAACTTTTTGACTTGAAGCATCATAAAAACTCAAACTCCCGGTTTTTTGAGTATATCTCAAAAACTGAGCGTGTTAAAAAAAATTGATATGAAATAACGATGATTAAATTATGTGACATTTATTATATCTCAAAAAATTTTTTTTTTTCTAAAGCTGCTCGACAATTTTCGTGGACTCGGAAAAAGTTACGCGTATCTGTATACAAAAGTATTATTAACATGTACAGTTTCATATATTTATATTAATCCTCAAATTGTTTTTTGGACGTACCGTAAGCAAAACGAAGTCAAGAATTGAAGCAAAAAAAGAGGAATTTGCCATAAACATGTAATACAGACTGAGCGCTTCGCGGAAATATGCCGTCTTACCAGTATTTTTCCTTTATTTCGCAACATTGATGGTGGGGAAAGAAGCGGTAGGAGGGAATTAATTTTCGGTACAATATATATATATTTATGGTCCCCTAACGTAGGCCTATGTGCCCTCAGTATGACGCCGATTGAAGAGAGAGAAAAGACCCGACGGTATATTTCTCGAATGTGCTGGAAACTTTCTCCCCTGTAGCCCCGCCCCGCACTCGCTGTATCTATCTTGTTCCTCGGCCATTCCTCAGTCAGCCGGCATCCGGAACACGTGTACTATACACTTGCGTATTTCGAGCTCACAGTTTATTCAATATGTTTTTGTAGTTTATCGACTTTTGTGGTAAGATTTTCGTGATGAGTGATAATCAAAGGAAGTGTGTGTTTTGTTCGGAACTATTGACTGCTTTTATCAAGGAGAAAGAAAGGAAAAAAAAGAAACCAAAAAACTTTTTTCGGTCAGATTAAGAGAACCCACCAACATTTTGGTCAGATTAAAAAAATATGCTTTCAGGATACCGAGATAAACCTCCCCTATGAAAATCTGACGCGCTCGAGTATTACAAAAAAACTTTTTTTTTTGCATTTTCAGAAATTCATCGTAACTTATCGTCACGCCGAAATCGTCAGTTTTTTTAAAGGGAGCTTCCTTGGGGCCTACTTAACACCCCTTCCGAAAATCTGACGCGCTCGAGTAAATTTTTTTTTTTGCATTTTTGACTACTTTATATGCCTACCCCCACCACGCAAACCGGCAGATTAGTATACCGTTGTTATCAGAGGCACTCGGGGCATACGTAGTATGAATATCTGACGCGCTCGAGAATGCCCAAGTAACTGTTTTTTTTAACATTTTTGAAAAACCGTACACGCCAAACCCACCGCTAAAATGTTTTTTGCCATAGGAGCTTTTCTTTTCGAAATTATTTTATATTTCGATTTTGATAGGTCTCGACCGCGCCGTTGAATTACGCCATTTAGCTACCTCGCCTCCCTAACTATTAGGCAGCTTACCACATCAACATTCATTTGCCGCTGGATTTGGGAACGTTTTATCTTGTCCGCTTCTCGCTTTTTATCCACCTTAATCCATTTATCTATACTTGAATTTTTTTCCAAACTTTAAACGACACTAAATCAAAAACCTTTAGCGGTAGAAAAGTCGAAACAGTTTGCAAATTTAGTACTAGCTAGCACTAGTAGACTGTTTCGAGTTTTCTACCGCTAAAGGTTTTTGATTTAGTGTCGTTTAAAGTTTGGAAAAAAAGTCAAGTATAGATAAATGGAGTGTACGTAGTTAGGTATATTATATTTATTTCGTCAACTCTTCGTTATTCCCCCGTTTTCTCGTGGTCTTATTGATTTGTTCTTCTAGTAGGACCACGAGGGAGACCTATTTCTGTCTGTTCTACTATGTCTCTTAGTAGCTGTTGTCAATTATTTAATCTACCTGTATATTCAAGAAATAATATAGGGTAAACTGCACATTGATTGGCACCTTAAGCAAAACCTTGACTTAATTTGCTTCCTAACCATTCAATTTCATATTCAATCACTATTAACCATTTTTATTAGTTAGAATATGAGTATAGGTTGGAAATAAAAAATAATTCTTGCTTGTTGCCATAGTTTTAATTAAGAAAAATAATAATAATTTGAAAATGTCTCCAAAACTACAGTCATTGGCATTACAGGTACAAACATTGTCACTAATAATATCAGTCATGGGCACTTATAATTTGTATGTATGTTTTGTACTTAAAAATGCTAATTATAAAAAAACTACCAAAATGCCCTTTAAGCAATTTTGATTCTTAATATTTGTGTTTAAAACTCACTGTGCCAATGACTAGGTGGGTGCCAGCAATACTATAGTTTACCCTAATATTCAAAATTAGGTACCTCTTGTTTTTTTTAATCCCTCTTATGTTTATTTTTATTGTAAAAAAGCATTGCGTATCGGAGCCATACAGGTGGTTTAAATAATTGACAACAGCTACTAAGGCACATAGTAGGACAGACAGAAATAGGTCTCCCTCGTGGTCCTACTAGTAGAACAAATCAGTAGGACCACGAGAAAACGGGGATCCTCTCTAATACATTTATTTTTTATTGTTATTGCTAGGCATTGAGAGATTCACTGGATAGTATCTATGATGCTAAAGTTCCGAAGATTTGGCTAAAAAGATCCTGGGCATCATCGACTCTCGGGTTCTGGTTTACAGAGTTCCTAGAGAGAATCATGCAGTTTTCGTCTTGGTGCTTCCAGGCTAGGCCTTCTGCATTTTGGATGACTGGTTTTTTCAATCCTCAAGGTAGTTTTTTTGTTTACTCTGTGCTAATTAATATCCACTAATTTTAAAACTCAACTACAACACTATTCCTTTGAATTTAAGGTTTTCTGACTGCCATGAGGCAAGAAGTGACACGTGCTCATAAGGGCTGGGCGTTAGACATGGTTACTCTTCATAATGACGTTACAAAGTTAGCTTTGGAGGAAATAAAGGGTCCTCCAGCGGTAAGTTAGCACTGTGAAACCTGTATTGTGTTGTTTTCTTCGAATAATCGTGTTTTTTTTTGTATGTAGGAGGGTGTGTTTGTCTACGGTTTGTTCCTTGATGGGGCTGGTTGGGATCGGCGCAACCTGCGGCTGTGCGAGTCAACCTTAAAGATGCTTTACACACAGCTACCTGTTGTTCACATCTACGCTATCAACTCCACCGCACCTAAGGACTCAAAACTTTATCAGGTAACCGGAGTTACCTATTCACAAATACGGCGCTTGAGGGACCGCGGCTTAAGACTGTCGGTCTAGGGAATATCTCATGCAATGAAACGGATCTCCCTGGCTGTTCAACGTGGTAATGCAGCAGCATTATGGGAACTTTGCATCAGATATGGTCCGGGGCGACTAAACATGTTGCTTAGCTTAATTACTAGTTTATGCTCGACTTTTATAATGTTACCTATTTATTTAATTATCTTGACAAAGCCCGTGGTGAATTATTTTCAGTTTTATTAGTTTTGTGCATGTAAACTTTTGATTAAATATATTTCTTTAATACTTCAGTGAGTCCTGTTTTCAGTAACCTCAGTCAAGTTTTTGGTTCCTTTCAGTGTCCTGTGTACAAGAATGCTGTCCGTACGGGTCTGACTTTTATCACACCGCTCTGGTTGCCAACTATCAAAAATCCCGATCACTGGACTCTGCGAGGTGTCGCTATTCTGTGTGATGTTAAATAGATATCACCATTTTTGGAGAATTCACAAAGGTAGGGTATTTTTAGACGTTTTTTTCTAGACGATCTGTTTTTTTCAATACAAAAAAAGGATGAAGAGATGTTCTTGTTTAGATGTATTTGTATCATGTTACCTTTAAATCATGCAATTTTAGACCATAACAATGCTACTATACTTACCAAGTTTGTTTAGTTAATCTATTTATTATGTACGCTTAGATTAAATAAAATTTAATGGAACACTCAGGAAGATAAATGTTTTTTCTTTGAAGTAATGACACAAATTGAAAGGATTTACTTATTGATTTTATTTACACATGGATCGGTGTTTTGAATGGTTTCATTGTACGTCAGTAACTAAGAAACTGAAAATTAGGTTGGTGATTCTACGGCAGATATAATGTTACACATTTAAATGGACGGAGAGAATTCGCTGTAGCTTTACTCTAAAACTTTGGCAGTGATGTAGGTACTATATTAAATGTGAATAACCTTCCAATTACTGTTTCAAGTATATCACATACACATAAAGTATTATTTTATTCATATTTTCTCAGTCTAATAAAATGACCAACTTATTAAATACGCAAATGTTGAATGTTTTTAATCTTCCGTATTTTTTTTATGAAGCCACAATGGTTACAATTCAGCAGTTTTCTTGGAAAACTCTACATAATAAAAAGATTTCTATACGTCATAAACAAACTCCATCTAGCTTAAAAACTAAATGTAAAATAAAGTTGATTAATGTTATAAATATACAAAAAGTATACAAAGAGATCTAGCACTCCTACTGGAAATGGTGTAACAATTTAATATTCTTTCAATCTATCGATAGCGAATTTACTAATAAAATTGCTAAGTTAATTTGCAATCCTAGGCTTAGCTCAGTACCATCATGCATGCTATACAGAAGCATCAATGCTTTGCTGAGTAGTTTCTATACTTAGGTACTATAATTTGCACACCAACACATCTACAATCATTTCAACAATATACCAATATTTAATGTTAACTTTAATCAAGTCTAGTAAGGTCGCCTTTGGCAATGTAATGAATAAATAAGATGATAAGTTATTGCACGAGTCGAAGAGAGGTTCCCAGCGTGTTAGTCCCGTTTTGTGTCGACGCGGAAATTACCGAGAGGTTCCACAGATCTTGACCTTGGTGCTCTGAAAATTATTAAAATGTTAGCAACAGAATTTGAACAACTAAATGTTATACGTATAGGGCGTCCGAAATTTATGGGACATGAAGGAAAAGTACCTACCTTAAATATCGTAGATATAGATTTTGCTGAAAGAAGAAATTTATGTTATTTTTAAAAGTTAGTAATTCTGCATTCAAAGATTTTCTAAAAATTACTTGCCTCGTCTGGGAATCGAACAGACTTAAATGTGAAAAAAATCACCCCTATTTTTACGATGCCAATTGAAAGAATGGCCAAAAAATGATAACTCTTTTTAAGTAGCATAGTATTTTAAAAGAAAGGAACAGCGTGAAATTAATCAAATTAAAAACATACCTAAACTGACCTAGTCAATTAAGTTGAAAATGAAAAATGAAAATCAACAGGCAGCGGACTCATTAAAAGATTGGCGATTTGCGTAAGACAAGAGCGATCACATTTTGAGCATTTAATTAATTAATTTACAAAAAAATACCCAATATATTGACTACGGCAGTTTCATGTATGTTTTTAATTTGAATAAAATGATTAATTTCACGCTGTTCCTTTCTTTTAAAGTACTATGTTACTTAAGAAGAGTTATTATTTTTTGGCCATTCTTTCGATTGGCATCATAAAAGTAGGGGTGTGTTTTTTTTACATTTAAGTCGGTTCAATTCCCAGACGAGGCAAGTAATTTTTAGAAAATCTTTGAATGCAGAATTACTAACTTTTAAAAATAACATAAAAGTTCTTTCAGCAAAATACCCTATCTACGATAGGTATTTAATGTATTTTCCCTTAATGTCCCATAACTTTGGCACGCCCTGTATAGACCACTAAATGTTAAGGAACTATAGTTCCATACGAGGTCTACTACCACCATCAATGGAAACAAAAATATCTTTTTCACATATCATTAATTTGGGTTTTCTCTCAATCATGCTAATAGTGATTAGGACTCACAACCGAAAATCTAGGGTCATGCACCTGGGACTGCTAGTATTTTTCCCAAAACTGCCCATTTTTGGCGTTAATGCTGTCCAGCCCTAATTTTTTTGCTTTAGGATTTCGGCCTAGGTTCTAAAAATCAAAATCTTTATTCCAATTTTTTTTAAAGATATTTTTTGCAGATCTTCTTCGAGTAGAAATCATAATGTAATCACCTTCTTCTGGAAAGCGTCAGTTCTATTTTTCCTTCTTTAACTTGTTTGAAAAGCGATATGGCGCCGGCGTGGCTTAGTCCACGCGTCGCCACGTTGTTCACTGACAAGATCTCGTCACCTGAAACACATTCGATTAGTTGACTTTATTTTGTTCAGTTCTAACATTATTATAATCATGCAGAAGCTGCGTTAGTCACCCATACCTTCAAAGATTGTACCCCTGTCAGCCGCTTGTCCAGTTGGGAAGACCGTCTTCACGAATATGCCCATATGTCCCTTGGGTGAATCCGTGCCTCCAACTATACTGAAACCGAGGCTCTTCTGTCCAGGCCCCTTCCAGAACTCGGCTTTGTGCAGCGAGCAGTGCGCGTGCGCGTATTGTGCCGCCGGTGGCGGCTCTTGCGATTGCAAACCATACGTGCCATGTTGCGGCGAGCAGCGCTGTGACCCGATGCGGCTGAAGAATCTGCTACGACTGCTGCTGCGCAGCTGCTCTGGGATACTCTCAAACGATCTATTCTGATAGAGTCTGGGAGTATGTTTTATAAAGTGAGGGGAGTTTTCTCTTATTTCGTTGTTGGAATTTTCGTTGCACATAGAATACTGCTCGACCATCGGCGGCGGTCTTGAGTTGTGTAGCGATATTGGTCGATAGTTACTTTGTATCATGCGCCCCGAGGTGGCGGACTTCGTTGAGATTTCGATGTTAGTTATATTCTGTAAAGAAGCAGCGGATTGTCCATAATAGTTTCGTTCTAACAACTTTTCATCGTCACTCTTGTGATTTGAGTTTATTTGAATGTTTCTACTCACTTGGCCTCCATAGTCGGATTTTAGGTTGTTTTCGTTTGTGTGAGAACTGGTTTTGTAATCACTAGTGTTATTAATGTTGGGTTTGTAAAATTGATTCTCACTAGGGAAATGTGTCTCTATTGTTATTTGATTCGATGCAGTTGGCTTGTGTACTGTCTCTGAAATTATATCTGGCGGAACATTTGCTACAGGAGGTATAATTGAAGTCTGCTCCGAGGACTGGCAACTGATAATGCGGCTTAAGGTTATAGGCGTTACTTCATCATGAGCCATAACAAGGTCTACCTGATATGTTTGGAATACACCTCCTTTTTCTTCTGTTGCTTCAGTTGAGCACGAATTCACAATATGCTGTACCTCCTGTAGTGAGGATAATCCTCTGAGTATTCTCCCGTTGACATTAACAATTTCGTCACCAATGCGAAGTCTTCCATCGCGATGAGCTATTCCGTCAAAATCTAGTTTGACAACGATGTATCGGATTTCATAGTTTGTTCCACTACTATCAAAGTCCACTCTATGCTGAGCAAGATAAACACCGAGACTTTCTTCTAACCTTGTTTTCAGAAGTCTGATTTTTCTGAATCGTTTTGTACATGGCCCTCTTCCGAACAAATCTGTTTCCGGTATAGGGCTGGACTGTTTTCCTGAAAAACTATATACGTTTGACCCTAAGTCAGGCGTCGAGGAATGCTCTGAGGATGCTAATTGTGAATTCAAGAACTTAGTTTTTCTGCTTTGAACACGCTCATCAAGTGAAATAGTTTTATAGACTTGTGGTAGTTTTTTGTTTAGTGTTTTCTTTGGCAGAGGTGGTGGCTTTGCGTCATTATGGTCTAAAATTTGCATAGTATTGATAGCATTAGCATTGCTCGTGGTCCTGCGTATATTGCTATTTTCTTTTTTATCTTTATGATAGTCGTAGTTCAGTCCATTCTCAAGCGGGAACAGTGCACAAGGCGTTGAACTTCGCCGCGCTGGAATTTGAATTCTGCTGACGTTTATTTTGTGATTCAAGCTAAACTGTCTCGAAAAGGTGCCGTGTGTTGAATGTACATCAGGGCTGGACTCATTAGGCTGAGCACGTTCGGAGCCGATTGCCATTTGACACAAATATCCCGGTGGCGAATGGTTGCTGTGTTCGTCAGTCGGGCGGCCGTCGCTGTCATAGCCAGATTCGTTAGAGCTAACGTAGTTGCTCAAACGATGCGATTGTATAACTTCTCCAGCCTCCTGCCCATGAGGAATACTGTGCGTTGACAAATTTAATTCACTTCTTATGTCTCGCACTGAACCCGAAGAAATATACTCATAGACTGGTAAGCTATTTCTATTCCTAGGAATTAGCATGGGATCATAGTCAAGAGGCGGTCTTTGAGATATCATTGATGATCTTCGAGTGACATCTTCCTGGCGACGTGAAGGATACAAGTTGCTATCAATATCGTTTACACTTCGCATAGAACTCCTAGAAAATTCATATTCGTTTCTTAATACTGTATTAAGTAGCATATCTTCGTGAACAGATATACAATCACTACTTTGATAGCGCTCTTCCGAGTGTGAATTAGAGATATACAGTCTTTCTCTGCGAAATTTGGGTGATTTTCTACCAATTCTTTCCGAAAAACTTTGCCTTACACATCTTTGTTGAGAGGCTATACTATTTTCCTCCGGCAAAACTGACAACTTGGATCTTAGGAATGCGTATGGAAAGTTGGGTTTTTTGGAAGTACCGTTGTTACCGTTTTGCCCCTCTAAGTTGGGAATATTATCGCAACTGATTGCTTTTGTTGATGAAGATAAAGTGTCTTCCGATTTAGGATTCCCGTGTTTAGATGGTGATGTTTTTTTAACATTGTCATTCTCGGAATTTTGGAGATCTATGTCGTCTGAGGGGTCATCAGCTTTAATGTAAGTTGAAAGGTGCGAGGTAGAACAACTACGGTAAAGTGACGGACCGTTGGCTACTGGATAGGTATCGGGTGACTTTTGGTTATGTAATGATTGCGTTTTGGAACTATTCAACATTCCCGTAGAGCCCATTCTATGGAAGAACGTCTTGAAAGGACTAGGGGATCTATCTCTCGACCCACTTCGAATAGAATCCGTGTCGTTGTCTTTTTTCAAAGAAGTAGTCTCGGAGCTGCTTCGTCCCATCTTCCAATTTTGTTTTTTCTTGTACTGGCCGGATAAAACAGGTATGTCCTCTTTTAAATTTTCATCAGGAGACGAGCCATCAGTGGTGTCTTTTGATTCAGGTTTTCGAAGCATGTCAAGTTTCTTTCCCATTCTGCGACCCCATGTCGCGAACACTGTAAAGTAGAAATAAAAACGAGTTAAATAGGTGGTTGAGTTTGTTCATACTTCATTGAGGAATATCTGAGAATGAAAGGGGCGTACCCTTTTTCATCTCCCTGACATCGTCCTCCATGACCATGGCGGGGAGTGCGGTGACGAGATGGTAGTGCGGCGGTGCGGCACGCGGGGTTGCGGCGGCGGCGTCTCGCTGTGGAGACGGCGCCGCGGCGGCTCGCGGCGCGGTCACTTCGCTGCGCTTCGGCCCTCGGAAGATGCGCATGGTGACCTTTCACGCGACCATCGCGCCACGCCGCACGCGCCGGCTGCGCTGTGGACAATCGACGCATTTGATAAACATTGGGTTCAGGTTATTTCCCATGGGAATCAGGGGACGAAAAGCTTGCGGCACCGAATCCTAAGGTATTTTCGTAATAACCTGACATCACGGTGTAGGACTAGACCATTTTAGGACCCGTTTATGAATGCGTTTCATTAGCAACCTAAGGAAACGCATTCATAAACGAGTTGTCACTTTTGTAGGTCGGAAATTGATGGTAATTCAGTGTAGCAAGGGTAACTATTAACCTGTCTTACTTTGGCAATTAACTTGAAAGTAATGAATTACAAACATAAAATATAAACATAAACATTTACACACAAGCACATACATTGCTTCTGGCCCCACACTAGGATACCCTGTGTCGTGGGAACCAGAAACAGCGACGTCACAAACATGTAAACAACCAAGACCTGCAGTTTTTTTTTTTCTCCAGCCGGGGATCGAACCCGGGACCTCTCGCATGGTAAGCAGATGCGCTAACCGCTACGCCACAGAGGTCAATATTTTCTCAGTTTCTTTGCGATACATTTATGAGAGGTGATAGTATGGAAGGCTATACTTAATGATAACTAGAGATATACATAGGCTGCTACTTATGTATGCGGAATCTGGGATTCCAATAATTTTAAACGCAATGTCTGACTCAAATTCAAATTCAAAAATTCATTCAGTCAAATTCGTTCTTTTTTTAAATACTGGCCGCTAATATTTTTCTCTTATATACGTTAGTGTTTTGTTTTTGTTGGGTTTAATTAAAAGTAATATCGCTGAAAAAATTGAACTCACTCGTGAAAATATTCGTACTATGATTTATTACGATTTTCGACGTGGTTTAACGCAACAACAGTGCGTAGATCAATTAGACTTCGACTTTTGGTGGTAAAGCTCCATCAAAAACGACTGTGTATCACTGGTTTAGTGAGTTTAATCGAGGGCGCAGTAAGCTCACGGACGAAGTTAAAGAAGGTCGCCCGAAATCGGTGGTTGTGCCACAAAATATTAAAGCTGTGCGAAAACCAATAATGCAAGACCGCTATGTTACGTATCGCAAGATAGAGGCTATTCTGGGCATATGTATGACGAGCATTCATAGGATATTACATGAACGTTTGTCTGTAAAAGAAATTTGTTCGCGTTGGATCCCGCACAACTTAACTCAGGATCAAAAAGATGCTCGCGTCGAATGGTGCAAGAAAACCTTTAAAAAATCAACGGAGGCGACTCAAAATCTGTTTATAATATCTACACAGGTGACGAATCCTGGATCTACGCGTACGATCCCGAAACTAAACAACAATCAACAGTTTAGGTGTTTCAAAATGAGCCGAACCCTACGAAAGTGGCTCGTGCAAAAAGCACTGTAAAGCAAATGGTGGCCTGCTTTTTTGGTATTAATGGCCATGTGGCTACAATATCACTGGAGAATCGCAGAACGGTTAATTCGGAGTGGTACACGACCATTTTTTTGTCGGAAGTATTTGAAGAAATACGCCAAAACAACCAACGACGCAGAATCATACTTCACCATGACAATGCCAGCTGTCATACATCTCAGGAAACAACTACATTTTTGGATGGTCAAAAAATAGAATTGATGGGTCATCCACCGTACAGCCCTGATTTGGCTCCCAATGATTTCTATTTATTCCCAAATGTAAAGAATAACCCGTGAAGATGCCGTAGATGCGTTCAAACAGCACGTTTTGGAGATACCTCAATCAGAGTGAAAAAAGTGTTTTACAAATTGGTTTCATCGAATGCAAAAGTGCATCGATCATAGTGGAAAATACTTTGAAAAACAATAAAAGCATATTTAGCCATATACATTTGTTTATTTTTTCTATTCCGCATACATAAGTAGCAGCCCTCGTACTTAATAGAGTTCAATGCAAACAAGAATAGCTAAAGGAAATAATTGGGTTATAACAAGGACTGGTCGCTGTGATCGATTTTAAGGTAGGTAGGTACACTTATAACCATTATAAATTCCAAAGCTTGATAGGTACGGATACGGTTTTTTCTGAGTTAATTTTAGAGTTTCGGTCATTATAGTAATTACAGAATTGCGAACTGAGCTTGAAAATAGGAAAAAACCAATCTCAGAGTTAATCCAGTTGACGAAATACCCACTTCAAGTTAGTGAGTTTTTCAAATTTCATTGCTTAGTAGTAGAGTATGGTAATTAAGGTGTAGCAGACGTACTGTAGGAGCTAGGTGAAAAGGAAGTAGTCTGTTTGCGTCTATCATTACTAGTCCACATGATTGGCATATGCGAGTGTCATTAACATGCACGGGAAACTTGAGCGTCCGCTTGCTCGAAGGATTTAGCTCGAATGACTCATCGTAACCATGTATATTCTTGGCTCCCGGATGCGCCGTAGAAGTCCAAACGAATCCCGATGCCTAGGCCACTATTCTCAGCTGTAATGGTGACCACCTCTAATTTCCATACATTATAATAGACTCAAACTTGTACTTTCATCGCGCCAGGTCTCAAGAAACGTCGCCAATGCTAATAATTGACTAGGCATCTCAAACCTGTTTCAGTTCACGTAGCCTGGAACTCATGAGTATTTTTCACTTAAGCTAACCCGACTGGAAGCAATGGCCGTACCTTCGCGGAACATTCAATCTAATTTTAATGGTTGTCTGTTACAGGAAACGTTAATAGATTATACAAGACTCGTTTCGCAGTAGCGGTTGTTAGGAGTATCGACGCGAATAGCGATTAGGGCTGAGATCGTGGGGTCATGGAGTAGACTGCTAAGAGGGGAATCGATAGTGCGTATTTCCATAACTGTAAAGTCAATTTGCGTGTGCGGTTCTTTTTAATATCCTGGCTGAGCTCTGAACTTCGTAGGCACGAGATTTTGGTAATATCAACCCTTACAACCCTGATAAAGTTTATCAACCTTTACGTTTTTCTTGCAAGCTTAGGTATTTGTAATGAGTTGAATGCACATGTAAAGAGCAAACGGAACAGTCACGTAAATGGATGTTTAACTAGAGTTACTGCTATTATTTTTTCATGTGATTTAAGGTTGGTACAGTTACATTTCAAAAGGAAAAACAGATTCTTCATGGGATCACGTTGTTTTCGGTCCGTCCATCTGTCTGCCAAGACCCTTATGTCTGCAGAATGTGGAGGTATAGAGTTGAAATTAAAACCATAATGTTAAGACTACTACAGTCACTTAAAGCTTTAAGTGAAAAGTCAACGTCTAAGTTAACTAAAAAAAAATGTATATTTCTGCACTCTCAAGGGTATCAAAATTTGTAGTGTACTTTTGTTTGATCTATAAAACTATGAAATTAGGCAATTACCGTATAAGTATTATATTATACTATAAGTACAGAGAACAATCTGAAAACGATACAACATCTGTAAGGAAATAATAAAAAAATGGAAATCGAAAAATGGATTCCTGAATTCTATATTCCGCACCTACAAATTAGTACTGAGCTCTCAGTGGGCGAGTCCGACTCGCACTTGGCCGTTTTTTTATGATTACAAGAATAACCATCTTGAGTTCTACTAAAACGACACAGGGTATCCTAGTGTGGGGCCAGAAGCAATGTTTGTGCCTGTATGTAAATGTAAAAATATTAAACCTCCCTGTATTTCAAATGTAAACTAATTGTAAACCTCGCGACAATTATAATATTATTATGCATCGGATCGGTCGCGCTCTGCGTAGCGGTCGTGAGCCTGAGGTCTAAACTGTCTTGCCGGCTGAATGCCATTGGGATCAGCAGTCGCCCAGCTTTAGGAGAATATTAAGGAAGCCCTCTTCCGCCGGATATTGATCTGCAGTTGACGGTTATCGACACGGATTACGAGATCACGGATAAGTAGTCAATTATAAAGGCCGCTATACCCGCGGCTACGTGGGAGTTGGCACTGGTAATATAAATATTTTATAAACCACGATTGGCAACGATTCATAGCTTAAATTAATGTTCAATAAACAACTAAATAACTGATTTATGTTTTAAAACTGTTTCATCACTTTTTTGTGAGTCATTTTACATGTTGGGTCGGCTCTCTGACCCAACATGAAAAATGCAATTTTTTGTGTGCAATTTTTATGAGTAAATATGTAATGGTTGCTTCAAATAAATAAAGAGAATAAAACATACTTACTATAAAGATACTTATTTATTAATAACAGCGTGTAAAAAGTAATGAAATATCTAGATAACCATAAATAAATTTAATATCCACGAGTAGAATATATAAGGGCGAAGAAATGTCAACACTTTTTATTGTAGATTGAAAGATGAGTATGACCATAGTAAGAGTATGTAACACTTAAATCCCCTACCTCTTACAATGATTTATTCCGACTTCGTCAAGCCTAATTAGTCCGGTTTGATCATGCCTGTAAATGACAGTGAAATTTGTTCGGAATGGTCAAGGCGTCAGATTAAAACACATTAAGGTTGTCACATCATAACATAATGTCTAATCTCTTTAAACGAGCAATTCTTGTATATATATATATAATCAGAATCTCGGAAACGGCTCCAACGATTTTCACGAAATTTTGTAGGCAGATGCTTTCGGGGGCGTTTAATTGATCTAACTAGGTTACATTTTTAGACAACGTTGTTTTATCCGTGTTTTAAGGCAATTGAATTTGCCATAATGACATACAGAAGTAAATTTCGCGTCTATCTGCAAGGTTGGGATAGTCCTGACGGGAAAACGGGCGACCCGTTTCGGGCCTATTCCAAGAGACCCGGTTCGAGTCATGATGTTCTTTTTTCCAAGTTCTTTTTTTTTGTTGGAAAGGGATTATTTTAATTTTATATTACATATTTTATATTACAAAAAAAGGTCATCCAGGTACTATTTTTAATAAAGAAATAAAAGATAACTCATCTTGAGAAACTAAATCATAGGTACCTAATAAATCCTAGTAAATCTAGATAATTTAAATTAAAGAAAAAAAAACAAGAACACTCATGAACATATTAATAAATTTCATCACAGACTCACAAATATAATATACATTTTTGGAAAGCTTTTCTTAATTATTTAAAAAAAAAAGGTTTTAAACATTTTAGAACTGAAATTTTGTGGCCGATTTTGGTAAAATTTGGTAACCCTGTAATTATTGACCATTCCGAAATTTCGCTGTCATTTACAGGCATGGCCCAACCGGAATAATTAGGCTTGACGAAGTCGGAAAAAATCCCTACGATTCGGAAGACAATTTAGGGGTCGGACATTAAGCCACTGGAGGGGAGAGTCGTACATAAAGGCAGTTTCCAGCATCTATCACAGTGGATCCCCGAGTCGAGTATCCCATCCAGCAAACACAAAGTATCAGTCTGCACCCTAACGATTCCTCAAGACCTAACGACACTCAAGCGTCACCCAGTGTAACCCTCAAATCAAAAATCTACTGCAAGTATGATCAAATTGGAAAAAAAAGAGACATTAAAGAGGAAAGATCCAGTTTCACCGGTGAATTCGGAGAGATTCAATCTATTAGAGCTCAACAAGAGCCCTAATTTTTGTTGCTGATGGGAATGTTGATAATTTGGGCCTTGAAAACTATCTTGGATAAGTTAAATACGTCTAAAAAAATAAAATATATCTAGAAATATAAAAAATAATAATAAATTATCTCTCTCATCATCATTATAGATTACTTATTCATTGAATTTTCATTAAAATTTGTTTTGAGAAATCCTGTTGAAATAGTATGTACTATACGTTTTTTTTTTCGGATTACGGGGCTACTGCTTGGCACAGGACTATTATTTTTCTCACCAAGCTTCAGCTTTCCACAGTTGTTGAAGTTTCCGCAAAGTGTTATAGCTTAAATACGTTTTTCTCTAAATTAATTACTTCATTTATAAGTACCTGGGTGACCGAGCTTTGCTCGGTACTTTTTTTGTAATATAAAATATGTAATATAAAATTAAAATAACCCCTTTCCAACAAAAAAATAACTTGGTAAACATCATGACTCGAACAGGGTCTCTTGGAATCGGCCCGAAACGGGTCGCCCGTTTTCCCGTCAGGACTATCCCAACCTTGCAGATAGACGCGAAATTTACCTCTGTATGTTATTATAGCAAATTCAATTGCCTTAAAACACGGATAAATCAATTAAACGCCCCCGAAAGCATCTGCCTACAAAATTACGTGAAAATCGTTGGAGCCGTTTCCGAGATTCTGATTATATATAAATATATATACAAGAATTGCTCGTTTAAAGAGATTAGATTTATGACGATAGGCGTTGCTTTGATTTAAAATTGAAATGTGTTTGGGAAAAACGGTCACATTTTTGTAATTTTTTTTTTGCTCTGTGGACTATAACACCCTTCAATTGGAATCAATAAATGTGATGAATTCTTACGGTTTTTTAGTTTCTATAGTTACAACAAAAGTTGTCCTAACTTACTTAGTTAGGACAACTTACTAATTAAAAAGTTGGACTAACACTAAAGTTTAATCGCACAGTCTAGGGCAGTTCAACTTTTACATTTTCGTTCCATAGTCGCCCGGGCGCCCGGTACATAAATGAGTAGAGTGCACGAGTATTAATAAAAGTTGACAAGTTGTCACCTTAAATTTATTTTTAACGAAATAAGTACTAATTACCTACATATTAATAAATAAATATTAACAACTGACTTGCCAATATTTCTGACTTGCCTATTGCATTTTACTGTGACGCAATTTGAACACAATATCGTCGAAAGTAGATGGGCGGGTCTTGCTCGATCGATTACTTTATGATATCACTTATTGATTTATCCATCTTAATTACCTCATGAAAAAAGAAAGTCTCTTAGATGTTTCATACATATTCAGCATCTATAAAAATAGTAATATAAGTAGGTATTACTAGCAAATTTCAAGGAATGTTTATATAAAAACGAGAATGAATCAAAGAGCATGCGTTGCGTTTACGCATTTCCCTTTCATGTGGTCCGTCGGCATTCCATCCATATTAGCATATATTGAGCGTTTCAAGCTAGAAACTATGGAATGTAACTGTGTGGTAGGTTTATTTTTGCACAACTTGGTTTGTTTAGTACAATAAGATGCAAAGCGACATAACCTTCATGCTAGATAAGCTATTAATTTGTCTTTGAAAACTTCCTAGTTGGTTGCAAATGCGTAATTAGGTAGAGTCCCTGGTAATTGCATAATTGGTCGCATAGCCTGCAATCACGCGCACCCGCCCGCCGCGACGAATCTTAACTGCACTCTGGTAATAGCTTAAATTTTCTTAGAATACTTACCACTTAAGATTCCCGCTCTAGCATGCATGAGTGAAGAAATGCCGCGCATGCCCTCATTCCTTGGTGGGGTTTGTTTCTCTATTTACGTCCTTGTGCAAGGCAGTGGCAGAGCAACTGATCGCCAATTTTCCCTGAACCAGATATACAAGTTTTTGATGGTACCTTTACACGTTTGAAACTTGTTTTTATTGCAACAATAACTAGCTCTTTTATTTTATTAAATGATTCCATTATTTCGTTTACTAGTTGCGGGCAACGTGTTTTTATAATTTAGGTAGGTATACTTAATAATTGGCAACTTCATTGGTGTTTACTATTGCATTTTATATGCAGCATTCCGATTTCATTGTCTGTTCTCATGTACTTACTATATAAAGAAAATCCATTAAATTGTGCGTAACTTAAACTGTGCAGATAGTGATTATTAATACAGCAATAGAAATAACATAACAGAGAACGTATTGCTGCCCCTGTTCGCATCTTGTCGCATCTCTACAAGCCAACCGTATTTAAATACCACTCGTGTCGTACCAGGTTGATGTCCAGCTCTTATAATATGGTAGGCGTAGACTCAGGTTTTGTCTGCGCTTGTCCTAGAGAACTCTACGATAACACGGTCTGTTTCTGTTTTGTCTACGATCAGTAGATTCTAGAGACAGAAAGAAACCATTACGATAAAAGTGGAGATTAGTAATTCCTGTAAGTCCTGCGTCTCGTAAAGGATGTGGCGGGCAAGGGCCGCGTTTGACGGGCATTGACATTTAGCGGCGCGGCGCGGCAGGTGCGCCTGCGCTAATAGCGTTCTCACGAACAGAACACGAGTGTTCCCTGCATAGAGCTACGAGTAATTATTAATGCTTAACATTGCCGTGCACCGTCTCTTTCATGTTTTCATAGCCTTGAGTAGTGCAACGAGTGGGCTATCGATTGATTGATCAATGCCAATTGATTTATATCGTATGATTTATATTGGGTATTTGTATTTGATTATTAATGCCATATATTTATCAAACTTGTCTTGCCGTTTAGTTAATTTGTGGTCGAATAACCAAAACTATTACAGTATAGCTCTTTTCTATTATTATGTGATACAGTACGCCTCATAAATACAGATCAATAGATTTATCTATCCAGGTTGCAGTTCCTGCTTCACCAGAAGATGTCAAAATCGTCATCAATACTATGATTGCTCTTAAGACTATTGCTTTAATAAAAAAGTCAGAGCATGAATTTCGATTTTACTAACAACTGTAGAATCGTGTCGATAGCCTGCGAATGTTTCTTCGATGTATGTTATCGTGACAGATGTGCTATTTAGCGTAAGCAAGAAGTGCAGCGATGCTTTGCGGATGACTCACCTCATACCAGTGCACATGGAGTGCGCTTCGGACGCGTAGGCGCTCCCACTCGGCTGCGAAACAGACCAAAACTAGTGTTAAACACGTCTACTTGTGCTAATCTATGAGAAACTACGCCTGCGGCTTCATCTGCTTAGGGTACTGATTAAAACCGGCTAAGTGAGAGTCGGACTCGCGCACCATGGGTTCTCTACCATTTTGCATACAACATTTTAATATTTCTACCTGTTGCCATTAGTAACATGGAGCAAAAGACGTTAAAAAAAACGAGTTTTTGAAGAGTTAAAACCCCACTTAAATAATTCTTTTATTTTTTCAGTATTTGTTGTTCTCGTTGTAACAGAAATAGATCTTCTGTGAAACTTGGTGATAGCCAGACGGACAGATGAATGGACGGATGGACGCAAGAAAAAAAAAGTCGTGTCTTTTTCACAGGACAAATTTGCAACAAGTCTCAATCTCTCAATCACGTTAGCAGTGATTTTTAAGACTTCCGAAAAAGATTTCAGGACCATGAACCTAGGACTAGTCCTAGGTATTTGGTATCTAGATACCATATTTGGTATATCGCACCCCTATATGAAAACCCCACCAAGTCGAAATAAATACTATGCACTGTTTGTATTCCTTAATAAATAAAATAAATAAATAAATATGTTAATATTTTGTCAGCTACGTTTTCGACTTCCTCGAAAATATCGTCTCCTTCAAGTTGAAGGTATCGTTATGGGAGTTATATTGTCGGGTCCGGTATAAGGTTTGACAGGAAGTCGAAAAAGTAGCTAACTAAATTGTCACATATTATTTCGACTTAGTGGGGTTTTTATCTAGGGTTGCGATATGTAGGTATACTAAAAACAGCCGTTTTTGGAGTTACTGCTATCTAATTCTAGGGTTTTTGGCATAAGTTCACGGCCATGGCATCTAAAAATAACTATTAACATTTTTGAGAGATTATACAGAAAATTTTTGATAGTAATTTGATCTGCAAAAATGACAAGATTTTCTTGCCTCGGTGGCGCCGCGGTTTCTCGTATACTAACAAGCTGTTAGGCTACTGTTAACAGCTGTCAGTTGGCCAAAGTTACGAAAGAAACGTTTTACAGCTGTTGATAGTAGGTTAATATATTGTTAGCGTACGAGAAACCGGGGGTTATCCCCTGGACCTCTTTAATGGGTTTATATGGCACATACTTAATCGGTGGGTCTAAAAGTATACCTACAATATACCTACGTATACCTACAGGATTAATTTTTAATTCATGAAACGTGTTGGGTATAATTTGCTTACAATATAAAGTTTGTTGTTTCAGAGGTTTTAAAAATTTACCACAAAAAAGGTAAAATAAGGAATGGAAGTTTGCATAGTACGATATTGCTGTTGCACTGAAAACTGATATTGCACTGAAAACTGTTAATAGGTATAGGTACATATAACTTTAGTGAGGCACAAGAAATAAATTTTCAATATTCTGCAGACTAAAAAACCAAGTAAGTTGATATTCTGACCATATGTTACAATTCTGCAGGCTGATTTATTTTTATTTTGTCGCTATAAAGTAGTTGCTTCCGATTATTTTTAAGTTCCACAAACTAAATAAGCGAACAAGAGAGTTATTTCTACATCTACATATCCCTTCTAATGCCGTCAACGTCGAATGATCGTCTATCGGAAATATAAAAATTCCAACACGTAGCCACGCGGCTCTTTGTAGAATCTATCAAAGGGCTACGTAGGCACTTCTTTACTACTTATTTATTTGGCTACAGAGACGTGTACCGTCAGCACGTCAACCTTTACACACGTGTACTCTAAAGGTGGGTACTGACCAAATGCTCGCGGTGTAATGTAAAATGTTACACACCGAGCATTCGCGCAGTCAAGCAACGACGTACTGACTTCACGAATGCTCGATGTGTAACATGTTACATTACACCGCGAGCATTTGGTCAGTACCCACCTTAATCAGTTTTGTTAAGGACGACTTTGCAATAAGACGTCAATTTACATACGTACATAATTTTAGTACTTTTGGTAGCTATTTATCAGGTAATAGTTTGTATTGTTAATGTTAATTGTTTTCGCTTAAAAGAGGGCGTTTTCTCGCAATCCCATTAAGGGATAACTAACTATGCCTCGTGGTTCCGTTATTCGTCATCAGTGGGTCCACGAGGGATAAACTATTTCTCGTGGTCCGGTTAGTAATCTCCGTTTTTTTCGTCCCTAGTCTAATTGCTCGTACATTTTACTGAAAAAATATTTGTTTATTATTTAATGTTTAATTTTAGAAAAGAAGTACTCACATTGGATGTAGTGCATAACTTAATATTATACATTCAGTAGCATTATAAGGACTTTTGGATATTATACTCGTAGTAGCCAACTTATCGTAATTTTACCTTGTTTAGTCTCTTCGTGGTCTTGTAAGACATATGAAAACTAATACAAATAAATAAATAATAAATAAATAAATACACGTTGGTACATAGATGTTAAAAGTGGGTACCTACCTTTCATTTGCTCAGTCGGGTGAAAAGGGCGGGAGTGCGGGGTGCTTGCTAAAACCATTATCCACAGCTGTTGTTCACGGCTTGCAAAGGGTGTTCACTCATTTGCAGCCATTTAGCATTTTTGAACCCAGAAGCACGTAAAGTTTAATACGAATCGGCTTGCTGGATCCTTACGCGGCAATTCCCATACAAACGTAGTGTGGTGTTAATTTGCCAACGACATTAGAACGCCAGGGGCCTCTTTCATAAAACTACAATTCATGGCTTACTTTGACAATTCGATGTACATTGCAAAGTGAATTAACCACAGATTAACAAGTAAAGTCTGGCCGCTGGCAGAATACGATCCTGACACCTATCTGTTTCATATGACTAGTGATGGGAGATAATCAACGTTATCATTCCTTACGTTATTCTTAACTAGCTTTTAGTTTTGTTTTTTAGACGACCTTCACTCAGTCATCTCTTGTGACATTTTCGCAGGCATTTTAGAAGGGTCATCATCCTTTTTGTGCCGAATGGCGGTGAAGTGTTGTGGTGAGCTGTGCGACCTTTTATTTGAGCCCAGATTAGCTCAATCGCTTTGTACGGCAGTGGTGCGGAGAGATTCTGAGAACGCGATGATCTTTTTCTAAAGCCTGATCATCAACTTCGTATCGTTAAAGTGACCGTTATTATTTTCGTTATTTTTTGTACGTCACTACAAAAAGTACGGTTGACATAACCTTGTGACAACGTAGTAAAGATTTTACGCACGAACATTTAATATTGAGTTCTCCTTATTTAACATTTAAATCAGTGTGCAAAATATAACATTGATTGTAAGTTTACACAATGATATAGTTTCAATGACAATTATTTGCTAGTAGGATAAATAGGACTTAAAAATATTTTAATCGAAAATTTAACGCCACTTCAAGGTTACGTCGTCCGTTCGAACATGACCTTTCAGGATCGTACTCTCCCAGCGGCCGGACATTAGGTACACAATACCTATACATCGAAAGTTAATAATCTGTAAATGTTATTTATGAGTACAATAAAGAATATTCTATCTCTCTATCTATTTATAGTTGTAGCCCGGTAAGGAACGCCCCAGGCGGATAAACACTGACCAAATAGGGGATGTAATAGCAAAGGGCAAGATAAAAGGTACCCGAAACCAGCGTGCGTGTATGCAACCACTAATGAATGTTTTCAGTTCTCGTTTGGCTCGCGTAGTGTGTACACGCAGTCGCTGCGCTAGGCCGGTATGCGAGTTAACCGAAAAAAAGGCTTGATAGTGGTTGACCCACTCGATAACCTGAATATCGATAGTTTCGTAGCCAGTGTCGACTATGGAAAAGTACCTGGTTCGAACATCATCAACTGAAAGCTTGTCTAATAAAAGACCAGCAGAAGACAACATCTGGAGAAAACTCAAGCGAACTGCGAACCCCAGCAGAAAAACCAGCCAGCAAGTCAGCTTCAGTACCGAAAACCGTTTCAAGGATCTCGCTGACGATGCTGATTGCGGCCGAAGTGAGGGGGCTGATCCAGCCTCTAGTCCGCGCGCTAAGCCAGGTCGTATTCCTCCAATTGTAGTAACGGTCAGAGATGATTGGACTCATCAAACAATAACAAATCTTGTTCAAAAGTTCACCAAAAACTTTCATCTGCAATACCGTTCTAAGGGTAAGGTGGCAATTCACTGTCATTCAAACGATTGTCACCGTATTGTGTCAGAAGGCCTAAAAGCAGACAACGTCCTCTTCCACACATTTTCCCGCAAAGAAGAACGAACATATAAAGTAGTAATCAGGGGTATTCCAATGGACACTATCCCCTTGGTCCGCGATGAACTGGCTGAAATGGGATTTGTTAATGCTTCAGCAACACCACTTAAAAGCTCATCTACTGATGGCAAAACTGCATGTCCACCATTGCTGGTACAGCTTCCCGCAGGATCGGACATTGTAAAATTCAGGCAGATAAAATACCTCTGCAACTGCGTTATCAAGATTGAAAGGTTTAAGCCTAAGACAGGTTCTGGTACGCAATGCTACCGCTGCCAATTTTTTGGACACGCTTCTAAGAACTGCAATATGCCTGAGAGGTGTGTTAAATGCATCGGGCAACACGCCACAAAAGAGTGCCCAAAGAAAGAGCGCACAAGCCCTGCTCAGTGCTGCAATTGCAAAGAAAATCATCCCGCTAACTTTAAACAATGTCCTGCTCGCATCAACTACTTGCAGCGCCTCTTCAATAAAAAACAAGACCTAGACAGTAAGTCTAAACAAGTCTTCGCTACAGGAAACATCAGAAGCGAAACTGTTCCCCGAACCCTACCAGCTGGCAGTTCTTTTGGGCAGGCCTCCGCTCAAGTACGTGTTGAGAAACAAGACTGCGTTGTTAAGCAAGGAAAGGTGTCACGTGAAGAGCCACTCCCTAGTGAAGCGCCACTACTGGATCCTGCAACTGGTGATATGCTACAAATACTTAATGTAATTAAAATCATCAAAAAATAATTTAAATCATGTTCGAATATGTTTGATAAAGTAATCCTAGTTCTAAAACACCTAGGTCAATATGTCTAGCGAAAAAGAAGTGCGTATCCTTTATTGGAATGCGGACGGCATTCGTAACAAACTAACTGAGCTCAGTCATTTAGCTATTAACAAGCTTTCTACAGATATAATAGCCATTTCTGAAACTAGACTTAGTGAGTTAGTGACTCTGGACGTGCCAGGGTATCGTTGTTTTCGTCGAGACAAGTTAGGGTCGCGTGGACAGGGTGTTGCAATTTTCGTTAGAGACAACATTCCCCATTCCTTAATAGCAACTCCCAAAACAAAACACATGGAAGCCGTAGGAGTAGAAATTTTAATATCTAACCAAAAATATTCAATTTTTTCTATATATAAGTCACCTAATTTAGAACTTTTACAGAAAAATCTTAATGCTTTACTAAATAGCCAACGCCACGTATTACTGGTAGGTAATTTTAATGCGCGACATCCTCATTGGTGCCAAACAAGCACAACAAACGGTCACGGAAGGAAATTATTTAGTTATGTCCTGCACAATATTTATTTAATATTTACGCTCCATCTAAACCAACTTTGGTTCACTACAGAGCGGATCTCTCGCCCTCAACACCTGATCTAGCCGTCGCATCTAATATTTATACAATTAACAGCATTACAACATTGGCCGCCTTGCCATCAAATCACCTACCGGTACTATTAAAACTAGGTGGTGTCATTAAACGGGTTACCACAAAATCATTTAATTATAGGCTTGCCGATTGGCCTAAATTTCGTGCCTACTTAAACGATCATATTTCGCTTACTGGTATGGTGTCTGAGTCAGCTGAATCAATTGACCGTCAGGTACTCACATTGACTAATGCTCTTATTGATGCTAGAGACGAGGCCATCCCCAAAACTGACAATAACGCAAGCTTAGATCTTAAGCCTCTACCTAAATTCATTAAAAAACTAATAAAAAATAAAGATGCACTGCGATTCCGTGAGCTTCATACCAATTATTACCCGGTTACCCCGGTTAACAGGTTACCCCTGTTTATAAGAGCGGGGACAGAGACTGTGTCTCTAACTACCGACCCATTTCCGTCTTAAGTACCCTATCAAAGATTATGGAACGAGTTTTGAACAACTATCTGACGAGTTACTTAACTAAGTATAGTATCCTGGCAAACAACTAATATGGCTTTAGAGCAGGGATATCAACTGAAGATGCGGTAGTTGATCTAGCCAAGTCAGTGGTTCATAAACTAGATAATAGGCTTAAATGTTATGGAGTCTTCTTAGACTTAAGCAAGGCTTTTGACACGGTCTCTGTCCCCATACTTGTTCAAAAGCTGGAATGTTTAGGTATACGTGGTTTGGCGTTGGATATTTTTAAAGATTACCTATCGGGCAGGACGCAGTCGGTAAAAATTGATGACACAATAAGTGCAGAAGAGCAAATATGTTACGGTGTACCACAGGGAAGCATTTTAGGTCCAACGCTTTTTCTGATCTACATAAACGATCTGTGTAAAATGAACCTTAAAAACTGTGACATCTATACCTATGCTGATGATAGCCACTCCGAAAATGCTATACGCATGGTAATGAAGTGGCTTTCAGCAAATTTGCTGACACTTAATGTAGAAAAAACGAAAGTCATACGTTTTGTACTTCCAAACACTGCAAAACCTTCAATGGAAACGGCACAATTAAAAGCCCACACTTGCCAACAGAACACATCTAATTGCAAATGCATGACATTATCCTTGGTCAGTTCTGCAAAGTATTTGGGAGTTCATGTCGATGAAAAACTAGACTGGCGAGCCCATATAGAGTCTTTGAATAGTAGAACTAGAAGGCTTATCTACATATTTAAAAATTTGCGATTCTCGGCAGACAAAGCCACAATTCGAATGGTATATCTTGCCTTGTGTCAGTCAACTCTGTCTTACTGCATCCCCGTCTGGGGAGGAACCCATAAAACGGATATGCTTAAGGTAGAAAGAGCACAAAGAGCCGTTCTAAAGGTTCTACACTTTAAGCCACGATATTACTCGACGCAACAATTATATGCAGAATGTTCAGTTCTATCGGTTAGGAAACTGTACGTTCTTCGATCCATTCTTCGAAGGCACTCTAAATTGCCAATTGACAAAAAACTAACCCTACGCCGCCATAGTCGCCCAGTGTGTCCTACTGTCTCATGTAGAACTGCTTTTGCAACACGACAATACAGCGCTCAAAGTGCGAGGCTATATAATAAAGTAAATAAAGTATTATATATATATTCAAAAAATTGTTTTGAAGTCAAACACAAAATTAATAGTTGGCTGCAGGTTCTGACGTATAGTGCTGTTGAAGAGTTTTTGTGTATTATGAAATGAAAATATAAACCTTTTTGTACACACACACACACACACACACACACACACACACACACACACGCACACGCACACACACATACACACACACACCCTCACACACACACACACACACACACACACACACACACACACACACACACCCTCACACACACACACACACACACACCTTGAATTGAGTGGCTAGAAAAACTTTTTGTTTTTATCTGTTAATTATATTTTTTCTTTGCATGCAATAAATGTTGTTATCTCGACTGACAGTCGTCCACTCAGTGTATCCCGACTACGTATGTACGCACATTTTTAACGTTCTAACTTATGTCACCTTCTCCTAAGATACAGGTTTTTTCGCCTAGTTTAGGAGACAGGATGCAACGACAATAATATTGTACTGTACACTAGATACTGTGCACTAAACGATTGTCGTCATTTTTACATGTATTTATTGGTTTTTAAATAAACAATTTGAAAAAAAAAAGAAAAAAAAAATGATTCAAACACTCGTAAAAATATCCGTACAAAGATAAATAACCTCCAGTCTAGAATTAAAGTGGCAGTCAAAACACATAATGATAAAATCTGGTATAATAAATTATCTAAAGCCAATAAAACTCCCTCGGACCTATGGCGAATTGCTAGATCACTTCGAAGAAAAACAACTTCGACGCTACCGATGATCAAGTCTGATAATAGCTTAACAACTTCAGTTAATGAACAATGTAACGAATTAGCAACCGCTTTTAACAGGAATATGTGCCTAACGTTGGGTTGGGTGGATGATGAGACTAGTAGTGTTGTAGCCTCGTCTATTGACAAACTAAATTCATCTCTAGATACTTCCTTGCCTGTTCTTGCATCTCCTCGTGAAGTAAGTAAGCACATCCAATCTTTAAAGATCCGTAAATCACCAGGAGATGACGAAGTTCACAATATTCTTTTGAAGTACATGCCCCGAAAATGTTTAGTTCTACTGACAAAAATTATAAACAACTGCTTAAGACTCAGCTACTTTCCTGCTAAGTGGAAAACGGCAAAGGTTATAGCTATTCCCAAACCAGGTAAGGACCATAAATATGCTGTTAACTATCGTCCAATCAGTTTATTAGCAACCCTTGGTAAAATACTTGAGCGGATTATTTATGACCGTTTATTAATACACCTTAATCAACGGTTTATTAATGAGCAATTTGGGTTCCGACGGTCACATTCGACTATCCAACAGCTTGTTCGTGTTGGGGAACATGTTTCTCACAACTTGAACTTGAAACAGTCAACTGGCATGTTCCTTCTAGATATTGAGAAGGCCTTCGACACCGTATGGCACGAAGGCCTTCTCCATAAGCTGCTATGTAACGGAGTACCTATAGGTCTAGTCAAGCTTGTTCAATGCTACCTTTCAGAACGGAAGTTCAAAGTTGTCATAGCGAATGACTCCTCGGATCCTTATCCTATTTTGGCCAGGGTGCCCCAAGGGTCTGTCCTGGGGCCCTTATTATTTTTAGTATATCTAAATGACATCCCCAAACAGCCCCGGACATGCCTAGCTTGTTTTGCAGACGACACAGCTTCTTACACCTCCAACAGTGACGAAGATCTAATCATTGATAGATTACAATTATCTCTTGACCTACTTGCCACGTTTTTCAAAAAATGGAAACTTAAATTAAACGAGTCAAAAACGGAAGCGATCATGTTCTCGCGAAAACGTAAGCCGCCTGACAAAAAACTCGTTATTAACAATCACCAAATTCCGTGGAATAAAACTGTAAAATATCTTGGAGTTTACATGGATACAAAACTAGATTGGTGTTCACATGTTGAACACAGTCGCATGAAAGCTCTTAAAGCCTTCGGTGTCCTAAGTCCGATCATGAATAGGCATAGCAATTTAAGTGCTAGAACAAAAATTAAATTGTACAGTACCCTAATTCGCCCATGTATTAGCTATGCTGCTCCTGTATGGAGCAGCACTTGCAATACTAACTATAACTATCTTCAAGTTTTACAAAACAAAGCGTTTAAAATTGCTTTTAATACCCCATGGTTCACGAACTTACATAAGTTACATAAAAAACATAATTTTCCTGCTATCAAAGAATTTTTAATTCAATTAACAAAGACATTTTATTTAGAACGTACTCCACACCACAAAAACAAACTCATTTCTTCATTGGGAAAAACACGCACACCCAACTTGCCGTACATCGATACTTATAAAAGGTATCGTTTACCACATCACTACGTCTTGAACGAAAAAAATACTGAGTCGACCCCGTCAGTCAGTCCGCAAATATATTTCAGAATACCCACCACTTGCATTCCACTTACAGCCAATCAATTTTATTGCCTGGTTGGGATTAACATATAACTACTCTCATGTCACAAATGCGAGCTATTCAAAGTAAGCATATATAATTAATTTATGTAATTACAATATAGGTAAAGAAATAAAAGTGATTTATTAAGTTCAATAAGGTATAGGCCTTTTGCCGAGAGCTAGGCTTCTCAACCCCTGGTTGATAGTGACGGGGCCGCGGCGTGAATGTTGGGGTGACGTGTTCGTGTAGCATTAGGCCCCGTCTGAGAGCTGCAGGGATGGGTTCCCACTCCACCCCCGCTGTGGTGTGGGCCAGCACGCGCGGGTGCGGGGCCGTGCTCTCGGCAAAACGCCTAGATACTATCATAAATAGTAAATTTTATCATAAAACTTTTATAGGCACCATAGCCTGCCGAGTTACTGTAATGTTTGTGTTTGTATGTACTAGACTGTGTTTAGTTAACTTACTTTTGTGATGCTTATGATAAATAAAGACTAATTAAAAAAAAAACTAACGAATGTTGATGAAGCTAAAGTGATCTGTCAGGATCGTGGCAACTGGCAGTCTCTGGTCTCTGCCTATCTCTCTGGGATACAGGCATGAGCTTATGTCTGTAAATGTATGAATGGTAGGTTTATGAAACGTGGCTCAGGTCATAATGACACTGACTACACAAACTGAGGTTTGATCGTGCTTACAGTCCGTTTTTTAATTCAATGCAAAAAAAAAATGAATCGGTGTTACCGTTATAAAATATATAGGTTTACTCGGTAATTTTTTTTTACCGTGAATAGAAGACTTGTGCGACCAAAATCCTTATCACATCAAAGACATTAAAGTTGGATTCCTCATAAGAGCAAAATAAAAAAAAACACCTACGTAAAATGGGGTGATTTGGTTTTTGCGTACTAGCAACATTCAGACATTGAATTGTATTGAGATGTCAACGTGACTGTTTTATTTTTTTGCATTGAACTAAAAAACAGACTGTAGAATAGCAAATAAACTAATAAATGATTCTTGTGATGTTATAAGAAAAGCTATTAATTTCTTATTTATTTTTTATTATTACTCTCAACTCTAAACACGATCGAACCTCGTTTTGAGTCAATTTGATATTATGATAAAGTTTCATTGTACGTTTTAAAGAACTTTGTACGTTTGTATATCGTTTGTAAATCAAAACCAAACTGCGTTTGTATGGGATCGTTTCACGAGGCGCCCCGTTAAGGGTAAGTGCCCAATTTATAAAGTATAAATACAGGATTGATTGTTATTTTATAGCGGAATTAAGTGTTAACACCTCAAACAGCGCGGAATATAAAGCAAGACGTTAAGCACTCTAACATCATGGCTGAGTATCACAACGTTATATCCTATTGCTTATCTGGGACAAAATCGTTAGCCTATAAAGTTTCACTCACTGCGAGAAACGTTTTATAGTATGTGAAGATGATATTTTAATGCTGCCGGCTTGCAATGTTTCTCTTGATGCTGATAGCTAAATTATTTCACTAGTACTTATTAGTTGGTGCCGGCTGCCGTCAATATGGCACTCGTTACGCCAAGTCTGAGGACTTAGGGCGGCTTGTAAACTTCAGACAGACTTGTGAAGACCAGCCACTAGTCTTACAAGCCTCCACCAATCCGGAGTCGGGCCCCGTGCTGGAGCACTTCCTCAGGGAAGAGACTCGTGCCCCTCGGTGGGGACACAATGGGTTCATGATGATGATGAGTATTTAATACTGAGTTTTAGTAACCACAGTTGACGGTACATCAACCCTTACGTTATTTTCATCATCAGCCATTTGACGCCCAATGTAGGACATAGGTCTCCCTCATGGTTTTCCAAGTTATCTCTTGTGCTGCCCGCATCCAGCGAATACCTACCACCGTAACCAGCCCTTATGACGTAACTTTCCACTCACAGGGCCATATTACACTAGTTCATACGTAGGATCCTAGGCGATACCCATTGCTGGTGTCGATAGGTGTCTTGATCCTTATTGTGTTATAAACCAGCAATGTACATCGTCTATGATAATATTCTATGATAATGTAATATGGGCCTAACGGAATAAGTATTTAGACAACTCGAAAGAGTCAAAATACGAGTATGTATGTTGTACGACAGTTCGGAGAAAGAGTATGACATATCTACCTACTGGGAAAAACACTCCCAGAATGTAACAGTGTAACATAAGGTGGTGTGACATACTGGGAACAAAAGGGCTAAATCAGACAACTCTATAGTGGAGTACTACGTAATTGCAGCCTAGGTCGTCAGATCGTTGGGGGACCTCGGGTTCACGCTACGTTAATTTGTCGATTTCAGGAATAGCATGGTTTCCTATAAATTAAAAATAAAGATAGAAGATGAATTAAACAAGAAAGTAACAAAAGTTGAAGAAAAATGTTGTAATGAGACCGTCAGCGCAAAAGTGGTCTAACCTAACCCACAATTTTTCATATTCGTACCTACTTATTTGTACTTTTCGTACTTTTATCTATAATAATCTCACCCTCTCTCCCTGTACGCACAGTCCGGTTGCTGCTGCTTATCCATATAATATAAATGAAGGATTGTAAAAATTACTAAAAGTAACACATAATTTTGGTTACTTTACCCAAAAGAGTTGGCGAGTGTCAGTAAACACTTCATAAAAAGGCTACCGGAAACAAACATCAACATGCTAATGAATTAACATGAAATGTTTCTCGATTTATAACTGTGTAGGAACAAAACTAGTTAATTTCAAGTGGGTTTAGTCAGAATTCTCAAAAGGGAATCTAAGTACTTAAACAGGTCTGCGAGAGAGCAAATGAAGATGTTTACAATCACTTTCTATTTTAAGCGCTGGTGAAAATGGGCTGGTTACTGAGGTTGAGTTAACCCAATTTAGGTCCTTAGTTTAGCGCCTCAACGGAATACAGCATCATACTAGGAAGAAGAAAGTTGGAGCCACTTAAAAAAAACTAATTATGTTAACATTCTGTTACATAATACTTCGGCCAAAATAAAAGGCCTTATTAGTAGTCTGTGAGATAAGTAATTTGTCGGCTTTACTGTTAGAACAGTTTGTAATGACGTGGGCGGGCCGGCCGGCGCGTGCGCTTCGTGGGCGGACGTTGCCATTGACGGGGAAATGTCCCTCTTAGCGTTCTGTTGTTCAGATAGTACAGTCGCCAATATATCAACGTTAGTACACCTGCTTTCTATCCAGTTACATTACAGGAGAGTTTTTGATAAAAATGTAAAGCTTGACGAGGCAATGCGGACTTGGCCTCCTTGGTGGTGTATGGCCTATACCTTCCTCAGGGAAGAAACCCGTGCCGCTCGGTGGGGACATAATGGGTTGATGATCATGACAAGCTGTTGACAGTACGGTGATATGAAAACATCACCCAATGGAGACTGCGTCTTTAAGTTGGAAATTGTTTTTATATTGAAAGACATTTAAAACCATAACAAAAAACTGAAATTATTTCGTGGTTTTAAAGCCACATAACTACCTACGTACATGTTGTAGAGGACTTCAGTTTCTGTACCTTCACTCGGCTCAGGTACTTCACTCAGGTAACTATGAGGTACCCACCTACGCTCGGGTGAGCATTTTACTATGAAACAGATCTTCAATAAGAGTTATTATTACTCTACGGTTTATTTAAATAGGTCTTTTACAAAACGGAACCTTTGTTATAAACGCCTTAGTTTTTAAAGGGACAGGTAATTGTATTTTTCTTTCATATTCCGACTAAAGCTATAGTCTATAGTCCTTCAACCCAGTAACAAAGTTTTATTGTTTCAAAAAAGTAAAAATATCTACAAAACCTTTTATAAAGATGAATGAATGACTCCACAAGCCACAAAAGCGATTTCGGTAAATCTCTCAGCCACTTTTGAGATCTATTGAAGCCTTATTGTGTTCTTATTGTCTCGTCGCGAAGCGTTAAATTAGCTTTTGACCACAAAAAAAAACATAGTTAGTTTCAGGACAACTGCACTTGCATAATGAAAAAATCTGTGGCATAACTGTAGTTTCGAATAAAGATGGCAATGTATTTCACAGGTGGCGCGTTGTCGCGTAGAGAATCTAAAGTTCCTTAGGAAAACGTTAAGTGACTTGACCGATTTTCTTTCCTATACAGCGAATCCAAGATTTAATATGACATTCTTAATTATTAGCTTAAGACCTAGCTAATGAGTGCTAATGATGAGCACATTTAAGCGTGTTCAAAATACCGTTAACATATTTTCTTAAATTTTATTATTGCTGATATATTCGGAAAATAAGTGAACACCACAGAGTTCCTTTGACAGTAAATCAACCTGTACAAAGGTGTACTTTGATCAGATACTTAATCCTTTGGCTAATGACGTTAAAATTAACAATTGAAAACCATTATTACGGTGGTCCGATTTGAAATTAATAGATTGACAATTTTACAACCAAAATATAAACGTTGACTTTTTTTTATTTTATTTGCCAAAAAACTTAGAGCTAACCTTACCCCTATTGCGTTAACCAGTTTCAGAGTTAATATAAAACTTAGGGTCTGTTTCACAATCTGCAGATAAAGTTTAGATACAGACTTGATGCAGACTGTATCTAAACAATAACATCAAGTTATCATATAAAACTAGCTGACACGGCAAACGTTGTTTTGCCAATAATGTATTCTCAGACCTACCGAATCAAATCAAATTTTAGCAAAATCGGTAAAGCCGTTTCGGAGGAGTTTGCGCACTAACACTGTGACGCGAGAATTTTATATATTCGAAAAAGAAGATAGAGAACTAATATGGCCTTTTTTACGATTAACTAATATAGAGATTTTACTTTGTAAATCGTTATTCTGTTCAATCCTGACTAAATAGCGCTTTGACTCTATATGAGAAGTGTTTCAGTAGAAACTTTTTTTTTTTATAAAACTGTAAAAATTTTGTTGGAATACACCCGGCACAAAACTTGAGACTTATCGAAAAACGTATTTTTGAATATTTTTCTTTGTATAACTTTTACCTGAAACTATTTTCATTAAGAGAATATAATATAATTTTACGTTTCACGTTAAGCATTTTTAATTACTTTTACTACAATATCAATTACTACTAGAGACAATTAATTTGCCTACTTGTAACAAAATCAATGTTAGTACATACCTACCTACATGCAATGAAAGAGTAAACCACGAAAAAATATATTTTATCTTTTTTCGTGGTTTACCCTATCGTGTAATACGTCCATTCATCCATTCTGCGTAACTCCGGAAGCTAACAGATTCCTCGAATCGAGGATAAAAAATATTGAAATTATAATTTTAACCAACGAATTAACGATGTATGTTGATACCACGCCTGGATATCCTGGATATTCTGTCATACCATTATTTTGTGTAGTACTTAATTATATTTTATGTATTTTGAGAATTTTCAGTAAATAAAAAGTCCGAAGACTTAACTACTAAAAGTTCTACTAGTTCTACTAAAATACTAGAAGAAAAACAGCGAGAGAAAAATTTTAATGTCTGAGGTGTTAACATGCTTCAGTGCTTGAAATCGACAATCTCCGATAAAATCAACCCGCGGTAATCGCTCGTGACTCGTGGCCAAATGCCCACATTACTTATATTCTATTCTCTCTAAAGAGGGCCTGTGCCTTCTGTGCGGCTAATATAGGTAGCTTGCGTTATTGAAGGATGTGCTTGAATAGGCCGATGATCTCGAGGTCCAACCACGAGGCGCCAGAACCAGATATACCTACTCAATTACGTGTATTGAGTCATATTTCGGCTTTCACTATTAAATTACTAATCGATCGAAGCAACACGCAACATTCTGGTAACATTACATTAACTAACGATCATTTAGTACCAGATCAGGTTTAATTTACTTTGTTACATGTGGTTCCAATAATATTTTGTCGGGAAGCACTTGAAAGCTATTAAAATTTAATAACGTATGTAGTTTTAGGTAGTAACGAAGAGAGTATTTTTTGTCGCGTGCTGGCGAAGCATAAAGAACGAGTGTGAATAATTGGACTGAATCGATTATTCTCTAAACCACTCGCGGAACTAATCGCGGGCGGTATGTGTTCCGGATGAAATTATGTATTGTGATCTGATCTACTTTGAACGTAAAAGAAAGTTTGTTCATTAGCCTTTATCTATTGTTTTAAAGCAATTGAACCAAAGGTGCAAAAATGCAATTTCACTGCTTCAAATTATTTTTCCCCAATTAAATCATTAGGTGCAACCATTTCGACGCTCTCTCTCTAGTTAGGTCGTCAAACGACCTAGAACGATGCACACTAACAACTCCCACATCGCCGTGGATGAATGTTAGATAATAAAAGTTTCGTAATTGATGTAAGAGCTCGTAAATATCGCAGTCAATCGCGAGAATGTCAGATTTCGAGGCAGGAAGTACGCCCAGTTCTTTTGGTTTTTATTGCCGAGTATTAATGGTTTTCAGCTTAACTCGTTTGATTTGTAATAGCCACAATGCAAACGCATTCTATCATGTGAAAGCCGGAGAAGTTTAAGTTGAAGACAGACAAATACGTTGCAAACATGGAAACACACCCAGGTAGACCATTTGAACAAATCAAACACATTCAAGGAAATGTGGCGGTCTTGAATCGGCCTTTTAATATTTTTAGAGTTTTAGTTTAATATTGATTTTCATCGTACCTAGTCATAGTAGTCATCCTGACTAAAATGTAGAGTTACTAGCTTTTCAAAGTTAGGTAAGTAGCTGCTACTTATTGTGTCAACACATTAGGCAGACAGTTCTATTCACGAGCATTAAATACGTTGTCGGTTCAAGTGTTAATGTTTGCCATCAAATGGGCACACAGGATTTTATTGGTTCATTATAGTTATATTGTCTTTATTGTTTTGCATGTAACGTGAATGGTACTACTAGAGCAAGTGACATTTAAGGCGAAGCAAAATCCCAGCCATATTTATTATAATGGTGGATGCATAAAATAAATGCCAGATTCAGTTTAACGTCTGATCGGGTAGGATAATTTGTATCACTTACTTTTATCGCGAAATAAAAACGCAAAAACGCATACGTTTATGTAGGTATCGTGCGTGTATATGCATAACGGTTTCATAATAAAGCGAAGTATTTTATTTGTCGTCGATGTCGAGTTTTCAGCACGGTTGTTTGGTGGGAGGTTCCTTCGAAGAATAACTTTACTGAACGTCTTGAGTCAAAACGTTTAATTAGTGTGTTTGCTCGAGCTGATGTATTCAGCAGATTAATTCATGATACGGTCAGCGGTATTCAGGACGCACATGCGTCTCCCGACGCTCAACCTAAATGACTGTCTGTTCCATAACCAAGTTCCATGGATGTATATTTTGATGATGTTGGTCTATCAAAGTTAAGGTTTACTACCACCTTAAAAGGCTGATGTTTTACGGGCGGCAAAAATTCAATCTTACAAAATTCTTGAATACTGACAAAGTTTAATACTACAATACAAGTTCAAAAAGAGTTCATTCCCGTGACGTGCCCGTCGGCCTAACGTGGCCGGGCTGTTCTTAGTAGTATTTATAGATCTTACCTGTAAGTATTTAAGGTTTGGCCGTTCAGTTGTAGTATGTGCTTCACTATTATTACAATAAAATGTAGGTACATATTTTGTCACTGCATGCAGCTTAACTATTTAGGTTTTAACTGCCTACGCTTTCAAACTCGGATACTCGGATGATAAAACCTGGTGTTTTAAATTGTAAAGTGTATCAAATAAGTTACAAACGACAAAACTCAGACATATTATTAATAACTGTCATCAATTCAATATAAATTACTCTCGAGAATAAAATAAGATGGCTTTATCACGAGTTGCTTAAAAACTAAATGGCACACCTACGATTATGGTTGCATCATCATTCGCGTTTTCTTATACATATTATACACATTAAAACGACCCTCTATTATTGATTTGCAATATCTATTTGAAAAAAATGCATGCGATGATTTTTCACGAAGTTATGTTTTATTTTCCAATAGACATTTCTATTAACGTGAGCATCAATCTCCAGAGTACATTCTTGAGCCCGATGAAGCCGTCGTCTCATTTTGATTAAATTACGTGCACTTACGGTAGGATTCATAATATCGCTGTAATTTTACATTAGCATATGCCACATTCCTGTTTATCCTGGAAATAGAGATTGACCACGCATAACTTTTGTGGAGTAATTAACTATGCGTGTCATCGTTTGGGTGCTCCATCAAAGTTAAAATCTGTTCTCGCTACCCTTGATGTCTAAATATAGCGGTCCGCTCTAAGTGAGAACGAGGGGCAGTCGTTATAAATCGGACATAAGGTTCATTTAACTTATCGTATTTTTATCGAGACTCACAGATGTGTGACGGTCGGATTTAGAGATCTGTTGCGTGGGGTCTCAGAATTTTTGAGACAACCTAAGACAATCTGCAGATATTTTTTCATGGTCTTGCTTGTAGGGTGTCGATTTAATATCATCTTGGAAGTCTGCCTGCAATCATCTTGTGTTTTAAACAACGTAACGGAGTATTGATTTCTTCGACGCCGAATATGTTTTAGACATCAAGTGGATTTCTTGTTATTTATTTTACAGTCGCAGGAGTTAAATTTTATTGCAAAGTCACCCTTAAAGTAACTAATTTGAGTTCTCGCCCAACTGCCGCGACTGTACCAACGTACCTACCTACTGACGCTTTGGTATTATGCGGAACAATGTTTTTCTCAATGTCATCTCAATTTGTTATTAATGAATGGGACAAACTTAGTGACGTCTCGCTTGTCAATTGAACCGATGACCTTTGTTTATCAAAATTATGTGCAACAGCTACTGTTGTTTCTTGATCGTCTTATTAACCGGTTAGCTCGTCGTTTACGAAATCAAAATAGGTATTTGCATTTTGAGTTGCTGGTTTGCTATTGCAATTACTTTTATTGGTATTATTTGAGTTGTGAATAATTTCCAGATGTTGACTACTCGTAGTAGCAACTTTTAACTACCTTGGATAAGTAAAGCACTTGTCTGGAAAATATTTTCATATCAAATAAATAAAAATAATTGATACATAAATATTATTTTTAAGGTAGTATTCCACTTACTTAAGAAACGACACGTTCAGGCGTCGATACTGACAATACCTCTCACAAGACAGGTGTATCTGAAATCACTCGGTCATGCATAACGCAAATCACAACACTGAATCTTTCGGCACTTGGAGTCACAAAGTGTTCAGTTGGGAAGCGGCTGCGGTCATAGCGACCGACTGCGGAGACGTTTGGATCGATTCCGGCGCTGTGCGGGAATGTTTTGATAAGGGCGGACTCACTGAGGCTGGCAGCGTGCGTGGCGTGCCCACGGGGAGCGAAGAGCGACTGGCGCGCGCCCGTCAGCCGCCCGCCAGCGCGCTGCCTCCGCCGACACGCGTATCACGCCGCTCCGAGCCATACCAACAAGCCAATATCACTCCAAATCTCTTCTCCGATCAGTCGCTTTTGTAATGGTGCTTTTTGGATTTTTCAAATTTTGCTGGTTCATAGATAAGGTTGTCGGCCTTTTGTGTATTGTAACGCTGCGCCGCAAACTGCGGGTCGTGTTGATAAGCTCTGTTGCATACTGCGACAAGTGCAGCCATTCATTCTCTCTGCTGTTACGGTTGGCAGCTCGACGACCCACTGGCTTTAGACAATAGATGACTTCCCTACTGAACTCCGTGACTCTTCAGTTTTTTAAAGACTGTCAACTTTCGTTCTGATGACTTGAAATTAACTTTCCTACTTCAAAACAAATTAGTTGTAAAGTAAAAAATGACCCCACCTCCAATTGGACCAGGACCAAAAAATACCAAAAAATACGTCCTTAATTTATTAAGGACGTACTTTTTGGTATCTGTGATTCTGCTCAACTAATGTTCCTGTCTTTTGCCTATTTGTATTGCATACGTTTAATTTATTGCTAATAATTGTTAAACACATAATTGCAGTTAATTTATTCAAGTAATACAATCCACACAATTGGACGTGGGGTCATTTTTTACTTTACAACTATCTTTTTTAACTATTACCGCATGTCCATGAGAATATAATTATACTAACCAGGAAGTGATAACTGATTCAAGTGGGAATTACACTTCAAACCGATTGCGATAGTAGCTTCCTCACATTAAGAGTTAGTATTATTTAAATAAACATGATTTTAAATTATCTTTCAATAAAGGAAAAGACAAAGACAATTTTATTGTAATTGCATTTGAAAAAAACATTACGTTTTAAGGAGTAGAAAAAGAAAATCATTTATTATACCAACAAGATACATAAGATATTATACATTCGAGTTGCTATTAAGGAAAAAAATATATTATACACATCACAGAAACAAAATAAACAGACAAGTAACATAATATATGCAACGCAACAGAAAAAAACCCAAAAAAAACCCACCGGTGCCCACTGCTGAGTATAGGCCGTTTCCCACAAATGCCATTCACACGATCTCTCGCCATTCGCATCCACGGACCTTCCGCCGACGCAACGACATCGTCCGACCATGAGAAAAACACACTATATTGTACATAAAAAAAGGAAATACATCTGATTATGGCTAAGAATAAATAGGACAGTTACTTTTTTGTAAATATATGGTTTCGAAAATACGTTTCCACGGATTATGATTCTTACTATAAATATAAGACGAAGAAAAACGTTTATTATACTAAGAAGAAACATCACAGAAATATCGTAGAGATCTATACAAGAACCGTACCGTCACCGTACAATTTCGGCTCCCTCGTTAATGTCACACGTTAAGCCTGTATTACACCGGGGCAACACTGTGCGGCGGCATTGCGGTATGCCACAAGGCCGCATGCTACAACGTCGCACATTGTGGCAAGAACCGTGTGGCATGGCAAACCCTTGCGTCATGTGGCAAACTGTCGCAGCTTCTTCTTCTTCTTCTGCCGCACCTTTGTAGCATGCGGCCTTGTGGCATGCCGCAATGCCGCACAGTGTTGCCCCGGTGTACAATACAGGCTTTATAATTACATGTTGACGTCCCGACTACTAAGTAGTATTACTGACTCTAAGGTCTAGACTTACCTACTGGCGCAGCCATTGAAAATTGTTTGGGAAAGGTTTTGTTATTTAGGCGTTAGCAACCTCACGGTCATTGGCGTAAAACAAAATTAAAAGTTGTAAAACATATTTTGTGAAATATGCTTTGGTAAATATTTCGCGATGAGGAATAATAATTTAATGTGATGAACGTGCAATAATTATTATTCGGGTATCGGTATTCCCAGGTAACTACGGTGTTTGCCTGCATTATTCATTTACGAATAGTTCTATTTGTGGAGTAAAGTTTCAAGTGCCGTGAAACTGTAATGGGGTTTCAGATAATTGGTTTTAATTTATTTATAAGAATCAGAATCAGAATCAAGAATTTATTTCAACGTAAAGAATTTACATTCTGCTTGTTGAATGTCAATGTACATACAGTTATGTATAACGTTAGCCGCTGCCTTGGGGCCGTCTGTAGTGGAGAAAAAGGCAGCGAAAAAAAAAACTCCACTCTGACCATCTTTTCTCAAATCACCTTAAAGCTAATACAAATAAAACATACAAAATAATATCTTGGATGTGTTGAACACTAGACACATTTATCCTCTGATTTAATTTAATATTAAACTACTATTTAATGCCATATGTCCTTGTCTTCTAAATAATCGTTGATTTTATAATAAGCTTTTTTGCAAAGAGTGTGCTTAACACAATTCTTAAATCGCGTTGGGGGTAACTCTAATATATCTTGGGGTATCTTGTTGTAGAACCTTATACAGTGCCCCATAAAGGAAGTATTAACTTTTGCAAGTCTAAATCGTGGAAATGACAATTTATGTTTATTCCTAGTATTAACGTTATGATGGCTACCAAGAGTTTCGAAGTCCTTAATATTTTTCCGAACGTACATAATATTTTCATAAATGTATTGGCTTGCAACTGTTAAGATGTTAGTTTCTTTGAAAAAATCTCTTAGCGAGTCCCTACTACCTAGCTTGTAAATAAATCGGATCGCTCTCTTCTGCAAGATGAAGATAGTCTCAATGTCTGCTGCCCGGCCCCATAGTATTATACCATAGGACATAATACTATGGAAGTAACTAAAATAAACAAGCCTAGCAGTTGCAACGTGCAACTGTCGGCCTAAAGTCGGTCGTAAGCACGTCGGCCTTGTAGCTTTGTGTGAATTAGTTCCATTACCAGTTGCATAATAGAAATTTATTTTTTACTAGCAGTGCCCGCGACTTTATTTGCGTCAACGGATTGGGCTTTAGCCTATGCCCACCGTGAAGGTCCTATTTAAATTCTGGGGATTTTTTTTTAAATCGGTTGAGTACTTTCAGATATTGCACCAACATACAAACTTACAAATATGTGAATGGTTAACCAAAAATGGACCTCAAGGGAAAATAATTGATTTCTAGAAAATTGCGTTGGAAGTTTCGTGTATAGACAGGTTTCGACTCGGCTCGGCTCACAAAAAAAATCATAAAAAAATAACTACGGCACCTAAAAATATTCTTCTTAGACCAAAACAAAGCTAAAATATAAGATTAAAAAAATCAAATTAAAAAAAAATAACGGTTTCCAATCCCTCCAGGTCCCTTTTTGGTCAACCACTCACATAATATATTCTTTTTAAAATATTAGGACGGATTTTTGGTTTTAAGAGGGGAATAAATATAACTCCGATCAAAAAGATCGTCTTATTTCACGATTGAAAACTTTGCAAAATCGAATCAAACAGGAACATTACTTACTATTGTACTGGCTATACAATACTGGACTGGACACATCCAATTAAGTACACATTGGAATAAAATCCTCGAAGGGTGGATTCTATATCGCCACCACCACTTTATTATTGCTGTCCTAGCTCTCATTATCGCGCACTCCAAAATAATTTCAATTACACTGCGCCAGGGTTTGTATTTCGTGCGTCAGCCATATTTGTGCGTCAATTTCACGGGGTCTCTGCGTTTCATAGGAGGTTCTCACGTAGCGAGCTTTTGTCACGTGCTGGACCACACGCACGAAATTGCACTATAACTCGTGAGAAACGAACATTCAACAGCTAATAAACCTACACTTTTTCTTGCAAAGTCACCCGTAACGTCTTTTAGTGGAGTACCTAGATATATCGAAATGAGCTCTATATGTTGACGACTGTACCATAACGAAAAATTGGAAGTAAAGGGAGGATAAATTCAGCTATCTTTTATAGGTCCTAGATGTTGTTACCAAAGGATATGTTAAAAATTCACAGCCTATTAAACCGGTTGTCTGATCATTGGCAAGCGATGTACCAGCCTACCTCCTTTGTTACTTAACCCAGTCATAGGAAGCACCCACAACAGGCTACCATCAGTGCGTTGCAACAGAGGTGGCTGATAGCAGTGATTTACTCACTGATATAACGCTAATTACGCATGCAACGTTATTGGGCCACAGTTTTTCGTAACTATGCGCGCGCGCGGTCTGCATTTCCGAAACGGCTTCGCGTTCCGCAGACGCGCACTTGCCCCTAGCCAAAGCATAGCCTAGATTATATTTTATTGGCCTAAGATTACAGTTATTATAATTATAGTCGGATGCCTCAACATTCATTAGGTGGGCAGATATGTTTTACCTGTAAATCAAGTTGTACAGTGCGTTTTTATTGACGACATAATAACGAAGCACAAGCCAATTAGTTTAACAAACATCCTAATAGTCATAACAAATGTCAACGCAGTAAATGATAAGCCATAGCGTTTGAAGAATTTTATATTAATGAAGTAGAAAAAATGCAAGCATGTGCTTCTGAACTGAAAAGTGGTCCAAGTTTTTATAGGGCATTCGATGTAGCAACAGTCACGCCTGGCACAAAGCTAGTTGCCAACTGGACAAATATACTTAACTCTGGCTCCAATATACTCAACGTGAAATATTGGAGAAGTGTTACGCAACGTTGCCCCCAAATATCCTGGCATTCCAGTGTGCTTGAAATGCCAGACGAATTGGTAAACTTTTGCTGTTGTAAGCAATTAGTGTAACATGTTCGTACGATCGTCGGACGTGATGTACGTGGAGGAAACTAGCTGTTAATATGATATTTACAAACGAGCCGTGTACGCTCTTGGTAGCCTTAGATTTGGTGAAAACGGCGGACGTCACGCATATCGGCTGTACATTCAACCGCATTACCGCAGCTCTACCTTTACATTTTTGTTACAGTGGCGTGTAATTTACTTGGATAGAGATTGAAGAGCTATCTCATACTTTATCGATTTTACTCCATTTATAGGCAATTGTAAATCGAACATAGCTGAAAACCAGCGTTATGTCTATAATCACACCCTGAACAACACTAAGTATTCGTTTTGCAATGTTTATGTTGTTTTTATTTCCAGATACTTTTATTTGCTTATTTAGGTATTTATTTTTGCTTTCTCTGTCTTCTTTTTCTGTTATTGATAACTTTTCATTCATATTTACTTAACTTACAGATATAATAAATATGAAAAGGGAAATTAAAGGTTTTTAATGACTTAAATTTACTAAACATCTATACCTATAGCTATGCCATTATTATAGTAGGATACTTAGGCCGACCTGCACCACCAACTAAAATCCATTTAACTTTAAGTTAAACCGAATTTTGACAGTTCCGCCATACACTATCTGTCAAAATTCTATTTAATTTAACGCTAAATGGATTTTAGTCGGTGGTGCAAGTCGGCCTTAGACTCGAACCTCCGACAAACAAGACTGTGGGCTCTTTTTAATAATTTGAAATGAAATTTTCAGTAACATACGATGTTTTTGACTAGAATAGTTAGCTCAATTTGCACGCTAGTTGACTTTGACTCATATTATCTGTACCTGTTTGCACTATAATTTCTGAAATCCCTACTCGGAAAATATGGCAACAAGTTTTAAAAGTGGCGCAACTTCATGTTTTTAGCAATCACAGTATCACGGTCTAGTTTTCATGAATCTTGTGTTTGTAAAAATAAATAAAAGAAAGATCGCAAAGCATTCACGCTCCGATGGCTTGTTCTCGACTGTATGCCATCTTTAATTAAACTTATCCTTAAGCGCGGTATAAATATCACAGCAAAAAATAAGCACATCTGAATAATAATTGAACATAAGTTTGAAAAATAACGGATACGCATGTTGCGGTACAAATTAAATCTTTATCTGTTAGCAACTTCCGTCTGGTCAACGTGAAGAAAAGTAAAAATGTTTATGGTTTTGTTAACTCTACGAGTACTTAGGTACCTACTTAGTTATCAACAATGGCTCGCGCAATGAGACATGTACTTACAAATTTAGTATTAAACTGAAGCTTTTAAAGGAAATAACTTAAGAATACCTAGTTATAAATAAATAAAATAAACTCACGCCCGTTATCCCCGAGAAGGTAGGCAGGGCACCACTCACTAGAACTGGGCCACGTTTTGTAGAGTTTATTAGGTCCCAAACGTGACAGTGGCAAGCCTGTCGCCGTAATACCTAATCAAACAAGTTATAATAATTACATATCATGTGTCTATCTATAGGCTGGTTTCTGAATTGAGTATTTCATTAAGTAAATACTTAAGTAACGTTCTGTCGCGCTCTTTTCAGAGCATTTTGACGGGACACCACTACAGATAAGTAGATACTTAGCGAAATTCTTAATTCAGAAACTGACGCGAAGGGTTATTTTCCGCCGATTTCTGAATTGAAAATTTCGCTATGTATTTACTTAAGTGTAGTGCTATCTCGTCAAATTTCTTTAGAAAAGAGCGTGACAGGCACCATGTTACGTATTTACTTAGTGTAAATTCTCAGTTCAGAAATCGGTCCTTTGTGTCGGAGCGTTATTTGAGAGAGTGCGATGTACCCTATAATAGAGCTTCCGTGTTATTTGTGTGAGATGCTTAGCGTAGAAGAATTAATTAAATAAAAACTGCATGAGCCTGTTTTTATTAAATGTCGGAAAATAAATCTATTAGCAATAAAAACACGAGGTTTGTACATAAAGCTTTCAATGCTAATTGATTTATATTACTTAATGTCAAGCGAGCGAGCATTTTTATGAGTCGCAATGCTCATACATAGTTACATATTAAACGGATGTAATCGCGTTTACTTATTGGGTAAATAAATATCAATCAAGTTCCTTGTGTCGGAAAATTAAATAATTAACATTGAAAACACCATTTATAATAATATGCATATTACGTTACATACAAATCAGTTAAGTAAGTACTTAATAAGTAAGAAAGTTCTAGGTCACGACATTGTAATATATTGGATTACATCTTATGCAATCATACAAGACCTAAGCCACTAGAAAGGTAATGCTCCCTGTAGGCCTCTACTGTGAAACTGCGGCTAGTGTAGTTAAAAACAATAGTATCGACAGTCTATCGATATTATCGTTACTATCTAGTATCGATATCTCTCTTACAACAGTACCTACTATCGGTAAACACCAATAATATCGATAGTCTATTCAATATTGAAGAGCAGTACTATCGATAGTTTATTAGTTGGCAGCGATCGAGACTATCTATCTACATTATTTGTACATCGACACTTACCTGTTATTTAAGTTTTTATTATTATTTAATTCTTTTGTGCAATAAAGCGTAACAAATAAACTATCGATAGTAATGGTGTCTACCGATAGAATTGCAGTAAAAGAGATATCGATACTATCGATTGTCATAGCGATCTTATAGATGATTTTAGCGTTTCACTATCGATTGTAAAACTATAGATTTTTCGGCAACACTGTGCCTAGAATAGTCAAAAGCTATAAGATCTGAAAACCTTCAACGAATTTATTAAAGCAAGTAAATCCAGGGAATATATTTATTTCGAACTAAAGCATTTTACGTCTTACATTTTATACCAGCTAATCGTTATTGCGTCTCCCTTTACTCCGTTAACACTGTAAATGTTGCAGATAATTAAAGGTATGTCAAGCTAGCAGGTGACTGGATGCCACTGGAATTTCTCAAGAAGTTGTCCATCAGGATTAAAGGAAAAAACACCAGCAACAATGCTGCGTAAAAAAGACAATCGACGTCGGCAAGTTTTGACGATTAAATGGATGTGAATGTCACCTGACATCCGCAACAGAGCGCCCGACTAACTGTACTTATCGGATTCTTATTAAAATGTTGCTTTATTATGAAGAACTATTTTAAATAAGCTATTTGACAGTGTGAAGAAAATGTATATTTTAAATTAACTATATTCGTCTAACTAAATTATGAGTCTTCGAACTGCTTTAAGGCATTTCAAATTTAAAAAATGGATCATTTGTCCAAAAAACCAGGATGAAACTTGATATGTTTTCTGTAGCCATTTTATCGAAAATGGCCTGGAGTGGCCGAATCTATCACGACGTCACAGCTCAGTAAAAATGGAGTCTGTTACTCATGTCGTTCTACGTTCATTGGTTTTGTTTACTGACCTGTGACGTTATAGCGCCATATTGCTCAAGATGGCGTTTTGGCGGCTTATTTTAAAGGTGAATTTTCATTTGCTTTTTTTAGAAGACACGAGATGACCCGAGAATAGACAAAATAATTTAAAATTACCGCTTTCTGAGCACTGAATGAACACTGACAAAGAAACTGAGATGATTTTCAGAAACGTGTCAAATGGCTTATTAATTATGTTCATTATAATATAGTCAGCTTTTTATTTACCTGTGTAAAGATGTATGTTTATGCGTATCAATTCTTATGCGCTGGTTAATTAATTGTGGCCTTTTTGCTCCGCTAGCTTAGGTACAAGCTATTTCTGTTCTTGTTCCTTCAGGTTTCGTTAATGTCCATGTTTAATAAGAGTCTTATGTCCAGCGACTTTGACAAATCGAGTAGCGGACAAATGTAGCGGTTGTCTGGAGGTAAAGCCGGACGTTGATGTGTCCTTACAGAATCCATCATATTCTAGGCGATAAAATAAAAATGGCATTCGTAGACAGATAGACAAATAATACATTGCTTTTCCTTTATTGAACCAGAAGAAATAATTTGTTCTTCGATAGAAAAGGACAGTAAAAAGCAGATTTAGGCAAAACGCGACTTGGGCTGACGAATATTTAGGCAATCTATTAAATAGACTGACACCGTCTAGGCATAAAGCGAATTGAGACATTTGCTAAATACCTAGATAAGCAACTTCCTAGGCATAAAGCGAAAAAATATGACATTTAGGCAAAACGCGACTTAGTCCGTCCGCATAAGGTACATCGGTCTTAAAGGTAATAAAACTACTATTTAAAGAGTTTGTTGCATTTCGTAATATTATTCTAAGCTTACCTATATTAATATAATGTTTTAATACTATTTCATTGAATGTTAATTATTGTTGTTACTTAATAACAATTTACATATTTTTTTCACATTTAGGTATATTTACATACAGGCACATACATTGCTTCTGGTCCCAGTCCCACACTAGGATACCCTGTGTCATGAGAACCAGAAACACCGACATCACAAACATGTAAGCATCCAAGACCTGGGTTTTTTTTCTCCAAACGGGATTCGAACCCGGGTCCTCACGCATGGTAGGTAGATGCACTAACCGCTGCGCCACAAAGGTCGTCACTACAATACTTAAGAAGGCGTTGTACTGAATGAAATAAAAATGATCTTAATAATTTATGCATGCTCTGCTTTTACTACCTATAATGTGATGATTGATGCGTGGTCAGCGAACTAGATATCTAAATTACCTAAATCCCTATTGTTAATGGACCTATTAGAATTGTGTTTACAAACAAAGTATTAAATGTATCAGGGCCGGTTTCTGAAATGAGTATTTCGCTAAGTAACTATTTAACTATAGTGCTGTCTCGTCGAATTTCTCAGAAAAGAACGTGACAGAACTTTACTTAAGTATTTACTTAGTTTAATTCTCAATTCAGAAACCTGCCCTTAGTTCAGTAATTAATAAAGTTCCCGTGAGTATTACACATAGATAAATTTAGACTTAGTTTGTGTCTCAGTCTTACGGAATTCATTGTCACGACTGCAGTGACTGGCTTTCTTACTCAATAAAGTACTAAGGGCTGATTCCTGAATTGAGAATTTCACCTAAGTAAATACTTAAGTAACATTCTGTCACGCTCTTCTCTGAGAAATTTGACGAGACAGCACTAGAGTTAAGTAGTTACTTAGCGAAAGTCTTAATTCAGAAATCGGCCGTAAGCACCTTAAAAAGTAGTTTTTAATATTATATTTTTTTTGTCTTTTCCTTTGCACAATAAGTAACATTATTATTTTGTCTTTGATCATGTTCATACTATTTACATAATCTCCTGCCTGTATCCCAGAGGGGTAGGCAGAGATCAGGGATTGCCATTTGTCACGATTGTGAAAAATCACTTTCGCATCGTCAACATTCATTAATTGTTGCATGCACGGACACCGGTTTCGGGTGATTTTTATGTTACCCTTCGCTAATTACCCTACTTGGCCGAAGTATATTCACTTGGGACGTCCCTTACAGGCCCTTTCACCCACCTTAACTCGATATATTTTTTTTCTCAATCTTCCTTCATCCTCTACACATGTCCAAACCAACGCAACATTCCTGTCTCAATTCTAGTATCTAAATTGTAATGTTTATAATTAACTGTCTCAAAGACAAACCAAATGTATTGGATTTAAAAAAAAAATTGTTATTCTGAATAGTCTCAACAAAAACAAAATTTTTCTTTTCAGGTGTTACACATAGAAGAAGAATAACATTTATTTGACGACACAATACTCAAAACACAACACAACTATCGTATTACTTTAAAATCAAAAGATGGTGCCGACTGGCCGTCGTGTAAGTTGCCTTGATGAAGGTGCTTAGCAAATAGTAAAACTGTCAGTTCTAATACGTACAACCATCTTTAGCAACTTCCTCAGCAAGGCGGTAGAGAACTGCTCATCGCCATTGAGTTTCTATGGGCGTCCTCCCCACGTCCCGCGCTCACGTAACGTTGCCGAAAATGGTCTGGTGAGTGCAGGAAGGGCACTGACTCAACGACCTTATGCCGGTAACTCATCACAACTATACCCACGCCCCGGGTTCCAACATAGTGGACCTCCGGCTTACACCCGGTTATTAATTGAACTAATGAAAAATTAGAAAGAAAAATAAAGAAAGCATTGCAAGACACATAGATACAAAAGCACACAATTTTTTTTATTGATTTACACAATGACAACAAAAAAAAAAACAATAAAATCACACTAATATTATAAACGTGAAAGTTTGTGTGTGTGTTTATATGTTTGTCAGTCTTTAGCGCTGAAACGGCTGGACGGATTTTAATAAAATTTGGTATGGAGTTAGCCGATACCCTGGATTAAAACATAGGCTACGTTTTACCGCGGGGAAATATCTTATTCCTACGGGAAAATCGATGAACCGCGGGTAACACCAAGGGGCACAGCTAGTAATAAATAAAAATAACAATATACCTGCATATTACTTTTCAATCCGAATGTCACTTCACCGGCTGGTCTGGAAGTAGTACAATCTAGGACTCTCCGTACTGCACTCATGGCATCAAATATTCAGAAAAGTGGAAACAATTTAGTTTTATTTTTACGTTATTATTTAAGTGCAATCAGTATGGTTCAGTGAGTCCAATACTTCTATCACCTTCCTTACTTTAATGTGCTATCATGATCACGCAATTATTTCTATTGAATAACTTATGAGCACAGCGCATACCATACTTGGTTGGCTTAATGCAAATTATCAAAATGAATGCCTTTTATTGAAATCCATACACAAGTTATTGAATGTTAAGATCTAAGTTTTTTTTGTACAGTCGGGGTCTAAAAATGTTTACCACTTTTCAAACTTGATTCTTTGCCACAATGATGGGCAGTATATATGTAGTCTATAATGCTTTAACAATATACTTATTACCTTTCAAAGTTCAGAAGCCTCGATTCTAACAATTATCTAAACTCATTTCTTAATTTAAAATTATTGCATTTGTTAAAATGACGCATATGGAAAATCTGTCAAAATATAAGGTTTTTTACTATACGTTATTATAAAACCTCCTTGAGTGAGCGAAGAAGTTTTGCTCTAAGCTTTGACAGGTTGGTACTCTACTCTTTATTCTGAGCTTTATCTAATCAAATCATACAAGTATCGACCTTGTGTCGTATAATCGTCAGTACAATTATGAACCTTAAGGTGGTGGGACATTTTCAGACCCCGACTGTACGTGGATAGAGAATAACAATGATGTACTAAAGTTTTGGTCTTAAAAATAAATCTTGATTTTTCGTCGTTGTCCAATGGCAAAACTTTTCGTGGAACAATCAATCGTATTCAATACGATATTTTGTTTCGGACTGGTCGTGTTCCAGATCTGTCGTACTCCAGATTCACCATAATACGTACAGTAAGCCGGCAGATTTATTTATTTTTAATGTTATACATTTATTAAGTTACAAAGTGTTTTGGTTCTATCGAAGAGAGTTTTTTGTTCCATTGCTTTTATTTTTGTCGACAAAAATAAGTAAAAAATTGTATATTGTTTTTTATTTTATAGCGAGTATGCTTCTGTGGTGGACTGTATTACGGCGAATCTGGAGTACGACAGATCTGGAATACGACAAATCTGGACTACGACAGATCCGGAACACGAAAAGTCCGGAACAAATCAATACGATTGATTGCTGTGTTCGTTTTCCGAACGCGCCTTAGCATAGTTTATTGCACTCGTTGTCCAATGACACTGCAAAGTGCACTGTTGATGGACTCGTTAATATCGACGACGACGCGCCCGCTCGCGCTCGCAGCCGCTCTGCTTTCTAGTGCAATGATTCTCTCCAATTAACGGAATGATTGGCGGGCGAAAAGCATCTTTGTATATTTGAAGCTACAAAGGCCGATTTGTAATAATACTAAACGAAAATCCGGCTTCCTTGGGTAAAATGCGTGCTATATAATTTTATTAAAAAAATGTGAAAAAAAGTCTAAAATATTCCATACCTAATTTTTTTTATAAAATTATGTTGATGTAGAAATGGAATGGAATAGGGTAGTAGAAAAAATGTCAAATAAGTTACTTTTAAAACGGAATTTGTATTAAAATACCGAATTATGACGTCATTATTCACAGCACTCTTTTTATGTTCCATCTATTAAAAAATTGTAATAACTAGTAATTGAGTAAAAGAGATACATTTTCAGAAATATTTTGTAATTTTTGTTTTAATCGAGCTTATCAAATAATTTATTGTTGGTAGTGTCAACTACCGAATTCCTGTAGTTATGGGTTCTTAACGAATAATATTTTGGATAGGCGTAGATTCGTATAACAAATTGTGCCCTATACATTAATTGTGTTTAATAACAATAAAATAAAACTGAAAAAGTTTATAATCAACTTTTAAAATATTTTAATAAAATTATGTAAAGAGCATTTAGCCTCTCAATAAAACAGTGATTATCTTCTCTCTGCCTCTCTAGTAAAGACTCAGTCCATTAAACTAAACAACTTTTGTTTTACTTGGGTAGGTACTTACCTACTACCTTTGAAAATGAAAATAGAAAATCCAGTTCTCTAAGCAAATCGGCTTATTTGAAAATAGTTTTGGGAAGCCAAGTATAATTATTGCAATTTCGTATAATCATACAATAAAAGTTGTTTTGTTTCATAGAATGCATGGATAGGCACTCACCCGAAATATTGGCAAAGGTACCTACGAAATAATAATAAATATTTTCTATTATGTATGAGTTTATAAAAATTCCCTATAGACAACATTTTTCGTTAAATATTTATCACCTTTCAAACCTTGTATAGTGGTATTGATAATTTGGATTTACATCATCGATTATTCGAACTCGAAAGAATGCAACATAATAGAGTTGGCCGAGAGTGAGCACAGGATTAGATAAAAATATACTTATTTTGTCGAAAGCTTGTTCTAGCTTTTATTATTATCATAGGCTCATATCAAATACTGTGCGTATTGGAAACTGAAGCCGACTAAACGACACGTGAGGCTAACGCTCTAATAATAAGACAGGACAATCCAAGAGAGGGTAAGCATTACTGTACAACCAATTTTCAATTTTAAAATGTGTGGTGGTAGTTGTTATCATTGTCCTCAACCACGTCAGAACGCTCGTAAATTTTTAATTAGTACTAAAGGACCATCGTATGGAAAAATCTGATGTATGTTCCCATCTTTAATATAACGTTATTAGAACAAACAGTTTCACAGCGAACATATTATTTATCGAAAGATATTAGTTATTTTATATTTGTATCATCTGTAGATATTTCTTCTAAATCTTATTTACCCAAATAAATAAAATAAATGAGTCCTTAGAGGTCATAATGAGGAACGGAATACGAACCTGTGGCACTGCGACAAGTGATGACGTGACACCAACGCTACATTAATGACATTGAAATATTTATAGCAATTTATTATTTCTTATTATAACGGCGACAGGCTTGCCACTTGTCACGTTTGGGACCTAATAAACTCGGCAAAACGTGGGTCCAGTTCTAGAGACTGGTGCCTCTGCCTACCCCTTCGGGGATAACGGGCGTGAGTTTATTTATTTTATTTTATTATTATCTATATTAATAATTTCGTTCGGGTCTACGGTAGACTCGAACGATATGCACACCAAATGAAAGAGCGTAAAAAAATAGTTGATCTGAGTCGACAACATATGGGCGGAAAATTCGTATTATCGAGCAGCATCAATATAAAAATTATTAAATTCAACAATGGCGTTGCTAAGTAAACATGTCAATGTCATCATTGTTGTATTAGTGTCACAAGTTTTCATTGTGAACTGATATGGCCGGTTTACATTATTTTAGTGTTTAGGAGAGTGCTATAATACAATTAGAGAGGCAAGTGCATTAGTACATTACTAGACGTTCGAGTGAACGTTTATATTTCTTCCAGTAGAGTGTCACTTCGTCGACTTCGCGAAATATGCGCTATCCTACTCAAAATACTATGAGTTTTAATGGAACACATAAGTAAGTTTGATAATTCGAGTTATTGAAAACAACACGCACCCGTCAATGGGTCACTTGCGCACTCTCCTAAAGTTCTCACTAAATTTTTAGTTTTTACACAGATAAGTAACGAGGATAGTAACGCGCTCAGGTGTTACTGGATAGAACAATAGAAACCAATTCTATTTTGATTCTAATTGAAAGGCAACTAGAACCGTACTATACCGTAAAACGTACTAAAGCAAGTGGCGCTTACACGTTTCTACAAAAGCACTCTCCTTAGGAAAGAAAGAAATTAAGAAAGAAAGAAAGAACAAAAGATTTTTTTTTTATTTGATACTCAAAACAAAACAAAAAAACACACACACAGAGTGCGTACAATAATAAAAAAAATAACACAGAAAGCATAAAAAACGTAAAAATAAATAAACTGTACAACATGAAAATAATAATAAAATACATTAAAGGTTGAGCCCCCAAAATGGGCCCGATTCAGCATAATGTTGCAACAGAGTGTAAAGTAAAGCACTCTCCTAAACACTAAGATAATCTAAACCGGCCCTTTGATCTAATTTGTTAACTCCATGGTGTGTGGAATACCGTGGCATCCAAGAAGGTTATTATAATCTGTGCCAACTGAGAAGGTGTAGTAAGTAATCTGTGGTGTTTTTCATTGGCGGGAAGACAATAATTTACATAGAGTTTTGGAAGGGTCTGAAAAATAATTGAAAAAGGAAATCAATGTCATAAATTGATCTTTATTGTTTTGCTTAGTTATAGGTACCAATAAACTTATTGAAATGAAAAGGCCACTAGATAAGAAAAATACCAAAAATTCAAATGATGAAGAAAAACATGTGGTCAATACAAAACTAAAAGCTGCAAAGCCAAAGAGAGGGAGCTGTTTTTAGTTGATTAGCCAAGTGGATTCTACGTCTCATTGAATACGTCATTAGATTCACTAGCTGTTAAGTTTTTATCTAGCTCATTTAGTTACTAATTTGTGATGAGGTACCCATGACAAAGTTATGATAAGTATCCGATTTTCGCCTTGCATTCCTTCGTGAGTAGCCAGAACATGTCCAAAAGAGCAAGATTGGCTATCCGTAATAGTGTGCTGGTTCCAATACTGATGTAAGCATGGTAGCGAGATTTGGGTATGGCAGAAGAATCATGAAAGTAGGATTAGTGCAGTACAAATGAGATCCTTAAGAAATATGCGTGGTGTTACTTTGAATGACAGAATACGCAATAGTGTGATCAGAGACCGAGGATGTAGAGAAAGAGGATGTAGTGAGTGACTAGAATTGAAAAAAGGAATGTTGCGCTGGTTTGGAGATGTGGAGAGGATGAACTAAGAAAGACTGACAAAGCAAATATATCGGGCGAATGTGAGTGGAAGGGCCGGTAAGGGACGCCCCAGTTGGACATACTTCGACCAAATAGGGGATGTATTAGCAAAGGGCAAGATTAAAAGTACTCGAAACCGATGTGGGTACATGCAACGACTAATGGATGTCGATGAAGCGAAAGTGATTTGTCAGGATAGTGGCAGGTGACAGTCCGTGGTCTCTGCCTACCCCTCTGGGATACAGGTGTAAGCTTATGTATCTGAATGTATTAAGAGATTTATATCTACTGGTGGTTGATAAATACAGAGGCGTCACCATATAAAAAAACATAGTGGAATATTATTTTGCGTCTGCATTTTACCCGAGCGAAGCCGGGTTTTCGTCTAGTATTGAAAATACTCGATATTCTGAGTTTTCTGCCCGTACATTGTGGACTTGGATTGGACTTTTTTTACGCTCTTCAATTTAACGTCCATTTCATTCGAGTCTATCGTAGACGTAGAGTATAGATTACAATAAACATGAACATTCACATACAGGCACATACACCGCTTCCGGCCCCACACTAGGATACCCTGTGTCGTGGGAACCACAAACAGCGACGTTACAAACATGTAAACATCCAAGACCTGGAGTTTTTTTTTCTCCACAGCCGGGGATCGAACCCGGGACCTCTCGCATGGTTAGCAGATGCACTAACCGCTACACCACAGAGGTCGTATAATATACGCTACTGTCTTTGTAATTATTCTGGTTGTAAATAAAGTCTTTTCTATCTCTACCTACATATCAATCTCTATCATTGGCGTGACTGATCATTTAGTTTCATGGCTAGTGGTCAACCTTATTTGGCTAAATAAATATATAACTCTTGCACACGCGTGTGTCATAAAGCTGTTAGTATTTTTTGTACTTAGACAAGCATTGTTTTCTAGTCAAGTAATTGTAATTGTAAAATAGCTAGCTATGGTATTTATTGAGGAATCTGCGCTTTCACTTATTTGTATGCACATGGTGTAGCAATGTTGACAACAGAATATGTTATTATCGTAATAGAGTTACACGTTAGATACTCGACTATCTTTCAATAAGTAAAATAAAACTTCTTAAAGGTCATTGTACCTGTTTGAGATTGCATGTATGCTTTCAAATGCAATTTCAAGACCTACCATCATCAACCCATTATGCGCAGCGCTCATGAGGGACATAAAACTGCAGATGTAAAAGAGAATTCGGAAGTAAGGCGCTCAACAAGCTTATACTCGTAAAAATGATATAATAGACCAGACCTCTATCGAATATGGCATCTGGCCCCTGTTACGATGTTTGATAAAGGAAATTGACAAACGTGACAATCCGACGATTTTGCCAAATAAGTCCAGTTATCGCGGCAAGTGTCGTTTACTAAAACTGACAATTATACTCGTATCCAAATGCGACAGTTAACAATTTTTTATTTTTTGTTTAAATATCCATCGTAAATTATACACCAAATCATTTTACATCTTCAGTGCTACTTTTACCCTGCTACGACTAGCACCATTAATTTTTTAATTATTTTCTAGCTGCTGAAGTGCATTGACATTGGATAGGATGATGGATAAAAATATCCATCTGTCATTGTTAGAATTTGTTTAAAAAGTTCGACAAAATTTTCCTGTCAGCTTTTCACCTGTAACCCCTTGTGTCAAAGTAAATTATTTATTAAGTAGTAACATTGAGACCAATAATGCAAACATGAATCTGACAGTAATAACTATGTCAAATTATTACGTCGAGTCGTCATGACATTTTCAGATTTACCACCACGACTTTGTCATTCTTTAATCTTTATTATAAAAAATGGCAAATGGTCAGATTGTCACCCATTATTGTCACGTTTATTAAATAGGGACTCGACTCATGATTTAGTTATAATGGCGGAATCGATGCAGGAACTCAGTGGGATACATCACGATCTTGACACTGCCTCCCGACGCGGCTTGAACCTAGACAAGAATTTAAAATCATTAACTTAATTTTAACCGTTATGTCCAAATGATAAAGTGTTTAAACTAGCTAAGTGTTGAAAAAAATGCTTTACATTGCAGACCTTGTCATGGTAATCCACAATGTCATAGTGGCCTTCAAACTTTTCTTTTTCTTCCAAATCCAAGGGACAAATGTTGTGTAAAACGTAGCCCAAATACATAAGCACGTAACGGATAGGATACACAACTAAATGACCCTTCTTCGTGGCGCTTATTTGGCGAAACGTCCGTCCCCCATATTTAATTTATTGTAGCGTGCCAGCATGTTTGTGTCCATCTTGAATTCAACCCACGCACTGGCCGTAACCACTATAATAATGATTATTATAATATGGAAGTTATATCAATATTTGGGCTACTTATCATTCGACTGACCTGCTCTACAACTAGAAGTAAGCCCTAGAAAATTCAATAAAAAAAATCTACTTCCTTCTAGAGCATGCGTGGAAAAAAACGCATATTATATTGTGTTATGCCTATTTTGGAGGAACTGAGAAATTACCTTTTACAGGTAATTTCTCAGTTCCTCCAAAAACTGGATTACGAAATCACTATTTTTAATGTTAATTATAATAATGATTAATTCCTACTATTATTATAACCGATGCAGTTGCTTGAAACTATGTATATTCGCAAACACAATCTTTCGTCCGCATTTAATGTGACAAACTAGTCATTGAACTGCTCAGCATGTACCGCCTCGAGAAAAGCTTTTAGATAGGAATTGCTCCCATTCTGAGCAGAGGGATGGTGCGACTTTTTAGAAATTCTCGCCTTTTTCTCTCGAAATTCTGCTAAGCGCTCTGGAATCAACTTTTTGTTTCTTTTACGAAAACGACTCATCCACAATGCGGAAGCGGATTGAATTTTATTGACGGTTGTTGTTTCTGGGAATTGGTTTCTCTCCGCACTACGCCGCGTCAATCGCGTACGAGTTGATTGAAAGAGAACGCGATAGCCACTCGGCCGAGTGGACTACCGGAATGCAGCAGTTTCCTGCGCTGACCGCCTATCAACGTTTATTTGGCAACCGACTTTACAAAACTATTAGCTATTGTAGGTACATACATATGCGTCATAGATTACTGTACTACCAAGATACGATATAGCTGGTAGTTTGTACAGTCGTTTGCACTAATTTAGTCGTAATGTTTGAGTTTAGTCTTAATGTTAATGTTCAAGAAAACGTATGGAGGACCTGCAGAAGTTTTGGTTGGCTGACCGGCTCGTTATAACAGTGTTTTTTTTTATATAGTTGTTCTTTTCAAAGTCCTAACGTAACTAATTATGTGTTTTCTTCAGGTTGCGTTCGTTAGGTATGTATGCATAGGTAGTATGTAGGTATACCGCCGGCCTCGAGGTGGTGGCCGCCGTTCGACCCGTTCTTCGGGAGCGGGCCGAACGCAAGCACGGCGCACTGACCTACCGCCTGGCACAGGTCCTCACCGGGCACGGCTGCTTCGGTGTGTACCTGTGCCGGATTGTGGGTCGGGAGCCGTCGACAGCGTGCCACCACTGCGACGCGACGGAGGACACGGTGCAGCACACACGCGCCGTGTGCCTCGCGTGGGCGGAGCCGCGTGCCGAATTGGCCGCGGCTATTGGGGCCATCGTCAGTGCGATGGTCGGCAGCGAAGAGGCCTGGTCGGCGGTCCTCGCCTTCAGCGAGGCCGTTATGGTGGAGAAAGAGGCGGCGGAGAGGGCGCGAGAGAATGATCACCTTTCGCTCCCTCTTCGCCGTCGGAGGACCGGCCGCAGACGGCGGGCGTATGCCGACCGTCTTCCGCCTTAACGGGGGCCTTCGGGCGGGGGTCGGGGGACTCACCGCTCGATTCAGAGGTCCCGTGCTGGAAGGCGCTCCATGTGTTCCGGAGTGCCTTTAGCGGAGTGGGGGGAGAAAACACTTCCCACCTGAAGAAGTGCCCGCGAGGGCGCCCGCTGACGGGGTTGCGGTAGTGTGCGCAAGCGTTCCCGTGGCCCGTCCCTTGCGAGTGGGATGGAACACCCCAGGAGTTTTAGTCGGTATATTGCCCTTTTCAGGGCGGGGAGTCCGACATAACCGCCGTGCTCCCCCGAGCCGGCGGTACCCGTAAAGTGGTTTCTCCTGGATCAAAAAAAAAGAAAAAAAGGTAGTATGTAGGTACCTATGCATAACACCTACGATACAACCTTTTTGAAATAGTTACGTTCTAAATAAATTTACATATCTGCAATCAGTAGTTAGGAACCATATATTTAATCCAACATTTTTACAAAACATGGCACTTGCTTGAAACCATTTGGGACTTTACAAAGGGTGAAAAAAAACCAACTTTTACATAATTCTTTGACCTTCAATTTAATATGAAACTGTGCGCCGTAACATAAAGTTTTTTTTTATATTCTATACTACTTACTAATTATAAATATTACAAAAAAAAATTGTCCATTCCTAATTAACCGATACACGGACGAAATAGAGGACTTTCACATCGAAAGAAAACAATGTTCGTTAATAACTCTATGGAAACGATCGTTCTGTAATTACATCAGTGGCAGCCGTAAAGCCAGTTATGCGGATATATCGCAACGTGGGCGGACAATACCCGCCGTCCTTCGAGGTCGTTCGGCTAATACTCGGCTCAGGCTTGTACGATAACTATACATCGCTACACTTGTCCAAAACCGCAGATCTAGGCATGCTTAGAAAGTTTCTGCTCAAAAACAATAGAGACCCGGAGACTTATTAAGCTTAACTGCCTCTTTAGAAACTTACGCAATTTGCCGCCCTCGAATAGTATTGTTTGGAATTTGACACTTTCGACATCTCTCCCCATTTTTTTTCACACCATGAATGAAACAGAGCCTAATAATATCCATAATGGGGTAAATTGCTGTTTTTACTTTCACACAGGTAATCAGCTGATCGGCGATAAGACAATTTGTGCTGGTATAAAGGGCCCGCGAGTGTCAACAAATGCGTTTATTACGTGAATTACTTGGGTAATTCAGTGATGAGGTGGCCCCAGGTACGTAATGATGGTAATAGCTGCTGCTGATTACTTCTCCGGGTAAGTCGACGTGGTACATTCATCGGAGACGTCGCTTGTGATTGTAATTGGACGTTCAAACGACCGTGTGGCTTGCTACTAATAGAGTTTGATTCATGGGAATGTTTTTATACCATGCGTGTTTACCATCTTTATTTATTTACCTCTAAAGTTATTGTACTTAGGTGGTGAAATAGTACAAAGCAAGTCTTTAGTCATCTATTTAAGGACTTAAGCAAATACTCAATATCGTCCCTTTATTGGTAAAACCGATTATCTACACTTTTTTCAAAAATGAGTTATTTACAACAAGCTACTCAACTTGTTGAGCTCTATCTATAGATAGAGCTCAAAAAGTTTAAAAAAAAGTTTAAAAATTATGCCTCGTGAATTTGTAACGTAACGAGGAGTGACTCAAAAGTCTTGGAGCTTTTTCTATCGCGATGACTCTGCATAATTGCAGAATCGTTTACTTACCGTATTACGTGTAAAATTACACTAACTTTCTCATCCTCTTCTTTGTGACTTTTCTTTAATTTAATAACGACATACGCATCTTGGGATGGATAAGTATCGTAATCTTTCCTACCTTTAAGTAGTCGAACAATGCGCTAGCGGCAGCCGGAATGCGTTTGTAATTAAAGCGTCGACCGGTCTGCAACTGGCATTCATCGCAAACGAGGTCCTTGCTGAGACGAGACGACCACCGTTTTACTACGTTCCTAATTGGGCTAGTGTTGCCGTGCTATCAATATTTTTAAACGAATTCAAGATATATGGATTGATTTTTTATTCCAGCATGATACTCTATTGTGCAAATTATGTTCATATTCGCAACAATTTATAAAAAATAATTTTAAAATAATCCGTTCATTGTTTATATTCTTCTGCCACGAAGGGGCTTCGTCTGTGTCAATTTTTCATAAACTTAATTTATAACATTGAGAAAATAATACAAAATACTTATAATCCTGTAAAGCTTATCCTCCTGGCAATTCAAACTCTAGGAGCACTCGCAGCTAGAACCAAATCGGTGGATTCCCGATTCGTTCCCTGTTGTTTTTGTAGCTTGGTTCTCGCTAATAGGTACTGGTTTTAACTATGAGGGCAGGATGGGGCAGCTCCCGACTGGTCCAACGTGTCACCAGACGGGCGTCTTAACCGCGGCGAATTCAAGTATCGACTAGTGAACTTTTGTGGAAAAAATATTTATTTGCATTATACTCGTAGGTAAAAACTACACATTACAAACTTTTTTCCAAATGATCTCTATGATTAAATTCTGCTAATCAGAGCGATAAAAAGCAAGTAGATGAGTGGATCGAGAATTAAGTTCGTTGTGCATTAAAGGTAGCTGAAACTCAAATGATTTGTTGAAGGTAGCACAAAAACAAAGTAGCTTAAATGTAAGCTAGAGACTGAGATTGAGTTAGCTGGTTGGGCAAGAACTAGGTACACAAGAACGTTTGCAGTTCTTATGGTGTTGTAGCACCATAAAAACTGCAAAAAATAGGTGAAATTATGGGCGACAAAAATTCAAAATCGAATCACAGGTTATCATTGTGTTCTCTCCGTTGACGTCGTCCAAATCCTTTCAAGGCTGCTATAATGAAATTTCGTGTATCGTGTAGATGCAGAAATCTCTTACAAATGAAAATAATTTAGACCTGCAATTTGCCAAAACGGCCAGTTAAGTTTATTCGACCTGTAATGTAAGTTAGGTGGTTGTAAAACGTTTACGCTCCAGTTTACCCAAGCCTATTGGACGCTTACCGCAGGTGGGATTCTTGTTTTGTGCCTTACCGTACCGCTATCGTATCGACACGAGTTAATTATTGCATTTCATAAAAAAACAGCTTGAGGAGGCACTTAAGACAGCAGCCAACTACGGCAGATACTTCCAATAAACTCTTATTAGTTACTAGTTTTAACTCGCAGCTTCGCTTGCACACCGTCATTTATTTTAAACTTAAAATAATATTATATAATATTATCGCACAGGAACGTGTTACTGGGATATCGAGTATCTTATGTCTCAATTCAAATCTTTGTTTACCTGTACGTCAAGTTGTAAAATGTAAATCCGTTTAGCCAATATTGCATGATTGAGTAACAAACCGCCAAAAATCCAAACATCTTTACAAACTTTCATATTTGGAATATTAGTAGGATTTCTTACATATTATCTTCAATGTAGAGTACATTTAAATGTGTGTGTAAGTGTATACCTAGTTAAGACTAGGCAAACACTTACACACAATTACATTAAGTTTTAATTAACTTATGTGTTCAGTTGCTTCTATTAATACCTATCCAGAAAGTTTACAGTTTTTTTCGACACGAGTTACAACAATTTTTTATAGAGTTGGTGATAAACCTACATTATACAAAAAAATCTGAAGTCTGTGACATATTTGTAAGTACCTACAATGCTTGAAATTGTGTTTCTCCAATCTCCCTCTTTCTTTACATAATCGTTGTTGTGGAAATATTTTATGTACCCGAAGAGAGAGAGTCAAGTGTTATTTAGTTAAAAATACAATGTCATGCAAATCAACCAATTTCTCCGGTTTTTTCTCGAGTTATAATGACAAGAGATTTGTGATTGATGTTTCATGTGTGTAATAGTCGTAATACGCCATATTTGGTAAGTCTAAAATAAAACGATTGCTAGTATAAATTCTAACTGTCTAGGTGCTTTAGCACTAAAGAGCATGACATAATACAGTGTTTTATTCTTAGTGTGTGTATCGTTCATACTTACCACTTATAGAAAGTGGCCCATCTTGTGCCATTGACTGGATACCTTTATTTTGAGTGAAGTTTTCCACAAAACCAATACAAAAATAACGATGCAGCACCTAACTACATAGTTGTAAAATTAATATGGTTTTTTTATGATTCAAGTATCTTCGTACTTTGTTATTAATGCAATTACCTTGCATTAATAGCAATGTAATATAAGGGTAATTATGGTATTTTATGATAGCGCTGTGAAGCAGTTTGTTTTAATTTACGATATCATTTCACCCAAATGTTGGAAATTGGAGCGCCAACGTACGGCCGTAACGTTGTTTAACATTGAAAATCGGCTTGTAAAAAGTTGCAGTTATTTTCTGTTAAAAATTTCCTAAAGATAGCAAAAAATCTATAGTTTCTTAGCTGCCCCGGCAAACGTTGTTTCGCCAGATATCGGTATGAAAAATAGATAACATAAAATTTCATCAAAATCCATCTAGCCGTTTCGAAGGAGTATGCGCAACATTGAGACACGAGAATTTTATATATTAGACTAGCTGCCCCGGCAAACGTTGATTTGCCAGATAGTGGTACGAAATACAGATAACAACCTTTTTTCAGACCTACCAAATATTTATATAAAATTTCATCAAGATCGGTTTAGCCGTTTCGGATGAGTGAGTAGCAGCACAAGCACGGTGACACGAGAATTTTATGTATTAGAAGATTATCGTATCTCCACTGTCTTATTCATCATTTTAGCGGGTCTTACGACTGCGGACGGGATTCATTATGAGTATAATGCAATGACTTCACGGAAAAATATGAATATCGTCTTTTAATTGGGAGGACAAAATAAATTGAAAATACGGGCACGAAATGCAATCACGTAAACACTGTAAATAAAATTTAAAATATAGTTTATCATAAAAATAAGCTCGATGGGTATTTGGTCGTCTTTAAAATATCTGAGGAGTTCAACATTATTCATGCTTTGTCACATCAAAGCAAAATGACCATGAAATTTTTAACTTTCTCATAATAATTCATGCACGGCGCTTTCATTTTCTCGTCCAAAATAAGTGTTTATGGCCTGCAATAATGTTGATGTAGACCACAAATCTATTGTCAAGAAATATTACTGGACAATAGATTTCAGTTACTCTTTACAGTACTTTTCTCTAACTTTTGGTATAAAATAAATCCATCTAAGACCACAACAATATACTCGTACCTACACTTAAGTAGGTGCTTTCACATTCTCCAATATTATTTAAAAAAATTATCTTCATACTACAGTTAAGTAACTCATCTGCTGTAAACATTGTTCAACTTTGTTAGATACCTCACCGCTATCAGTACTAATCCAAACATTATACGATGAAAAACTCCACGAGCAATGAACCTTGTTCCGTGACTTCCTCTTTAGCATGACAACAGTGGGAAAGTCTCGACGAATTAACAGGAGCGTGGCGAGGCTTTGTTCTCCGCTAAGGAGAAAGAAGCTTGCTTCGGCTCAGATGCCCCAAAATTATGGTGTCTATTTGTCTGTTATGGAGCGGTAGACACGCCATGAGTTTTCTTATTTGAAATCTAATGAGACCAGAACTTGTGTTTATAAAAAAACTCATTGATAAAATTAATGGGCTTAGGATTAGGCTGTAACATCGTTCCTGTGAGTTTTATTGGTGGTTTTATGAAATAATAAATGCGCTGTTGAGTGTCATCGACTGCATCATAATCCTGACAAAATCATTAAGATTGCAATTCGGAATGTCCTTTTTCAAATTAATTTATGGTAATCCTACCTGGTATCGTGTGTTGCATGCAATCATCTCATAATAAATATTATTTTTCATTATTTAAATAATATATTTCTCACTCCCTCATTTCCTGTCAGGAGCTCCCGTTAGGAATGAAGACCGTGACAGCAATAAACCACCGAATGTGGCATTACCTCAACAAAAGTTAATGCAGGTATTTGTAATCCGGAGATGAACGTTTTATTCTGCAGACGCATTGTATCGATTCGTGTCAATGTTGGCAAGGTTGGTTGTCTCTTTGTTCGGTTCACCTAAGCGGGCGTGAGTTCGCAGAACCGACGAAGCAATCGCGCTGACTGCGGCTCGGGGTATGCAAACCTATGGAAAGCCAATAAACCGTCAAGTCATCCGCGCTAATGAGCCGGGTGCTGTTACGTTGCGTCGCTTGTGCGTGTCAACTCATCGATGAACGAACCCCGCGACGTAATCACTCCCTATGACAAACTATCCGGAGAAAAAACTGGTTTTTATTATGAGCACAATTGTCCGGAACCCTGCACGTCTGCGTGGGGCAATGAATATGAACAGCCTTATTCTAGTCAGTTAACTTAGAAACCTTTTAGAAAAGTTAATTAAGTTGTGCACGACATATTGACAAGTATAACCATGGAATATTTCATGGAATAGATATATCTCACAACCACTAAGCCACAGACACACTGAGTCAGTTGTTTGTAAGGCGAGCCCACACAGCCGTTCGTTCGTCACTAATCGAGCGCTTTCATCTCGTGTTACAAATTATACTTCCATCGACTCCCGTCAGACAAGCATGAGTACTTATTTAGTGTAAATGACTCTAGTTACTGTCGGTGCATATGATATGTCTTTATTTTTGGTTACTCACAGCGGATGATAGATAGATATCGTTTTGAAGCAGGTGACATTAGTTTTTGTGTGATTAATTTTTATGTCTTTTTGAAGCCTAGCATGCGAAAGGATAATTTCCCTCGTTACTTAAAATAAATAAATAAAATAAATAATAAACTCACGCCCGTTATCCCCGAAGGGGTAGGCAGAGGCACCAGTCTCTAGAACTGGACCCACGTTTTGCCGAGTTTATTAGGTCCCAAACGTGACAAGTGGCAAGCCAAATAATAAAAATCGTTTAATAAAACTTTAGCAAGTTGCTTCTCGTTTGGCAATAGTCATAGCGCAATCCCCGGACGCAGTACGTTCTCGCGCGAGATTTAAGTGCAAATTGTTCGAATAATAGAAGAATTGGACGGCAGCTGGCGCGATGCCAACTCGGGCCCAATGACCCCGCTCCCCATGCATTTCCTCATTCGCCACAAATCTTCTGCATAACATCCGAATATAATCTTCTGCATACATTGGCCACCCGCACACCTCACGCCTGACAGTCTTCCAGTTGACAGCACATCAACTTTAACATTTTAAATGCAACATCGCACGTAACGCAACTGAATAGTGTGTAAACAAGATGTTCATCATCAACTCATTATATCCTCACCGAGGGGCACGGGTTTCTTCCCTGAGGAAGGTATAGGCCATACTCCAACACGGGGGCCAAATCCGGATTGGTAGAGGCATGTAAGACTAGCGGCTGGTCTTACTGTCAGAAGTTTTCAAGCCGTCCTAGGGCCTCTGACATGGCTTAATGACTGCCATCTATCGACGGCAGCCGGCACCAACTGCTTAACGTGCCTGGCGAAGCACGGAATCGCTCGGAAAAATGCCACTAGCGTTAGTCATAGACGGTGACCCATCCATGGACTGAACGCGCCGTATGTTGCTAAACCTTAGTGATCGTTTAAGATCACTCAGGCAGCCCAGGCTACGAGCGAACAACAAGAGGTTATGCCGACTGAATTATATGTACAATATTGGTCTCACTTGTACAGGATGTACTTTTATTTACGTAACTGTAGCATTTAATTTACCCCCCATGCAGCTGTTTATTTCCGTCGGAGTCTAGTTATTCAAAAATAATTTGTTACAATATTTAGTCTACCGCGGTTTGGTTACTACATCTCAAGTGGGCTATTTATATATTCCGTTGGTCTACCAGTTAGGCTTATTCAGGCACTGACGTCTCAGGTTCGATTTCACCTTCTTCTCATACCACAGCTTATCTTAGATACAGTCGGACTATTCAAATCGTCGTCTGGAATTTTTCATTCGGAGGTCGTGGGTTCAATTTCCACTAAGGGCCGCCGTACAAATTGCCTCATTCTGGATGTTTTTCGATGACTGTAATGTCAAAGAAATTACAATCTTCAAAAAAATCCAAACATGGTTACCATAGTACAGGGTATCCTAGTCTGAGATCCTATTATTATTATTATTCACTCACTCATTCCCGTATCCCCAAAGGGTGGGCGTTTTGCCACGATCGTCACGATTTCGCATTCATCAACACAAGAATTCATCACATGCACGGTGTCGTTTCAGGTTCGTTTTATCTTTCCCTTTCTTATACGGTATGTACAGTCACGAGCAATAATATATATACACTGTCACATTTTGTACGAACGTACACATTTTGTTTTGTACTGCACATGTGTAAGACAATTTGTCTAAAATTATCTAACCATTGGTTACATAATAAAGGACAAATTGTCGTATCCTTCTTTCTAGATTGGTTTAAGTTAAGATTTTTAGAAAATGTGACAGTGTATACATATTATTGCTCGTGACTGTACCGGCTCTTCTAGCCACTTAGATATATTTCTTTCATCCTCTTTCTGTCCATAATATAATACCAAAACTACCTATACATTCTGTTTCAGTTCTCAGTCTCTTATCACATAATTTTTACGTATTCTCTTATTTAAGGTACCTAACACTACATATAATTCTCAAGGACCTATTACTATTGCATTTATCCCTCATTTATCACAGAATGGAAGATTCCGTTTATACAATGTGAATAAAAACAATCTTAATACTTAAGATTTCAATAAATCTAAACAAGTATAAGGTTGATTCCAACTGATTTTTTCCAACATATAGCTAAGCAAGTGAATCTTACTTAATTCCGAAGTAAGTAACATACAGCTGTTTTCAACAGTGAAGTCAACAGAACATAATTCTTTACTCATGGATGTAAACTCTACTTATTTGCTAATACAATTTTCTTACACTACGAGCGACTTTGAAACTAAAAGGTAAAAGTTGATGTGATGTCCACTGTACCCATGTGGTATTTTTTCAACTCATTGGGCTTGAAACGGCTCAATGGTTTTCTCAAGTTCTTTAGGTTGAGTTCAAAACCGAGATACTTAAAACCAGGCGCCAGCCAGATGTTCGATATTAATTTAACTACGTGCTTGATATCGGTCACTACACCTACTCACCTTAACGAGGCTATACTACAGCGTGAATTTGAAATAACGAGCAATATTTCAAAAGACTGTTCTTGTCAGTATCGTAATGAATGGTAAATTATTTTTTTTAACATTCGTGATTTTGATGATGTAAACTGAAATTGTAAATCTCGATTTAAATCTTAACCATTTCTTGAACAAGTTGTATCGAAGTGGGCGCCAAAATTTGGATTCTTCCACTGAAGTTTCCAAACAGTGAGTTAATCTAGAGCATCAGACCACTATGATACTTTAACCATTTTATTGCGACTCTTTTTGATGACAGTTTTTCAAACTAGTACTCATGTTCAGTGAAATATTTTTTGGAAATTACATTTTTTTTAATCTAATGCTGTTTCTGTGTATTCTCAGAGTTATCATCATCATAATCATCAGCCCACCTCTGCCCACTGTTAAGTATAGGCTTTTTCTCCATTACGCCATACGTCGCGGTTTCTCGTAGCTCGCATCCACGGCCCCTCCTATACTTTTATGCTATGCTTTAGGGTACTTTAGCAAATTTGCTACTGCTTTCGATGTCATCTTGTAAAGCACCCCAGTAGATTCTTCCCAGAAATCTGTTTCCTTGCTAGCGTGAGAGTTGGAAAAAAAGTAACTTTGTATTCAGGACAATGTCTTCTGAGGCTATGCCAAATGGCACCGCAAATTTAAATCTGTCCGACAGTTTATGCGTTATTGGGTGATAAATAATTATATAAACTCAAACATAAAATATTTCGCAATCTATTCGTATGAATGAGCTTGCTCTGGATATAGTCAGTCCCTTCGTGTTCCTCAAGAAAGGTGAAAATCACCACATGGCTCTAGTTTTTTGAGGTTTTTATCTTGTCTAGTGCACCTCAGATTTACGAGGCAGGATAATTAAAAGTAACGGGTAAACATACGCTAGTCGGTCCCGAAACACAGATAACATTTTGAGTGTCTGTTTCCATAGTGCTACGAATACTTACGTCTACAAATCATACATACATAGTTATATGTTAAACGGATTTAATCGCAACTATTTCTTAGGTATTGTATAATCGCATCACAAACGTAGGAAATCCAAGGTTCTAAAAATTGACTATGTCGACAAACAGTCTATTATTTCTGTTAAGCCGGGCGGCGCATCACTGGGACATTCGTATAGTATTTGGCAATATAAACCAGTGCCGGATCTTCTGACGAATATTTAGCATTTAATTTGTAAAAACTGCAATGTATTTATCAATATGCTCTTTCAACATACATACCTAGGATATTGTTGACTATAAAGTTACCTTTTAAATAACATAGCACGTTTGAACGTAAATAACGTTATGTTACATGTTCGCATGTATGACAAGTTAATGATGGAAATGCCACCACGGACTTCCGAGACAAAACAAGCCGTTTGTTATCACCACACACCACAACCGCTAATGGACACAGATACGGCACGGCTCCGGGCCACGTGTGTAAAATTAGGACGGGACACCAAACCGCTGTGTTTGAACACAGCAGAGAGTAAAGCAACGCCTAATATTGACACAAGCGGCGACATGCCGCATCTACGCCTGCACACATGGCTGGAAAACTAGCCAGATATAATTTTAAAGAATATAGGTAGATACAAATTTTATTTTACGAATATTGAATGTGTTTTAAGGATCTCCTGAACAAGTCAAGCAATAATTAGTAGGTATAGTCCATTTAACGATACTTGATATTTTTTTTGGACTTTAAACGACACTGAATTAAACCTTTATATTAAACCTTTAGAGGTAGAATATTCGATACCGTTTGCAAATTTAGTACTAGCTAGCATTTAGTAAATTTGTAAACTGTTTCGAGTTTTCTACCACTAAAGGTTTTTGATTTAGTGTCATTTAAAGTCTGAAAAAAATGCCAAGTATAGATAAATGGATTATAGGTATTTGTACAAACTAGAAATAGTAGAAGTTGAAAGTAGGAAATAAATAAAAAAAACTTCAACGTTTTGAATAAATATTTTGTTTGCTGAATGTTGAATGTTGATGTACGTGTTTACTGGTGCTTTCCAGTCAAATTTGAAGCGAATAAAAAAATCTCAATTCGGACCACATAAAGTAGTCAACCCTTACTTTTTACTGCTAAATAGTCCGTTACGTCATAACTGTTTATAGTCAGTTGCGATAATGACCTTGAAATGAACAATTAAAAAAGCGGCCAAGTGCGAATCGGAATCGTCCATGAAGGGTTCCTTCATTTGACTGAATTAAAGGTACACACATTACAGGCGCCAATTGCAACCGCTTCAGCCCTCGTTTTACGAAGAGTCTTATTTAGAGTCTCTTTTGTACAATACAGAATTAACAATAATAATAGTCCACTCTCTTGTGAGCCTGTTAATGTATTTTATTTTGTGGTTTACCATTTTGACATTTCCAAAACGTCGAAATAATATGTATGCAATTGATAGCTCGGAGTAGCATAAATCGCAGAACTCCGTACAGCAGAAAATTAACGTTATACCGCCCCAGGTTCTTATCATTTTTACCACGCTCATTGGACCCATGATAAAGTTCCATCTTTAGGTTCACACTATACATTAGTAATTTTGTTTTCATTTATTTGGCAGCAAAACGGTACTTACATTCATATTGATGGCAATACTTAATTATCATACAGCACAGGCGTGATGCACCAACGCAGCTTGTAAACAAACTTACAAAGAAACAACGTTTACTATCGAAGAAAATTGGTATTCAAGGTCTGGTCCACAGACGTATATTATTAAACGAAGTTTTTTACAAAAGCTTTCAGTAAAGCGTGAGACTCGAAAACCAAAACCGGGTCACTGATGAGAACGTTTTACCTCATGTTTATTGATTAGTCGTGCTTGTTCAACTAATTACTGCACACATCGTATGCCACGTCTTAAGATTTAAATTGTAAAACAAATAATATGAATATCTTCTAAGCTCCATGACTGCGATGCCAAGAAGCCTGTATTATTCAAGTTTAGAAAAATACATCGTACGCTCTAGAGCCGGGATTTATCTCAAGCAGCTGTTATGCAAACTTTGTCACGTAAAAGATTTTTACAAAGCTCTTACAACGCTAAAGTTTTGCGTTTGCTCAGGGCGATGAGATAACATGGAAATCTGTTTAATATTTCAGTACTTTGCAACTATGCATTTGTTTCAGAGTTGTACACAAACACGATAAGTTGAAACTTATCTAGTACAAAAGACTGCCTATAATTTCTATACAATAATACAAACTTGGGGTACGTTTATAATAAAATAGATAGATAGAATATTCTTTATTGCACACTAGAAAAGACAAAAAGAAACACAAAATATTTAGTTATATACTGTGTAAAATTCCCCCAACTTGGTATAAATGTATTGCATGTAGAGCATGTAACATAATACTTAATATTAACGACATTATTATTGTTAAAGCAACAGGATACGGGAACTAAGTGTAAAATCGTGTTAAAACTATGTTTCTTTCATAATGATGTCTGAGCACAGGCACGTAAGTTTTTAAAAGTCACAAACACAAATTTTAAGGCTAAGTGACCAAATTGCTCTTACTATGATATCACTGTAGCCTCAACTGGTGACAAGTGCGTAGTTACTTAAATGACATGAATAGAATATGTATTCAGCGGAAGGGCGAACGTTAGATGCTTTGTATTCTGTGTGACTTGTCAAGGTACTAACGTTCCCGGAACCGAGCCGCTCTTGGTTATGCCACGTCCAACTTGTGAAACTTTGTTACCGAAGGCTTACAGTGAAATCTGAAGTAAATTGCAATATTGTAATTTCAAACTTATCGATTACTAGCAGCAGTCCCCGTGCAGTTGCGTAGCGTAGTGGGGGCGGAGGGGGCGGATCACCCCGGGCGGCACTTTTAGGGGGCGGCAAAATTTCACATCTCATTAAATAAAAAAAATATTTTCTAAACTTTTGAACTATTTTATTTTTTTGTGACACTTACAACTCAAACCGATAAAAATAAGAAGTATGCTGTATAAGACGGAGACGCTGAATAAAACATTTCATATTAATATCACAAACACAGCCAGCTACTGATATCGTAATCAACAAGAATAAAGTGTCCTGGAGGAAATTTGTATTCGTAGAAAAAATATGTTCACACTTTCATATAGGATTTCTGACATGCTTTTGAATTATTTTCTGCAATAAGTGGTTGATATCCACACTACGCCACTGTCCCCGCGACTATACGTTGGCGGGGTAAACGCATCACCCCCTACATGCAAACTATACATTTTTCCTCTTTATAATATTCATCAATTATAAAAATTACTTATGTGTCTAGCTGAAGCTGAATGTTTCCCAAATTAGTTTGTTAAATAAAACTAAGGTCTCTCTTATGTTTCCAACTGCCGTAGCATTCTCAAGTTAATCCATATTTTTGAGTTGCAAAATTATTTATTGATACGTCATCATCATCATCAATCCATTATGTCCCCACCGAGGGGTACGGGTCTCTTCCCTGAGGAAGGTATAGGCCATACTCCACCATGAGGGCTAAGTCCGGATTGGTGAAGGCTTGTAAGACTAGTGGATGGTCTTACTGATAATTAAACTTTATCTAATAAAAATACGTTTGCAAAATACGATACGAAGTTCGATACCGACAAATTTAAATTTATATTACTCTTCGCGGCAGAGTAAGAACCATATCGAGCATGGAGTTAGCGTTATCTTTGTTGGATCAGCTCTCAGCGCATCCTCGAGTACTCGACGGGGGTTGAGCAGCAGCTACCCTATCTGTTTCCTTTAAAACATTCGCGATAAGATACCATAAACACGACCAATAAATCCAAATACTATAAGTATATTATGTGTTGCAAATACTTCAATACTTCGAGAAGGTAAGTAATTAGCGAGTAGGTAACTAAGTAAGCAAAAAAAGGCAATATATAAATGGTGCATACCATTTTTTCCGTAATAATTGTTAATTTATGTCATTATAATTACTTAAGCCTTTACTTACAGAGCCTAAAATACAGGTTTATTCCTAGTTTAGGCTACGTTTTTACTCTTACCTGTGTAAAAATTAAATTGTTGTGTAACACTACACAACTATGATTTTATGAATAAACTTTATCTTATCTTAATTAAGGCTTGGATCAACGGTAAGGTTTGTTTATTGGAACCTTCAGTTTTCAATTACATTCAATTACACGGTTGAAAAGGCCAAAGACAGGGAGGAATGGCAGTCCTTTAAACAGCAGTATGTGCGTGCGGCACAGACACAGCTACGGGAAAAAAAGGGATGAAATAAGAATACCTCGGATTCATGCCACCTTATTTCATCCATCTTGTTTTTTTCCATTTAATACGGCAAAAATCAGGTTATCTGCATCGTTATTCAATCAAAGATTTGACCATGTTTTAATTTTTTTACCTTTAGAGGATTTTTACCTGGCACCGAGCATACTTATTTTGGTTCCCATATTTTTCTTCTGTGTGGGTGAAGTTACACTTGTCCTGCGCTGCCAGAGTCAAAATGTTAATCAAAGAGCTTGCAAATCATGAATAAAATTATTTGAATTGAATTAATGGCTATTTAAACTGCAAAGTTGTAATCTATAATGATCAACCCATTATGTGTCCACCGAGGGGCGCGGGTCTCTTCCCTGAGGAAGGTATAGGTCATACTCCACCACGGGGGCCAAGTCCGGATTGGTGGCGGCTTGTAAGACTAGTGGCTGGTCTCATGGCTCGTAGCCTGGGCTGCCTGAGTGATCTTAAACTATCACTTCGGTTAAGCAACATACGGTGCGTTCAGTCCATGGATGGGTCACCGTCTATGACTAACGCTAGTGGCATTTTTCCGAGCGGTTCCGTGCTTCGCAAAGCACGTTAAGCAGTTGGTGCCGGGGCACCAACCACCTTAGGGCGGCTTGAACACTTCTGACAGTAATCCACCAATCTGGACTTGGCCCCCGTGGTGGAGTATGACCTATACCTTCCTCAGGGAAGAGACCCGTGCCCCTCGGTGGAAACATAATGGGTTGATGATGATTTGATAGAAAAATAAAATTAGTTCTGTAACTGAGACACTTTGCTTCGCTTGGCAAAGAAAAAAAAGCTAAAACACCATTTAAAAGTCCACGAGAAGGGAAGAAAACTATATTTCTATGCCGGAATGTAAACATTAACTTTCTTTCACTATGCATCGACATAAGAACAAATTATCCTGAACATACTCGTAAGTTCCAGTGATTGCTCGCCAGTTAAGTCCTTAGCCTAATTGCCTTCCAGCCTATTCGCTACATTTTACGGTTTCCGCACCTTTAAAACAGTGATTATATTGTGTTTTATAGACAAGCGTATGTTTTTCATTATACTTGAGCTTGTCTAACGAAGCTGCTCGTTTGTATAAATCTCATTATAAAATAAAATAAATAAATAATAAACTCACGCCCGATATCCCCGAAGGGGTAGGCAGAGGCACCAGTCACTGGAACTGGGCCCACGTTTTGCCGAGTTTATTAGGTCCCAAACGTGACAAGTGGCAAGCCTGTCGCCGTTATCCGGGCACAATTTATCAGCGAATGGTGTTGCTGTACAAACAAATGGACGTAACTAAAAGTCATTGGTACATGCGTGGTTCGAACCCAGACTCATTAAAGCTCATTATGTATAGAGATAAAGGAATAAACGATTGATATAGCACCTCTAGGAATATGCGCATCAAATCGTGTCGTTTTCGATTGCAATTAGTGCGGATTGTGTCAGTTAGAAGACTGAAATCATTCTGGATTTGGTTCGATAATATTTATCAAGCTCTTAGTTTTATCATCATCAACCCATTATGTCCCCACCGAGGGGCACGGGTCTCTTCCCTGAGGAAGGTATAGGCCATACTTCACCTCGGGGGCAAGTCCGGCGGCTTGTAAGACTAGTGGCTGGTCTTACTGTCCGAAGTTTTCAAGCCGCCCTATTAAGGCCTCTGACTTGGCTTAACAACTGCCATCTATCGACGGCAGTCGGCACCAACTGCTTAACGTGCTTTGCGAAGTAAGGAACCGCTTGGAATAATGCCACTAGCGTTAGTCATAGACGGTCACCCATCCATGCACTGAACGCGCCCAATAAGCTGATATTGCGCACCCAACGCCTAGTGTATACTCGCTCCTGGAAGTGGGTTTTCATTCCTGGCATGGAGTCCTGGCAGCGATAAGCCCGGCCGATTTGGCTGACATGACAAACGACCGGCCCAGTTCTGTACAACTGCGGGCGCCAGAAAGTCTGCTCGCAAAACTTCTGCAACTAACTTTTGCGTTGTGAATTTCAAAACGATACAGCCCGTGTTTTTGTTCGGCCCCTAAAGTAGCCATCATCATCATCATCATCATCAACCCATTATGTCCCCACCGAGGGGCACGGGTCTCTTCCCTGAGGAAGGTATAGGCCATACTCCACCACGGGGGCCAAGTCCGGATTGGTGGAGTCTTGTAAGACTAGTGGCTCGTCTTACTGTCAGAAGTTTTCAAGCCGCCCTAAGGCCTCTGACTTGGCTTAACGACTGCCATCTATCGACGGCAGCCGGCACCAACTGCTTAACGTGCCTTGCGAAGCACGGAAGCGCTCGGAAAAATGCCACTAGCGTTAGTCATTGACGGTGACCCATCCATGGACTGAACGCGCCGTATGTTGCTTAACATTAGTGATCGTTTAAGATCACACAGGCAGCCCCGGCTACGAGCGATTCTTAGTAGCCATGATCATTGCCAAATGGCTCTTGCCGTTAATGAGAGGAAACAATAGTTTTCCGAGGTTTCTTCTCACTAACGAGAAATGAAATGAAATCTTTAATGTGCTTGACTGTGGGTATACATTTAGCGGTAACCGATGCTTAGTAATAGAACGTCAGAGTCTACCTTTTCAGGTGTAAACACATAACTAATTAGCTAAACTTAACTACGTACAGGTAATTACTTATATAATACTATTATCAAAGCTAATCCTTATAATCTAGATACTCTTTCAAACTATAAAACCCTTTCATTAAAAGATATTCATATGTTTTTTTTCAGTTTTAAGCCCATCGGGTAACTTATTAAATATATCTATACAAATCTAAAAACAATTTTTGGATGAAAGTGCCAAGTTTTCTCTACGTCTATGTAATTTGTCCTTGTATTGTCGAGCGTAGAGTGCGTTGCTTGCTTATTTTCAAATAAATACTTATAATTAAGAGCCATTTAGCAATGATCAGGAAAGTATCTATAAAGAATACCTAGGAGCAATCCTGGCCTGTGATTTATGTTGAGAATCTAAATCCATTGAAACGGATTCCTTTTTATCCTCAGACTCTGACAGATGGCTCCAGCGATGTTAACGTCCGACCTTTAGGCCCTTCAAAGAACTAGCGTAGATTTTAGGTCAACACTCGACAAAAGGCGTTTAACTCATTCAGTCGAGTAAGAAAAATATACGTGCACTTTGAAGGAGTCACCCTAAATATCACCTCGGCTGGAGATTCGTGTAAAAAAGATTTTCATATTCCAGTGACAATATGTGACGATGTTATTACCATTACCGACACGAACTCATAATATTTGATGGAGTTTGGCTGCGACAAGCCAAGCCCGGAAAATTCGGGAGCAATTTTTATTATAGGCGCCGTTTTCATTTTTCGTGTATCGTATCTACCCTAAGAGAGTCAGTTCATGTGTGCCAATATTGGATTTACACGATTTGGGACACGGCTATTTTTACTTATCCTCCCTTTTGCGCGGGTAATTCTTTTCAAAGTGAGTTCTTAAGTTCTGGGACGTTGATTTTGTTTCATGTCAGCGGAAAATTGGGTGAAGATGACAGATGAATTTAGTTACAATCCTTTTTGTTACAAAATGAAAGGTCTTGATTTCTTTGTGGACACAATTAATTTTATTGTGGGCGCGGATCGCTACAAACTCCATTAATAATGTCAAAGCCGTCCAAACTTAGCGTAGGTATCTACAGGTACAGAACCAACAGCAAGCGGAAAGGAGCAAAAACGTGATTTCCGCTAGCCATCGACTTATTATGATGTTCGGTGACCCAAGTTGTGTACCGTGTAGTACTTACATAGGTTAAAATACAATTAGGTTGAATTTTGGGGTCTCAGTTAACTCATTATATTGAACTCGTGTGTGTATTGCATTATTGAGACAGAGTACCTACATACTCTCATCCGGGATAGCAGAGACGGAATTACACAGTTGAAAAATGGGCTAAGTATTTTTTTTATAATACTCCTAAAATCTTCCCTTTAGGAGTATTATAAAAACGAATTACCAGTCACGCACGGCGCAAAATGCCCACATAAGTGCCATTTTTTCTTTATTATTTCGAAAGTCTAATGTCTTGCAAAGTTTTAAAGATTTTTTTGGAGCTCCAGAATCAAGTATAAGTATTTTTAATTTTATTTTGAAATTTTTGGTCTCCCGACTAAAAACAGTGATTTCAAACTTTGCGCCCAAAATGTACTTAAATATTGTTCGGATGTACAGGTTTTCTTTATTGCATATGAAAATAGGCTTAATACTGATTATAATTACAGAAAAAATAAAAGCCAAAAAGCATTTTTGGTTTTTTGACGATTTTTTGTACAAAAAAAAATCATAACTCGAAAACTATCAATAATCGCTGAACATACTTAGAGGTGTTTTAGATAAGTCTCGGTATGGGCTATCTAAAAAAAAATAACGTTACCCGATTTTCCACCCTGTATACTAATTTCTGGGCTCGAACCACGCATGTACCAATGACTTTTAGTTACGTACATTTGTTTGCACAGTAACACCATTCGCTGATAAATTGTGCCCGGATAACGGCGACAGGCTTGCCACTTGTCACGTTTGGGACCTAATAAACTCGGCAAAACGTGGGTCCAGTTCTAGAGACTGGTGCCTCTGCCTACCCCTTCGGGGATAACGGGCGTGAGTTTATTATTATTTATTATTATACTAATTTCATTCTTATCTCGAATGAGCGGCATCTCTGAAGTCTAGACAGGTAAAAAATAATCTTGAAAATGTTTGAGGTCAAGACAAAATGCAAAATATGTTCTTCCAAATTAATAAAAGGTACAGATTTTCTTTTGTCTTTTTATAACAATGTAGGTAAGCATCAAACAAAATAAAAATTGTAGCACTAAATAACAGGGCTCTATATTAGCTTTCTTACTCCGTCGCACACAAGGGGTGAACAAATAGAGATCAATGACCGGGCTTACTCACGATAACTAACGCCTGAGACTGCCACCTGATCCCTAATTTAGAGAAGTCGCCTGTTTCGTAGGTGAGCACGGAGAAAAGGCAATTTCTTTACATGAATAATAGTAGCCATAAAGTTTCATAAAATGCTTGCTTCAGGTGTTTTAACCTTTTGTTTTGTCGCATAAAATGTGTTACTTAGTTACATACTCTAGCTGACAGACTTATCTGTCAGCTATTTTATGATATAGCAATGCTCACAACTTTACTATTTTCCTCGCTACTGCTTCTATAATATTGGTTATAAACAACATACTATTTGCTTACAGATTTCAAAGATAACATCTAGGGTAATTTTATAAAATGTTATTTCAAATTAATAAAGTCCTACCTTTACTGCTGGTACAGTATGTTTGTGCAGTATGGTGTAAGTACCTTCAGTATAAATGTTTCACATTATGTACGTTAGAGTTAGTTACAAGGTAGAAAACATATCAAATCTAGATAAGAATTTACTAAGCTTTAAATAATGCTATAAATTATTTTTTATTGCCTATTGTTAAGTAATCCAGAAAAGAGTCAAAAGATTCGTTACTACGAGTATCAGTGCCTATCTAGAAACTAATATGGGGAATACTAACTTATTTTATCCGCAATATCCGCAAACTTTCACACATTCAACATTTGCAATTTTGCTTACTTTGAGTGTTATGAAGCCTTTCGATCGAAACTTATGGCCGTTCTGAAACTTCGATATTCGGTAGCTAGCAGCCGTTTCCATGGGAACGCAATCTCTCTGCGAAAACAGATCTTACTGAAAGAGTCTGGAGCTTGAACGCATCGATCCGTCGCGACGGGCGTCGTCCGCGCCTCCGCCAACCTTCTGCTCCAATCCACTATACCCGCTTATGAATAGCTACTCTACAGACCGAAAAATACGAGAGGGGAATTCTCGTATTTGGTGATTTTCTTACATTTTAAGTAAATAGCAGAACTTAACGTTGTAACGGAACACATAGATGAAATGAATCACTAATGAAATCGTCTAAAAGCTATGTAGATGTACCATGTTTCCGACTAGCATTACTAGCTATAAAACACGACGAAGCTCCTCGTCAACTTTCTGCATAATTTAATAAATAAAACTAGTGTCGCATACAGCAATTAAAATGGTCGTGACGTATTATCTCGTCGGTCATCTGCCGAGTAGCGAATTACTTCGAATTGGAGTCATCAGGGTCCGGTATCCTGTCATCGCGTCGTCTCTCAGTTTATTTATTTGTTTGTGCGCGGATGTAATTACACCTCTCCCGAGCGCTGGGCTGGCTGCCGTACCCGTCTAGCAAGTTTCGTTTGTATTAATCTGATTAACTGCATGCCAATAGTGGCCTTAAGACAAATATTAAAACTATTAAAATTTCTTCAATCGTGCTGACGATGTTCACTTTAATGAACGCCTCCATATCGCGACGCGATTTCTTGCATTTCTTGTTGTGCTTTGAACATGTTCCTTGTTATAATTGTCCAGTCAGGTTTTGAAGCACAAACGTCTATAATAATTGTAGAGGATAAGTACTTGAGTATTATTATTATTATTTTATCAGCCATCATAGGAAACACGCGCATATAGTCATAATTTACGCCTGAATCCAGACCTGTCTAGAAAAAAAAAAAGAAATTTGATCTTATTAATTAAGGAATACTAGCATAGTTTACGTACAAGGTACATGACGTTCTAAAAAACATAATTATTTTACGTTGCTAATATTTTAACTACTGCAATCGTAGATACTGGTACAGTTCAGAAGAGAAGTATTTCAAGCGATTGTCATGTCAGTGGCACCGACATGTCCGAAATAGACGCATCCTTCAGTCGAGTTCATCATCCTTGCAACCACTTCAAGCATGCGCCTGTGCACTGCACACTACAGTCTGTAAAACATGGCTTGAGCTCCACGACAGCAGAGCTGTCACACTGACAGGGCTAGGTTACGATATTGCTTAGACATTGAATAGTGTGCAGCAAGTACGGAGTTTTCACAGTACAAATATTCTGTGAAAAATTCAAAACTTCATGGACGCAATTTCGATGACAGCTGTCGCGGAGCTCAAGCTATGCTTTACAGACTATAGTTATATGTAGGCCGGAAACTGTTTAAAAATTTGGAAACAATGTTAAATGGTAACTGGAAAAAAAATACTTTCTATAGAATGTCTTAAAAATTTTAGAGAATAATCTTACAGTGAAGCTAGGAACAAAATAGAATTTCTTATAAAAAGATCCCGAAGAACTTTGTTAAAAAGCAGACTTCTATTGCATTCATAATTTGATTGTCTTGCACATATGTATAATTTGTCATGGCTCCCAAGATCCGCAGAACTCCTAAACAAAAGACCGACTTATTTTGTGTCTCATTTACATTGCGTTGGGGAATTGTGAGCTTTGTTGGAATTTCGTTAGAATAACGAAGTCCAACAATGAAATTTCGAGTTTTCGTCTGCGAAGATCAGAATAAAGTTGAGCTTGTAGAAAAATTAACTGGAGGAGGAATGTCTTTCAAACATAATTTGATTTTTTATTTACAAACGACATGTCGAGCCGCAGTAACACTTTACCAATACGTTAAAAAACGGTAAAGTTTCATTATAAAAAATTGTGAATTAAAACCAAACTACTTTTGTATGGGAATAGGTCCTTGTGGGGCCGCCTTAATTATCTATACGTGATTTTGATATCGTTCGCTATATTTTGAGATAATTTTCTTTTCATTGTGAAATACTGTAAATCATTTATCAGTGATTTGTCGGTAATAGTGGTATAATGTAGGCACTTCTAAATATTCGTGGTTTTCGACACTTTGAATTCAAATTCAAAGTGGTTGGAAGTACCATGACGTGTATAATGTTTTCCAATATATGAAATAGATAAGAGTGTATCGTCTGATGTGCGTAAAATGTTTAAAAAACTGAGTTGGCCGGCACCGACCATAAGACGCTCGAACCAAGTTTTTTTTTTTCGATTTTTTTGTCGATCGATTTCAAAGATAGAATGTTCCCTTTGTCAATCGATTTCAAAGTCACCGTACAAGTTCTTAGTTGTCATTTATAGCATTATAGTTGCAGGGCTATTAGACCGGTAGAGATCTGACCGTTTGCCATGCGGTGGCCTTTCACGATATCGGCAAGACACGATCCGCTCCGTGACAAAAAGCAAACACCCAATTATCAGTGAAACTGTGAGACCGACAACAGTGCTTTGTGCTAAACACAGGATTAATGTAGCACGATTTGTTCAATTGAACCTTTCTTTGTTCCACGTTTTGGACTACCTACCTAGGTGTAGCTGTAGAAGAAAAAAGCGCGATGCCGCTACGAGAGTGCGAAATAAAATTAAAACTTTCAAAACAAGAAACTTTTTCACCAGCGACGTGTTATAATTCAGCTCACGAGCGGCAAATTGAGTTTTCTTCTCGTGAAAAAACAAATTCGTGCCATGGGACGCAATCATGTTATGGAAAACAAACACCATTTGTTTCTGGGGGAGATTGGAAGGGTTGCAATGCATAACTATAATCTGACAATAATCGAAAAATGACATGTTTGTTTTTATCTAGCTGTAAGAACGCTTGACTACCAAAACGTAGGTCGTGGGTTCGATTCCCATTCCCTTGATCTGTATCATTTAAGAATAAAGAATACATAAGAATAAGAATAATTTAAGAATAAGAATACATAATTTATTTGTCTCCAAAAATCATACATAATGTTTCTTAGATTAGAATTATGCTAGAATAGCCTCAATCTGAGTATATCATATCCTTATTTGTAATGTCTTTGCCTGGCACAGCTTTTTATTTTTATCAGTTTTTTACTTAAAACACAGGGAAAAAATATTACGTCTAAGCCTTGAGATCCATAACATAATCAAAAAATGTGAACATAAAGGAGCCCATTATGGACAAAAAACAAATACAAAATTCACAAATCATAATTATCAGCAAAACATGCCATTACATTATTATATTATACTGATATTATATTATATTTAGCTTTATATTATATTTTCTGTTTCATTATACTCGCGTTTTACGCGCTTCACTAGAGTCACAGACTTCAGTCAATCCTCCATAGAAGAATGTACCCACATAACATAATACAGGGTTTCCCAAAAATTGTGTCAAGTGGAAATTCAGAGATAGAGCGCCCTTAGGGGTACCCGATGTTTGTTCCGCGATTTTTTTTAGTTTTCGAGTCCTCAAAAATTTTGTGATTATTCGTTTTTTCATCGCGCTATCAGATTGACCCACATTTGAGTTTTTGTCTGCAAGGCACACTGTGCACCTATTATATTTTGGGGAAAAATAATTGTATCTTAATAATTCATGCTCTGTGGCCAAAAGTGTCTTGTAGTCAAGGTGGAACAAACAATACGAAAAAAAAATATAACTCGAAAACTACAGAAAGTCGCGGAACATACATGGGGGTGATTAGGGTACCTCTAGAGGTGCTCTATCTCTGGACTTCTGCTTGACACTATTTTTTGCGAAACCCTGTTTATGGTATAAATCTTTATCTATTAAACAGCGTCGCTAAGAGTAGAAAAAACGTAAGAATGCGTATTTTTCTTACAAAATGGCGAATTAAGCAAAAAAAACACAAAAGTAGTAGAACAACTACTATTGCAAGATAATAAAGCACTAAGGTCTGTTAGGATCGTAGCAAGTAGAAAACTTATCTGTTTACCCCTCCGGGGTACAGCCCTGTAATTATGGAATGTATGAAGGTAACAGAACAAACATTTTTCAACACGTTTCAGTAATTCCGCATTTTGTAAATAGCTCTGTTCACGTAGACAACATTTCCAATAAGTGAATAATAACTAAAGGTTTCACATTGACTCCTTCGAAAAGTATGCCTTCACAGAATGCACAAAGAGAGCGAAGGAAAAAGATATAACATTTGCATTCCGTCCTTGGTAGAGGCACTTCGTATTTTTTATTCGCGTTTGTATGGGACTGTAGACGTGCTTTGGATGTTGATTTGTTCTCAAATTAAATCAACATAAGGAATAGAAAATGTATACTTACTGCTGTGGTGCTAGATGTAAACTTATTTCAAGGTAATATCGAATGTCACTGCGCTGGAAATGTATTTGAACCTGAGGTCTAGCAATATTGTTGGTTAGCCAATAAAACTTAAGTATCAATCAGTAGTTGTAGTCTTCCGGCCATAGTATTGTACTCGGTTGGCCTCATAAAATACGGTCTGGCCTCATAAAATTACCTCAGTTTCTCGGGTTGAAAAGGAATCCCCATGCATTTTACCTGCTCACATTGCAAGAAAAGCTATTTCCTGTTTTAACATACCTTTCAAGTACCTACTTGCAGCAACAACACAATATTTTAAAGTTTTGCTGTCTGTCAGAGACTCTATGAAACTGAATGAAATCTTTGATGTGTTTAACTAGAATAACGTTACTTATATCACTAATACTAACCAGACAGCCAAACGCCGAACGCTTACCAAAACTTGAACAATTTATTTACTCAACAGTATCTGTTTCCCGTAGAAACGCCGGCTATTATTAGAGAGTTAATATTTTCTATTAGTTACAAGCCAGCATCTTCCTGCCGACACATTTTATGTGTAAACTACAAAATAGGTGTTTAAAAATAGGTGACAAGCTGTTTATGGATGCAGCAAAATGCGGGCGCATTCCTGCATAACCAATATGTATAGGTGCGTGTAGATTTAAGGCAACCTCATTCTTGTTTCAAAGGCACATAAAAAAGCTGGCCAAAGAAAAAGTGAAACTACGAATGATGTCGAAAGCGACACCAATACAATCGAGCAAGGGAGTTTGGTGCCTTTGCAAAAAAGTTGAAATAAAGACAGGAAGTTGTTCATGGCACAACTGACGGAGTGTTGACAAACATCCACAAAGGCAACTGTTTGGGGACAGAGGTCACAGAAAATGTTAGCCAATTCGAGTGCGAACTTTTTTTTAAGGCTCATTAAGAGGCATTTTTTATCTAATGGAAAACTGCTGGTTACGTGAAAGGAGTTATGACCCTTAACCGCTTGCATTCACAGTCCTGCTGCGGTGATCTTTACAAAGGTCTCCTTCGTGACCGCACCAGCTATTGGGCATGGGAATTTCGTATTTAAGCCCAAAGGCGAGGCACTGATAGCTCTCCAGATTAGTATTTACTTACAAAATAATTTACGCACTAGACGTAAGAGCAGATATTCATATCTGCTCTTACGTCTAAAGAAACGACTAGTCAGAGTCAGTCTCATGATTTTGTTCCTGGTTTTTTATTTCTTTAGTTCAATTCAGCGTCACCTTATCTTTATGTCGAGTTTTTCGTTTCCACAGAGTGAGTTTTCCGTGCATTATTCTGCGATGGAAGTTGAAAGTGGGCACTTTCGCACGCGGCACCGTAATAATACGTCTTATGATTATCATGATTGGAGCGAGATAGTTTGCTACCGCTGTCTGTATTATTTTTCCTTTATCACTTTAAATGTCACTCGGAAGTCTGATTAGAAAACTTTTTATTGGATGTTAGGTACTTAAGTGTTGGTTAGACATGTTGCCTTTCCGTGTTAGTTTTCATTGGACTTTGACTCACACAGAGAAACTGAGTAGACACTTGACTTACCATGTAGAAAAATCCAGTTTTATGACAACGTGTAAACGTGCTTTTAGCACCTCGTGGGCAATTTTCCTATTTTAATTGTGTAAACGTTGGCCAAGAAGGCTGCGCTAAGTCACAGGGAACAGTTATAAATTTAACATCGCACTGTGACAACACAGCTGCATTCCAACGCCGTGTACCTATTTGCGCATTGCTTCAGCAGCCCGATTCTAATAACAATGCGAAATACGGTGGAAGTTAGGAATTTGGTCTATACATAAATAAATAACCTCTGTGTTATTTATAATGATATTTATGTTGTCATATGTTTTCAGTGACTTACTCATTCATTTAATAGAGCCTTGAAATGGGTCCATTACTTTTTCCGCAATACTTAACTATCCTAGGTGCTCACTTCGCGTATATGGTATAGGTAGAAGAGATCACGCTCGTCACGACGTTGTATAAATGATCTAGCAAAGACGTAAAAGCCCTTAGTAAAAGTCCCTACTTCTCACTACTCGAAACTCTCTTCTTTATCCTAGCTTAGAAAACTTGAAGGTAGAAATTAGCAGAGTTGTGTCGCATTCACAGTTGCCGGAAAGTTGCGCGGGCGCCGCGGCGCGTGCTGCTGAGGAGGAATATTTACTAACAAAGCGCAATGTTATGTATGTCAATACGAGATTTATGCGAGCAATATAGTTTATACCTCATATCGCATGTGTATGAGACGTCGCGAGAAGTCTGCTTGAGTTTTGTTATGAATAATAGCGTTTAATTTTTTGCACATTAAATATTTGAATCGGACAAAACACTTGTTACGAAATAATGTCGAATTTCATGAAATATTTTTGTTCGATATCAACACTGATTAAGTACAGTGCTGGTGAGTTTTTTAGCTAGAATTAACTAATTGTCCAGTAATTAGAGTAAACGTGCTATGTGAGCACATTTGCACAACTCCTTACCGTGTCCCACATAACATCAATTTGTAGTTTCGCGAACACTTTTCGCGATAATGTAACCGATTGATTGAGTTCCAAGTCGATTAATGCGGTCGCGGATGAGTTGATGCGTTGCGCATATGGTCGCTCTGCCAGTGAAGTAACGAACTTGCATTTAGGCGCTAATTATTCTGCGATTACACTCCACATACCGCCATTATGTATGTGGGTCACACACATGTAATACATTTGTACTTACTAAGTAAATTAAAAACGCTTGATGTTATTATGTGCGCCGCATCTCATTATGACGTGAAAACTTTGAAATTTTTGCGTGATATTGTTCGATAAGAAGGTGACAAGGCTTTCTCTTATTATTATTTTGTTGTCAAATATCTAAGGGCTGAAAACAATTTTATGATTTAACTTTGTAGTAGGTATGTACCTACTTATGAGTTATTCATCAGAAATCGAGCTGCAAACCGAAATTCTTTTAATTTTTAATTAAATTTTTTTAATTAGGTAAGATTAGCAGTTGATTATCGTTGAAAATTAAGTTAGGTACTGGTTGACATCACATTCTTAATTATGAAACAGAGAAAATACAATTATAACTGGATTGAACCAAAATATAAAGATTAATCTGTTCTTATGTGCACATACATTCGACGAAAACAATATATTGTTTTCGCTGCTTTGGTAGTCATGCTTACACCGCATTTCGTTAAGACCTGTCTATAAAAAAACTAATTACACGTAGCTACATTGAGCTCATAAGTTCCCGACCCTGTAATTATCTAATTGACTAAATAGAACTGACCTAAATTTATTTATTCATTTTCCGTAGGTCGAAGCCCTAAAGAGACCCGCTCATTTTGTAAGGTCACCGATTCTATCACGAAAATTATCGTACGCGGGAGATTCGCGAACGCGATTAAACGATCCAATTCACTTTAGCCAAGTAAGTAGATAAGAGTGAAGAGCCGGTTTCGTAAAACCTTCAGGCTATAAAAACCAAATAACCTCAATCGTTCACCTATTTTCTCAATTTGGGGAGCCGTTTAATAATAATACGAATATTAGTCCTATACATCCATAGGTTTTGCTGGAAGAGAATGCTTCATTAATTAAGTAAGCTCATGTACCTTTACATAATAATATACATAAAATTCTCGTGTAACCGTGTTAGTGCGCATACTCTTCCGAAACGGCTTGGCCGATTTTGATGAAATTGTATATTATATAATCGCTAGGTCTGAGAAAAGGTTGTTATCAGTTTTTCATAGGCCTAAGTGTTAAGTTTCGCCATATATATATATATATATATATATATATGGCGAAACAACGTTTGCCCGGTTCAACTAGTTTTTATTATATATGTATTCAACCCATTATGTCCCCACCGAGGGGCACGGGTCTCTTCCCTGAGGAAGGTACAGGCCATACTCCACCACGGGGGCCAAGTCCGGATTGGTGGAGGCTTGTAAGACTAGTGGCTGGTCTTACTGTCAGAAGTTTTCAAGCCGCCCCTAAAGGCCTCTGACTTGGCTTAACGACTGCCATCTATCGACGGCAGCCGGCACCAACTGCTTAACGTACCTTGCGAAGCACGGAATCGCTCGGAAAAAATGCCACTAGCGTTAGTCATAGACGGTGACCCATCCATAGACTGAACGCGCCGTATGTTGCTTAACCTTAGTGATCGTTCAAGATCACTCAGGCAGCCCAGACTACGAGCGATTTATCATACAATAATGCAATATGTAAATAATTAAAGTACCTAATTGTAAGAATATGCGTCTAGGTATTTGTCAATTGAGATTTTTCTGATCTTATGTTTTCGATCTGGAAATTTTATTTCATAAAATCATATGATTTATTGTAAATCATGCGATTTTATGAAGTATATTTCTAGGTTTATGGTCTTTTCCAAAATTCTGTCAGTTTCTATTTGACATAAGTTGTATAAAAGCCAGATGGAAGATCCTGTCTAATTTCAACTGTCAGTTGGGTTATCTATCCATGGATTGTGTCTAGGAAACGCCCACAAGTTATTGAAAATAAACTCCCGGTTTCTGATTTAAGAATATGAAAGTATTGTTGAAGTATATTTTGGACTCTGGAACTCGGCACCGACTCCAAAATATATTTCTGCAATATTGACATATCCACATATTTCATTATTTGTGCTTTTTAGTGATGTAGTGGTAAAAAGTCGGTTTTTATTTAAAAATATTATATACTTCACGTTTTATCTGAATAGTCACCAAATCACTCTGGGACTACTTACGATAATATTATAATATTGGGAGCAATCTTAACAATTTTGGCTTAGAATTTAGACACTGTCTTCTTACAGTATCTTTTCTCTTTTTGTTTAGTTTTTTATTGTTATTATGTGCTCGACGCGGCATTTCTTTGAAGGACAACACTGGCTGAAGTTGGAAGGTCATAAAATAGCAATAAAATAGCAACGGGTGTCGCCGGAAACGATGAAAGAGGTCTGTCTCAGAAGTGAGAAATAAAAACAACTGCATTCGTTATAAAATACAAACGATTACAGTATTCCTGCAAACGTTTTGCGTCGATAACGATAATGACACATAATATGCTGTAATAGTTTTCATGTGATGCGTCGGGTGTCCCTTTTATTGCCGCCACTAATGTCCTTCTAACGCGAAATAATTTCCGCTTGCGGCTCCCGACTCCTGACGACTTCCTAGGAACAAAATGCATTAGTGCGCGCAAAAAATACAAATAGAATGATACCGGTTTGCGATGATATGTTTGGTTTTACTGACAAGGATTGGATGGGTGCTGTAATTAAATTTGATTAAAAAAAAACCCTTGCCTCGTTACTCCTTCCGGGAATGTAATTCTTGGTTTATCTTTATTTAACTTTTATATGATATGACTTTTAAATTATATTTTCATTATTCTTGCTAATTTTTGTTCAGGACACGTTCAGAAATTGAAGCTATCCATGTAACACGATATCTTGCTAATTCAAAATTTATCTACCGGTTATTTACTTAGATGAGTTCGATTCGACAAAGTTTTGATCAATTGTGATATGATCAAGTTGTAATCTGGTAATAAAATCACTTGAGTACAATTATAAGATTCGTCACCGTCTCCTGTGGTGTGACTGGCTATCGCTTTGAAAAACCTCACCAAGTCTCAGCGATCTACTGAACAAAACCGGTATCAAGCTTGAGGTAGCATTAGAACCTTAGGTTTCGAAGCTAAACTGTCCATTGTCTATATCTATATTATCTATATCAAGTAATAGTTTAAGTAGTATGGTAAATTATTTTGTATCCTTAGAATCTATAGTATTTATTATAGGTATATTATGTATATTTTATGTTGTATAATGTGTGTATCATGTTTATATAATTTACAACCTCTTTCTAATAAATATCTTCCGGCATTACCCCATTACATCCATTATCCTCATCAACAAAGGTTAGCTGGAAGAAAATACTTTTTATTTTCATTTTCATTTCATTGTCAAATTACGACAATAATAGTTCTTCTATATGTTTTCGATCAAGTTTCTTTGTCGACATCTACATGTACGTTGTGGGCAAACCTTCAACTCTACTTTTGCATTCTTTGTTTATTATCACCACCAAACCTCAAGTTAGCGAGTTATCAGAGTGTGACCATAGAATAAAGTATGTACAGATAGGTGAATTTGATTTAACTCGGAGGGCTAGTAGTTGAAACACATACCAATTGAAAATGTCAATATTATTTTTCAATATTTCAAAATGTCACGCCTCTTCCATACAACCATTCCGTACCGCGTACACCTTTCGTTAGTACCAAGATTTTTCTGTTCTACGGAAACTCTCAGTGTTGTATTCCAACCTTCTAGATTTCTTGTTACTCGACGCTCTGTAAGATAGTAAAGTGGTAATGGGTCGGCCTCGTCTTCGCTCACCCCATTAGCCTGCAGCTCTCGGCCCGCCATTGTACCGGCGACAATACAGCGACAAATCGACCCTTTGTTGTCGCTGCCTTGCGACACACGCGACTGGGGGCAATGCTCGAAGTCGCTCGATTAGAAAAGTTCTTAGTTGGATAGGGCTTCTTCTTCGCCAAGCGATACATAGCAGTCGCAGTCCTCATGAAAGAGCTATTAACAGTCCTCAAAGTCATTGCTTGATTTTGATTTATTAACTATTCTTAAAATCAAAACCATATATTTTATTCATAATACCACACAAAATGTTTACTATATGAACGTCAAAGTAATTGTTAGTTTCTCAATTAATAGATTACATGGAGAAGAAACTAACAAAAAAACTCCACATGTATTCTTTTTAAAACAGTTTTAGAGTCATTAACATTGAACACTAGACACAGTTATCCTCTGGTTAAATTTAATATTAAACTACTGTTGAACACCAGACATCCTCGTCTTCCAAGTATTCGTTGATCTTATAAGCTTATTTGCACTGAGTGTGCTTAATACAATTCTTAAACCGCGTTGGTGGTAACTCTAATACATCTTGGGGTATCTTATTGTAGAACCTTATACCTTATACCTTATTTTAATGTTTATGTTTACACAGTGCCCCATAAAGGAAGTCTTAACTTTTGCGAGTCTAAACCATGGAAATGACAATTTATGTTTATTCTTAGTCATGATGGCTACCAATAGTTTCAAAGGCCTTAATATTTTTTCGAAATAATATTTTCATAAATGTATTGGCTTGCAACTGTTAAGACTTTCTTTTCTTTGAAAAAATCTCTTGGCTAGTCTGAAACGTTATAACATAATTAAATTATGGTCCGGATCAACTTACTTGATTTTTCTCGCAAGATATTTATATCGTGTAAGTTGGTCCGGACCATATATTACAATGCATATTCGCAACTGGCTCTGTTAGGTCTGTTTCCAACAAATTGATAGGAAGTACGGTTGTTTCAAAATTGTTTGACTTCCCCTTGATAACTCGAGAATAGCGTAACTTTCTTGGTTTATTGTTTGCGAACCATATTGTCTTACGACACTGTCGCTTCCTCGCGCTTACGATAACACAATTTGGTGACCCGATTATGTTCCTCTAAAGTCATGTCAACGTTATTATCTTATTACGAAATAACAGTATTTCTCTAAAGTTAGGTACTATTATTTACAGCTCAATATTTGAAGAAGAAGAAGAAATACAATTGTTATACCCACAAGACACATCACAGAAACAAAAAATACAGACAATAACAGTATGCATAACAAGAGAAAACAAAAAGGCAACCGACAAATCAAATAAATATTTACGACATATGTATATGATGCATATACATATACATATACGACATATGTACGTCAACAAAAAACCGTATCTAGCCACTGTGGAGAACCTGAGATGTCGATAGCATTCTCCTTTGAACATATAAGATGGCCTAGATAGGTGTCGGGTCTTCGGTCGCCTGACTACAGATGATTCGAAGGGCGTTGATATTTACGGACTCACGGGCTCATCATGTCGACCTCAAATGGCGCAAAGGCTGGCCTTAGAACCAGCGTGTTCTTAGGGACAGAGTAGTTAAAGGTAGGTAGCTGTAGGAACCATCCGTTACGTGTGAGGATCTGTGATGGATTGGAAACTGTTATTATGTGTTGACACTGTGCTCTTAATACATTAGATTTGGCACGCATGGATACGTTTTATACACTTTATTTGATTGCCCCGTGGCATATACAATGAAGATAGGCTATCCACGAATAGACAGGTTTCACACTATCGTGCAAATCGTACATTATTTTTTGCCTCTTTGGGCGAAAGGCACGCATAAAGTTTTTGGAACAAGAACTTTTTAGCAAAGTACTTTTTTAATTTAAATCGGGCGAACTGGCCCTAATTTATTTAAGACCGACGCAAGAATTACAAACATCTTTCGTTTTACTAATGGATGAAATTAAACTCGGCGATGGGAGGCTTTGACTTGAGGTTCTAACTAATGGTAATGTGTTAAGATCGTATCTATAAGCAGGTAACTATCTACCTACTTCACCAGTCTATCCACCTACCGTTTCGTAAATAAGCAAGATTTACGTATTACTCTTTCTAATAGTAATAATAATAGTAATAGTACAGAAAAAGATACTTAGATTCTAATAAAGATGGTGATTACCAACTCATGCTTTTTACATGCGTGTGAGTCGATCGCTGTGTGCAGTGATTGATGTCCTAGACCCTACAACCACGAGCTCTAAAAACTGTCATTAGCGGACTCGGAGAGTAAGCGAGACAACTGCTTATTGTATGTGTTAAATCACATATTTTCTATTGACTCAGTTTTTCGTATGAAGCAGTCTTTGACGATGATAGATAATCTTCGTAAGAGACATTTAGAGATTTGAGACATTTTTATTCACAATAAGTAGAGACGAAAGCATGACAAATTTTACAGCATTTAAAATAATATGAAAAAAAAATTTTTTATTCACTTTACTGATTTGATTTGATAGTGCCAAACTGTCACAACCTATTCTCAGACATACCGATTTTGAATTCTTAACAGTTTATGTCATTATTACTATAGGTGGTGCCTTTTCCATAATTAGTACGCCTCGTGGCGCAGAGCATGCATTAATACACAAATTAAAATATTTTTTCCATCTTATCGATGTACTTGTGCTTCACAAATAAATATCTTTGTCTCGACCTTTAAATCTCAATAATTTAAGCTTATTTTCCTAACAAAAACGTAATTAAGCAAATGTTGCAAACAGCACCGCTCACTGAAAGTCGATGCATATTTGACTTTCAGCGAGCAGTTTTGATGAAACTTAATTATGATTGGGTGCAGATTCGATCAACCCACAAGATTCAAGTAGGTAGGTATACAGATTAGGTAATCAGAGTGCGTATACTGAGTTTTGTAATTCACTTTCGATAGCGAGAGCGTTTGCGTTTTGCATAGGAGTGACAAAGCGCGCGTGAATGAAAAAACTCAGTATACGCACCCTGGGGCCGTTATTAAACAATCCGCTACTTGACTATTTTTTCAAGTATGTCTTAAATGCTAAATATCTCTTCCATTAGACCAAAAAATATTTTAGTATATTTTTTGAGGACCTAGAAGAAACAAAAACATTATTTTAAAACGTTGCTTTGCTAAACAGCCAAAAACGTGGTCCGCCATTTTTGTCTATGGTTTGAAGTCCTTTATTTTCGTAAACAAAGTTTGACATTTCAACATAGGTAGGTAGAGTTCGTGCCACGAAAGAAGTATGAGTTAATGAATTTTGGCTTTTATTGTTATGGCTTTAAGGATTTTACCGTGGGACTTGTTTGGTGAAACGATCTTTACCTAGTCCTAAAATCTGTTAGTGATCTGTGAGCATAGTGAAATAACAACAACGCATTCAACGCAGACAGCCATATTTTTTTTTTTTTATTATTATTTTTTTTTTATTATTATTATTATTATTTTTTTTTTTTTTTTTTTAGTTCTTCTGAAAACGGCTCATTGTTATCAACTCAATAGTATTTATAGCCGTATTTAAAATGTAAAGTAATAATTCAATCCCCCACGGGACAGGCAACGCCTAGTGTGGGGGTCCGTACACTATATTTTGTAATAATTTTATATGACAATAAACGATTTTTATTTTTTTTTTATTTTTTTTTTTATTTCATCGAGTTTACATGCAAAATATATCAATTATCATTATGAAAGTTGGGTGTATTTATGTGAAGATCACGTTAATGTAAGTCCTGTAATATCAATGTACACAGAAACTGTTTTTAGCTGTAATAATGCTTGGTTTGATTTGGTTTGGTTTTGGCAAATTGGTACTATCAGCTTCCACGAATCCAGCGTCCATGATTGCGCTTATCAATAAAATGATAAGACACTAACTGCACAAGAAGAGTTTTTGCAAAAACACTAAATCCAATCCAAATCACAATAGAACCTACGCACGCTCGACTGACAGATGTTTGTTTACCACCAAAGGTGGACCGGATGGACAGTGGGCTCTACTTACAGGCTGATTAGATAGATAGGTAGGTACTGAAGGGAAAAGACGAAGCCCACACAGAGTAGACGGAGCAAGGCAAGGCGCGTTCCTCACAGAACGCGTCGCGTCTTTGCGCCCTTCACGTCTCGTGCCTCACGCCCCCTACCTATTCTAAAGCGGAATTAATTCATTGTTGCTGACCTCTAGCGGTGCAGTATTGTATTTCTTGTACTTGTTCATGGTTTCTCTGCAACTTGGACGATCAAATAGCACTGTGCGGTGCGCACAGTAGGGTCGTTCTATATTTTAGAACTAGATGTCACTACTATCTGGATTTCAGTGAATAGGTATATCATAGATTCATTCCTTTAGTCTCAGAATAATAGGTAGGTAAGGTTATTGTTTTGAGCCTTCAGTAATTACTGGATATAGGGCTTTTAGGGTTTTGGCCATCTTAGTACCGTTTTTGACCGCTAGAAATTTCAGTTAATTTGTAAAAAAATTAACGATAGAAATAATATTTTCGTTGCATTTTTAAACTTTTACATTGATAGGAACCAAATTTCTTAAGTTTTACATTTATAGAATTATTTATATAGTATTTTGAACATAAAAGTGGCCAAAAAAGGTACACTGACTACAAAACATATTATCATAATATTATCGAACAATCCCATTTTGCTGATGACACTTGCACCAGTGACAGCCCGGGTGCGATCAATGTACCTATGTGCAACTGCCATCTAGCGCTAATTTTTAAAGATTTTAGTATTTAAAATTCAGCGTTACAGATTTTGTTAAGTGTGCATCTTTTAACTTCTCCAAGAAAATTATAAAATCGCACATAAAGTACGAACATCACAAAATCGCACATACTATTGTTCATGGTCGGCTTCGAAACAATTTTACCGAATCACTACATACATTTACAACCCCTTAGACACCATGTAGGTCACCGGTGACCGCATCGTCTTTTAGTATTGGCCCTGGCCTTTAAAGCGTTTAAATGAAAAAAAAAAAAAAAGATTAAAGTTACTGTGTAGAATTAGGTAGGTATATAAATTTTATTCAAAGTGTGTGTTTAATATTAAATGTGTCTAGAACATGAAATTATAAATGTAAATGTATCAGTAAACAGAAAAGATGTAATTGGCAATTTTTTTATGGTAAATGGATTTTTTTTCTTTTTAAAGTTAGGTACGTTCTGTCATCGATCGTTCATTCGTTCAACCGATTTTAATAAAGTCTGAATCTAGTTCTCACCCTACCACATAGAAATCAAATTTGTTACATAAAATAATGCAAAGCCTTATTGGGGGATAGTGAATAAAATATTAAAACCACAAAAATAAGGGTATTTATTACATTTATTTGAATAATCATCCTTCATATTTTCTTAAAACTATTCTAAGTAAAGAACATCTTTTTCTACAAATTTAATTCATATTTACGTGACTTGAGAATCCCTAATATAAAAATTACCAACTGAATAAAAATTACAACTTGCATGGTATCACAGTGACAGATCTTTGTTGGAATTTTCTATAAAAGAAATGTAGATGTCAAAAAAAAAATTTTTGCACAATCAAGTGTAACGGCTTCAATTCTCAGCTCGTTCCTACTAACGTGAATAAAAACGTATACTTAAATAATTTACAATATATGACTATATAGATACATGCATAATTAGATTTAATTTAACTTATTTTGAGAAGTATTATTGAACAAAGTACTAAGACACTGAAATAAAATGAAGCGTCGAAGCGACGTCGATAGCTGAGTTAGTAAAAAGTTATACAAATCCTAAATATCTTTGGGATAATTAAGTTTTAGGTTATATTATTATAATATTTGAGCTTTATTTAAAATAAAGAGAACAGACAGGTTTCAGGTACAGTACTTGTCAATAACTAAACATAATATAATTAAATGGCACTTGTACCTACTATTAAGAAAACTAAATTAGCTTTTTTCAAATATAGATACCTACTTTAACGTGCTCTCATGCAATAATTTGATTCGAATGCAACATGCAATTTTATAAAATTGTGTAGTACATATAAACAATAATTTTCAAATTGCTTATTTAAAATTATTAAGAGTTTTGTTACAACACTAGTGAAATTTTTCACTCGTTAAGCCTTTATCATCCGAGTGCATCCGGCTGGCTCGTCGTCCTATGGACACATCTTTCAGGAGTTGCAATTTTACTCGTCATCGTTCAGCAAATCTGTACAAGACTTGGCTTTTGTGGATCTAGAAAAGAACATAACATATAGTTTATATGAGTAAGTATAAAATAGTATAAAAGTAGGTATTATAAGAATCGTAAACACTGGATAGTCGTACGTAGACAATGATTTAAACACATGTAGACTTCGTGGGCTTGTTTGGGTAAGGATAGTCCTATTTTAAAGAACTACTGCAAAAATTTGATGTGCATTGCAAAGTTGATTAATAGATTACCAAGTAGGAAAATCTCGGCTGCGCAATGTATATCGAATCGTCATAATAAAATATGACTTGTAGTTTCATGAAACGCGTCCGGCTTCTTAAGTTTAGTGTAAGTTTATTCAGTTCAGCACACAAGACAGTTCTGCTTAACATTGTTTGATGTTTTCTTTTTAGGGAAGGGTGGGATATTGCTATTATAAATGTACGTAACACACATAAAACAACTGCTAAGAATTAAAAACTGAAACCTGAGCTAAAAACTGTGCAAACTGGACACCAAAAAAACTTAGTACATAAATATAAATAATGTTAATGTGGTATAAAGCCCGCCCTTGTGCGTTTAGGTCTATAACTAGTGCAATACAGAATTAAAGTTAATAATAATACCGGTCGTGTCATTGCTATGCACAGGTTTCAGTGTTGTTACAGCGTGGTTTGACTGTAATATAAAGCAGCGTAGCGCTTGTTTGAGATCACGATATTGTGATATACTCTATATTTCGCGTAGATGGAAAACTGGGAAACACTTTTTTAAGCCAATCACTCGCTGCCGTATTTGAGTCTCTATTATAATTCTCACCACTAGATGAAAACCCCACTAAGTCGAAATAATATGTGAAAATTTAGTTAGCTACTTTTTCGACTTCCTGACCTTATACCGTACCGGACAATATAACCTTTCATAACGATACTTTCAACTTGAAGGAGACGTAATGGGAGCTATATTGTCCGGTCCGGTATGAGGTCAGGAAGTCGAAAAAGTACCTAACTAAATTTTCACATATTATTTCGACTTAGTGGGGTTTTCATCTAAGGGTGATGTATTTCACCTACAATCTACATCTATACCTATTGGCATCGATGTAGATTACACGTGGGTTTTAAGCATAAGTATATGCGACTTAACTACTCATGCGCTTCACTATAATCCATTTATCTATACTTGGCATTTTTTTCAGACTTTAAACGACACGAAATCAAAAACCTTTAGCGGTAGAAAACTCGAAACAGTTTACAAATTTAGTGCTAGCTAGTACTAAATTTGCAAAAGGTATCGAATTTTAGAAAATTAGACGGTAGACCGCTAAAGGTTTTTAATTCAGTATCGTTTAAAGTAAAAAAAAAATGCCAAGTATAGATAAATGGATTATATGTAAGTAGTATACTTACTGTGCAGTTTTAGTCCGCCGACACACTCTCAGCTCGATGGCCCCATTGCGGACAGCTTTGAACAGCGCCAACGCCTCAACATGAGCTAATTCATGACATGCTTGCCCATTAACTGCTAACACCTCGTCACCTGAAACAGTACATAATAACAAACTTATTATAGCACTGCTCCAGCGAAGTGCTCACGTACATGTCAGATACCCCACTTATTATTACACCCCCGTGCATTGTAAACAAACAATAACTTTATATTATCATATTAAATAAATTCATTACTGTACGTGACACCCATTATAACTGATATGAGTTCGTCGAATGGTTATCATTGAGTGCATTGTTTAATTTTAGAATGCATTCTCAAGGCATTCCTTTACTGGCATTCCATTAACATAAATATTATATTAAAAGCATCGTACGGACCTGCTCTCAGTCTGCCATCGTCTACGGCTTGCCCTTGCGGAAGTATGCTTTTTATAAAGATGCCAAGAGGTCCACGGGGCGAATCACGTCCTCCTACAATAGTGAAGCCAAGAGGTTTCTTCCCGTGTCCTTTCTCAAATGTTATAGTGTGGTACGTGTGCGTAGGTGCTCGTGGCTTTCTTGGTAGGGTGCAGAAGTTTGCCGCGTTCGGCGTTTGAGGTTCACTTTCACGTTTATCTTCACGGTTTGTCACTGGACCATCTGGTGCGTCAACGTCGGTCGTGGCGCCGGCACAACTGAGTGAGAGCGTTTCTTTATTTCCACCAAAACTAACGACCTGTCGCCGCAACAGCTTGTTATTCATGCTGCTATAGCTCGCGTTCTGTCCTTTGTGGAAGTGGGAGCTACCGCCCCCTGCGCCCGCATCTCCTGTCTCGTCTGTCGTTGATAAGGCGCTGCGATTACTAGTACTGTTATCCTGCGAGAGTCGTCGTTGGCTACTTCTATCTGAGCTCTTCTCTTTTCCGAGAATGATCGCATTTTCATAGTCCACAGAGCTTTCGCGCATTAAAGTTGGCGTTCTTTGTTGCAGTTCTTTTTGTCTTAGTTCAGGTACAGGCTTTTCCCTCTGTCGACATATTACTATATCTATTTCCGGAGTTCCTGATTTGAGGGTTTCTTTAGCTTCAGACATGGTGATATCTCGAAGTCTTCGACCGTTGACATTTAGAAGTTCGTCGCCGATACGTAGCGACCCCTCCCTGAAATTGAAAAGTGTAATTAAATTATGTGGTAGCTTACAGCTATATTTCAGAACGTCACATTTTTTTAGCAAAGATTTGTCTAAATTATCCCTATTGACCAGATAAATATAAGTAGGAAAGCAATTCTATCTCCTTAGCATACTGATGGCAAACGTGTTTTGAGATTATAATGAAAGGATTTTCACTATCTTCTATTCGGTTAAGAAATTGTCATTGTTGTCTTTGCATAAATCAAACTCACCTCTCGGCTAGTCCGCCTGGCACAATATGGGCAACAAGGTACCCCACGTGTCCTTCATCCGTTAATTTTGTCTTAGCAATGAATATGCCCAATTCTTCCGTGAGATGCCTTTTTACAATTCTTACAACTTTGAATTCTGACATTGGCTTATCAGATCTAGACGCCCTGGTAGGTCTTCTGCACGGCGGCACAGGTGGAATACCAGCGTCTCCTTGACTGGCATCTCTCTGACGCATTCTCTGCTTCTCTGTAAGCTGTAAGTATTGAGGTTCAACATGCTCGTTACCGGTCTTTGGCATACGTCTGAGTATTTCTTTACGGTCAAGAGACAATGCTCTCTGAGTATGTCTTGACCTGGGTCTAGGACCTTCTGGTATGCTTCTTTCACGACCCATTCTACTAGAGGCTCTTGCTTTTATGTAACTGTGATCACCCGATATACTTCTCCCATGACATGGCACTGGAGCATTTGCCTGTGATGCTGAGCTCTCGCATCGAGATGATATCCTGTCACTGTCGAATATCGACGATGCGGCTGATTCATTGACTAGAATACCTGAATCTGCATCCTCATAATCTTGGATTAATGCATTTTCATCGTCGCAAGAAACGAGGTAAATGTCATCGTGAAATACCGAGTTCTGTGTCTTTTGAAATTCCTCTAAGCCTGGTAGAGCTCCGTATGAAAAACTGCGTAACTTCGCCTTGACTCCACCACGCTTTTTTCTACTCCTGTTTATTGCACTGGTTGGTTTTAGTATATTGTCATTACTACCACTTACGTCAATCTCATTCTCAGTATTCTGCTTATAGAGTTTAGAAAACAATTTATTAGTAGAAGGTCTTAAGTATCTGTCAGACATTGCCCTTAATTTGGCAGACAAGCAGGAATTTGGGCCAACAGTATCTTTTTCATACTTTAACTTAATTCTATCAGTCTTTTTACTTGATTTTAATGAAATGTTTTGAACTGGAGTCTCATCATACGGTTCATAATCATCATTGAATATTTGATCACTAGATTTAGACAGTTGAGCTCCAACAGGTTTTGGGATCGCATAGAAGCGGTCGCACTCGGAGCCCGAACTATAGCATCGAGTGCCGCGGTTCGCGAATGATTTGCCCACGTGCCACTGCGTTTCACGCGGACTTAATATGCCTTTAGCAACAAATACATCGTCGTCATAATGAGGCATTCTTATCCATGGATTGTGGTTTTCGAATTCAAGATGGCCATCTGGGTAATTGGCTGGGTATCGACATTGCATTGCGTCCTCGACGTGTCCGAAGCCGCTACACTCACTTCCCGAAGTAGATGCCGCATCGTCGCCATGTCGCAACGGACCGTTGGATCTAAAGCACGACAATTTGGTATTTTTCACTTTGTCGAGCAGTGGGTTTCGTTTTTCCTGGTAGACCGCGTACTCTTTTTCCAAAGAGCCTCCGCGGTTTTTGTGGCTGGAGCTGTGAGTTTCCTGCGGTGAGGTGGCTTTATTTTGCAACGATATGCGGCGAGTAGTGGGTGTTTCGCCACCGCGATGACATCGGTGCGGGGATTTCTCCACAATTATTATCTGTTCATTTAGGTTATAGAAGTTGGTTTCCACCGAGCTGCTGCTGCTATTACGCTTCGGGTCGTGGACTGGTGATACATCTGAAATTAGGCCAAAATATAAAGTTATTACAACGCCAATGCGATAGCAATACTACTTTAAAGAAAACATCGTGAGGAAACCTGAGTGTAATAGGTTTTCACTGAACAGTCAGCACTTTAAATTGCTTTTCCACAATGAGCACGCCCAATGATTAGCTGGTAAGACCATAATATCTCTCTGAGAGCAGTGGGGCCTATGTACCTTAGATACGTTTATGCGGTTTATTTTCTGAGTGTAACCAAGTGATAGAAGTATACCTTTTATGTAACGATTTGGAAATCAACTTTTCATTCAAGATGTTGGGTTCATTAATGTTTATTCAACTCACGTTGATTTCTTTAAAGGTACGTGATAGGGAAATAGGTTGCAGTGAAAGCTTCCAATTACAACCAATGAGCACGGATTAAGAGCTAGTTTTCCGTATAAGCAAAGAAGTGATCGTGCACACTGCACATATTGGTTAAGTTGTTTAAAGGTTATAGAAACCTTAATGAGTCACTGTAGGTACGGTACATGAGTAACAGGTCCGTATACCTACCCATAACGCGGTGACTTTTTTTGCAATGAATCGCGCATATTTCTTAAATACCGGATTTATAACAACCATAAGTTATTTATCAGGAAAAGCTGCAATCGATTTCCTCAAGTCACCAGTTTGATTACAAGAATTCTTTCAAATTCTTGTTACTAATTAATTGTCAAGGTACCTTCCGTGCTCACACTTTTAACTAATTCAATATTTTTAATTGCGTAACTAATGACATCCGCTAATTAGTAAGTGACGATAGTAACGTCTTAATCATGTGCAAGTCACCTGCATGGCACAAGATATTGAGGTCTGAATACTGATGTTCTGCCATCATTAGCCAACAGTCTTTCATAATAATAAGTTAAGGCTTTTGAATTTATTCGCAGACTCATTAGCATTGATAAAAAGGTTTTACTTTACTAAATACTTGAAACGGCAATATCTTTAGGAAAATGACAATTTTATCGAAGCATCACTCAATTCTCTATCGCAGGAAACATAAAGCGGGTTATTATTTATTGCACATCGTAACATAAACAAGGCTTTATCTTTCTCGAGTCGAAGGTTAAAGTGGGACATAGACAAGACATAGGTTGGTTCCTAAGTAGGTACAAGTATCAAATAAAATGAGATACCTACCACTTAGTAACGTGATATTGTTGTCTGTTATACTCAAATAGTTAAAGATACTTTTTATACTTTGTATTTTGACAAAGGTGAGTACCTAATTACCGTTTATAATAACATACATACATACATAAGCTCATGCCTGTATCCCAGAGAGGTAGGGAGAGACCAGGGTCTGCCACTTGCCAGGATCCTGATAGATCACTTTCGCTTCATCGACATTAATTAGTAAAGTTGTATGCACGCTAGCCGATTTTAATTACTTTTTATTTTGCGCTTTACTAATATAATCCCCTATTTGGTCAAAGTATATCCGCCTGGGTCGTCCCTTACCGGCCCTTCCGAGTGGAAGGGCCGGTAAGGCGGTTAGGCCGGCAAGGAGCGAATGTGAGTACATTCGCTCCATATTTTTGTTTCGTCAGTCTTGCTTCCTTCCTTTTCTCCACATGTCCAAACCAACGCAACATTTCTTTTTCAATTCTAGTCTATGCATCATCATCATCATCATCATCTCTCGCTCTGCGGGAGAGCACCACACCCTCTTTCAGTCCACAACGTTTTCTAATCAAACTATTGCATATTCTGTTATTCAAAGTAACACCACACATATGTATTTCTCAAAGACTTTATTTCTACTGCATTAATCTTACTTTCATGATTCTTTTGCCATCTCGCTACATCAGTGTTGGGACCAGCACAACCAATCTTGCTCTTTTGGAGATGTTCTGGCTACTCACGAACAATTTCCCACTCTCTTTTATCACTTTTTTTACAGTATCACACAGTTTTTACCCCTCAGGCTCTCCAAATAGGCAATACTTTCACTTGTTCCACCCTTTCATCTCTAATTGTTTTCTTGCACTCATTTATGTCATCTTTTTCGAAGACCATTACTTTCGTCTTACTCGCATTAATGTTAATTCATTTACTTTTAAATGCCTCATCTGTTACTGTTACTGTGTCCGCAGTTCTTCGACCGACCTGATGAAAACAAAACCTGATCGACGGCGTTCAAATGTAAATAGTTTTTTTAGGTTTTGCGATATTTCAAAAGTGCAAACTTCACTAGCTACGAAAGCTCACGGCCAGTTTCACATTGGACGTAAATTGCCATCGTTGGACTTGTATTTACACAACGCTCGCACGTCGTCATCAACCCATTACGTCCCCACCGAGGGGTACGGGTCTCTTCCCTGAGGAAGGCATAGGCCATACTTCACCACGGGGGTCAAGTCCGGATTGGTAGCCGGAACGCTCGTACATGAACCTTAGTAATTTAACAGGTCTGAACCTTCCAGTCCGACATAGTCGCCGCCGAGCCTGTTATCGTCCGATGTGAAACCGGCTTATTCTGAGATAAACGTACCTATTCTGGAGCGGCGCGCAGAATGCGGTTCCGTTTCCGGCGAGATCGCGAGCAGCCGCGGCGGGTCACCCTTCCTGAACCAGCGCATCGTGCCCACTGCCGGCCGCCGCCTCACTCCATACTCTTGATAGCTGCAACGATAGAATAGGGGAATTACATTTAATCTCAGAAGTTTGGCTTATGCTGGTTTCTGAATTGATTACCTATCTCCGTAAGTTTAATTTGGCTCTTCAGATAATTAAGCAAAATTGAGACAAATTGTTTTAAAATAAGTATTTCGTACATCGCTCGTAGCCCCGAAGGTTAAGCAACATTGGGCACGTTCAATGCATGGATGGGTGGGTCTATGACTAGCTTTTGTGGCATTTTTCCGAGCGGTTCCGTGCTTTGCAAGGCACGTCAAGCAGTTGGTGCCGACTGCCGTCGATAGATGGCGGTCGTTAAGCCAAGTCAGAGACATTAACAGGGCAGCTTGAACACTTCAGACAGTAAGACCAGTCACTAGTCTTACAAGCCTCCACCAAACCGGACTTGGTCCCCGTGGTGGGGTATGGCCCATCCTTTCCTCAGGTAAGAGACTCGTGCCCCTCGGTGGGGACATAATAGGTTGAAGATGATGATGATTTCGTACAAGATATGCTGTATTTATAAACCAACGGAATAGTCGGCGTAACGGAACGGTGTCAAGGAGGTGTCGGGAGTGGCTGGATGCGGGCGGCACAAGAGCGAGAAATTTGGAAAACCACAAGGGAGTGGGCTAAAGGTGTCCTGCACTGGGCGTCAAATGGCTAATAATGATGATGACTTATGGTTACAGATTAGGATACTAGAGCAAATTGAAAAATATATTTTTACCTCATGAAAGTAGTATGTGATAGTACGTGAAGGCTGACGTGCTGTCGACTGTACGTAGAAATATTGGTTGAATTCCCGCTCTATTCCCGCACATTCGCTCCATATTTTTGTTTCGTCAATCTTTCTTCCTTCCTTCTCTCCACATGTCCAAACCAACGCAACATTTCTTTTTCAATTCTAGTCTACACATCATCATCATCATCATCATCTCTCGCTCTGAGGGAGAGCACCACACCCTCTTTCAGTCCACAACGTTTTCTAATCAAACTATTGCATATTCTGTTATTCAAAGTAACACCACACATATGTATTTCTCAAAGACTTTATTTCTACTGCATTAATCTTACTTTCATGATTCTTCTGCCATACCCAAGTCTCGCTACATCAGTGTTGGGACCAGCACAACCAATCTTGCTCTTTTGGAGATGTTCTGGCTACTCACGAAGGAGTGCAAGGCACGATTTACACAATTTTCTGCTTTTACTGATCGCTCTATATCACTTCCACACTTTCCATCCCTCATAAACTCCCTTGCACTCCGTTTTCTTGCACTCATTCATGTCATCATCTTTTTCGAACACCAATACTTTAATCTTACTCTCATTAATGTTAATTCATTTACTTTTAAATGCCTCATCTGTTACTGTTACTGTGTCCGCAGTTCTTCGACCGACCCGATGAAAACAAAACCTGATCAACGGCGTTCAAATGTAAATACAGGTTTTTTAGGTTTTGCGATATTTCAAAAGTGCAAACTTCACTAGCTACGAAAGCTCACGGCCAGTTTCACATTGGGCGTAAATTGCTATTCGGTCTCTATGTGACGAGTAACTTGACATATTTGCAATAATCTTTATCTACATTATCAGCTAAATATCTATTTAGGTTACGAACACACAATGCACATGGGGTCGATAGAGATACCAATCTAAACATTGGTATAAAACAAACTGTGTTGAGATATAAAGGATCTCAACTATTTTGTAGTTCATTAAACTAAAAACCTACACAATTTTGCAATAATTGAGTAGAATAGGTATGATTAGCTATGTGGAACTTTTTAAAGCTCTGTCGTGCGAGCGTGTTGAATTCTTGATATCGTGTTGACGGCTCGCCACAGCGTCATGGTTGTTCTAGGAATTTGGATAAAACCCGCGAGCTAAGATATACGCTCTAAGCATAAATCTATAATTTCTGTCAGTAATAGGACCGCAATTACTGATAGATTATCAGTGAATTCTTTAATGAAACTATGATAATTATCATCTCCACATTTTGTTGCTAAGCTGATTGGCGTTCCCATTGATCTTCCATAATCATCACGAATCATAAACAAAGTTATTGATTACATCGTGCACGATTAGCAACTTTGTATTAAGAAATTAGTTCTGCCAACTTACGACAATCCAGCGACGAGCAATGTACCTCGAAATATTTGAGGCGTGAACTCGACAGGTCACGAGTTAACCTTGCTTGGTTAACTCGTGTGGTGGGGGTTGACCTTTTTTCAGTGGTACTCGGAGAAATGCTGGCTAGTATTGACACCGAATGTTAAACTATAATTTGTTTTATATTGACTAACTAGCTGTCCCGGCAAACTTCGTACCGCCAAAGCTTTTTTCTCACCATTTAAACCTTCCCTGGAGTTCCTATTCCAAAAAACCAATAATCAGCCAAATCGGTCCAGCCGTTCTAGAGTTTTAGCGAAACTAACGAACAGCAATCCTTTTTTATATATAAGAAAGAAGAAGATACGTTTTAAGAGGACATTTCTTGCAGTTCCTTCGATGAATGAATTTTGACGAAGCGAAAAGTTTTGTCAGTGTAGAGAGAAGTCTTCTCTGCTTAGCCTTTCGGTAGATTTTCTTCGAAATTCGATCTCTTGCCGGTCTCATCAAAAATAGGGTTCTCGTCAATACGAACAGCCTTCTAAATCGCGAAACAATTGTCAGCTGTTCAATAAATACTAATTACAGATGAGTAGAAGCGTGTTTCGGCCAAGTTGTGCCCATTTTGTACCTTCACATACTATATTTATGACACATATCTGGTACCAGGATTAAATTAAAGGAGGATGTGATCAGTGGTTTTGTTATTGTGTAAGATTTTATTAATATGATAATTGTTTACACACATAATATAAGCTCACACCTGTATCCCAGAGAGGTAAGAAGCAACCAGTGACTGCCTCCTGCCACGCTCCACGAAAAACGTTTCTAACTATAAAATATTTCCATTTTAGATCTTAGTTCCATATTTCATTCCGGACTGCGCCTCTTATTTACTGTGGGAAATCTTGAGCAATCGGCAAAAGGTATTTTAGTGTATTTACAATTTGGTATGTTTCATATTTGTCAAATATATATTTTCTCCTTAAATTAATAAAATAAACTGGCACCGCCCAACCTCTGCGATAATATAACCTTTAGACATAAGACATTTATCATTCCGTAATTATTTGAACGCATGCAATTCCGCTATCAATATAAGCGTAAAGTTCAAAGCCCCTTATCAAAGAGTTATATTTAGATAAGAGGTTATAGGTGAGATAATATATTGAATCTCAATGCATTTCAATACTTGAGTTCACTCACAGTCAAATGGAAAAGCTTTGGCTTATGGCTGAAGATGTTAGATGTTTTTACAACCATAAAGACACAACTCTAGCTAAAGGAAAGACTTGTTCTTCTCTTCGAGGTGGAAAACGTGTCAAGACAAATCTTAAGTAATTATGCCCTTATACCAAGGAGAATGTCTTAAATCTCCTTGCTTATACTGAGTTTTTATTTTGTTTAGGCCTTGCAACAACAAAGTCAAATCATCATCGTCAAATAATTATGTCCCCACCGAGGGGCACGGGTCTCTTCCCTAAGTAAGGTAAAGGCCATACTCCACCATGGTCGTTAAGCCAAGTCAGAGGCCTAAGGGCGGCTTGAGAACGTTTGACATTAAAGACCAGCCCCTATCTTACAAGCCTCCACCAAATTAAAATCATTTAAATAAATGTTATCTATCTATATGTCAGTGTAAATTTTTGGTCCGGATCAACTTACGTCTTTTTTTACGTTTAGTTTTAGTTCAAGAAACTTTCTGTCAGTCTTACAAATTTCAATAAAATGATAAAAAATAGTGTCATTTTATGTACTTTAGAACGTTACATCTTGAAGCGGGAAATAATAAACGGAAGCCACACAAAATAGTTAGGTAGGTACGTGATTTAAATATAAGTATACAATGGGTAAATGTAGACGTTGTTAACCAAACTCGGGCAAAAACTAGCAACAATAGATAAACTCTACACAAACTAAAAGAAAAGGAAAGCCACATTATCGTTCCGTGGGAGTTTCACGGTAACTTCTAACAAAGTTACATAAGAACTCGGTAATTGAACAGTGAACTCGATAAGGTGAGTTCAAATAGGAAGCTGTCCGCTGCCGGATATAAGAGAGGATCTGAAATCGATTCAGGAGCTAGTAGTCGACTACAGGAAATTAATCATGATAGAAGACCCTCTAGGGGTACTTACGTGTCATAGATTTAGCAAGGACTGAAGTATGAACACGACTTTATAATACGGTGATTCATTAGTAGGTAACTATGACATCAGCGCTATTACCCCGCTATATGAAGCTCCGGTATCTGTTATTAATTTTAGTAAGTAAAAGTTTTTTATACCTTGACAGTAAAGTTTACTCTATTTACTCTATTTACTCTCTACGCTTTACAAAGGGTAGTGGGGAAAATCAATATTCAATTGATTTTCTAGATCTTCTGTAAAGATTTCGGTCTTTGTATTTTCGGTGACAATGTACCTATGACGGACAGTCTGGTAGCAGCATAGTTAAGTAGTCACGTCTGCGTCAGCCACGTTTTCAATGTTCGATTCTTTCCATGACCATTGCAGTGACGACGTGCATGACAAAATGTATCCGGTACACTTTGCGTTTTTCCGAACAATTGTGTAAGTCTCTGCATTTGGAGTGTAGAGTTCAGTTGTTCAAATTAAAAAGCTAGGGTTCTTTTAGCGGCCATAATATTCACACTTTATTATTCAGCAGGACTGCTGTTTTGACTCGTAGTGATGTGGTTGCTTACTATCCCAGTCGTTGGACTGGTGTTTTATGACCAGTAACTGTCTGTGTGTTCTTGAGCGTGGGCCAGAGTAGGTATGTAAGGCAAATACTAAACATTTTTTCTGGCTAGAGCCCGCTGACGCAATCGTGAAGCGTTGTGCTGTTGTTCAGTTCGCATAGAATGCAATTATAGAGAAGCATAAGAGAGATCAAAATTAAGTAGGCATATAATAACTATTAGAGTTTCTTGCTTTAACAGTTCCTTAACACAGTTATCGTGAACTGGGCATAAAGTAAAATTGGAAACCAGCTTAGAACTGAAGGACGTCTGTTATTTTTTGTTTCTTTTTTTCTAAGAACGTATCTTACGTGCTTATTCGGTTTTATGTTGAAACGTGATAAATAAAATAATCAAGTTTCTTGCTTTGAAGTTCCTTAACACAATATCGTGAGCTTGGCAAAAAGTGTAATTGGAAAACCGTTTTGAACTGAAGGACGTCTTTTATTTTTTGTCACATTTTTTTGATAATGCATCTTACGTGCTTGGCTGGTCCAATGCTCATGTTTAACCATCTAATTCTTTGTAGCTGACCGACAAAAAAGGCGTGAACATGAACATGTCGTAATAATGGTAATAGATAATAAGAATGTTGTCGGTCAACATTTCAAGGCTTATTGCATGTGCCGCCGGCTCTTTAATTGCTCAAACGAAATTTCACGTCGTCAGCCCGTGTGAAGTGCCTCATTTGACTTGACGTAACGTTGACACCTCCGTCGAATGGCGGTCGTTGTTTGACATAATCTTTTCAGGGTTCCGCTTTGATTCTAACGGGACCCTATGATTACGCCTACGCTGTCTTCCTATACAACAAAATTACCCAAACTCAGAAACTCAAACTCAAATATTTTATTCATAATACAAACAAAGTATTTACTTTATGGAGGTCAAAGTTGTTAGTTTCACAATTAATAGATTACATGGAGAAGAAACTAACAAAGAAACTCCACATTTATTCTTTGCAAAACAGTTTAGCTTAATTAACAAACTTTCAAACTTAAAAAATATTACTCTAGGATGTGTAATGAATGTATTGTGACCCTATCTCCTTAACCGTAATATAACCGTAGCCAGTGGAAACTGTTTAGCTTGGTTATACAGAATGTCATTGCAGGCCTGGACGGTGGCGGTGTAATCGAAGGTATTCTTCAGGCGGTAACTAATAAGAATCGGACATAGTAGAGACTAAGCCGCATCTGTGAAGCAACTTTCTACCCATGTTGCGGTAACGATTCTGCGAAGTTGCCTGTCATTCCCCAGGTTGACTTACTCAGTTCGCACTCTATGTGATTATGCAGAGATAAAACGGTACGAAAAGGTCAACTTTTGGATTCTCAGCAGGAGTCGGCTAGTTTTTCGTTGCACATAAATCCTACGAAACCCTCGGTGCGCAGGTCTGACTGGCACTTGCTCGGTTTTTTCCCGGAAATGTTGAAAACGTTGAATTATCCGTGGCGACTAAATGCAGATAGGTAATTAAACACGGTTAAATTGGTGCTTTTATAGCAATGTTTTGTACTAATAAAATGTAAGCATGAATAGTCTCATCAGAGTAATTTGGGGAATAAAGATGGCGGTGGTTCTATTTGCTTTACACTAGCTCACTAATTCCTTCGATATACACACGTATTCTTAATTTATTTTCTTTGTTTTGCCTAAAGAAAACACTTGCTAGAGGATTTTGTTTACGTTAATTTCGGATCAGCTAATAATTATAATAAAATGTATACGCATAGAATCGCTCGTAGCCTGGGCTGCCTGAGTGATCTTAAACGATCACTAATGTTAAGCAACATACGGCGCGTTCAGTCCATGGATGGGTCACCGTCTATGACTAACGCTAGTGGCATTTTTCCGAGCGGTTCCGTGCTTAGCAAGGCACGTTAAGCAGTTGGTGCCGGCTGCCGTCGATAGATGGCAGTCGTTAAGCCAAGTCAGAGGCCTTAGGGCGGCTTGAAAACTTCTGACGGTAAGACCAGCAACTAGTCTTACAAGCCTCCACCAATCCGGACTTGGCCCCCGTGGTGGAGTATGGCCTATATCTTCCTCAGGGAAGAGACCCGTGCCCCTCGGTGGGGACATAATGGGTTGATGATGATGATGATGATGATAGGGAGAGTATAAGTTATTTTATGAATATGGTAAGTGCTAGCTATGCTTAACTGTCAATTGTTAGAATATAAATACATATAAGAACGAGGTATGCTATTTTTAGGGTTCCGTACCCAAAGGGTAAAACGGATGCTACTACTGATACTCCGCTGTCCGTCCTTCCGTCCGTCGGTCACCAGGCTCATCTCATGATCCGTGATAGTTAGACAGTGGAAATTTTCACAGATGATGTTTTTTGTTGTCGCTATGATAGCAAATAATAATAAACTCACGCCCGTTATCCCCGAAGGGGTAGGCAGAGGCACCAGTCTCTAGAACTGGACCCACATTTTGCCGAGTTTATTAGGTCCCAAACGTGACAAGTGGCAAGCCTGTCGCCGTTATCCGGGCACAATTTATCAGCGAATGGTGTTGCTGTCCAAACAAAAAAACACGAAAAAACAGAATAAAACAAATATTTAAGGGGGTTCCCATACAATAAACGTGATTTTTTTGCTCTTTATTGATAACGGCATCAGGTAGAGGCTTGAAATATTTACAGAATATTTAGTTATATATTCAATTTAAAAATTCGTTATTAAATTAAAATAAAAGAAATATTTAAGGGAGGCGCCCATACAAAAAACGTGATTTTTTTCGTTCGATATTGATAGCGGCAACGGGTAGACGCTTGAAATATTAACAGAATATTGAGTTATATTATTTATTTTAATAATAAATAACTGAATTAAAATAAAATAAATATCTAAGGTAAGACATGATTTTTTTGCCGTTCTAATAGATAATGGTACGGAACACTTCTTGCGCGAGCCCGACTCATACTTAACCGGTTTTTTTTTACCATAAATGTCATTAATACTTAATTAACCTAAATAAATTGGGCTGCGTAATTCGCTAGCCACATATTTGTTTCTGTGGTGCGGACGTCGATTCATAGTGGCGCTACGAGCTTCATAGCGTTCGAAGTGCGGGTAGACTTTCTCGTCATCATGCTTTCAATGTTATCGTCCGGTGGACTCTCATCTTGACATTCCTTGTTAATATCAAGATAAGAGTCCTCCGGTAATCCTCGCCCCATTTATACTAAAGGAAGACAAAAAGGTTCAAAAATATTTGATTATCCTATTTTACACGTATCTATAGATAAAAAGCAGTGAAATTTAATGTTTTATTTATGTGCTGTATGTATTTGCATTGTTTTTCTTGAAAATTGGCAACGGACCAACGCTTATTTCCAAGATATAACAAATTTTCTCCGTCTGCTTATTATCATGAGACATCTCAGCCGAATAATTTACGACCAATAAAGACATTCTCTTTTGTTTTGTTTTCCTTTTGAAGAAAATCTACTTACTCCCTCGGGAATGCTCTTTTGAAATTACGCGAGAACCAAGGTTTTTCCTGTAGATTAAGTTGAGTAAATATGTAACACACAAAAAATTCTAACATTATTATTTCAAACGCATTAGCGCCGAAAAAGTGATGGAATTTAAGAATTGTGATGTGACAACATTGAGACATTGCAGGGCTTTTATATCGGTGCAATTTTAGTTTTCTTCTCAGTTCTTTGAAGTAATGAAATATACTTTGTATCCTCAATCCTCATAGACCATTTCAATTTCGTACAACGAACAAAACAAGTATCTGCAATTCCCAGCTCTAAACGGAGAATCGATACGGCGGAGTTATTTTCACTTTTGCGAATTAAAATAGACGCTACATCGATTTAGATTCCAGCTGTGAAGTGAAAATACCGTTTCTGGCAATACGGAATTGGGCTACATCGGGGTCGCTTCGATAGAGGATATATTTGTGCAGTCTGTAGTGTATTTAAAGGTAGACGTGCTCGAATTCGATAATGCACTCAGTCTCCGCAATTGACACTTTCAAAAGAAACGTCACATCTTTCCAGGGCCGGATCTACCATTATGGCTTTTTGGGCTTCGGCCCAGGGCCCCGTGGACTCAAGGGACTCCAACTAAGTCAAGTCAAAGTCAAAAATAGACGATGATGCGAAAAATCCACAGCGCTATTAAATTAAGCGAATCGCTCGTAGCCTGGGCTGCCTGAGTGATCTTAAAAACGATCACTGAGGTTAAGCAACATACGGCGCGTTGAGTCCATGGATGGGTCACTGTCTATGACTAACGCTAGTAGCATTTTTCCGAGCAGTTTCGTGCTTTGCAAGGCACGTTAAGCAGTTGGTGCCGGCTGCCGTCGATAGATGGCAGTCGTTAAGCCAAGTCGGAGGCCTTAAGGCGGCTTGAAAACTTCTGACAGTAAGACCAGCCACTAGTCTTACAAGCCTCCACCAATCCGGAGTTGGCCCCCGTGGTGGAGTATGGCCTATACCTTACTCCAAAAGACCCCTGCCCCTCGGTGGGGACATAGTGGGTTTATGATGATTAAATTAAGCAGATCGTAAGGTTTGCAGAACTGCGAATCCTTCGATTAATCAAACCCATTAAAATTAATTTAATTCAAGTCTAAATGTTGATTTAACGAAGAACCTAGAATGTAAGGCGCAAATTAAAGAATTTGCCAAAGGAAAGTGCAGAAAGGTTGCTTATTAACATAGTTAATTCATTATAATATATATATATATTTTCCTATACTTGAGTAAGAAGGTGGGCCCCAAAGTACTATAATTAGAAAAGGACCCCCTAAACTTACGATCCGGCCCTGCTTCTTTCAGATATTATTTTGAGGTAGGCGACTGCTGTTATTCAGCAGAAGTTTTCTACCTCAAAAACCAATAAGGTTCTTTAAAAGATTTCTTTGAAACAAAGTCAACACAATATAATATAACAAGTATTATTACAAATGACTCGAGCTTCACAAAGAATTTTATAGAAGTATCGTTATTTATGTGACCTAGTATTTGCAAAGATAAAAGATAAGATATCGGTGGTAGCTTCCTATCAGTTAATTTAAAAATTGTATCGAAACCAGAGCGGTCTCTGCATTTGGCAGTTTCAAAATTAGGTTTTCACTCCAATTATTTTTAGGACATCCACTTAATTTGTTATTTTAACTGCTTTGAGAGGAATTAGAGATACTTACAGTCGACAGCTCTGGTCAACATGTACATTTCAGTTGTAAAGTCTCAATAATGTAACTAAGTAGACTGGACGCGTGTAAAGGTTAATGTGCTGTCGACTATACAAGACGAAAACAGCAATCCTATTAAAACATTCACAATAGACAATTACCTACTTCAGAGACTTCTCTCACACAAGTCACACAATTCAAAATTATTATTTGATTTTTTGCGGATCTGAATTAATTTTACGGTCTAGTTTTAATTGTAAAGTTACTTTAAATTAAACCACGTTACTTTAGATTACCATTAAAATAATTATGTTTATGATATTTGTATTTTCAAGTTTTTGCGTAGTCTCTAATTCTCATCTTGGAAGCAAAATGCGCGGAAATCAATTTTGTACGGCGCTGCGGAATGTCGAACAAAACACTGTGTGTTCATAAGAGTTACATTGCATATTTCTCCGTAAGGTAGTAAAAATAACTTTCCGTATAGTTTCCGTATTCTCTCTCCTTCTTTTTTTCGAGAAAACCTAACATTTGTTGAATTTGTGTTTATGTTTGGCCATTGCAAGAGACCACCCATTTGAGTTGGCGGATTCAATTTCCTGCATACCAAGCTCATAAATTATGTAATATTTCTCACTAGTTTACCTTTGACTACCATAAAAATATACTATAAAACGTAAACAGCATCCGACAAAATTAAAAAAGGCCGTTTTTGGCTTTCATTAGTTTAATTTTATTAGTGCAGTAATGAAATCATAAACAATAATAACGTAAAACCTACACCAACACACCTAGATGAACTTGATAGTCTTTGTTTTATTAGACAAAGAGGTAATTTTCCACTGTACGAAAGATCTGATTTAGTTGGTCACATAGCGGAGGTCAAGGTGTGTGGCGAGTCATGCGGCTCTGCGGATTGCGGATCGTCTAATCTAAGATTAGAGGTGACGCATCCTGTGTCAGTCACTCCTGTCTTATTTATAACCGCAAAGCGTTTTTGTGTCACCTGCTGCAGCGCTCCGGGAGTAAATTTTGTATGTAAACTAAGAAAGACATTCTGAAGTACCTACAGTTCGATTTTTCGTTCGGGCATTGACTTCTCCGTCCAATTTATTCAGGCTGTAACATAATGTTCTTCAATAAATCGATCTATCAGCATGCTTGTTCACCGCTGAACATAGGCCTCCCCGAAAACACGCCATTTATCTCTGTCCTCGGCCATCCTTATCCAGCCGCTGCCAGCACTGTGCTTCAGATCGTCGGTTCAGCGAGCTGATCGGTGCCCACACACAGTATATATTTGCCCCCTTATTTAACTGAAATAAAATTTTTACCTAGGTAGTGTGTATTCAAATAGAATTTAGGTACGGCGCATCTGATTTTTTCCTGATTTCTAAGTTGCTCCCATAGTATTTGCATTAATATTTAGATAGATACACATTCCTATGTGTGGGGCATAAAAAATAAAATTACACAGAAGATACTAGGCAGGGTTAATTGTATACTTATAACCCTGCCTTTTCAGGAAGGTAAAGAGAATACGTTACACTCTATAGAATACGAAAAAATCTAAAGGTTTTTGTAAATAAACAACAAAACAAACAAAATTGAGATTAATTACTCACTGAAAATAAGTGACAATATTGATGAGCCGTTGTTACCTAAAAATGACATTATGCAAGAAATGTATGGCATGGAAACCCAAAACTATAAGAACTCTTTTAAGTTTTCCTTTTAAGGTAGTTCATTAGCACCTGCTACTACCCTCAATTTTGGCATGAAGAACACTGCTAACAGTGTGTAATAATTTAAAACAAAACTCCAAATGATAGAATCAATCATATTCTTAATATCGTACAGCACATTATTTTTCCATTGGTTATGCCAGAAAATGTAAATAAATAGATATAAATTATATTTCGTTCTGTTTTTGACTGTGAGTATAATCCAAGAAGACAAAAAAGTCTCCCAACTTTTTTGTCTTCATTTACCACCACATACGTAGACCAATACAAATACAAATACAAATAAAAAATATTTATTGCCGTAAAAGAATTTTACATGAGCGATACACAGCGGGCCCCGCACTAGGTAAAACCTGTATCGCGGACGCCCAAAAACAGTTTTAACAAATATGAGGTTATACGAGCAAACATGACAAAATTTAGAGACAAACATGCAATTGTCGTTATGATGAAAAAGAATATAAATTAAAACTTACGTGTAAAAATGACATAAAATAAAAACAGAAATATTACCGCACAGACAGCAGCTAGAATAGTTACATACTTATAGATAAATATGTGTGTAGAATATATATGTATATATATACTATAATACTACTCAGTCGTCTTTACCCCGACGACGATGCGAAATAGGGGAGTATTTTTCAATAGGATCTGGCTTCAGACATTCTATCCGAGCCCTTTGAACAACCTGTCTCGACTTTACAGACTTCTGTCGTGCTTCCATTGAAAAAAGGTATTCTTGGGAATCTCTATTGAATTATGGAAACAATATTTAACAAGATTTATTATGATTTAGGAAGAGAGTAGGATAAAATAAATAAACTCGCCACATCTGAATCTCGGGGAGGGAAACCAGGGTTAACCACTTGCCACAATCCTGACAAACGAATTTTGATTTATCATCACATTAGTCATTGCATACACACGCCCGTATCGAGTTTTGGCTACGTTTTATCTTGCTCTTCGCTAATACATCCCCTGGTATTTAGATTAGTAATAACAAGGAGAACCTTGGTAATAATAAGAAAGTATCATCATCATCATCGGCCTACGGTTATCCACTGCTGGACATAGGCCTCTCCCATTGCACGCCACTGAGCACGGTCCTCGGCTACTCTCTACCATACACATCTCATCTCATCTCATCATAAGAAAGTATACTGTACAAGAATATTGCTGTATTTGTTTACTACCCAAAACAATTCCAAGCGTTAGGTCAAAGAATAATAGAAAGCCTTGATAAAAATTAAATTACGCTAAGTTTACGCCCTGCAAGCAAATTGAATCGCTCGTAGCCTTGGCTGCCTGAGTGATCTTAAACGATCACTAAGGTTAAGCAACATACGGCGCGTTCAGTCCGTGGATGGGTCACCGTCTATGACCAACGCTAGTGGCATTTTTCCGAGCGATTCCGTGCTTCGCAAGGCACGTTAAGCAGTTGGTGCCGGCTGCCGTCGATAGATGGCAGTCGTTAAGCCAAGTCAGAGGCCATAGGGCGGCTTGAAAACTTCTGACAGTAAGACCAGCCACTAGTCTTACAAGCCTCCACCAATCCGGACTTGGCCCCCGTGGTGGAGTATGGCCTATACCTTCCTCAGGGAAGAGACCCGTGCCCCTCGGTGGGGACATGATGGGTTGATGAGAGAAGCAAATTACCTTCGTAGGACTTTTATGTCACAGCTCGTCCGGGTTTTATGAGTTACAGATTGGCTTTTAAATTCGCGTTCTGTTCCGAGAAAATTGCGTTAGACGCTTTGTGGGGTGAAATGTAAATAATGTATGTTGTAAACGAGAAATTAAGGAGTGCTCAAACACATTTACTCTGATACTCTTTGTGCGACGTTACTCAACTGTACCAGTTATCATTTGTGCAATCATTTCATGTTGCGTAAAAAATATTAGTACCCACAGATTGCTTGGTAACGCGTACATCTATATATATAAAAGGAGAAGCTGACTGACTGACTGACTGACTGACTGACTGACTGACTGACATATCAACGCAGGGCCTAAACTATAAGAGTTAGAAACTTGAAATTTTGCATAGAAGTTCTTTTTGTAACGTAAGGGAGCACTAAGAAAGGATTTTTGAAATTTAATCCTCTAGGGGGGTAAAATGGCCGTTCAAAGTTAGTATGAAACTTTGCCGTTTTTGAAGTTATTCGAATGAGAAATATTATGAAGGTCCTTCATTGAAAGTCATGAAGCACAATGTAAAATAGTTTTTCGAAAATCATTCCTTAAGGGGCAAGAGGGGGGTGCAAACTTAGTATGAAACTTTGCCGTTTTTGAAGTTATTCGAATGAAATTCAATATGAAGTTCCTTCATTAATATTTATGAAATACATGTAAAATAGTTTTTTGAAAATCATCCCTTAAGGGGGTAAAAGGGGGGTGCAAAGTTAGTATGAAGCTTTGCCGTTTATGGAGTTATTAGAATGAAATTCGGAATAAAGTTCCTTCATGGAATGTCTTGAAATACATGTAAAATAGTTTTTCGAAAATCATCTCTTAAGGGGATAAAAGGGGGCTGCAATGTTAGTATGAAACTTAGCCATTTTTGAAGTTATTCGAATGAAATTCAGCATGAAGGTTCTTCATTGAAAGTAATGAAAGACGTGTAAAGTAGTTTTTGAAAATCATCCCTTAAGGGGGTAAGAGGGGGTTACGAAGTTAGTATGAAAGCTCTTTCGCATGCGCTAAAAGTATCTCTATCTTAGATGCAAACACTTTACTCAACTGAAGCCCGCGCGGACGTAATCGCGGGCAACAGCTAGTTAATAATAAATCTTCCATGTCTGCGGGTCTTTGTATTAGGTACCTTATAATTAGTTAAGCCAAGTCAGAGGCCTTAGGGCGGCTTGAAAACTTCTGACAGTAAGACCAGCCACTAGTCTTACAAGCCTCCACCAATCCGGACTTGGCCCCCGTGGTGGAGTATGGCCTATACCTTCCTCAGGGAAGAGACCCGTGCCCCTCGGTGGGGACATGATGGGTTGATGATGAATGAATGAATGATGAATTAGTTAGAAGTTAAGATAAGTTAGAAGTTAAGAAGTCTCACTACCTTTAGAAAACGGTTATCATAACAAAAATAATTCACTTTCATCCGTAAATGTTAGACCGGATCGAAGCAAAATCTGCTTATGAAGCAAAAACACAATTTTTAGAAGTTGGTGAATAAATATTGGTCAATATAATTATTAGTTGTATTTCAAAGTGTTTCCTCCAAAATAAAGGTAGGTATGTACAGTCGAGAACACGTCAACCTATACATTTTAGTTGCAAAGTCGCCCGTAACGCAACGGAATAGAGTGCATCGGTGTATAGGTTGATGTGATCTCGACTGTACCTACATACAATTTTCGTTAACTACAGGTGTTGCTTAAGTACCAAGGCAATGAATATTCATCTCATTGTTTAGAAAATATGCCTTTACTTGTCTGCAAACGTCGTTTAAAGTTGAAAACATGAAATATTCACCAGTTGTATTGTCTTTCGGTACGTGAAACACACCTGTAACTTTAAGATTTACAAGATAATACTTCCTTTGACGTGTACAGAATCGACACGTAGCTTGCTGTAGATTATACAGATATTTGAAAACCCTAGTTATCGAGGAGTCTTTATTGACAGCATATTCAAAGAGGAAATGAAGCATTGATGAGCTAACAAGGCAGATAGCGAACTAGATAAAATGATGCTATCTACTGCCACGGCGTGAATGGATGAGCGAGGCTGAGGGGCGAGAGCCTGTGCAAAGTTCAGTGCCCTTATTCCACAGCCACTATACAATATGTTTAGCTACACTTCTCCCGAGAACAATGTCTAGAATGTTACTGTTATTTTAATACCTTCATCACATTTTATAAAGTTTTTGTTGAGCTGTGGCATAATTTAATGGAAAAAGAGGTTAGTGGACTTTGATATTAAATTAGCAAAATATTGAAGCGTGAGCAATATTTTAAACTGCACGTGTATAGTTTATTTATACGTATGACTTGCTTACGTATATTTTTGCGGACGAAGACGTTCATAGTAGGAATTAATGAAGGTTGCCGAGTTGCATTATTTGATGTTTTATCTGGACTAATAATATAAAAATCTGAGTCATTAAACCAAATAAATCATTAAAAGACCTTTGGAGTGAATAAGTTCTGACCTAGCGACCGCAGACCGGACGACGCAGCGCGGGCAGGCCCCCCACCAGATGACGGTCTGATGACAAAAAAATTTAGTTACGGTGGCGGGGTGTCGCTAGATGCGAGCGACACAAGACCGGGAAACTTGGAAAACCATGAAGGAGGCCTATGTCCTGCATTGGGCAACAAATGGCTAATGATGATGAAGCATTCAGTGTTCTCAAACCATAAGTAAGTGCATTTGACTAATCCAACCTGTTTCTTCCAATAGATACCTAAACTAATCAGAATAATTTCAAAGTGATAATAAATTCAATCTGCTGATGCGGCTACCGTCTCGTTTCACCTGATCACACATGCGCACGCAGCCCGCTTGTCCATTAAGTTGACATTAATTTGTTATCTAAATGCATGTTATTGTAATAGTCTAGTGCTATTTTCAAACATTTGTTGTTGTTTTATTAAATACATGCAAATGTACTCACGTACATTGATGTAAGTAATGCAAAAAGTTTTTATCCAAAATATGTAGGTAATCAATAATCAGCCCACACTTTAGAAATTTGCAAATAAACATGTGTGGATATGTTACTCCTGCTTAAAAGGTATACACATTTAATCGAAATGGCAAAAAAGTAAAGTAAAGGTTCCGAAAATTGCCGTTTAATCAAACCTTCGGAACCTTTATATTTACCTACCTATATTATATGTAAAGTTACAACTTATAGCACGGTCAATATAAGAAAGAGACTGAATGGCTATGTTCCTCTTGTTCACACTAGATAATTTTGTTCCGACCGATTTCGGCCATGGCGACCACTTTGACCCCTAATCAGGCATTTGGCGCTGGTGCGCTCGAAGATGGCTTATGTAGCCTATCTTCACGGCGAAACTCCGTGCACACTGAGGGCACGTGAGAATGCCGTTCTCATAATTGTATGTTATGGCAGCAGGTGGGCGAGCCTTTAACTGGTCGCGTTTGGTATCCAGGTCAGCTTTGCGCTGAACCTCAAACTCGCGTACTTGGCTGTTCACCATCCTGCGCCATTCTGTCCGCTGTGCTGCCAAACGTTCCCAGCGGGAGGGCTCTATGTTGCATCTCTTCATATGTCGCTTTTGGACATCCTTGTACCGGAGGAGGGGACCACCATGATTCCGCTTGCCCTCCTCTAGTTCAGAATAGAAGATGCGTTTCGCCACTCTTTCCTCCACCATACGAGATACGTGACCGCACCACCGAAGCTGTCGACGCATTAAATAGGCCTCAATGCCACCAACATTGGCTCGTCGCAGAACGAAGAGCTCGTACCTCATTGACGGGCAACAGCTTTTCAGACAGGGCTTCAGCGTATTTCTCCCTGACCGCGCGATCTTTTAGCTTATCCACGTCCAAAGACGCAAGCTTTTTTATGGAGGATCTACGCGGACGACGGAGGCGTATTCGCAGCTTAGCGATAATAAGTTGGTGGTCAGACCAACAGTTCGCACCACGCATAACGCGGGTGACCTGTACTTGGCTGAAATCTTTTTGCCTCACGATTGCATAGTCAATCAAATGCCAATGCTTGGATCTTGGGTGCATCCATGTTGTTTTGTACTTGGCGGCAAGTCTAAACATAGTGTTCGTAATTGCCAGACCGTATTGAGCACAAAGACTGAGCAGCAACTGACCATTGCTGTTCATGTTGCCAACTCCATGTCTACCCAGAACTCCAGGCCAAGCCTCGTAGTCCCGACCAACCCTAGCATTGAAATCGCCCAGCAATAAAACCTGCTCTTTGGCGTTTATGCTATCGAGGCAATGAGTCAATTCCTCATAAAACTTGTCCTTGATGTCATCAGACTTGTCTAGCGTTGGAGCATAAACAATGATGACATTAAGGTAGTTGTATTTGTCCAGGTGAAGGCGCAGTGTGGCAACGCGGTCTGATATATGTACAGGGTACTCCTGTAAACGCTTTACTAAGTGATTCTTGATGGCAAATCCCACACCTGATCGACGAGCTTCGGAGGCAGCGGTACCTTTCCAGAAGAAAGTGTAGCCGCCACCTACTTCCACCAGCTCTCCTTCATCGGGTAGATGCGTTTCACTGAGCGCAGCCATATCCACGTTATAGCGATGAAGTTCCCGAGCTACTATGGCGGTCTTACGTTCAGGGCAGGCGTTGCCATCTCGATCAAGAAGCGTTCTCACGTTCCACGCTCCAAAGGTAATTTTAGGTGTAGTTTTAAAATTTGATTTGTAACGTCGACCACGATTTAAATGATGCGATGATAGCCGCGGTTACTACCATCTGCCAAGTTGGGACGAGCATTTTTTTAGGGCACCTTTTCTAGCCCTCTCCCCGGCTGCGCGGGAAAAGCAGTGCCTCCCTAAATAGGGCTGCTTTGTCACCCCGAGTGCTACCGAGCCTGCGCTGACGCCCCAAATTTGCAGCGCGGAAACGACCACGGCGTGTACTCACGCCCCCGGGACCGCCTGTGTGCGGGCATCAGACAAAGTCAAGCTTGTATCAGGCTAGACCTCTCTACCTTTACCCATCGCCACAGGACTTTAAGCGTACTCGGAGTCCAGGAACGAAAGCGGTCAGATGCGCAGGATATATTAAGGTGCACAAGTGTATGCGCAGGACACAGGTGCACATACTAACCCTTGTCCTTCTGGACCCAGTGGAACGGAGACCGCTACGACCGGAGGAAGACTCAGACAGATGGTACAGCATCACGGTGAGAAAGTTACAATGGGTCGGTACTTTCTCACACTCCCATAATCGCCTTTTACGATACCCACGGGAAGATATGGGGTGGTGCTATTCTAATCTGCCGGCACCACACGGCACAGTTCACACTAGACGCCATTATTGTATGAGCAAAAGACAATTTTTATCCAGTGACATTCTTCTTTCTTTAATTAATAGTGTCTTACGACTTTTCAACTTACTTCTGGTACAGTGAGCTAGAGGCGTGGTTTCGAATACCGCTTCGGACGGAACGTTTATTTCTAGGTATGTCAAGTTTGTTTATTGATAAATAAAATAAAGTAAATATACGTAGGTAGTCCAGCGCGAAAACATTTGCCAAGTGATCTAATTCGCCTCAAAGGGTAAACTGTTGTTTCTTTCAGGCACTGAAGTTTAGCAACTCTCGATAATTTTTGTCAATTGTAAGTAAACGAATAAGATTTGTTTAAATAAAATATAATGCAAGTATCCGCTAACAAATTGGTATAAAGCTTATTTAGTTTGTGAGAAAACACAGCACTGTATCCTTTTGTGTAATAATACAAATTTCATTTCCAGTAACATCTTAATGGAAATGCGCTCTCTCCATATTAACATTCGGTAAATTTTACTATGACACTATTAACTTGCGATGCATTTGTATTTTGAGCGATTTAGGAAGAGATAATCGGCGAAACGGTTTAAAATTTCTGCCTTAAAGTACGAAATATGCGCTGTTGACTGTATTGACACTTGGTATCATTAACTTCAAAAGCACTTTAGTTAAGATAGGTATGTCACTCTTTTTCCTGCACATCGAGATAACTTCCTTCATTTCTATTCCCGTTGTTAGTAGCATATTCGAGCCGAGTCTCGCAGTAGAGAAAGTGTCATCGATCGGATTACTGTCAGAGGTAATAACAACGATTTTGTACGCGAAAGTGTGGTAATAATAATATCTCGAACAAATCATGTTTTACATTGGATTTCACAGATATTTACAAATACGGTTCGATTTCAGATCAGAGATGTCCTTCCCTGGTACCACAAACGCGCGAAAGACAAAGAATCTCCCAATGTGCAATAGTGCTCACGTAGAGGATAAAAGTGGGATGGGTTTAGGTCTGGGTTTGATTTTAGCACGTTTTCCAAGTAAAGTACATGAATTAGTAGCAATACCACATGGTGAGCGTGAAGGAAAACATTGTAAAGGGATCCCACGGTGCGCGATTCTGCCGACGGCCGACGCCGGCCGACGACCACGGACAGCCATGCACCACGCACGAGGCTCTTCCCACGGTGCGCGATTCTGCGGATATCGATACAACCACGTACCCATGACGACCGGTACGGGCGCATCGCCACAGACGTCTGTGCTACCGCGGACCGAGACCCTTCCCACGGTGTATCGTGCGAGCTGATCCGCGTCCGTCTGATCGCGGACCGTGGGAAGCTGACTTAAGACTTTAAATTGTCAATCCGCAGTGGGCACGAGTAATAATTAAGTCAACAATCGCCGAGTGGGACGTAAGATATTAATTTATGTTGTTAATGGAATACTCGTAATGTAAAATGTGAAAACCAATTTTGCACCACTTCCAATTAGCAACGGTTGAAAAATGCTGAATGTACATTTTTCGTCCAAATTTAACATGCGAGACATTTTTTTTAATGTCGCCTCCAAAATATAGGTGTCCCACTGCAAGGCAAAGACCTCCCTCCTTTTAGACTAAGATTTTTGGTAAAATCCTTTTTCCAAGGACTCCGCCAAGAATTTGTCCTCGACTTCTCGAATCCCGCCATCATCTTCTGGGCCACCCTCTACCTACGAGGCGCGGTGGCGAGCCTCGCCCACTGACGATTGCATGCGGCTTACGTAGCCGGCACAGTCCCACTTCAGTTTGGAGGTACCTGGAGGCTATGGTACCTATGCGCTTACCGCTATGCGCGATGCTACAAAATGCCATTGAAAAATTATGGTCACCGTCTACAAGATGACCTCGAGGTCTATCTCAAACTGTCTCACCTAACGATTTGATGAGTTCCAGTCCACATATCAAAGTGATTTTCGAAAAGGTTTGATACTATACTATACCTACACTTTGCAGTAAATGATTCAGAAGACTGAGAAGTACAAGCACCCGCTTTGGGAGTGGCCTATGGGCACTAGTGCACGATTATAGGCTGATTGATTGACATAAATTGATCACGTAAAGTCTTAAGATTTTAATGAGTTGAGGATTTTATCATTTGATTTATTTGGAAGTACTTACCTAGCTTTATTATCGTTACTATAGATAAAAATTCTAGCTTTGCGTTAGCTATAAAGGTTAGGTACATATTACGTTGTAATGGAAACTTTATGGTAAAGGTTATATGGGATACAGAACAAGTATCGATTTAAAAAAAAAATATTCCGATGATACCTATATAGTAGATAGTACCTAAAGAGTTTAAAAGTTTTTAAGATGTTATAATTATATAGGTAGTATTTACGATATACGTATCATCGGAATGTAAATACGGCCCCTGCACAATTTTTTTTTTAGCTTAGTGACAGTGTTGGATTAGGGGTGCGATAACTTAATGTGTTATTTTTATAACGAAGTATATAAATATCCGATTGCTGTAAATAGTAAATATTCAAGGAAAAATGTGCAGAGATGATATTAATACTTAGTCTGAATCTTCATGTAACAAGTAATAATAACTAGAATAACTAAGCACTAAATTAGAAATTAAATTAGGCTAGCTAGTAAGTAAGAATTTAACATTGTATAAATCTTAAGTTAGCAGCGCCCTAGCAGGGTTCTTGTTTTGTTCCTATAAATAGTAAACTAAGATCTTATGTACAACAAGAAAGCTATTCTATTCTATTCAATAGTCACTATAAACTTATAAGTACCCACAAGGTCAGGGTTATTAGCTCTTGCCAGTTTCCTACAATACCTTCAAGGTAGGACTTACTTCGGACGCGAGGACATGTGTCACATGTTTTGGTACTAACTTCAAACTGAAAAAAATATTTGCTTATCTAATTCCTATGCAACGGAAACATCTTTTTGGATTTCCAACTCTGGCGAGCACTTTTGTGACTTAATTAAACGATCCATGCCCGCTGAGGAGCTAACTACTTTGAATTTAGATGCAATCTAATGCATTCTTGATGTTCTATAACTCACTGCTGATGACTTGACTCTCAACTATCCTTCCGCGTAGCAATAAACTTCGTGGATAATATGTAGGTATCTATGTAAATTGTAGGTATGTAGGGTAGAAAAAAAAACTTAGTTCTAATTACTGCGTTTAATTCAACAGCAAGTGCGATAGCAGTGTCAAGATCAGTAGGCAATGAAGCAAAAATTATCACCTACCTTTTCCGAATTTTCTTTTGATGTTTTATTTTAGTATTTTTCGTCATTTGCATGTTTATTCATTTAATGAATAAAAGATAGGATTACATTTTAATTTCACTATATAAATGTATCTTACATTAAATACCCGTTTGTAATCTCTTTAGCCTGTCGATGGCAAAACAATTTCCATCAGTCTTTCTGGAAATCTATACATCTACGAGGGCCAAATAATACCTAGCAAATTCTAAGTGATCGCAGATAGACATCACGTTTTTACATTGTTAGAAGCTATTTTTTATCGCAATAGGTTTGAATGTGATGGATGATACAGTACCTTCTTTTTTAAAACCAAAAAGTTCAGAACACCAAATTCAGAACAGATTTGTCATCATCTTGTCTAAAAAAATGTTCAAAGAAAGAAATGTTTGGAAACTTGTGATTACAGGATCTTACTTTTGTTTAAGTTATTTACACATATACATAACTCACGCGAAACTCTTGTCCATACAAAAAAGTAAAGCAAGTATTTAGGATCGGAATAAGTGGCAATCCTTCGGAATGCAAGTTTTTTTGACGACGCTGTCACTATTTAACTTGAGAAGAACATTTTTGTTCGGGATATATGGAAACTAAGGTATATACCTAAATAGCACTTCTAATTCATTCAGTCTACTATAATTTTAATTACATTTTGAAAGGTTAGACATGTGTTTATTTTTATTGATTCAGCATTTACAATGTTTCTTTTAAACATAATGTATGAACAGCGAGAAACGCAATTTAGTCAAAGTACCACTGCAAAAGACATCGTTAAAATTGTTGTATAATTTAAACATGCAATAAACGGCACGACAAAATATCAGAAAACAAGTTCCCAAGCGTGTTTAAGATTGAAATAAAAATGAGAGAATTTGCCTCAAGGACACTTGAAAGGACATTGGAAGCATATTGGGGATTTAAGTAGC